>OAPG01000007.1:345000-923001 GCA_900208305.1 Melanopsichium pennsylvanicum
CTCCTGAACGTTGACGCCCTGCTTGTGGGAGAAATCGAAACGAAGCTTGGTAGGGGCAACAAGCGAACCCTTCTGGTCAATGTGGTCGCCGAGAATTTCACGGAGACCAAAGTTGAGGATGTGGGTTGCGGTGTGGTTGGACTGCAGAGGCGCACGTCGCTTCTCGTCGTACGAGACGACGACTTGGTCGTTGAGGGAAAGTTCGCCCTTAGTGAGGTGGCCGATGTGGAGAACGTAGCCAGAGAATACCTGAGCGTCTTCGACAATGAATTCGGTCTTGCCATCAATGACGATGCGACCGGCATCGGCCTGCTGACCACCGCTCTCGGCGTAGAGACAGGTGCGGTCGAGAAGGATACCAAAGTTTTTAGCACGGTCGCCGATCTTGATTGTCTCGGGGAAAAAGGTATGGTCCTGATAGATGGCCCTGACGCTGGCCTTGACTGAGTTGACGCCATACTTGAAGTCATCCTGGGTCTTGGGCACCGAATCATCCTTCTCAAGGTGGCCGAGGTCGTGCACGTCAAATTTGACTGCTTCGGTTTCGCCCTTCTTACCACCGGCTTTGGAGAGCTCTTTGGACTCGGCCTGAGCGGCTTCAAACTCCTTGTGGTTGACGCCAAGGCCTTGCTCCTCGGCCATGATCAGCGTGAGGTCGACGGGAAAACCAAAAGTGTCGTAGAGCTTCCAAACGTCGTTACCGCTGAGTTGCTTGTTGCCAACGGCCTTGGCCTTGACGGCGTACTCTTCAAAGAGCTTCTCTCCACGATCGAGGGTGCGGGCGAACGAAGCCTCTTCTTCATCAAGGATGGCCTTGACGTCGTCAACCTTTTTGGTGATCTCGGGGAAAAAGTGGCCCATCTGATCAACAAGGGTGGGGACGAGCTGCGAGAAGAAGGAACCAATGGGAACCTGGAAGTATTTGCGAACGTAACGGGTACCACGACGCAAGATGCGGCGAAGAACGTAACCACGGCCGTCGCGGTCGGGGACGCCGCCGTCTGAGATGGCAAAAGTCAATGTACGGACGTGGTCTGCAACGACACGGTAGGCAGTGTCGATGCCGTCCTTGTCGTCGGCGCCGAGCTTGCCAGTGTAGGCGCGGGCACCAGTGAGCTGCTGAATCTTGTTGAAGATGGGGGTGAAGACATCGGTGTCGTAGTTGGATGACTTGTCCTGGAGAATAGAGACGAGACGCTCAAAACCCATGCCGGTGTCAATGTGCTTTGCGGGGAGTGGGCGCAAGGAGCCGTCGTCCTCTCTGTTAAATTGCATGAAAACGTTGTTCCATATCTCGATGACGTTGGGGTCATCCTTGTTGACGAGGTGCGAAGCATTGCGCCCGCCGATCCTGTCGTAGTGAATTTCAGAGCAAGGTCCACAAGGGCCGGTGGCGCCCATTTCCCAGAAGTTGTCCTTCGCGTCACCCGTGAGAATATGGTCATCTGCCACGCCAACTTTTAGCCAAAGATCACGTGCTTCGAGGTCGGGCTCCAGGCCCTGCTTGGCATCACCCTCAAAGTAAGTGACGTAGAGACGATCCTTGGGTAGACCGTAGACGACAGTGAGCAGCTCCCATGCCATTTCGATGGCCTCCTTTTTAAAATAGTCGCCGAACGACCAGTTGCCAAGCATTTCGAAAAAGGTGTGGTGGTAGGTATCCTTACCCACATCGTCGAGATCGTTATGCTTACCACCTGCGCGAATGCACTTTTGGGAGTTTACGGCGCGTTTCATGGAGCCGAAAGCGGAGTTGGGGTCTGCGATGCCGAGAAAGATGGGCTTGTACTGGTTCATACCAGCGTTGGCGAAGAGAAGGGTGGGGTCATCGTAAGGGATGGTGGAAGAGGATGGCACAAAGGTGTGTTGACGTTGCTTGAAGTAGCCGGTAAAGGTATCACGAACTTTTGTTGCGGGCCAATCGCCAAAGCGAGAGGTGGTTGCAGCGTTTTGGTGTACGTCGGCCATGGTAGAAGAGGTGCGGAGCAGAAGAAAGGCGGTTTGTCGGCAAAAGTTGTTAGGAATAGTGCTTTGCTGGGCGATAGGAGCTGTGATGAGGTGGTGTGTCCGTCTATGTAAGCAAGAAATGGGTGATTGCGACAAGCCCAACGAAGTGTATGCTCGTGCAGGAAAGAGCCGAGTTCTAAGAGCGAATGAAAAGGAACGCGAAGTGCCTGTAGCGAAGAGGATGCAAGCGCTAGGTTTTGTTGGCATCAACAGCCAGTCGAATGTTGTGTTTATGAAGAGAGGAGAAGCGAAGGAGGACAATCGAATCCCAAACTTGATCGCTCAACGGAATAATAATGATGATGGTGGTGGTGGTGGTGGTGCTAGTACTAACAACAACAAAATGTGTGTTACACATGCACACTAAGTTACGTTGACTTCTTAGCCGTGGTTTTGTGTGCCTCTGAGCCATTTTCTAGATTATTTTTTATTTTTGTCCTTTTCTCCCTTTTTTTATTTTTTATTTTATTTTTCTCGGCTTGCTGCTGTGATTGTTGCTCAGCTCGGAATGTCCGACCATTTTTATCTTCGAGAGATTCAGCACGTGTGACTCGCTCTGCGATAGTATCAATCATCATTACATAATCAAAAATAAGCAGCCTCCACTTCGATGATCTCTCATGTCATGGCTCAGTCAGATTTCTCACTCGTTAGGGTCCAGCAAGCGCAGAGAGACCCTTTGAAGCATTGAGAACCTCAGCTTCACAATGTCCGACACACACCATCACTTGGTCAAACAAACACATGGCATACTTCTAAATTAACGCCCCAGAACATGACTTCTATTCCGAATGTCAACGGCTCAAACGTCGCTGCAGCACCATTCCAGCACCAAGTGCAGCCACGATCGCATCCAAAATTCGTCACACAGCTTTCGGATGCCGCCATCGATCTAGCAAACAGGGTAAGTCTGTAACATTATCTTTGCATCCAACTTGGCATCAAGGCCATATCATTGATCTGACAGTCGTTCTTTATCTTCTTTCTTGTCCAAATCTTAGATGTTCGACCTTGCACGACGAGGCGACCTCGCTCTGATCGATTACCTCGCATCTGGTCTTCCCCCCAACCTCACTAACAATCGAGGAGATTCCCTGCTCATGCTAGCCTCGTACCACGGTCATGCTGACCTTGTCCAACGCATGCTCACGCAGTCCCATTCCCCTTCGTCATCAGCCCAAAATACGCATCGAGGTTGGCGAGGCACTCCTGATCCCAATCAACTCAACGGCCGAGGTCAGAGCATCGTCGCAGGCGCAGTGTTCAAAGGCTATGACCATGTGGTTCGCTTGCTCATCCAACACGGTGCCGATCCATTGGCAGGTCAACCCAATGCAGAGTAATGCGCGAAAATGTTCAACAAATGGGACGGCAACCAGGGATACCAACAACTCTTCCAACATGCGAAAGCAAGGGGCATGGGCGCCACAGAAGCAGCTCCGCCAGTCCAAGATAGAGAAGAGATACGAAGAGTTCCAGGTGTCGGTTTACAGCGTGTTGACCGCCAATAGCCGCCAGACCAAGTAGCACAGCGTTGATGAGTAGCTGTTGAGTGCCTTCGTCTTAGAGGAAAATTTTGTGCTTTCATTAGGCGTTTGTGTTGATTGCAGTACAGACACCGTGAAATGCGCAGCGTTTGCCCTCGCCTATGGCTCAGGGGACGACTCGATGACAATCGGCTCATATCGCGAGTTGCTGACTGCATCCGCAGCCTGTGATGGACGCTGAACCGGCTCAAGCTTGGATTCCACATCGACCGCATTGAGCGCATTATCGTCGAGTGAGTCATATAATCTGTCATCGTCGCTATCTAGCAGCATGATCGGGTCCTGCTGAGTCGCAGTCTGCCTTGGTGTCGTTTTGATATTCGACGGTTGGCTGTGGCACTTGATCCAAGAGCTCTGAGACATGCCATCTGGCATTGGAAGCTCTGCTCGCTCGCGTTTGGGTTGTGCTTGATTCGAAGTCGACACATTGGAAGTCGCGTCCCTGGTGTGAGAGTTCGACGCTATATCGACGGCAGGTACAGCGCTGGCTACCGTCATCTCTTCCTCAGCCTCGAGCGCTGCCAGAAGCTCGCTTTCGTCTTCGTCCGGACTAAAACTGCGCTGTGGCCTTGCGGTTATCAAGTCTGACGCTGGGCCAGTAGCGCCTCCGACACTTGTATCGCGCGAATTGTCGCTTGCCTTAACACTGCTCGAAGGGGACTTACCGAGCTGTACTCGAAGCTTTTCGATGAGCTTTTCCTCTGCCACTCCGTCCTTCTCCCTGACCCCTCCACCTTCCACAAGTACGGTTTGCGGAGTGAGCAGCAAGTATCCATCTTTGATAAGAGCTCCCTTGAGTAGCAATTTGGAGCCCATCTTGGTTGTATTCATGTCGAGCCCTGGGATACGCTGCAATTCGATCGCAAACACGTTGGCTAGCTTGCTGCCATCCGACAGCTCCAACCTGAGCATGCGTCGAGAATATACTGTAGTTGTTTGTACCTTGTCGTCTTCCTGCGCTTGAAAGTCGGCCATGTGATCAGCTGCCGCTACCACAGTTGCTGCAGTCAACTTGGCCTCTGCAAGCCCGTCATTTGGATCAACATTGGTACGTCGAGCTTCGCAGCGAGCTTCGGCTATCTCGAGCTGAGATGAAGCTGAATAGCCAATGTCGATCATGCTCTCGATCTGGGTCAAGACAGCTCCTCTCCCAGCGTCACCGACTTTGGCCGAAGGTGAGCGAAACGCTTCGGGTGTGAGCTTGCAGTATGAAGCCGGCACAATGCGGTGTAGGTCGGAATCCAGCAGTTTTTGACGTACTGCTCTGGCGAGTTGATCTGGCGTTGCTGTGATAGCGGGATCACGTTGACGGATTTGTTTTACGCATGATCTCCTGCGAAACCAAAATGTCATGATGTGTATGTAGAAAATGGAAATGTAAAGAGTCAGATGATGATAAAGGCTACCGATTTATGGCGGCGTGCGGGTATACTTACAACCAAGACGGGTCCACTTGAAGGGTAGGGTAGCGTGCGGCTAGCAGGCGAGTGACCGCTACGGGCACTAATTCCAAATCTGGCATTACGATTTTGCCGCAGGTGAGCTACATGGCTGATGGTAGCAACTCAAGTGATGGAATAGAAGCAAAGAGCACAAATTAGGAGCAAAAGAGTAAAATACTGATTCTGAAGTCGTAAACACAGGATGCTGCGCAGAATATTCACATCGAAAAAAGAAAAAAAGGTTCTCGTCAGCGAAGCCAGACCAAAGCCATACTCAGGCCTTTGACGCACCAGATCATCTGGGTTTCCGCTGTCAGGTCATTTGGCTTTGATCTGGCTAGGTGAACTCAGGTGATATGGCTCCTCAGAGAGCAACAAAGCCAGAGCAAACAAAAAACAAACAGTTTGGCAAGAAAAAGCATTGCTTTGAATTGAATCAGGAAAACCAGACTACAGATTGGCGCCATCAGCCAGGCATAGTATGTATAAAAGCATGTCTAGAGCTACAATGAAACATCAGTCACTGCATCAGTTGACATAGAAGCAATAAATCAGTTGGTGTAGAAGCAATGGAAGCAATACTCAGCTATCTAATGGCCAGAAGGCAGGCTATCCAGATGGTTGCACAAGCAGCAGCATGAGCAGTAAATGTTGGGTTGTTTTGAATCAAGACAAAAAAAGGTGGTGTGTCAGTGTCAGGTCCTCAGCTATGCCAAAGAACCAATGCAAGTTGAGGTGATGGACTAATGTTGGTGATGGCAACAAAGAAAAGTGGTGATGGTTGTGAGTTGATTTATGCATATGCACCTTGTTACTTTATAAAGATGTGGCTGACCTTGGCATCAGGAAATGAATCAGCTAGCAAGCAGTGAGTGGTAAGTGCGCAAGAGGTTCTGTAGCAACAACCTCAAACTTGTCATAAAGTGCTAACTTTGGCAATCTGCTTTGCAAAGCCATTGTTACAGGGACTCAGAATGAGTCTGGATGAAACCCTTGATTTTATCAGGTTTTGTATTGAGTCCCGGTAAAAGGTGGGTTTCCAGCCAATCTTGGTTGGACACTTGCCAGAAGCTGTGGATGGGGACCAGAGGCCATAGAGGGCCACTACAAGGGTTGGAAGGATCTCCAGCAGGTACAGAGGGTCCAGATAACAGGCTTGGTAGGATTTGGGGTCAAGTGATAAGCAGCTACTGGCTCTGGTAGCCAGAACTGATAAGCGCAGGGGCCAAACCCCGTGTACAAAGGCAAGAGGCAGCTGGGGAGGCTAGCTGTTGATAAGGAGGCCCTGATAAGAGGAATGCTGATAAGAACTTCAAGCAGGGCTTGATATATGTAAGAGAGCATTTGTTTCAATTGTGGAGGAGCAGGGCTCATCCACTCTATTATTCATTACCTTAGTTATGTGTTATGAGTTTCTCAGTATCTACTTCTTGTCTCTCCTGCAATCACCAGGTATTGCAGCATTACAGTGTTTGTGTCTTCCTCATTGGAGAAGCCAAAGGCAGAACCTCAACTGCAGCAACAGAACACACACCATAGCCTTATCAGACAGTGACAATGGCTCCCAAGTCCCAGAAGATGTTGTAGACAGCAACTGGTGCTTGCATCAAGAACACTTGTGTATAGTGCAGGTCATACAATCATTCAGACAAGCCGCACTACTGCTGAACAGAGTGTTCACAGAGGCTAGTTGACTTGGAATGGTTCCAGCAGATCTCAGAACAAAATTGGATAGAACACGCACTTCCAGCAGGTTTCATTTTGAAACATGATAGAACACGCACTTCCAGCAGGTTTCATTTCAAAACACAATAAAACCCCAGGTTTCATTGGATATTAAATTGAACCCCAAGTTAGGCACATTGGCCCCTGACAGCCAGCTCCAAATCATGCTGGCTCCTACAAGCCATGGTCAAAGCCAGGTGACTTGGGTTAGGTGAGGAGCCAAGCAAATCCAGACAATCTGGCTATGGTCTGGGTTTATGTGATCCAACAGCCAGATGATCTGGATTTGGTCTGCATCCCTGATCAAAAAACATTCTTTTTTACACTGTGGTTGGCTTTTGGCATCCAACACCTGAATCTGACCTTTTTTTCTCTCTCAAAGTCATGGACCAACTTCTCCCAGAATGCTAATCTCAGACACACACTGCACTCTTTATTTAGTTTGCAACATGGGACAACCGAAAAGGCTCAGATAGTGAATGTTTATCATGTCATAACGCATCTTCCTACTCTGAACAAATTGAAGAGCTTGACAGTGCATCATTGTCCTTGCCAGGCCTTTCTGCGGTGAACTTTTCGAGATGTTCTGGCTGATACGTTGGACAGCGATCAATGTTCGCATCTGGCAACCACCATTCGAGCAATTTCAAGAAGAGCATATCCACAGCAACGATGATCACAAAGATCTTACCTGCGATGATTCCAGCCTGGTTGTATTTTTGCAGACGCTCTGACGGACGGGGAAAATCATTCTTGATCGCTTGGTTATAAACTCGCTCGACTCGGTGAGCTACGTCGGTCCACGAATACATGCGTTTGACTGCATGGTGATACGCAAATGAATCGTGCTTGCCCGCACGAACGTGTCGAATGGCTTCATCCATCGCGCGCACAATATCGTTCTCTTCGGGCTTAGCGAGTCGGACCATGGATGGCGGTAGAACTTCAGGAATACCACCAACACGAGTGGAAACCACAAAGAGACCGGCACAAGCAGCTTCGATGATTCCTGTCCCAAACGCTTCGGTTAAGGAGGTGTTAAGGAAGATTGTGCCGCGGGTGAGATGATCGCGTACCGCACCCTGACGAACAGCGCCACACAATTCTACCCGATCTTGAAGGAGGTAACGTTCGCGCATTTGCTCCAATTCCACCCGCTTCGGTCCGTCTCCGCCTGCGATTTGGTGATTACAGTCCAAGCAAAAGTTTCAAGTATCGTCCAACAATGTCAATGTTAGTCTCGCTGAGTCCGCACATTACACCGATCCTTTTGGTGAGATACTCACCGATGAGAAAGTACAAATCCGAATGAGCAGCGCACAATCTAGGAATAGCCGCAATCAGCAGATCGATGCCCTTCCGATACATCAATCTGCTCAGCACCACCACGGTCAATCTCGCATCCTCGATCCTGTTTGGATCCGGCAAAAACTGCTCGGCGACCACAGCGTTGGGGATGACCGACACCTTGTTTGGATTCAAGTTGGCGCGTAGTGTCGTATTCTCTTTACCCGTATGAGAGACGCACACGACTGCATCAATGTCGCTGAGCACAAATCGTAGCAGTTTGTTGGTCAAAATCGAGGCCGTGTCAGAAAAGCCAAACAGACTATGATCAGTGAAAACGGTGCGTAGTCCCATGGTTCGTGCATGCAAAATACCTTCGTGCGCCATGGACGAAAGAGCTTGATGACCGTGTACGATTTGAATCTGCTCCCGAATCAGGATGGAGCGGAGCGTGGGGAAGAGCGAGAAAAAGTTGGGCAATGTGTCTTGTCGAGCGATGACCTGGTAGGGTACATAGTACACTTTGAGACCGTTGGACAGGTATCGCACACCAACGCGATCAGGAGCGTAGGCATGTGTGATGACAACAACCTAAGGACATGCAATGCGCAGTGGTGTTTGAAATGATATTAGCAATCGTTCGCCTTCGAAAAACCGCTTTCCTTATCTACGAAATACTTACCTTGTGGCCGAGAGCAAGCAATTGCCCACCAAGAAAGTAGATGTGACCCTCAACACCGCCCACATTCGGATAGAAAAAGTCGGACACCATCCTAGCAATCAGACCAAATCACAGCGACGTATGCGTACGAGGGAAAAATAAGCAGACGACAAAGACAGAAATGTAACAAGCGTCAGTCTCGGTGTTCTCTCGGCGAGACCAAGATAAACATGGTTAAAATACAATGTGGATGCGAGGTCTAGATTCGAAGATGAGCAGGGAAAGAAGAAGGAAATCTCATGCTCACGCAATGTTGTAGCGAGACTGAGCGCCCGCATCCGAGTTGCTCTCAGTCTGTCGATCCGCGCTGAAATTTTTCTTGACCGAGGCACGCGCTCCGATCGAGAGCACGTCAATCCCTAGGGTTGAAGCAATCGAGTGAGCCGCCTGGAGAGCTTCCGTTGAGGAGGTACCACCAAGAACTTGATATGCAAGCACCAAATGCACGCCGAGCACATGCATCGTCACTGCATCGTATTTTGCTCCACTTGACAAGGCTTGCCCGAGTCGAATCAGATTCTCTGTCGTGCGCTCCTCGAGGATCGTAAGTTCACGATTGTCAAGCCGATCCACGTCAACGAATTTCGCCGCACGACGAAGCGTTGCCTCCGGATCCCTGAACTGATTCGGCTTCTCCTCGGCAAACAGCAAGGTATTGGTAGCCAACGCCTCGTCAAACATCTTGTCTATCACAGCCGAATCAGGGACCAATTGCTGCCAAATGTACTTGTGCCAAGCGTCGGCGGTGGCGTAGAAACGGGCCATCCAACTCCAAGCTCGGTCGGTGGACACGTCCGGGCTAGCACCGCCGCGTCGCGCCATTTGCTGCATCGCCTTCCGCTGCCCACTAAACGAAGCGTCTTCGCCTGTGGCGGCTGAGACTGTCTCGCCGATCATAGCGGCTGCTTCGACTCGAACATCGTGGTCATCGTCAGTGAGTAGATCGATGGCCGCAATTCGCGCATGGAAGAGTGCCATCTTGGTTGCCTCATCAAATTTCTCGTCGAATGCATTCGAGCTGCTGTGGTCTGGGAACAGCAAAGATGCCAAGACTCGCAAAGCCTTGCATGCCGCCTCTCGCGATTGCACCGATGAGTACTCGTCTGCGCACTGGGTTGTTGCCCAACACCACTTTTGAAGCACAGCATTTGTACCTTCAACAATGCAGGCAGTGCGAGTCAGCAGCAGCTTGCAAAGATCCGAGAGGTAGGGCAGCAGCGCTTCCCGCAACGGCACAAAGACGGTACTGACAACGATGCTCCCGACGGACAATGCTTCCGGAATAAGCTCATCGTCTGCCAAAATACGATCGAGCCAAAGCACGCCGTCCGAGTCGGTTCGGGTTGCAATGTCGTGCAAGATTTGAGCCGAATGGACGCGGTGCCAGATGCCTTCGTCTTGGTTTTTGACAGTGGCGTGCAGCTTGCGAACGAAAAAGGTGAGGCGATCTTTTGCAGAGAGAGCTGACTGTTGCAAAGCGTTGATGCCATCGTCACCGATGAGTGCCTCGAGACAGCTGATTCGCACATCCTCGGAGTGGGAAACGATCTGCCGCGTGCAGACCTCCAGAAAGCTCTCTGATGTCGAATTGTAGGCTGCCACCTGCAGCTCGAGTCGCGTGCAAACACCGAGCAGAGCTGGTCCGCCTGCTGTGTGGGCCAACTCGGCCAAAACATCAATTCGCGCCGCATCTGCGGTGAAATTCGACACCCAGACACCTACCACGCCAAGCAGATACTTCGCACTGCCAAGGAAAGCGGCGTTACGGATACCGATGAAATCTTGCACCACCTCGAGGAAAGCAGCTTGTGTGATGGCGCACTGATTGATTTCAAGCAATTTGCTTGCATTTTCGACAATTGTGTCGGCAAGCTTCAACATGTCCGACGTCAAAGCGGCCGTTGGAGTCTCTGCATCTGCAACGCTCTTCAGTAACCTCTTGACCAACATTAGCTTTCCATGCGTCTCGTTCTGCGAACGCAGACTTACTGTGCCCAGGATGATCCGGGCGTGCGTTGCAGAGCTCCTGAGAGGTACAAATGCAGCATATGCTTTCGCCGCTACCTCTCGTACCTTCCAAACCTTGTTCGAAACGCACGATGCGACGAGTTTGCGGTATGTCTCCATCCTCTGTGCGTCCTCTGCCCTCTTGGGCTCGTCCTCTAGCGCTTGCAGTCGGCTGAAGAGCATGACGACGGCGAACAAGCTAGATTCTGAGCCCTCATCATCGCCGTTGCCATCTGCGTGACTCTGACTGAGTACGTTTTGGAGGAAGGCATCGAGGTTGGGGTAAGCGGCAAAGAATTCGTCCACAGGCATGCGTGCCTCCTTGGTGTCCTTGTTAGTGTTCCTGCTGCCAAAGATCTTGATACTGAGAGACGAAAAGAGCATCATGCTGACGTTGCGCAAACCCCAGAATGGCGAATGAAACTTGCTGATGGTCAATTCGAGCAGTGAACCCAGGTAAGGCGACAGGTGGTCTGTCAAGCCCCCATCCATAACGACGACCCTGAGGATGTTGAGCGCATGAATGGATGCGACGGGCATAACATCCAACTGCGTCGAGTCTTGCATGGCGATATCCATGAGGCGACCAACTGTGGAGCGAAGCACCGACGGATCCGTCTTGTTGATTTGAGCACTGAGGAGCGCAAGCACAGCGTATCCGATGCCGGCGCTACGACGTGTGATGCTGAGCTGCGAGCCAGACTGTGCCACCGTATCGAGGAAGGCTCTGATCCACTGCTGCGGAAGGCCCGAGATGTCGGAAGCTTTGCTCCGCACAATGGCCGAGGCAGCGTCGCAGTAGGCAGGGTAAATGGTGCTGAAGGCTCCTCGATGTCGAATCTGGGTCAGCCACTGGTTGAAGCGTTGTCCCACCGCCTCAATGTCTTGAACCGAGTAGATCTCGCGCCAGATACCCTGGTGATCGGACTCTGAGTGTGGCTCGGCAGCTTTCTTGCTTCGTAGCGATGGGGGAGAAGCGAGCGTGGCGGCAACCAAGACACCAAGCAGTGCACTACCCTCCTTCATGCCTCTCCACGAGTACGAAAGGATCACTTGATGCTTGGGACCTGCATTCGACTCTTCATGAGGCTGCATGAAAGCGGCTTTCGCATCGTCTTGGGCGACTTGCATCGCCAAGGCAGTCTCGTGGGACGCGGGCTGGTCGAGTCCAACATTGGCATCGGCAGACTCGGCCTCTGTGCTGCCCTCCGGCGCAGAATTGCACAGCACCGCTTTGGTGATGTTCCAAACTCTGTCGATAAGCGCCTGAGCCTGATGCACCGCATCACGGAACAGAGCTCGTTCTGATAAGGATAGCGAATGGATCGAGATGGCGGCGAAAAGCTCTTGAAGGGTGATCAGCGTTCCATGCAAGGGATGCGAGTTTGCAGCCTCGAGGATTTTGCCATCTTCGGCCACTCGAATTTGGTAATCTAGAAAGTCGAATAGGTCAAAGATAAGCGACAGAGTGGTATGTTGGCAAGACCGGGGTGTTGTATCGTGTGCTGCTGCTCCTACAAAGGCGAGCAAAGGGCAAAGTCGATGTCCGAGCTGCTGCATGTAAATCTGTCGGTATAGCTGGATCAATTTTGATGCAGCTGCAGATTCAAAGTCTCTAGTGCTGGTAAGAAGCTCGGCGGCACGACCAAGGATACGTTGACCGGCTTGTTGGGCGGTCTCTAATCCCGCCAGGGGAGCCGGAAAACGTGCAAGCATAGTGAGAGCACGGACCTGAATGTCATCATACGTGCTCTCGGAACAGTCGAGGAGCAGTTTGACGAGCGAAGGCGTGATGAGGTCGATCTTGAAGGGAAAGTCTTGCGAAAAGACCTGTTTAGACTTGTTGAGCGACATGCCGGCGTTTTTTGTCAAGGTTCTGGTTCCATCCGTCTGCTGTGCGCTGTTGGAGAATCTTGGGTCTGCTCCACTTTCAAGGATCAGATCCAAAAAGGTGAGCGAAGTGATGCAGGCCTGGTAAGAGGCACCGGGATGGAGAGTCGCGCCGACGAGCTGAACCATCCACTCCAAAAATTCGCGACTTGCGGCTACGGAGGCTTGCATGTTGGTCAGCTTGTCCTTCTCCTGTGGATACCGTTCCGCTTCGGCGATGCGGGTGATCTTGCCCATGTCTCGAGCGAGTGCATACGTGCTTGCGCGCAATCGTGTGAGGAGCTTGACAAAGAACCCGCGAAGCTCACCTCTTGCGGCGGGATTGGTGATGGTCAAGCTGTAAGGGAAGAACGTGCGGAGGATGTCGAACTCGGCAGAGGAGAGAGGTGCGGCTGGAGTCTTGGACTCGATGACCAGCGAGAGCGCAGAAATTTGCAGCTCGCTCGCGGCGGCGAGAATGCAATCCTTGAGCAAGGAAGCTGGGACTAGCACCCGTGTTGGCTGACCGTCATTTGGTGCCTCTGTGGCAAAGTCAGGCGCAGTACCGATCCGACAGAGTCCTTGCACCTTTGCCGTACGCAGTACTAAGAAGACGCTCTCGACGTTGATGTGACCGTTGTCCGCAGAGCTGGTGATCAAGTTGTCAAGGAGGGTTGGAAAAATGCGCATGTCGAGATCGAAGAGGGAAGCCAAATGATAGGATGCAAGCCCTGATCTGAGTCGTTCGCCGCCGTGCTTCAATGCTGATATGAGTGCGTCGAGCCATATGCGAACCCATGACTTCCATTGCTGCTCGTTGGAATCTACAATAGCACCTGCGCTGGTTGTTGTTGAAGATGATGACAATGATGATGAAAGTTGGCAGCGAAGGTCTTGTGCTCTGGCTGCTAAAAAGTTGAGCGCCAGTCTGGATCGTCGATTAGCGCCACCATCAACGGTGCCTAGACCACGGATCATGCGCTCGTAGATGTCGGAATCGTCGAGCGTAGAGCCACCGGGAGTGGCAGTGAGCAAGGGAGCCGAGCCGTAGTTTGCCATAATGACTTCAAGGACAATGGGCGACTGTTTGCGTTCGAGCTGCAGGAGAGAACGTTCGATGAGTGTGGTGAGGAATACAGATTTGCATGGATTGATTGGCTCTGTGTTGGAAGATTGGATGTGTGTGCTGGGGGTGTGATGAATAGAATCCAGCAGAACAAGCACGGCTTCAAAGACGGACTTGGAGCGTGAGGATACTTGTGTCCTCTCAGAGTGACAAGCGGACCAAATGACATGAGCAAGACTGAGTTGCTGATCTGGTGGAAAGATGTGCTGCTTGGCATTGACATGGATGCAGGCTGCAGATGGATGGGATACCAGAGAGGCCATGTGCGTAGCCCATAGTCTGAGAGCATCGAGACCGTATTTGAATGAAGGGGAAAGCTCATCTGTAGATTGCAAGGTGAGATTGAGGCATTGTTGAAGCAGGGAAAGAGGTTTGTCGAGTTGAAGCGGTATAGTGTCGGTGGTGCTCGAGGAAGCGAGATCGTGGGAAACCAGCTGGACGCTCTCAATGTGAGCCAGCAGCTGAAGCACAGCTTCTGGAGCCGCAGGATCTGTCTTGGCTTTGACCATGTCGAGTGATTCAAGCCAAGCAGAGCCAATGTGGATGTTGCGAACCGGATGAGCGGGTTGATATACGACAATGGTACTTTGGTCATAGAGGCGGAACAACCTCGCCCAACGTCGAAGAGGACAGAAACGATAGCTCTTTTTTTTTTTTTTTTTTTTTTTTTTTTTTTTTTTTTTTTTATTGGTACCATCTCTGCGAATTAACAAAAATAATAATCCGATAGAGTGGTTGATATCAGTAACATATACAGTATGTATACACCTTCAAAATGCTCACTTAAAAAAGATGGAGCCCACCTCTAATTCATCCTGTGGACATAGAGGGATGAAAACGAAATCACATGAGACGATTGTATTTTGGTTGCGAAGCACACATAATAAAGGCGCAAGAAATCTGTTTTTGCTATTTACTGACCCACTTCAAAAACGCTGAGAAGAGCAAAGCAGGCGTAGAATAGTGCGACGGGATATGCTACGAGCAAGCGCTGTTCTGATAACCGAAGGATAGAGACAAAGATGCCCGAAGCGGATGTGGAGCACCAAAGAATGAACAAGGGCGAGACAATGTAGCCGACAAAGGAGCTGTTGTGAAACAAAAAGGAAAGAGGGGGGAAAAGAGGGAGCCATCAAAGAGAGTCAGCGCGGATGATATGATAGGATTGATTTGGTTTTGAGTGGCATAGCAGAAAGGGGACTTACTCTAAGCGTACGACGATGCTAGCGGTGCTGAGGATGCAGAGAGGGAGAAGACAGTAGCCGAGAACAGAAGCGACACGATAGGCATCGATGCCGCCCTCGCTCATAAGGTTGAGAAGCGTGTACATGCTGACAGCGCCAAGAAGAGCGACGCCGTAGACGTATCCAAACTGACTCTTTCCGGCCAAGAGGAGCGTCATGCCAAAGATGAAACAGAAGAGCAGAGGACCAGCGAGGTCTGCATCGTCCATCATGTGAGCATCTTTTGCATGAGAAGCCGAGTATCGATGTAAAGGGTTGAGAACGGTCAAGGTCTTGTCGACAATGTGACCAATGTTAATGCCGAGCTCTTCCATGAGTGGAGGTTCGTCTGGGAAGCCACCTGTGCCGAAAGCGGACCAGAAGCCCATCTGGGAGCTCATCATGGCATGTGCGGCTGAACCGGGAGCATAAGCTGCGGAAGAGGACATGTTGCCTTCCAAGGATGGTCTTGCGTTGCTTCCTGTTGCGTATCCATCGTGTACGGTGCCTGACGAATAGTAGGAAGAATATTGATTGTTGGGTGTTGGATTGGTGTAAAAATCGAGTGGATTTGCGGCTTGAGATGGTGAAGTGACTTGTGAAGCCTTGGAACCAGAAGTTTGGCCGTAGCCGTAGGGTGAAGACGAATCAAATATGGCTGACATTTGCGCTTGGTTGCACCGGAGAGGATGGGAAGTTTCGATGGAGAATCGAACGAGTGTCGAGATGCAAATGTAATTTGGCTTGAGAGGTTTGTCGCAGCACCAAGGTCTGAAGGTGCGATATTATGAAGGCAATATGATAATGTTAATGATGGATTGATATCTTGTGATATAGTATGGTATGGTATGAACAAAGGAATGTCACAAGCTGGTGAAATGTAAATGGTGTTGCATTCCAAAGTGATCAAAGCGCACAAAATGAAAGCGTTTGTTGTAAATTGTGTATCGCACGATAGGATCACAATCATCGGGTTGACACTGTTGAGCTGAGCCAAAGAAAACGAACGATGTGCTGTGCCTTACTGCGCTGCGCTGTGCTGCTCTGTGCTGTGCTTTGCGGATACAACTTTGGACCCTCGCTTCTTTCGCCCCTTTTTTTTTCTAGTTTTATTGAAGCTCGAGTTGGAAATTTTGAGAAAATCTCGACTCTCTCTCTCTGTGTGTGTCTGTGCTGTGACATTCGAAAATTTCCAACTAATGGAGAGAGAGTGAGTGTGGCCAAGCTCTGTCTCGACAGGATCCGCGATTGTCATTAACATCATCACCTGTTCACT
The DNA here is from genome assembly GCA_900208305.1 of Melanopsichium pennsylvanicum. Lineage (NCBI taxonomy): Eukaryota > Fungi > Basidiomycota > Ustilaginomycetes > Ustilaginales > Melanopsichium > Melanopsichium pennsylvanicum. Next base: position 361,231 of record OAPG01000007.1, read on the forward strand.
CGATCCTGTACAAATCACATCCACCCTGGTCTCGACAGTATGCCTCAGGTTAGTACATACATACATGTTCTATTTTACGTCAAATCAAGCATCAAGGCGGGAAAACTTGAATACTGACGTTTTCTCTTCAACCATCCGTCTGGCTGCTGTTTGCTGTATATTCACATTGCCACCACCTTGACATGCGTTTCATCGTGACTGTAGAACGATTACATTGAAGAGCACATTCGCCGACATGGTCGAAGACTCGATCATGAGGAGCGTCAACGAAAGCGAGCCGCTCGTGAGGTGCACAAGGCGTCGGCAGTCGCACAAAAGGTGACCGGTCTCAAGGCAAAGATGCTAAACAAGAAGCGTCGTAACGAAAAGATTCAAATGAAAAAGACGCTCAAAGCGCACGAGGAACGAGATGTTAAGCAAGCTTCCACATCTTCCGATCCTAATCAGGCTCTTCCCACCTATCTGCTTGACCGTGAAGGTCAGAAGGATGCAAAAGCGCTCTCATCCGCCGTCAAGGAGAGGAGGAAGGACAAGGCAGCTAGATATTCTGTACCTTTACCCCAAGTGCGAGGTATTGCCGAAGACGAGGCGTTCAAGGTCATCAAGACTGGAAAGCGAAAACAAAAGGGTTGGAAGAGGATGGTGACCAAACCTACATTTGTTGGCGAGAGTTTCACCAGAAAGCCACCTAAGCTCGAACGATTCATCCGACCCATGGGTTTGCGATACAATAAGGCACATGTCACACATCCTGAACTTAAAGCTTCCTTCAACCTTCCCATCGTCGGTGTCAAAAAGAACCCTCAAAGCCCGCTCTACACTCAGCTCGGCGTTCTCACAAAAGGTACCATCGTCGAAGTCAACGTTTCCGAATTGGGTATGACCACCACCACAGGCAAAGTCGTTTGGGGAAAATACGCTCAGGTCACAAACAACCCTGAAAACGATGGTTGCGTCAATGCAGTTCTCCTCCTTTCGTCGTAAAAACCCTTTTTCTTTTTTTCTTTTTTTGCTGTCATAGGATGATCGTCTTATGCATCAACATATTCTACGTTCACTTATCTCTCGCTTTCCTCCCGGGATCACCCTGTCAAACTCTCATATTACAATCCACCCAACGATCACGCCACATATACATTCACTTCCCTTTTCAATGTCGTATCTTGTTCTAACTATATACTTGTACTTTAGCGTCTTTTGGTTTCACTCGTGTTTCTCCGTATTCCTGGCACACAAACTTTTCAATCACATCATTCGTTTGCATTTCTCCCTCATCGCTCGCTGCTTCCCACAGTGCTGCTACACGGTATTCCGTAACTTGAGACTTACGAGACAATCTCTCAACGCAAGTGCGAAATGTGTATAGAAAGTGTACCTTGTTCACATTTACAGTACGGTAAATTTACAGTCATTTTACAGTACCTACTTTTGACACGAAAAAATTCGAATCTTTCAGTTTTTCGAATCTTTCAGCTATCCAAATCCATCTCTTCAGCAGGCCCGAAGCGAGCCGACAAATCGATCGGCTGTGCTCCTACACTATTTCCACCGTGGTGATGTTGAGAATGATGCTGCTGCATATGGTGATGCGACGGTGGTGCAATATACGATTGAAATGCACTACCAGCAGCAGAATCAGAACCAGAACCAGAACCAGAAGCGGAAGAGATAGAGTTTGTTGCTTGACATGACAGACCGTAATTGTAGTCCTGATGTTGCGGTAGCTGCTGCTGCTGGAGCTGGTGTAGTTGTTGTTGTTGTTGTTGTGATGGTGGTGGTGCAAAATGCGGTTGAAGTGATGCTATACTGAGTTGAACTTGTTCCATCGAGGTTGGTGCCTCGTACGTACATCCGAACCCTTGGCTGCTGGGTTGATGCGAGCGATAAGCCGCGGATCCAAACGAAGCTTGCGAGCCAGGCTGCAGCGCTTCGAAACCATACCGCATTTCAAGCGGCGACGGTTCAGGAAAGTACGAGCTGGACAAGCATGATTGTTGAGCATAAAGCGGACTCTCGACCGGAAGCGAGGGTAACGATGATGATGATGATGACGATGATGATGTCAACGCTGCCATACCAGGTATTGAGGAAAAGTGATTAGATCCTCCAGATTGGAACGATACAGGAGGCTGTGTCATGAAGCCAGACGTAACAACATCGCTCTCAGGTACGGTTGCATTTTCGTTCTGCTTGAGTGGAGACGAGGTGGTGGTGATGCTATTGGTGTAGGTGGTCGCTGTGGCTTTCAACACCTCTTCCGGATCCTTCCAAAGTATGAGCGCACCTCTGACATCCTCGGCATTGATAGGCGACGCATAGCCCGATGAAGCTGGACTCGATTGAGTCGATCGATGTCGGCTACTCAGAAGGGGTCCAAGGCCAGGTATAGCTGAGCCTCCTGCAGATCTTCGACCCGAACGACGAGATCGACTCGATCCTGCGCTTTTACCGGATCGAGACGAGGTGGAAGCAGCATTATTGTCCCTGTCGGAAGTTCCGGTGAGCACAGCCCTGCTGTGCGCTTCAAGCTTCTCGATGAGTTCATTGTTGATGACAAAGTCGGAAGAACTGTCTTTGGTTTCGGGCAGAGTATCAGCATCCGCAGTCTGTTGTTCACCTGTTTCGGCAATCGAACCATCACCACTTTCGGACGATGAGGTGTCATCCAAGCTAGTCACCACTATGCGGTCTGGTTCGACTTCGTAGCTCGATGGAACACCTCGCCGCAACCTCATGTCGGAATCCTTCAAGTCGGCGAAGCTGGATCGCGTTGAAGGAAGAGTCAATCGATTAAAGCTCTGCTGCTGCTGCTGCTGCGGTGGTGGTGGTGGTAGTGGAGAGCTAGGCGGTGCAATGCCTCTACTTGTCATGCTTGGTGAGGTGGGGGGCGCCGGTGCTACTGCTTGTTGGTAAAATGTGGATGCTGAGCTTTGAAATAGCGCCGAAATGGCTTCGGACTTTGTTGGGCTGGATGGCGGTACACGCGGTGAAGAAGTCATCCCACCGTCTGTGTTGGCTTCAAAAGCAGCTGTTACCGAAGGACCGAGACCGAAAGCACCAGCGATACCGCTGTTCGAGCGTGCATTGTGAGGTCGACCGAAAAAGTAATGCTGGTTGGGAGTTGAAGAAGACGACATGAATGTCGGATCGATCTGAAGTCCAGCCAGCTTGCCATACGTATGTCGATCATCGGGCGTTTCGAGATGCACTCTCTTTGCTGGCCTAGCGAACCTCGCGAGTTCATCGCGATCCAGATCGGGACTTGCATCAAGTGTTGCATTGGTGGTTGCGGCTGATGATAAAGCAGCGGAGGAGGTTGGCCAGTCATAGTCTCCATCCGAATCGGAGAGGTCCTCGATACCCCAACTGCTGGCGCTGGAAGAATGACGTGGGACGAGCTCAGGTGATGGTGGGTTGACAATGGAAGGAATTGAGTTCGTGAGGTCTGAGTTTTTTGACTTGCTGTTGCCGTCAGAAAAACGACCTCGCTTCTTCTTGGCTAAGGCAGCCTTTGGTACCGCGGCAAAGCTGGCAGCAGTGGGCCTTGAAGGTCCAGCAGCAGCCCAGGAAGATGCCGACATTGCTTGGATACTAGCTGACTTGATGCTATTCAATGGACCAATGGGTGAGTGATTGGTTGTTTGGTTGATTGTTTGGTTTCGAGCTCGATTTGACGAGTCGAGGGGTGCCGGCCGACTCAATCGAGTCGAGTCATGGAATGCAAGTGTAGTGCTTGTGTGCACATGTGGAATAGCTTGGAACGATGCTACTGGCATCAACTGTTTTTGTTTTGTTTTTGTTTTTTTTTGTTTTTTTTTTTTTTTGTATTGCGTCTCTGTGATGTTGATGAGAACGAGTATTGGTGACAAGTCGGCGAGTAAAAAGTGTTTGTGTGAAATGTGATGGATGATGGAAGGTAGTCAAGGCGAGAAAGAGAGTTCGATATTACAAAAGCTTTGCAAGTCAAATGGAGGCTGCGGGAACGACATTTGTGATTTCAAGGTTTTCCAGAAGACTCCAAACTCGAAAGGCAATACAAAATACCTCTAACGGGGCGTACCCGATTATGGATCGGGAGGCTTCAAAAGTTTCCACGTAAACTCGGTCGAAAGTATTGAATTTTCTGGAACAAGTTCTGTTGTTGGCTGGCCCATAGTAAGGTGTCTTCACAGCGCGTCCACACTGTTGTCACAATAAATATTAAAAAACTTTTGTAAAGCAGAGGGGTACATATGCAGATGGATGCAGAAGTTGTTTTTTTAATGCAACACCTGCCGGAATTTAAGCCGCTCTAATCGCAACACGACGCACGCACGGCCATTCCGATTCCGTGAATTGCAAAACCGTTTTTCTCTTTGCAGTGCAGCTCCCCGGTAATCCGAGCTTGTCTTTGCCCCACCCACCTCTCCATATCACATCCACATATTGTAACACATTCTCACACCATATTATGGCGGAGCTGATGATCGGATTCACCGATATTCTGACTGATTCCGTCGCATCACACCCTTCGCAATCATCCGATGATGATGTTCGATCCGACCTGATTTACAATTCGAGTGTCTTTATAGCAGGATTGGTATTGCTTGAAAAAGCGGCGGATGGATTCATTTGTCAAGTGTGCCAGCTTTCAACTCGGCTCGGAATCAGTCCGACTTTGATTGCTTTGCTGACGTCTGGAGCCGAATGGGAGGAATTGGTGGTGGTGGTAGCATCGCTTTTGCACGGTGCATCCAACCTGGCCATCGCCAACGTGGTGGGATCTGCCATCTCAAATATCTTAGGTGCCTTTTCTTTGGGAATCCTCTTCGCGCCAAACGCAGTCAAGTTTGACGATAGCTCCAAGAGGTTCGCCATCATTCAAGCCGGTATCACGACCGTAGTGCTCTTGCTCATAGCCGCAGTTCAGTATCAGCATGCCGACGATGACGCCAGACTCTCGAGCAAACGGCTTTTTGAGAATGTGGTTGGCATCAGCCTCATAGTCATCTTCATTCTCTACTTTGTCGGACTGACTTGGGCCATCAGTCGAGGCATGCTATCTGCACCTCAGGTCTCCGATACCGGATCCAGTAGTTCTAGTAACAGCTCCGACGATTCAGCTACTCAAGCCGATCGTTCTGCTGTCAATAGCGACGCCGCAAGCACGACAACGCTTGGAAACGAGAATCAGACTTCTTCCTATATTCCACCAAGACGTACGCCTGGTGCTGCGGGTCGCAGGGGTCAAAATCGTACCGCTACCTCGGCAGCCATCGAGAGAACGCCTTTGCTGCTCGGCTCCGCCACCTCTTCCAACTTGGCCACTCGTTTGGCAAGGAGACGAAGACGTGCGATATTGCGAAGCTTGCAAAAGTTGGTTGTTACCTTTCTCATCCTCTCGCTTGCCGGTTATCTACTCTCGCATTCAATTCTCGAGATAGCCGCCACGGTGAATCTCTCAGATACCGTGCTCGGTCTTACTGTCCTTTCGTTTGCTACAACCATTCCGGAAAAGCTACTCAGCGTCGTCGCAGGCCTGCGTACGGGAAATGCTGTACCATCCACATCAAGGTCTCCTGCCAATGTTCGTACGACTAGCCTAGCTCGTCGTGCTTCGATCCACGATGAAGCTGAGGATGACGTAGCAAGAGGCGCGAGCAGCATCCTTATGGCCGGTGCTGCGGGGAGCAACATTTTCTTACTCACTCTCTGTCTTGGTATTTCGCTCGTCTTTGATCGTCAACGTGCGTCCGCGTCGCCAAAAGATCAGCATCGTTTCACAGCAAGTAGTGTTCAGTGGCAGGAACTCGCGTTGCTCGAGGTGGCTTCACTTTCGCTCGTCTTGATCGCTTTTACTGACGGTCAACGTTGGCAAGGTGTTCTTCTGCTCTTGGGCTATTTTGCGTTCCTCGTGGCCGAATTCACTTTTCTGAAGCGATGACCATGTACACATACAAAACAGTGCGCACGACAGATGGAAAGAATTTGGTTATTTTGTACTCATATGCATATCAAAGCGTGTAATGTACTGTAAATGTGTACCGATTCGTGGTGAGTGGCATGTTGTCAAGGCGTTCTGGGGGCGGGTTTGTAAACGATTTTGTCAGCTGCTAATGACACCGCTCGCTTGATTGGGTTGGATGGTGACACCGGAAGTAAGCAAGCTTTGAAGAACCTTGTCATTGCGTTCCCTTCCATTGCTGAGGAGGTTGGCAACGAGTGAAAGGACTTGGGAAGAACCCAATTCGATCTTGTTCTGAACCAAAGGATCGGCACGTGTAGGACCACGGTTGAGGATGAGAATTGGTTTGTTTTGCTCGACTGCTTGTTTGACCAATCTGTAGGCTGAATAAGTTGCCAAACTGGTGCCTACGAGCAACATGGCATTGGCATTATCTACCATTTGGTAAGAATGATCTCGAAGTTTATCTGGAACCGATTCGCCGAAAAAAATGACGGCAGGTTTGAGAACGCCTCCGCAATTGGGACACGCTGGATAGTTGAACGTGGTATAGTCTACATTGTGAAGTTCGACATCGCCATCCGGATTGGTTTTGGGACTCTTGCCCGTCTCTGTCATTTCGCGTTGAAGTTGAGCCCAAGCTGGGTTCAAGCGGGTTAACTCGTCTTGAAACACGGCTCGCGAACCTCGAAAGCCGCATCCTTTGGGGTAATTTTCACCTGTGGGCGTGTTCTCTGGCCGCAACGTGACTGCACGTGGACCTGCAAGGTAGGTTGTTGCGGTCATGGCGTCGTAAAATTCAGGATTCATGGGAGCTTTGTGATGATGATGATGATGATGATGATGACTGCTGCTGATACTGCTGCTATTGCTCTTGTAGCCCTCTGGACTGGAGACGCAAACGACGTGCTTGAGTGTACCGTGCAATTCCAAAATGGTGCTGGCAGCCAGAGAGGCTGATGGTGTAGCAGCATGATGAAGGTTATCGACATTCTGGGTGATGAATTCGGGCACGTATCCAAGCCGTTGTATGGCTGCAATGCTATAGTGTGTACGGTTGGGTTTAGCTACGCGCACGGGTGGGAAACCGAGGTAAGAGCGAGAAAAGTAGCGCTGTCTTGCAAGATGTCCCTTTTCAGAAGGGTCGATGAATTCGTGAAAAAAGATGGGACGATAGGTCTTGTGTACAGTGTAGTGACCGTTCTCACCGCGATAAGGTGCGATACCAGAGTCGACCGAAACGCCTGCGCCCGTCATGATCAACGCCTTACCTTTGGCAGCCGTGAGAAACTCGGCGACCATCTTGGACGCATTCTCGAGGCTGTATTCGATGGTGGCGCGTTTGGCCTGTTCGGGGATGGAAGGTATTGATATCCTCATGGTTCGGAATGACGCAGTCGCTGGTGCTGTCATATTAACAATCGGGAGAAAGAGCGGGACCAAGAAAGGCGTGTTGGTCTGATCACCTTTCACCTCGGCCTAGTTGCGTGTGGTATCGGCTAAGAAAAAATGAGGCTTCTGTAAGATGTCATGCGAACAGAATGCCTCCACAACATGTCCCAAAAGTGCGGCATTTGAGACCAAAAGGACTGACCTGAAGCGATCATTTGACTAACATGTGAGACCGACACTTTGCACCCATGTGTTTCGAGCCTTTGCCACCTTACATGCAATGGTTGCATATGTCCAATCAAGGGCCCACATTTCACCTATCAAAGTCCGCAACAACCAGCCGAAGCGATGCCGCAACGCCATTACTGTAGCGCATGTGTGAGCTGTGCTCTCGAAGCCATGTGCTAGTGCACTGCTTAGACGTCGTTTGTTTGCTCTTTGACAGCAGAGCAAGCTAAGAAGCAAGCAGAAAATTTCACCGTATGGCTGTAAAAAAAAAGGCTGTGATGCCGTTCAAACTTGGCATGCAAGGCAGAATGCGTGTGGCGGTGCTTTCATTATTCAATATTTTAATCAATTACAATACACTGCACATGTTATGGCCCACCAAGCACTGCCGCAAAACTGTCAACTTTTGACAGCAGCTACAGTATACATGACAGTACACCGCTTGGTTGACACGAGGGACCATGTCACTCGCATTCACACAGACACAGGTTGCAAATCAGATCATCTTGTTCTTTCTGGCCTGCCGAGTGTTTATCAATCTGTGTCCTAGCATGTGCGCTTCCTTGGCCATCATGTTGATTGCGACTGCAATCTCGCACAAGTGTAGACATATAAACCTCGTCCTTTCTGGCTGAGAAATTGGACATACCTCATCTTCCTACGCCGTTCCCCTTACTGTTTGCCAATTTCGACAAGAATGAGAACGTTTTGCTGTTGCATTCCAGTTCGCCTCGGCGTTCTGATCCTCTCCCCTATCACGGCCGCTGCTGCTGCCCTGCTCGCCTATACCCAACTGTATCTGCTCATCAATTATCCATCCCAGTCCGACACTTTTCAGAAAGCGATCCGTGGAGCCCTCGCTGGCATAACCATCTTGATAGCTCTCGCTTCCCTCTTTGGTTTCCTAGGTGCCATTTTCGCTCGGAGGCGCATGGTCTCTTTTTACTCCAACATGCTCTGGATTGGTCTCATCATCTTTACCGTGGTGGGAGTTATCGATCTCTGGCAGCTCTTCCGCAACAAGGATAGTTTGATTAGCACCTGCGAAAACAAAGCCCAACTCAAGACTCAGGAATTGCAATCTTTTTTAGGCATTTCGTTGACCGGTACCACCGAAAAGGCGTGTACAAAGCTTGCCGACGTCAGCGCGATTACGATTGCGGTTCTCTTTGGCATCCTCGTTCTGGTACTCATGTGGTTGATCGGGATTGTTACAAAGTATAAGCACCAGTTGCAGGAGCGCCATGCTTCGCAACATCAATACGTTGGTGGTGATGGCTATTCGAAACGCCCTCGTGTGTTTGGTAATGTTGCAAAGAGTCGTGGCGCCAATCAGTACCATCAAGCACAAACTCGAGAGGTCGACGAAGGTGGTGCACCTCTTCTTCACACCACGACACAATCAGCTGGATGGAAGAACGTATCGTACGACAACGCACCCTACAACAAAGTGTAAACATGCAATGCTCTCTACTTGTCCCCAGTACATGTGTAAATACCGGATACCTTGTCAACCGATAAAAGCTTGCCTCTTTTATTGACTCCCTCAACGTTGGCTCTCATATGGACACTCTACCGTGCTTTAAATTTTCCCCCCCAAATCGCTTTCGTCGTCTGTATTATATGTAACTAGAAGCAAGCATACCCACTTCCGTTGCGCTGTATGCAATCTCGATCTCGTTTGACGTGTTTATCCCATTATCCCGTGCGAATGAAAGTTACAGCAAAAACAGGCATACAGTATAGTATCTATTTGACTGTGAAAAACAATTCAAAAATTCACCAAACTCGGTGGTGGACCCTGACTTCTTTTGGTCTTTCTGGTGGGGGTCCGCCTCCACCTTAGATTTAGCTCGCCTTAGGGTTCACCTTTGACATCATCATTCCACATTTCAAGCCGGTTCTGCATGTGTCAGCCGCGTTATTAAACATACACCGCAACGCAGGATCTTAATGTGTGGTTGTTTTGATCTTGATCTTCTCTTGTTGTAATTTAGCAGGTGTTGGAGGGCAGAATGACGTTATACATGTGATCAGCTGGTCCAAAGGGTCTAATGCAGCCAAGTTTGTTCCATCTTCCTGAGTGCCAGAGCTAACTAACTTGCATTCACAAGCGCTGCAGCAACACGATCATCTGTAGCGTTCTGACTGCTTGATTTTTGGTAAAAAAAAAAAAAAGGCCCCCTCTCCCCCACCCAAGCTCTCGCTGTTCCGTAGTTCTTCCCCTAGTTCTGGTTTCGGACGGATATAATCGCCTTACTGCATTCTTCCAATCTCTCTCATGTTCAATCACTCCCACAACCTATCTCGATCCAACATCACGCACCTGCTTTTGCGATCGAATCGACTCTTCACTTGTCCTTTTAGCCCAAGAACAAAAAGATTGTTTACCGAAACCACAGTGACGAATATGACTGGAGCAGCCAAATCCGACGCACACGATCTGTCCAAAGGTGACAAGGTTTCATGGTCATGGGGATCCCAACACCCTTCTGGCACTGTCAAGGATGTCAAGGATGACGGTGCCCAAGTCAAGACCAAAAAGGGCTCCACCATCAGCAAGGATGGCAGCAAAGACGATCCCGCTGTCGTTATCGAAACTTCAAATGGAAACAACGCGGTCAAAAACGTAAGTTCAAACCTCATCACATCAAAAGCACAACAGAATAGTTACAACAGTCATAGTTCAAGACACACTCACACTCACACACACACAATCACACACGAACATGATCCTTCTTGGGCACCTTATGCTCTCATTCGGTTCGGCATTCCTTTTCAACAGGCATCTGAGATCGACGGAGTCAAACCCTAAATCACGCGTCAACCACTGCGTTTAGTTCAGAGTGCAATTCAATGATCTGTCTTCTCATGATGAAGGTGAAAACGAAGCTCAATGTAGTGAAACGTACGGTATCCAAGCACGTACTCTACGTTATACAGCACAAACTACGTCCACTCCTCGCCCTCTTGAGAGAATCAGACCCAAGTAAAAGTGTTATATGTGAAACATTGTTACATCTAAAAGTACAAGCCAGAATAGACACTATGTGAAACTACACGACCGGACAAACCTTGGCTTCGGAGTCCAGAACGAACGAAAGTACGAAAAAAAGGGGGCAAGACACAAAAAAAAAAAAAAAATAAAAAAAAAACAATAATAATAAAAAACATCTTCACCAACCAAACTGTAGCTGTTGACGAGAGAAGACTGGTGGAGTCCAATTGAGTTTTTCGGGATTGATCCTTCTTCGTTTCTTCTTTGCCGTCTTATCATGTTTAGCAATGACGGCGTCCGAGAGTACCAGGTAATGCTTACCCTGGTATTGCTTGAGCATATTGAGCGCCATGCAAGTGTGAAGCACGTCTGCGTGAGTGAATGCCGTCTTTTGCGCAATCTCCTCGATACTGATATCCTCTTCAGTCTTAAGAAGCAGATCCACAATGATTTCGGCCCAGTACGCTCGGTAACTCAACAATCCCAGATCCGAGAGCGGCTTCTCGGGACTTCCCAACTTGTTCTCGCGCTTGGTCAATTCGTACGAGAACTCGATGAGCAACTTTCCGTATCCTGCACGCTGATGTTGCGGTAAAGTCAAGATACACGCGACGTTGTAGTTCTCGGCAGATTCCTTCTCCTTTGAAAAGTAGCCCAGCAGATGACAACCCAAATCATCACGCTTGACCATGCAGTAGTACAAGAAGGGATCCACGTCGTAGTAAAGTGTCTTGTGATCGAGGAAACACTTGCTAAGCAAACACAAATTACGACACCATGTCTTTTGACGTCGACCGTCGATCTCAAAGAAGGAGATATCTTCGTGCCGGTAGATCTCGTTGCCCGGAGGATGCGCCAAAGTACACTTGCTTCGATGACGCTTGAGCGTGAAAGGCGAGGGAAAGTACGACAAACACATCTCACAAATATACAGCGTATCAATGTGCGCATATTCGAGCGGATAGGGACTGAAATACCAAGTTTCCACCTCGGACTTGCCCATCTGGATCTTGTTCAAGTTCTTGACACGAGCCACCTCGGAGACAGATTGCGTCATGGAGCCGGATGTTCGAAGCTTCTCGATCTCCTGCTGCTTGCTGAACGTCTCCTGTCCCCGGTTGGCGTGGAGCGAAGCGGTGAGGCCACCGTTCCTGTCTGTTGCCACATCGTCCTTTTCCTGCTGATCATGACCGCCCAGCATTTCCATGGCGACTACGGCTCCATCTTCGTCGTCTTCGCCATCGCCATCCGCATCCGCATCCGCATCCCCATCCACCGAGTCTGCGCGAGTGCTCTGCACGCTCGATGTGTCGCCTGACTCTGCCTTGCGCTTCTGCGGTGTTTCCAGCCCAGACTCTTCCTGGAAATTCTTGGCCGCTTGTGCTGCTGCTTTTTTGAGCAAATTGCTGGCACCCGCGCCACGGTTGCCTTTGCCTGTCGGTGTAAGTGGTGTTGAAGGGGTGGCGGTGCCGCTAGCCGTGCGAACCACTTTGCGCTTGGTCTTGTCATTCACAGGCTCCTTCTTGGGCCATTCGAGCTCTCTCGAGGTGATGAGCCGTGTACCACTCACCCATTCATCGAGACGTTTGTTGAACTCGCAGTAGTGGACGTAGTATTCGAGTTTCTCCTCGAGCGTGGGCGCCGGCTTATCCGCCATCTGAGCTTGCTGCTTTTTGGTAAGGCGGGGCTTGGGCTTCTCGCGAATCGATAGAATCTCGGCCTTCCTCTCTTCCATCTCGCCTGACACCACATCCGGTTTCTGCACAAAAGCTTTGCATCCTACCAAGACATCTTCGAGACCATACGTTCCACCTGGACTGATTTGTGGTCCTTCCTCTGGGCCCGGTGTTCCGGATCCACCTGGCGTTCCACCTGTTGATTTTTGCGCTCGAGGCGCCATCTTGGTTTGTGCTGTTGACCACGTCGAGGTGCGTCAAGAGCTGATTGGGCAGAGTATTGCTGGCTAGATTCTCCGATCGATGACCATTCAGCTATTGGGTAGTCAGACGAGCTAGCTGTGTCAGATGGTTTTGCTGCGGTGTTGTCCTGTAAGTTGTTGCTGCTGCTGCTGCTGCTGCTCCTGCTGTCGTTCGCAATGAATGTCTGATGCTGGCAATATATGCGATCTCGGTGTGGATGGAGAATAGAGATGGTGGTGCTTTTAGGCCTGTTGAGAAACCGACTCAGCCATTCTTTCTCGCGCGCAAAAGTTAAACGATCGGAATGGTTTCAGCGAGATCGGGTGTCCGGATGAACCGATTCAAGATTTTGAATCGTCCGAAGCTCAGACAGGGAAATTCAAAATGCAGGGTTGCCCGTTGCACCTCGAACAGTCTACATGATCATCTTCACCGCAACCTTCTACCTACAACGTCAAAAAACCAGCTTTACATATCTACTTTTGCATCTACTTCTCCTCCTCTAAGCCGAAGGATCGCGCTTGCCTATCTAGACATTACGCCGCTTTGTCTCTGAGGCGCTCAAGCGAGACAGGGCTCCCAGTGCCTGTTCATTCCTACTTCGACTTGGCGAAGCCGGCGCAACTAGCAGGATTGGATACGCTCTCTTCACTTTCGACGAGCGTTTTGACAGTCATATTTAGCATAGTGCAACATGGCAGAAGAGGCGGACGAGATTCGCAGGCTGCAGGAGGCTCGCAATGCCAGCGCTTTGAAGAACAAGGTCGCATTAGGCAAACTAGGTGGCTACGACCAGGAGATCTACGGAGGTGGAAAGCGCAGTGACTATGTTCGCGAGCTACCTATGGATGACAGTGGCTCTGACAGTGGCTCTGACAATGAACGAGGTGCCTCAAGATCGAATCCACTCGATGCATATTCAGCACCCCAGCACCTACTACACGAGTTCGCCAACGAAGATGAAGATCCTCTAAGAGCCCGAGCAGAGTCGCGACAGATCGCTGCACGTCAGAGTGACTACCACCTTCGTCGCTTCAATCGTGAGCTCGGCGATGCAAAGGCGATCGACCCGTTTGCTGAGAATGGCCAAGGTGATGCAGAAGAGAGCTACAAGGACCGCATGAGGAGAGCCGAGTTGGAACGAGAAGAGGAGCGTGTTCGACGTCTCATCGAAGCAAAGGAGAAGGAGGCCAAGGAAGAGAAATTGCAAAAGGGGGATGCAGACGAATGGGATATCAAGCTGTCCTCGTCAGCAGAGAAACCAGAAGGCGACCGTACACCAAAGGCCAGGCGAAAAAGAAGATGGGACGTTGCTATGCCAACCGAAGAGATCACCGAGGAGAAGTTGGAAAGCAATGGACACGTAGCGCAAGAGGCGCCCGTCGAATCAGCACCGTGCAAAAGACGATCGCGATGGGATGAAGCTCCCATCGAGCAAGACGCTGCCCTCACCACTGCACAGACAGATGCGTCCAAACCAGCTGCCAAGCGCTCTCGATGGGATCAAGCACCCACTAACGAAGATTTTGACAAGAAGAGTGACAAGCTGGAGGTCCATTCATCCGCAGTCCAGAACGCAACACCCTTCGCAGGATCCCTTGCCGTGGACCCTCGCAATCGCTATATGTCGGACGAGGAACTGGACTCCATCTTGCCATCCGAAGGCTACGTCGTTGTCGAGCCACCACCGGACTATTCTCCCGTCCGGACGTCAGCAAGCAAGCTGGTCACCGCACCTGTTCTGGAGAATGGCGGTGGCTTCATGATGCAAGATGAAGGAGCGACGCGCGCTGTGCTCGAAGAGATGATCCCGGATCTGCCAACCGACATCCCAGGCGTCGGTCAGCTCGCATTCTTCAAAGCCGAGGATCAAGCTTTCTTCAAAAAGATTCTGACCGAGCAAGATGAGACCACTCTCAGCGCAGAAGAGCAGAAGGAGCGTAAGATCATGCGGTTGCTTCTCAAGATAAAAAATGGAACTCCTGCGACTCGAAAGACTGCTCTCCGTCAGATCGCTGACCGTGCTCGCGATTTCGGGCCTGGTCCGCTGTTCGACAAGATCCTGCCCCTACTGATGGAGCGTACCTTAGAGGACCAGGAGCGCCACTTGCTCGTCAAGGTTATCGATCGTATCCTCTACAAGCTCGACGACTTGGTCAGGCCGTACGTCGGTCGCATTCTCGTCGTCATCGAGCCTCTTTTGATCGATGAAGACTACTATGCCCGAGTCGAAGGTCGTGAGATCATCAGCAACTTGTCCAAGGCGGCAGGTTTGGCACACATGATCAGCACCATGCGTCCCGACATTGACCACGTTGACGAGTATGTACGCAACACCACGGCACGTGCCTTTTCCGTGGTTGCGTCCGCGCTGGGAATCCCCGCGTTGCTGCCCTTCTTGAAGGCCGTGTGTCGGTCCAAGAAGAGCTGGCAGGCTCGTCACACGGGTATCCGCATTATCCAGCAGATCGCCATTATGATGGGCTGCGCCATCCTGCCTCACCTCGGAAGCCTGGTCGATTGCGTCGAAAAGGGACTCGAAGACGAGCAGCAAAAAGTCAAGACCATGACGGCACTGTCGTTGGCCGCGCTCGCCGAGGCAGCGGCGCCGTACGGTATCGAGAGCTTCGAGAACGTGCTCAAGCCGCTCTGGATCGGTATTCGCCAACACCGAGGCAAGGGCCTCGCCGCTTTCCTCAAGGCCATCGGCTTCATCATCCCGCTCATGGATTCCGACAGTACGCTCTACTTTGTCAAAGAGGTGACGCCGACGTTGATCAGGGAGTTCCAGAGCGCTGATGAAGAGATGAAGAAGATCGTCCTCAAGGTGGTCAAACAGTGCGCTGCTACCGACGGCGTCACCGGTGCGTTCCTTCGCGACGAGATGCTGCCCGAGTACTTCAAGAACTTCTGGGTGCGCAGGATGGCACTGGATCGGCGCAACTACAAGCAGGTGGTGGAGACCACCGTGGAGCTGGCCAACAAGGTCGGAGTGGCCGAAGTGGTGTCGCGCATCGTCAACGAGCTCAAAGACGAAAGCGAACCGTTCCGCAAGATGGTCATGGAGACCATCCAGAAGGTGGTCTCGAATCTGGGCGCAGCCGACATCGACGAACGCCTCGAGGTGCAATTGGTAGATGGGCTCATCTACGCTTTTCAGGAGCAGACCGTAGAGGATCAGATCATGCTTGAGGGCGTGGGCACGGTCGTCAATGCGCTCGGCATGCGCGTCAAGCCCTACCTCACCCAAATTGTCTCGACCATCCTGTGGCGACTCAACAACAAGAGTGCCAAGACACGTCAACAGGCGGCCGACCTTACCACCAAGTTGGCGCTTGTCATCAAGCAATGCGGCGAGGATGCTCTGCTGGCGAAGCTGGGTGTGGTGCTGTTTGAGCAACTCGGCGAGGAGTTCCCTGAAGCCTTGGCCTCGATCATTAGCGCTGAGACTGCGATCGCCAATGTGGTTGGTATGACGCAGATGAGCCCGCCCATCAAGGATCTGCTGCCTCGTATGACGCCGATTCTGCGAAACCGACACGAAAAGGTGCAAGAGGCCAGCATCAACCTCATCGGCCGAATCGCGGACAAGGGCGCTGAATTTGTGAGTCCACGCGAGTGGATGCGGATCTGCTTTGAACTGCTCGACCTGCTCAAAGCGCACAAAAAGGCGATTCGTAGGGCGGCGGTCAACAGCTTCGGATACATCGCTCGTGCCATTGGACCGTCCGATGTGCTCCAAGTGCTGCTTACGAATTTGCGTGTGCAGGAACGTCAATCGCGCGTATGCTCCACGGTCGCCATCGCTATCGTGGCCGAAACGTGTGGACCGTTCACCACCATCCCGGCGATCCTGAATGAGTACCGAACGCCCGAACTCAACGTACGCAACGGGTGCCTCAAAGCTTTGAGCTGGGTATTTGAGTACATTGGTGAGATGAGCAAGGACTATGTGTACTCTGTGATTGGCTGCTTGGACGATGCGCTCACCGATCGAGATCATGTACATCGACAGACTGCGGCGAGCATTGTGCATCATTTGGCATTGGGTACTTTTGGGTTGGGTCACGAGGAAAGCATGCAGCATTTGTTGAACTTGATTTGGCCTAACATTTTCGAAACAAGCCCGCACGTTTTGGGTTCGGTCATGGCGGCTATTGAAAGTCTTGAAGTGGCTCTGGGTTGCGGTGTAATGCTCAACTATACGTTGCAAGGCCTTTTCCATCCAGCACGTAAAGTGAGAGAGGTTTACGTTCGCATATACAATTCAACCTACCTTCGCTCTCAGGATGCGTTGGTGGCCTACTATCCCGACTTTGCAGAGTTTTCCGACGAGCGCAACGACTATCAGAGGCATGAACTGTACTGTTTCTTGTAATTCAGATTTGCGCAGCGCTCACATTTCTGTAGAGCAAAAAAAAAAAAAAAAAAAAAAATGGATCATTGAATGATACAAGTGTGGAAGCGAAAAAAACTTGTGATTGCAAGACGGATGCTCATGACACTTGTGAGGAAGCTCTAGGAGGCAAACCTCACCCTCTTGTTAGGCTGTGCCGATGTTTGAATGGTGGTGGTGATGGTGGTGGTGGAGGTAGGAGCAGATCGCGAAGCAGCAGCAGCAGCAGCTGATGCAGCGGAACGAGTAGGATCGATATTCTTCGACCAACAACGATTTCGAAGAGCGTTGAGTAGATAAGTCATCCTAAACCTGGGCGGAGAAGTTGGTTGAGGAGGAGAAGGGTTTGTCTCTGAGAGGACAAGATCGCGTTGAAAGCGTTGAATCAAATCCTGCTCCTCAGCAAGCTGGTCCAACTCTTCTGCACGAAATTTATCCTCGGGTTCGATAAAAGGATCCAAATCTGCAGCGCGACGTCTTTGGATACGATCCAACCTCTCTCGTTCAGTAAGATGCCAAATTGCGATTCCTTTATCATCGTCGTGGTCACCATCGTCGGAACTTGAGTCGGAGTAGATGTCAAGATCGTTTTCCGTACCTCTGAACGCCTCGTCGTAGTCATATTCGATCACGAGCGGATCGATTTGACCAACGATTTCGAGAAATTCGTAGACGTCTGGATAGTCGGGAGCATTGTCCAAAACAAGATCGTACGAGGCACCAAAGAATTCGTTGCGAGCGATGACTTGATGAGCTTTCAAACCGACGAGAGCGGCGATCTGCTGGTGGGCTAGCTGGCACCTTTGTCGACGTAAAAGCGCTCGACCAGGAACGAAGCGAAGCATCCTCCTCTTCTGAACCAAAGAGAGGGCAAGAATGACGCGAGTTTCGAGGTGTCCAAACTCTTGAGCAGCCTTTCGTGTTTCGTCTCGAGTTTGTTCGGGCAAATCTTCCCAGGCAGTGGTGGGCCCTATGCCATGTTGCTCTTCTGCGTCAGGGTCATAGGGTACAAAGTTGTCGTCGTCAGAGTGCTCAACCAGTTCGTGACCATATGGAATGGCGTCATCGCGCGCCTGGACGAGAACTTGTTTGTTTCTGCATACGAAGCAGACTCGCAAGTGGGCATTCTTGGGCCTAAGTTGATATCTCACAAAGAACTCGGGGGTTAGAGGATATTCGATGCGGCATTCTTTGCAATGACCTCGAAGCTGCTGCGGCGGCGGTTGGGGTGGAAGAGCGGGAGGAGCGAGACGAGGAGGGATGTGCGCAAGCGAGCTGGCTTTACCTTCGTTGGGCTTGATACAGCACTGACGGCAAATTGCCCTGATTATAGCAGGGTCGTCGCCTCGTTTAAGCTTTTTGGTATACTTGTCGACGATGGATTTTGGAAAGCGAAAATGCGGGAGCAGAGTGTCACAGTGATTGCACTTGATTACCAGGTCGGGATCGCGACTTTTATATGGTTGCCTGCTGCTGCTACTACTACCACTACCACCCAAATGACCTCCTCGGTAGGAATTGGGCCGATACTTGTGTCGAGGCATGTGTGGCGACGGGCTACTAAGGCTTGCACGTAGATGGTATCAAGCAATTGCAAATGCGCCAAAAAGAGAAGAATGCGTTTTTTGTCAGATGAAGAACCACTGAAACTCCATCTTCTGATGCATACATTAATATGCAGATGGAGGGCGAACAAGGTGGAATGAAGGCAACAAGTGTGAGTAAAAAGCAGATAGTATACTGTATGTCGGTGGGCTCGAGAGCCATTGGTATGCTGCGCTGCACAGAGCGTGATGAGGTTTGTAGATCTAACAACACCAAAGAAGCCACAAAAAAAGGACACTTTTCCTTTTCTTTTCTTTCTTGTTGTTCATGTGACCGCCACAGAGTTGATCGCATGAAACACTGATAAAGTGCCGCTGCCTCAGTGCGTCTGTGTTATTTGTCGGGCTTCGGTCGCTTCTCCGCATCACGATGCCGGAAAATTGGCGTTCGAGCCAAATTGGACATCCACGCAAGAAACCTTGTACACCTCTTTAATCATCATCATCATCATCATCCATCATAATCCATCATCATCCATCATCAAAACCACGGAGCCGCTTAATTACCTAAAGCAAACCCTCATCGCAATGCAACACTCTGCCACCTTATCACTGCCATAGGTTCACCGGCTTCAAAGGTGCCTGGCGCACAACTATCCCCACCAAATTCATATCTGTTTACGCTCTGCCCACCAACACGGCATCCGCAACATCCTGCCGTCGTTCCTAGCAAACACATTCACAGTCTTATCGTACTACAATACTTTTAATACGCTATCAATCAGTACGCTTTCAAGTACGCCGTTTTTTGCATCAACCCGCGATTCCATCATATAGCAACAGCCGCCTTTTTAGCCGCGCCTACGCGTACCAATTCATTATGTTATCCACAATGCATTCCACTCTACCTCTCTCGGCATCCTCTTCCGAGCAACATCAACAACATCGCTCAGCCTACAATGATCTGGATTTAGAGCGTCACAATTCTTACGACAGCAACGGCAGCTCCAATTTCACTCACAGAGCAGACCCTCCCGCCAATCCACGTCGAGGCTTGTCCAACCACTCTTTCCACTCTTCACAGCCCGACATCACTGCAACACCATCGCCTTCATCCTCTCGCATGATCAACCCCAACTGCTCTCGTCCTCATCTCGAACATTCCCACCATCCCCATTCCCATTCCTATTCCCATGCCCATTCCCATTCCCATGCTCATACCCATACCCAACCCTCCACTCCTTCGCACTCACATTCGGGTTCCCAATCCTATTTTGGCTCTGATCTAGTCTCGCACTCTTCCTCAGGTCCTAGCGGCCATGGTATCAGCTCTTCGTTTGACGAGGACGAACTTCGTCAGATCATGTCGCGCAGCCCTGGCAACGAGCATACTCCTTATCACGACGGCGATGTTGCAAAAGGTGTCCAGTCTGCAAATCACCAGGACATTAGTCCCTGGCTCTTTCAGAGCGAGAATGCAACTACTTCCTCTTCTCGCTCCAACATCTCTGCCGCTGTATCTGGCAGTACATCCTCGTCCACATCCAACTCAAATTCTGCTGGCATGCCTCCATCCCAAATCAGGACTCGTCAACGCAGAGGAACCGGCACCACCCAATACTCGTTCAACGACACCAGTTTCGGCAGCCTTGACAAGCCCCAACTTTCGGCTTCTAGATCACAGTACTCGCTGCGTTCACACAGCCCGCCATCAGCTGCCACCTCGACCAGCACGCTCAACGGCTCCGCATCCGCTGCAAAAAAGTCGCGCAATCCCTTCGGCTTCCTAAAGAAGAAGACGTCTGCCCATTCCAATGCCTCTTTCAACAACAAAAACATCAATAGTAGCATCCGCCCAGAGCCTTCAGCCTCTTCTCTGTCGTCGCGCTACGGTTCCAATGCCAACAACATGAATCCCTTGCGCCCACCTGCATGGCTCGACAACCAACGCTCGCTTGTGAGCACAGCCTCGCCGTCCTCAGCTTCGCTGCGTTCTCATTATCACCAGCCGTTGGCCTCAAGTGCAACTCCGTGGCAGAACGCGCTCAAAGCGCGCATCGATTCCTTGCCCGCTGCTATCAGCCTTGAAGATGAGATCGAGTCGGAACAGCAGGCAAAGAAGGACGCTCGCAAGCGCATCAAGGGTGTGCGACATCACCTGGGCAAGTCGAACGACAAGTCAAAGACAGGCGGTGAGGACATTGACTCGGCAAACGACCCCTCGCTTGCAGGTCAGAGTCAGTCGATCGAACAAGAGATCGAGCTCTCGCTCGACATGAATTTCGACCAGCTCGAAGACTTTGTCGACACCAACGCAGCTCGGCAGCGATTGCAAGGCTCTGTTACCGAATCCATCACGACAAGTCCTTCCGACCATCGCTCGCCCAGCGGAAGCGAGAGCAGTCTCTACCGTTCACCTTCGCCGTCCCCAGCCTCTCCAGTGTCCCTTGCCGACCGGCAGACATCGGTTGCCTCAACAGCTGAGTCTGCGTCTCAAGCCTCCCTCGCCTCACTAGCTACATCTGGCTCCCTCCGCGCACCCAGCCGCGCCAATACCACCAAGTCGACCTCCACCTCTACGTCCACCATGCTCAGCGATCGACGCCCCTCGCAGATCAACATGCCTCGCAACAGCGTTCCTGGGGTCAGCCTGGCAGAGATGCAAAACTACCAATCGCTGCGCAAGCTTTCGAGCAATTTGAGCAACATGCCTGCTGGTGCTCCGTATGCCCCATCTGCATCCAGCTTGCCCGTTCGTCGCGACTCTATCGCCGTCGGTCTTCCGTCGCCTGACTCGTCCCAACTGGGTGTCGCTGGATCCACCGATGCGGTGCTTGCTGATTTCCGCAAGAACAGCGTCGTCTCTGAGCACAGTCTGCGCTCAAACCATAGCGGCATCTCGCCAAAGACGTCGTACGCCAACCTGCCCAGCGCGATCCAAGAGCGGCAAAGGTCGGCAGCCCTCACTTCGTCCGTTGCAGGCTGGGGAGCAACCGCAACCAAGGACAAGTCCACCAATGGCCGTGCTGATCACACTTACCAGTTCCCGCCAGCAGCTGACCTCAACGCGGGTTCCCTCCTCAGCGTACGCAAGTCGAGTGCCAGTTCGGGACAAGAACCAAGCTCCAGTTGGATGGCGCCGGATAGTTGGGCTGTACAGCCTGACAAGATGCGCGACTACTTGCGCGATGACAATGTCGGCGAAGAAGAAGAGGACGACGACGAAGAAGAGGCTCGGGCCAAATTGGTGGCCGATGGCAAGGGACGTGGATCCAGTTCGGGCGTGAGCTCCACCCACGCTTCCAGCATGTTTCGCGCCGCCAGCACCGATCCGTTCAAGAAAACGGCGTCTGTCGCTGACTCACGCAGAGGCACGGACGAATCGGTCGACCCGCTCACTGTGCTGCCACCGCTGCCTGCAAGCAAGGCGATCGACGACGCGTCTCCAAACAAGGTGGACGTACTTCAGCAAACCAATCACCTCGCCCAATCCGCCTTGGCACAGCAACAATCGCAGAATCAGCACTCGCAAACTGATCAACTCCGTGCGAGCCACATGCGCCCATCCTCTCGTGGCGGTACAGGCGCAGCCTTGCTCGCCTCCGCCGGTGCATCGGCTGCAGCAGCGGCAGCAGGCAAGCTGGGTCTGCATCGTCAGTCAAAACACCGCATGAACACGCGGCCCAACACTGCCGGTTCCATCGGCGCCACACGACCTTCCACCGCCACGCTCAACTCAACCCTGTCAGCCGAGGATGACTCCAGTATCACCAGCTCCACACGACGCGACCCTCATCCACTCAAGCGATCCACGACGTCCGGCGCAAACGCTGCGCCTGGCAGCGCCCTGCGCAACCACTTTATCCGCGTCTACAAGACCGACGGCACTTTTGCAACCTTGTCGTGCTCGCTTGTGTCCACCGCCAACGAGGTGCAGACCATCCTTGCCCGCAAGAGTCTCACCACCGAATCGGCGGCGTATCGTCTGTTTGTGCGCGACAAGGGTTCCGAGCGACCGCTCGGCAACGCGGACAAACCAGCGCAGCTGCAGCGACGTCGTCTCTTGCAGGCAGGTCACACAGAAAGCGATGGGCTGGAGGATATGGGCAGGGACGATCTTTCGTATTTGCTGCGCTTCGTGTTTCGTCCTGACAGCGTGCCCACCTTTGACTCCGAGTCCATCGGGCACAGCGAGCACACGTTCCAGCATCTCGACTTGCAAAGCCGCAACCTCGAGATGGTGCCCATCTTCCTGTACAAGCATGCAGACTGGATCGTCAGTCTCGATCTGTCGGGCAACCCCATGTCCGATCTTCCGCTCGACTTTGTCCAGCTCTGCTCGAGTTTGCGAACGCTGCGATTGTCCAACTTGGCGCTGAAGCGTATCCCGCAAAGTGTCAGGCACAGCGAGACGTTGACGCATCTCGATGTCTCGAACAACAGAATCGTCGAACTCTCGCACATCAGTCTCGACCTCATCCCCGAGCTCATGTCGCTCAAGGTGCAGAACAACCGTCTGTTTGACCTGCCTTCGTACTTCTCGGGCATTCATACGCTCAGGAACCTCAACATCTCGAACAATCGCTTCGATGAGTTCCCCAAAGTTATCTGCGACGTGTCATCGCTCGTCGATCTTGATGTTTCGTTCAACTCGATCACCGAGCTGCCCAGTGAGATCGCCAATCTGATCAATCTGGAGCGTTTCATCCTGGCGGGTAACTCGCTCGAGAAGCTGCCGGATAGCATGAGCGAGCTCGTCAATCTGCGTACGATCGACCTGCGGCGCAACAAGGTCCAAGACGTTTCGTCTTTGCTGGGTCTTCCGCGTCTGCAAAACATCCAGGCCGAGAGCAACAACATCAAGTCTTTCGAAGCCACGCTCGGACCGCAATTGACTCAGGTCGAGCTGGGTCGCAATCCGCTAAGCAAGGTGCGCATCGCAGCTTTGACCACGTGTGATTTGACTTCGCTCGATCTGTCTTCCACCAACATGACTCGCTTGGAGGAGGGTCTCTTCCCTCAGCTTCCGGCGCTGGTCAAGCTGACGCTAGACGGGAACCAGCTCGTCGTGCTTCCAGACACGCTCGGAGAGCTCAAGAGGCTCGAGATGCTCTCCTGCAGCAACAACCTGCTCGCGACATTGCCCGAGTCGATCGGTGACCTCAAGTCGCTCAAGGAGCTTCTCGTCCACAACAATAACCTCAAGACGCTCCCCCCGACGCTCTGGTTCTGCGAGAACCTTGCACACATCAACTTGAGCTCCAACTTGCTCGAATCGTTCCCAGCCGTGCCCGACGTACGCGTCGATGCTTCCGTGGTTGATGCGGCTGCAGCTGCCGTTGGATCTTCCATCCTGACATCACGAAAGGGCTCGACGAGCTCTTCGCTGACACATCAAAACGGCGGAGCTAGCGCCAACGGCACCTCCAATCTGTCAACGCCTTCCGAGGTGTTTGTAGCGCCACTCTCGCTTAGCCTGCAGAAGCTGCGTCTCGGAGACAATCGCTTGGGCGATGAGGTGTTCAGCGTGCTCTCGGAGCTCACCTCGCTCGAAGTGCTCAACCTCAGCTTCAACGAGATCTTTGAAATCCCTGGCTTCAGTCTTCAGACGCTCACCAAGCTGCGCGAGCTGTACGTCAGCGGCAATCAGCTCAGCACCATCCCATCCGATGACCTCGTGGTACTGCAAGAACTTCGTATTTTGCACCTCAATTGCAACAAGCTCACCACGCTTCCCACCGAGCTCGGCAAACTAAAGAAGCTTGCCAACTTGGATGTGGGCAACAATGTGCTCAAGTATAACATTGCCAATTGGCACTACGACTGGAATTGGAACATGAATCCCGAGCTACGCTACCTCAACTTGTCCGGCAACACGCGTCTCGAGATCAAGACCAAGCTGAGCGAGATGGGATTTACGCGCAAGTCCAACATCTCGGACTTTAGCCGCTTGACGAGCCTGCGTATGCTCGGGTTGATGGATGTCACCATGCCGCTGCACTCGAACGCCACACCCGACGAGTCGGAGAACCGTCGTGTACGAACCTCGCTCTCGCAGGTGAACGGTATGGCCTACGGTATCGCCGATGCGCTCGGAAAGCACGACAACCTGAGCGTCATTGATCTGGTCATTCCCAATTTCCGAAAGGACGAGAGAGAGTGCATCTTTGGCCTGTTCGACGGTCGAGGCCATGGCGCGCACGTTGGCAGCCGTATCACGCATCACTTGGCCGAATGGAGCGGCCATCGCATTTCGTGGGAGTTTCAGAAGCCCCAGAGCGACAAGGCAACCGAGCCCGTGTCGGTGCCGGACGCGTTGCGTCGCGCGTTTCTTCGGCTGCAGAAGGACTATGCCGATGCGCTCATCAATGATGGTAGTCGCAAGCTGTCCGAAGCGCACGCAGAGGCTGCTGCCGATGTGACGCGAAGCTCGGCGCCCGCGATCGCCGCTGCCTCGAACAAGCACGACTGGCGCGCCGGTGCTTCGGCCATCCTGGCGTACGTCGTGGATCACACGCTGTATGTGGCCAATGCCGGAGACGCGCTCGCCGTCATGTCGCGCAACGGCGGCACAGCCCACCTGATCAGCAACAAGCACGAGCCTTTTGACCGTGCCGAGATCGAGCGGATCCGATCCGCAGAAGGTTGGGTTTCGCTGCGTGGCTACGTCAATGACATGCTCGACATTTCGCGTTCGTTTGGCTATTTCCATCTGTTCCCCATCGTCAACGCTGCGCCTGCTGTGACGACGGTGCAGCTGACCGACTCGGACGAATTTGTCATCATCGCTAACCGTACGCTGTGGCAGTACGTGTCGTACCAAACGGCGGTGGATATTGCACGCACGCAGCGAAACGATCCCATGATTGCGGCGCAGAAGCTGAGGGATTTCGCCATCAGCTACGGTGCCGAAGAGAGCATCATGGTGATGGTCATCTCGGTGGGCGACCTGTTCTACAAGTCGGATCAGCGGAATGGTGGAATGAGCTTTGCCAACTATCAGAATACGGATGCATTCAAAAAGGCAGGGCGTCGATTCCGTGAGGAGCTTCCAGGGGATCGTACGCTGGCGAGACTGGATCGTGAAGTGGCACCGCCTATCGGGCAGGTGGCGCTGGTGTTTACGGATATTAAGAACTCCACTTCGCTCTGGGAGACCAACAACGGCATGCAGACGGCGATGCGATTGCACAACTATCTGTTGCGACGACAACTACGTACTATTGGTGGGTACGAGGTCAAAACGGAAGGTGACGCGTTCATGGTGTCGTTCCCGTCGGTGACGGCAGCGATGCTGTGGTGTTTCACGGTGCAGCAGCAGCTGTTGCAGGAGGATTGGCCGCGCGAAATCCTGGACAGCGAAGATGGCAAAGAGGTGTACGACCAGTCGGGCGAATTGATCCATCGAGGTCTGTCGGTGCGTATGGGAATCCACTGGGGTCGACCGGTGTGTGAAGCGGATCCGATCACGAGACGAATGGACTACTTTGGACCCATGGTGAACCGCGCGGCTCGTATCAGTGGTGCTGCGGATGGTGGACAGATTCTGGCGAGTAAAGATGTGATCAAGGAGCTTCAAGGTTTGCTTGGTACGTTTGACGACTCGTCGGCGACGGCGGGAGTGGGAGCGGTAAGCGAAGGCGAGCCGCTTGAAAAGACGGACGAGGAGCTGGACGAGGATGCATTCCGGTTGCTGAATCCGAATGTGAGTCGAGATGTGGTTTTGTTGCGTAGGATGGGTTTTGGTCTTTCGCAGCTGGGAGAACGTCGACTGAAAGGGTTGGAGACGCCCGAGATGCTATGGTTGGTGTATCCGAAGCAGCTTGCTGGTCGATTGGAACAGGCCAAGACGGACGATGCGCCGGATGCGCCTACGGCGCAGGTGTACGAACCGACGGTGCAGCTGCTCGACATTGAGGATGTCAAGCAAGTGGGGATGCTGTGCTTGCGTCTCGAGTATCTGTCGAATTCGAGCGTGTGTCCGGGAATCTTTGCGGCTCAAGACGAGGCCGAGAGATCCAAACCCTCGACGCCTTCCGGCGAGATGACAGGCAATCCGATGGAGGGCGATGCGAATTACGACAAGCAGCAGCAACAACAGCAACAACAGCAACAACAGCAACAACAGCAACAACAGCAACAACAGCAACAACAGCAACAACAGCAACAACAGCAGCAAGGGGCCGAGCACTCGGATTCGAATTTCGTACGGGTGCTATCGCATCAAGCACGTCGAAAGGGAGTGGAAGCGATGCTGAGCATGCATCCGGAATTGCTTATCTATGGTATTCGCGACGATGCTACGGATGAAGAGCTGGCGGGGATATTGGATCAGCTCACCACGCGCATTCAGAATGCGGTCTCATCGCTTATGCTCAACCTTTTGCGTGAAAAGACGGCGAATAATAATGATGGATCCAGGCGTCCGGTTTGGGATTCAACATTACTCAAGCTGCTCAACAGTCTCTTGTCGCAACCGCTTCCAAAAGCACCACCTATTATTGGTGGTGGTTTAACAAGCCCGCTTGCGAGCCCTAGGAAGCGATTGATCGAGTTGTTGCCCTGAAATCAATGTTTGGCGCTATCCTCGTCGTTCTCTCTCTCTCTCTCTTTTCTTTTCTTTCCTTTTCTTTGTTGATCATCTTATTTTACATTCTACTTTGCTCGACAGATGAAATAACTCCTTGTAATGTTTGTACTTTAGTATGTTTGCACACAAACAACATATAGCAATTGAGGTTTTTGTGTGCGTCATTAACAGCAGCTGCGGATTAAGAGGATGACATGTGGTTCTGTGGTGATGATTATCGAGTTGAGGTTGAGATATGAACAGAAGCAAGGCAAGAGTCCAGTGTAGATTGCAGGTCGGTATTTCGCACGGTAGGGATATGAGATTAGTCTGCAAAGAAGCAGCGGGTAAGGTTGTGTGATACATGAGCCGTGGCCGAGGCAAATTTGAGTGTTAAAATATTTCATACAAATCATAGTTCACAAAATACAATTCAATTATTATGAAAATATTGGTCCCTGTTTCTTCTCGTTATTCGAAAAAGCGCTTTCGTGTGAGGTGGCGCGCACACACACATAAAAACAACAACAACAACAACACTGACTGATTGACTGACGAGAATGACTCTGAATGACTGACTGACCACGCTCGGGACACGTCTGCATGCACAACACAGCCCGAATTCCGATTTAACCAACACCCAATCTTTTTAACATTACCTTTGCACCAAACTTGTCGTTCGACCATTCAGCTCGTCCAAGCTAAACATCAAGATTTTCATCACGCCAAAAAAACGTATTCGTAGTCATCAAAACACACAAGGCACACATCAACCCATCCCAAACTCCGCTGTTCAAACCCATCATCGAAATCGAAATCGAAATCGTAATTGAATCCATATCCTTATCTGGACTATCATCTACCACGCTCAACGAGTCTGTCGTCTCGAACACTTGCAAACAAGTTCCAATCATGGCGCAAGTTTTGGACATTGCAATGAAGAGTAAGATGCCGATCATTCCGACCATACATACAACACAGCTTGGGTTGGGCTTTTTTTGTTGCTGACTGAGCTCTATTCAACTTGCCTTTTTTTTTGTTCTCATCAGTCCCTGAGCAAATCCGCTCTTTGCGATCGGAACGTCTTTCATCGCTTCGTCCACTTGCCGAATTCTTTGATCATCAACGAATCTCTCGTCCACAAGACACCAACGAAGCTTTTCAAAGAATCACTTACAACACTCGTCATTTCTCGGCCAACTATGCCGTCATTGTAGCCATGCTCACCATTTATGGTATGATCAACGACACTCTTTTGTTGTTTGCCATCATTTTCCTCGTATTCGGATTTTGGGCCATTAACAAGTTCGCTCCAGAACCGATGCAGGTGGGAGAACATGTGATCACTCAAAAGAGTTTGTACACGGGTCTGTTTGTGATTGGGATTCCATTGCTTTGGTTTGCAAGTCCGTTTGGTTTCATGTTCTGGTTGGTCGGAAGTTCGGCTTTTTTGATCCTGGGTCATGCCGCTTTTATTGAACCTCCCGTTAGCTCAGAGTACACTGGTGTAGAGGTAGGTTGAAAAAAACACGCATCCAAACGCATCACTTTTCACAAACCAGTTGGACGGGGATACATGCACATGCAGAACACGCACCTGCTAACACTGCCAATTTTTGGGGGGGGTTTGTTTCGTCCCCATTTCTCTTTGTTTTTTTACAGACCGTGTAGAGTGCAACTCCATCAAATCAATGCAGCACAAAGCAAAGCACCTCACCTATCCCTCTCTTTCTCACCCACAAACATACACACAAACTCTCTCTCTCTCTCTATCCTCCTCTTTGATGGGAAAACAACGTCACCATTTCTCTCGATCGTCGTAGCACACGCAAAACCCTCTAAACCAAACTGAAAAGAAACGAAACGGAACCCCCACGATGGGGAGCGTTGTCGATCCTCGGGTTTTGTCCAACATCAAGCTCTTGTGTATATATTCATCCTCTCCTTTGTTCGCAATCACCCACCGGTCTAAGACTCGGGGCCCTTAGACAGTTGGAGTCACACGTTCCAGCGCCGAGCTCGATTTTTCGTACATGTGTGCTTGCTCGTTGCATGATGTGCAAAATTGCAGCTCTATCGCAGCACGCAACACAAAACTTTCGTTGAGCACATCATGGAATGTTTCAAAGGTGATAACCACAAGGTCAGATTAGAGATATGCGATGAAAACCAAAGGCCAAGCAAGGGTGACAAAACTTGAATTTGGGGGAGCATATATTATTTTGCAATGCTTTTTTTTTTGTATTTTTTGTTTGTTTTCTTTTTTTTTTTTTTCATGGAGGAGGGTGACTTGTGTTGTCAGAGATTCTTTTGAATCCAATTTTGCATGGGTTGATTCTCATTGTCTGGATCATAATCCCAAATATGATCAAACCTTTATTTGGAGATGATCTTGCAACTCTATCGAATCTTTTTGTTCTTCTCCCAAACCTGTAAATTTGTAAATATTGCCTGCTTCTCAACTCATTTCCAACACTCTGTTTGCTCTTGGAAGCCTAGTTTTCATCATAAATGTGCAATGTGTTTGAAGGATTTGAGTTGTTTATTTCAGGATGAGATAATAAATAGGAAATGAAAAGAGCATCTTCTAAAGCTTGACCTGATATAGCTCCTTGATGACATACTCCTCCATGTGCTGCATCTCCCATTACCATGACACTTTACCATTAACACATGATTGAAGACAAGCTTCAATTTGGTGCAATGCCCATTTTGATGTATTTTCAACACATTCAACCTTTTTTTTTTTTTGGATCATTGGAACTGTAAGTTGGGAAATCATCCAATATTTCTTGTTGCATAGCTTTTTGAATCCAAGCTTGATCTGCAGGAAAAGATGTTGGTTTTGGCTATTGAGAACAATCTGTTCTGGAGGCTACCAGATTGATAAATTTTTTTGTCAATGGTAAGGAAATTTATTTGATTGGAACAAACATTATCCTCTGTGACACTCTTAGTCTACATACAAATCCACATATTGTGGTTGGCTTGTATTGTTGGCCATCAATGCCAATTTGAATCTGGTCAATGTGCAATGAGCAGGGGATGATGGTTTGGGCAGATTTCATGTTGAGTGCTTCTCTCTATCCTTACCACCAAAAGTTTTGAGAAGAGGTGGAGATGGAAGTGAGGCAAGTATTGAGTACAATGTTGATATGTCATTCAA
Organism: Melanopsichium pennsylvanicum; assembly: GCA_900208305.1. Taxonomy (NCBI): domain Eukaryota; kingdom Fungi; phylum Basidiomycota; class Ustilaginomycetes; order Ustilaginales; genus Melanopsichium; species Melanopsichium pennsylvanicum. Next base: position 391,387 of record OAPG01000007.1, read on the forward strand.
GTGTGGTGGTTTGGGTGGGCAACAATGAAGGAGAGTTGTACTTTCTGGGTGGATATGGACATTGTGTTCAAGATTCCATTTAAAAATGTGGATACCAAGCCTTGTTTGACAGGACCATACAAAATGCTGTAATGGGATCAAGTAGAGGAATGACCTACTTCCCATCTTCCACCCACCACAGGGTATGTCAACTTGAATCTGTACAAAGGGAGGTATGACAATTGTAACAAATCCATCAAAAAGCATGGTATGGGCAAACATTACAGGTACAATGCTAGTGAGGCACTTGATGTGGATACTTATCCAAGGAGCAGGTTTATGGTTGAATTTGGCATGTTCAGCTTTGCTTTGATTCATACCCTCAATCTGATCCTCAACATGACCATCATCGCTCCTCATTCCCATCCTCAATCTCATCTTCCTTCCTTCCCACAGTGCTTGACCAACTTTTGCAACAAAGAGATTGATTTGGTTGACAGTACGGTGCTTCTTGCACAACTCAAACATCTGCCTGCTGGAAACCTTGGTTCCCCTTTCCATGCCAAGCAAGGCCAATCTGAACTCTTGAGCGCCATAAACACATTTTTCCCCTAGACAAGTGTTGGATTGCTGGAGTCATTTTTTGCAATTGTATCAGGCTCTGTATTTGTCCAACCAGATTAGTGTTTACCGCAATGGTGGTGGCAAAAGCAAATGGAATAGAGGTCCAATTGTGTGGCATTTCAACAATGTTTGGCAAGCAAGTTGCATCAAATATGGTGGAAGGTGGAAGATGCTCCAGCATGCTCTTGCAAAGATTCAGAAGGATGTTGTAGTTGTGACAATCTTTAACAAGACTTCAGACATTCTAAAGGTAAGGATGGCATATACAAATGCAGACCGTGTTCAGACGAGCAAAAGTGGTAATCAAAGTGGCAAGAGGGGTGAGAAGGAAAAGGTGCTTATTGCTGCTTATTGAATTGGAATGGTACAATTTGGTTGGTGTAGCACTAGCAGAAAAGGAGGAGATTAAACTTGTCTTTCCTACAGGAGAAGAAATTGGTTTGATGGTGGTAAAAAAAAAAAAAAAAAAAAACTTGACCAGGCCAATCAAGACAACATGTGGTGGTGGAAATGGGTGTTACATGCATCTGACATTGACCATAACCAATGTGAATCCATGCAATAGCAATGCAGCTTGCAGTTATTAATCTTCATCTTTGACAATGACAATGTATTTTTGGACTCCAATGATGATTCTTAAATCAACTCTTTCCATGCTTGCCCAAAATGTTGATAATGATCATCATGGTGGTGGTCAATGTTGCAATTATGCCTTTTGTCATTGTTGTGCAACATGAACACCATCATTGACTCTAGACCATGGACAGTAAAAGTGACCCAACATTGGTACCTCTGTTGCACCTTTTGTATGGATCAGTACTACTCAACATCCCAACTACTTGAGATACTTTGCAACATGTCAAAATGGCCACAACAACCACTGTATGTCCAAAAATGATTTTTGGCTAATCCTAACTCAAGTATCGTACTCACTTTTTATCCAACTCCACACCACCCAAGATTACAAAACTACCATCAAAAACACACAAAACCAAAACAATCGTCAAGAACATTTCAACTCTCTCACAGTTTCTAACCTGTTTGATAATCTCCCCATCCTTTCTCTACCTCTCAAATCACCATCTTGTTTCAAGTTGGATGGTATAAGAAGAAGAAAAAAGAAAATCCAACTCAAACTTGAAATCAAGTTTTCTCTCGCTCCCTTTCTTGGAGAGCACCTTATGTGTGTGCAGATCTGTGATGTGTTGTAGGGACAAGTGCCTCAAGCGTCGCATCATTCTCTACAAAACATACTCAAAACCGACTCAATGCAGAAGCGGGTTGGGAAAGCGTAGCACGCACCACAACAACAACAACAACGATGATGCACAAACACTTACACACACACAAGCACAAATGGCTTCAGTCGGAAAACGCGACTCAACCACCATATCTGCATCTCTTCTTCCCTTTTGATATTGCCCCCGCCACAGCAGCACCAAAACAATTAAACTTGCTTTTCACCATCCTTAGATTTTCATGATTCCACTCAAACCCTATTCTGAAAACAACCAACTTCTCTTTTTCCGTGCAAAACCCGCTCCTCCTCCTTCTCGACGAATCTTCTTCCCCCCAACCTTTGGCTCTGTGCACTTGGGGTTACCCATGCATTGGTGAAAGTTCAATCCTCGAAATCCTGCGGATTCTCAAAATAGTACTGAACCGCCATCTCGACATTTTTGCCACACATGAAATAACTCTCGATGGCCTTTGCCTCTGGAATGCCCATCGCCACGATCTGTTCGACACTGGACCTATCTTGCTCGCTCAATTCGGCCAAGGTTGGCAACTCCATCTCCTCTCCTGCACCTCCTGCAGCCCCACCGGCGAGCAGAGAAAGCACTCCTTGAGGATCCTGATTCATGGCCTCTGCCAATTGCGGGTTGGATTGAGCAATGGCCTGCACCAAAGGTTGAAGTGCGGCTGGGTTCTGTTGCACGAGCTGTTGGAGTTGAGCGAGCATTGCTGGGTTGCCCAAGTCGATCACCTGTTCACTCGAACCATCGTCTTCACCCAACAAAGCGCCCGCACTGCCATCAGCACCACCAGCACCGGCACCGCGGGCTCCACCTGCACCGCCTCGACCACCAGCCTGTTGAGCCGCAGCCGCCGCCTCAAAGAGGTTGCCAGCACGCCCAGCTGGACTTGGTGTAGCTGGGGTAGCAGGCACCCGAGCACCAGCACCCGAGGTGGGAGCGGCAGGCGTAGCAGGCGCACCACCAGAAGCAGCCGCGGGAGTTTGGACGGATTGCTGTTGCTGCTGCTGCTGTTGCTGCTGTTGTTGTTGCTGCTGCTGCTGAGGTGGTGGGTTGGAAAGGTTCTCTGGAATGCCAGTCATGAGGTATTCGACGGCTCGATCGGGGTTGTTGAACGCAGCACGCATAGCTCGCTGGACCTGTTCGCGCTCGAAGCCCATCTCCATCATGCTAGACATGGCGGCTTCGAGAGGACCGCCGGTGAGGAAGGATCCGCTAGAGCCTGACGACGCGGGCTCGACGGTGGAAGGAGTATCAGTAGAAGCGGCAGCACTGGTTTCTATCGATGCAGCAGACGTGACGGTGGCTGACTCTGTTGCAGAGGCCTCGGTGGTGGCAGTGGTGGATGAAGCAGATGGGGCATCGGCTTTGGCAGTCTCGGCAGCAGCCGAAGTTTCCGCAGGCTTGTCCACGGTAGCATTCGAGGTGGAAGCAGCGGCAGCGGCAGCGGGTTTAGGAGCTTTAGGTTTGGAAACCATGACAACGAGGAAATCCTTCTCCTTGATGTTGCAATCAGCTACGGTCTTGTCATCGGTCAAGATTTTGCCGCTGAAGATGATCTTTTGCAACTCGGGAGCATGACCCTGCTCGGTTTGTATTTTGGACTTGATGATACCGATGGTGTCGTTGGGCTCGGCATCGAGATGAAAGTTGCCACCGGCTAGTGATTTGATGAGGAGCTTCATGTTGGCAATTACTGTGCTCGACAGGATATGTGAGGTGCGTTTCGGATGGTAAGTATGCGCGGGTCAAGAAAGATTATTTGGAGCAAGTGCAGTGGATGCTAAAAGAGTGACTGCTAGGTGGTGTAAAGCAGAGACTGGTTGGTGATGTCGTGACAAGAGGAAGAAAAAAATTAAAAAAGAGAGAAAAAAAAAGGTTATGATCACGACGTTGAGAGGTTGTATTTGCGTGTGGTGGCGAAGGAGAGATGCGTACTGTGCTTTGCTATTCCGTGCTGTGTAGCAAGGTTGTAATCTCGGCTGCAAAAAGAAGGATGGAATAGAGAAAGAGGCTTAGCAGTGTCAGAAAATGTGAGAAGGAGAGAGTTTAAATTTGTAGTGGATGTGAGTGGAGGTGAAAATCAAAGAGTTACGCGTCAACCCTCGATCAAATTCAAACAAACAAGACAAGATCTGTAATCGGGGCCAAGCAACGACAACACTTTGGATTTTAATTCACATAATTTCTCAAGACGAGCCTCATCCACCCAGGCGCAAGCGTGACTGACTTGATCTTCTCTCTTACGCCGCTGCTGTCACAATTGGCTTTCCTTCTTCAGCAAAACATCGATCACGCTCAATGACGTTTTCCTTGTTTCTTCCAATGCTCACTTCTCAAACAAAAGCACAATCGTGATAGGCTCCAAAACCTAAAGTGTACTGATATTCAGCAGCAAAAAGAGCAAGATAGAATTGAAAGCAAAGCTGCTTAGCTGAACCAACACGTGGGAGAGTATGACTATAACGAACTGAGACAGGGAATTAGAAATTATGCTTTTTCTTGCCCGCGGCACATGCGCCCACGATAGCCGATCGGTGCACACCATGATCATGTTTACACTCGACCGCGCTTCGAGAGACGGTGCCGCTTGGCTCAAATCAGCACAAACGAACGCGAAAGACGGAAAGGAGGGAAGGGGGGGAAAAGGGGCGAAGGTGGGAGGGAAAGAGAGAGGTCGAAGTTGGCTCTACCAGAAGCCACGACCAATTTGGGAACCGAGAGTGAGGGAATGAGAAACATGGCTACTAAGATACAGTTCGATGAGGTTTACACGACAAAGGGATTCGGGGCAGGATGGAGGGGCAACAAGTCCATCAATGATGACGGAGAGAGGAAAACACAAAGAAAAGCCGGCAAGAGATGCTCTGCATCAAGGCCTTTTCTTTGCCGGCAGGGATAGGGACTAGAATCTTGTGCGTTCCAAGGCTTTAGAAAGCGTCTTGAGCGGTGGGTACGCTGACCGACAAAGTACTGAGACTTGCAAACTCGGCCCTTGTAGCATCATCTGGCGAATTCTAGGCGAGTTTGAGGAAGTAAGCGCTTCGCTTGCCCGCGTCGTTGCTGTGGTGCAAACGGACGAGTTTGTTTGAATCCACACTGGCCTGGCTAAGAGTATAAGAACCTGGGAAGTCTTGGGTGTCACCGGCGGGTTGACCTAGGAAGTTGACGTAGTAGACAAACTTGTTTGCCTCGGCAGCGGGTTGTTTGGTCAAGCTCCAGTACTGCAACAATTGGACCGAATCGTCGCTCGATTCGCACTTTGCTGCGATCAACCTAGCATCACTCTGAGCGAGCTCGTCAGCAGAAACGCAACGTTTGCCCACCAAATGAGCCGGTTGAAGTCGACCAAAGTAAACCTCGGCTGCCTTGTTGGCTTCAGCCTCGTAACCCATGAAGGTAGAGTTGCATTGAGTAAAGGCAAAGTTTTCGATCCTCGCACTTTGACCGGCTTTTTGAACATCGAGCTGTTGGTATCCGTCCGAGTTGCGAATACCTTCAAAGGCGGCGGACACTTCGCGACCAGTGCTAGAGACCATTTTGAGCTCGCCAACGTAGATAGGTTGTGCATCACATTCGAGCACACCAACCTCGCGCTCTTCCATTATGGGTTGCGCAAGTTCGGCTGAGGTGAGCATTCGGGGAAGCACCGAAGCAGAAGCTCCGCCGAAGGCGAGCAAGGTAGAGAAAGTGACTAGAGTGAAACGCATCTCTGTGGCAAAATATGTGAGGTGAACAGGGGATCAAGATGAAAGGGTGCAGAGTAGTTCTTGTGTAGGTGTAAGAGCAGGGTTGAAGGACCGATAAGAGGGTATGGCTAGAGAATCAAATTTATCCTATGTAGCCGTTACTGAAAGGCAGTTTGTCCGAAGATGAGACAAGCTCTGTGGGACTTGTTGAGCGATTGCTTAATGAAGAGTTTGGGGCTGAATCGAGATTCGCGGAAACGAGTGTAAAAACAACAAAACAAGTGTGGGAAGTTTTACTGCAGGTCCAGAAGTTGGTTGGCTTTGAAGCGATGATGCAGAGCAGGATCAGTGGACAGAGAGAGATTGTGTGTGTCTTGGCTGGTTCAAAAAGAGTGTAGGTATGTGTATGTGTGGGTGTGGGTGTGTGGTGGGCTTGATGTGTGGCGTTCGAGTAATATTTGAGATAGGGGGAGTTAGGAACAAGTGAATGGTGGGAAGCTTTGTGGCAAATGTGGATACAATGGTGAGAAGAGAAGGAGCAAGTATGGAAGGATCGAAAGAAGAGGGGAATGAGTCGAGATAGGAGCTCATGCAATCAGGTATATGTAGTGAAGGCGACAATGCGTCCCAAGCGAGCGAAGAACCGAAAAGGAAGTCCACAACAGCAGAAGAATGCACGGCGGTCGAAGCAAGCAAGACATTGCCGTCGGTATCACGAACCAGACAAGACACATACACACAAACGTAGGGCTAATGCTCGAGAGCAAGGGAATGTGAACGATTGACAGCGCGGGAGGGGGCAAAGGGAGGAGAAAAGGTGGCTCGGGTTAAGCTGCAGTCCGGATCGTCAATACAGCGCAGATCCTGCACAACATACAGCAGACATTGACGCACGACGACACTAAGTTAGCTGCGTATGTTGTGCTAAATTGTGGAAACGAATAAAGTCGTGCCGAGACCACGATTGCACCTCTGAGTAAACGTATACAGTACTGTTTGTACATAGGTGGGCTATACTGAATCATTCTAAGAGGACAGGATTTGAGATGAGTCCCCTTTAGCAAATCGTTCTACTCTACTTAGCGCTGGACATTGCTCACACCCATGGGTGATAGGAGTGCACACAGCGTTCCATCTGACGAGGAATGCTCGCAGCAGGAGCAGCAAAGTGCCAAGTCATACGCTTGAATGAATGTCCAAATAGAGCAAGAAGACATTTCTTGTACAGCATCAACTCTGTTTGTTTGCCGTTGCGGGATGGGGGGGGGGGGTTTTTTTTTTTCTTGGAACCGAGCATGTTACATGCGTGTGTGTGCGCGCCTATGTGCGTGTGTGGGTGTGTGTGCATGCATATGCAAGTTGCGCAACTTGGACTGCTTTCTCTGGCATTTCACCACACTGCAAATCCAACAATTCTGCTATGTTCTCAAGCAAATTGTAGTCGGTTAAAGCCGAGAGAGTATTGCCCTTTTTCTCTTGTCAGAGCCTTCCTTTTCTCACGACTCAAAGCTGATGTGTCATGCTGTGCGGAAGGTGTCCGAAGGGGAAGGAGAAACCAAGCAGAGCAATCGCGGCAAGGGGGACAGGATCCGTACAAATAACTGGTAATTAACAAAGCTGTGGAGGTGAGATGCACGTCGGTCACACAAATCGCGGATCGCATTCCAGCTCAGAGAATGCGGGTGTTACACTATTGCACTGAGCGCTTTCTTTACTTTGCGAGAAATTTCAGGGTCCAAATGAGCACACGCGAACAACCCACTCGGACTTGACCATGCATCCAACACCGAGTGATCCGAGCGCCGCCGTCCCATTCGGTCTGTCTCTGTCTCTGTCTCTCTCTGTGTGGTTCCAACATTGTCGTCATTGCTAGTTTGCTGTCGGAAGTTTGGTGCCGTAGCCAAGCCACGATCTTGAACAAAATTCTGTTATTATGTGTCCTATGACGATCTGACATTCTTAAGGCGATCTTTTCTTTTCTTTTTTTGACAGCTGCAGCTTCTAGGACAACATGACGTAGTGCTGCTGTACTCAGTATAGTAAATTTACACACAATTGCGCCCTTTTTGGTTCTAATTCATTGACATTGCTTGACCGCTTTGACGTCTGATGAGCTCCATGCGCACATCTTCATACACACACAAAGCAGCAGCCTAAGTTTTTACCTGACAGACCCGCGGGCACATCTGATAAAGCGTACAGGCTCAATAACCTAATGCCAACAACAGAGTGGCCGACAAAAACAGGGCAAGCAGGATGATTCATGACCGCGTCCTCCTCATCTTCTCCCTCTGCGTCTGATTTCTTTTTTCCGCGGGTGGTTGGCAGCCAGGTGTTGTGACCTCATTCATAAAGCACTGAAGCTAGCCTCCACCGTCCGTGCGTCACGTACCATAGTCTTGAAGTATCTCTGGATAGCAACTCTAACTTGTACACCTACCTTTGAAAGAAACGTTGAAGCTCAAGCCATCGCTGCCGAACAAAAAGATCTCATCATCATCTCGAGTTGACTTGTTACCCTTACCACCACCAATCTCATCTCGACATTGCTCACTTTTTGCACGCATCCCTCCTCTCAAGATCCAATCAACAATTCGCCGTATTCCACCACTTGAGCGCGCAACGCACTTTGTGACTCTTTCTTGTCTTTTTTTTTTCTTCTTCTTCTTTCACGATGGAAGCCAATAAACGTGAAGAAGCCATGGATGCGATTTCTTCTCCTACCAATCCAGCTCACTGGTACGCTTATGCATCGTCGGCTTTCCTCATCTCTCTCTCTCTTCCACTTCTTCTTTTCCCTCGTTTGCTCTTGCTTCTTTCCACTCCACGCGGTGCTGTGGGTCAATCCGCTCACATGCACGATCAATCCGCTGTCTCTGCCATCGGTCCTCAACTTACTCCTCTCGAACGGTATGGATCTCACACAAATGCCATTTCAATGCTTGCTATGGCCGCTCTCATCCTCGTCCTATCCGGTGCTATTCCCGTATCCACCTCTCCCGTCCCCGATTCCGCCTCTTCTGGTAAAAGTCCTTTCCGAATTCCAACTGTCGTAGTCACCGCTCTCTATTTCGCTGCCAACGCCTTGACTGCATGGACTCAATCCGGTCCTAGACAAGTGGTATCCGCATCAGCAGCATCAACGGTGGCAGGAACAAACATGGATCCGGCCAACTTGGGAATTGGCGCATTCGGTAAAGTGGTTGGCTTCTCACATGCAGCTTTTGCATTTTGGGGTTTGGGTGTGTTCATGTTTGGAAACGATCTCACTAGGAATAAGAAAAAGGCAGGTGATCAGGGTGCAAAAGATAAATCGGTTAGCAGTTTTCCCTTCAAGAATCAGTATGCCAACAACGAAAAGGCCAAAAAGTCCAGTTGAAAGTGATACTGCTAAACATGCTGCTACTCAACATCTAGTTTGTAGATATCACACTTAAACAGCTTTCAAATGGCCTCGAACAGAGTAGGTTCCTGAAACAATTGTCACTCATTTTAGCTTTGCCAATCTTATTTGCCAAATCAATCACAAATCTGAACTCATCCATAACAAGTCCCTGATGTACCCATTCTGTCCGCAAACAACTTGGCCGAATGTGATCAGCTTGCTGCCTAGACACCATAACTAAATGCGTGAGAGAGCAAAATAATTTTTCATTTAAAAAGTCATACACTAGTGATACAAGAAGGAAGAGAATAACAAACGAGTTTTCATCTTGTTAAACAAACGTCGTCAAGTTTGCCACTGAATCGAGGCGAGTACACTAGGCATATGTAGGAGTGTGTTCGGGTGTGAACACCACCAATCCAATACATCTGACACCTCTTTGGTTCGCACTTCTTTGGTGGATTTTTTCTTCCCTTTTGTTTCAGTTCACGTCTTGACCCTCTTCTCCTTGGGGGCATCATCTACTGTTGCAAGACCAAACCTCTCGGCTCGCTTCCTGGCTTTTTCCCTTTCCTCTTCCAGCTTTGCCGATCTCGCCTGCTTTTCCTCCTCCGTTTCTACCACCTTTTTTGTTGGCGGCTTGGCATGGTCGTCCTTCTTTCCTTCTGCTCCTGCTGTTGAATTTGCATCATGCCCTCGCTTGGTGGGAGGACGGGTGCCTAACGCTTGACCAAGCTTGGCCACCTCGGCAGCTTCATCGGCTGCATCCAGACCGAATTTGATCGCTCGTTCCAACTTTCGCTCGGCTTCGCCCAAAGGTTGTCCAAATTTGGCCGCTCTGGCCTTGCGCTTCTCGAGTTCGGCAATCAGCGCTTGTCGTCGTTCTTCCTCGCTCGAACCTTGTGCGGAGGTGGTTTGTGGTGTCGCTCCGTTGTTGGACCATGCTGACGCCTCACCGTTAGAGGACGGGGCTTTGGTAGCTACATTACCTTCTACATCAGACCCGCCGACGGTGGGTGCGGATGTCAATGCAGCAGAAGCAGGCGCAGAAGGCGCGAATATAGTCGGCACAGGAGTTGAGGGAGTAGCAGGTGCCGATGCTGCGGGTATTGGTGCTGTCACAGGCGATGCAACAGCAGCAGCAGCAGCAGCAGAAGCAGCAGAAGCAGCAGGCTCTCCACCAAGAGATGTTGTAGCCTGAGGATTCTCCAACAGACGCTGGATGAGATCAGGCTTGTTGCCCGAAATAGGTAAGCCCGCTGCTGTCAAGAGCTGCTTCAATTCGGGCACTTTGAGCGAGGAGAGTTTCGACTCCATGATGATGATCTCTTCACCTCGTTGTAGCGTGGTTTGACGTTAACCTAGAATTGCTCTTGGCTGCTGGGGTGAATCGCACTTGAAACGTTGGGTATGCGAAACGATCAGCGTTAACAGGAAATGGCAGCGGTGTGAGGAAGATTGGAAGAAGAGGACGGACGGAATGAGTGCCAATGAAGCCACACATGAGATTCTGATGCAGCTGCCTTGAGCGCACAAGCGCACGGACGAAACGCGTCGAGATCGGGGCCATTTCCAGTTCGGTATATGCAATCGAGATGTTGGCGTTCAAACCTGTCTACGCTCTTATCTTCGACGAGATGGTACGGTCTTCACCAGGCACACACATTCAAACACACACACACACACACAGCAGCAGCGGGCCGCTGCCATTACTTCCCTCCGAGTGTCTGCAATTGCTGCCCTCGCGCTCGCAAGTGTGTTCCAAGAGAACGAGAGATGCAGTACATGCCCCTCATCCTCCAAGTGCAACCTCGATACAACCGCCCAATTCCGCCCTGGGCTCGACCAGCTCGGGATTAAAGTATTCAATCAACTCCCTATATAGCCTCATCCTCTCCCTGTAAATCTCCGACGGCCTTCCCTCGTCCTCTCTTACCTGTACTGATGGGAATCGGCTGGTGGCCGCACTCTTCTTCAACCTGTGCTGCAACACTTGCGAAGCCGAAAGCATCATCTCGGATCCTCCGTCGTCCCCGCTCATGAGCGAGGATACTGAGCTGCCCATTTCTGCTTCCTCTCCATCCGCTTCTTCTCTTGTGCGTTTGGACCCGATGGTGCCCCCCGTCTCAGCAGGTTGGGGCGGCGTGCTGTTAGGGTTTAAGGGGGACGAGCCGATGCCGCCACCGACGATGGTGGAAGAGATTCCGCCGCGGTCGTTGATGGGGCGCTCGTCCGCACAACTCTCCCCACCCCCACCGAAAGGCGCACTGCGAGTCGTCGAGCTGCCTATCTCAGCATTGAGCAGATGCGACATGAGTCGGCGGAACAGTTGCGATTCGGCTTCGTCCGAATGATCCACCACCGCTCCAACCTCCGTCTGCAAGTACATCAGCGCTTCCAATCCGAAACGTGGCCCACCGTCAAGAGCAAAGCTGGGTTGAGCACCCGGTGGCCTAGCGAGATCTTCATCCGACCCATTCAGCGTCGATGCCGGCGCAAGGTTGCGGGTCATCTCGAGGAATCGTTGGCGACGAATGCGGAATTTGGCCCTTCGCAGGATCTCACCAGGAGTCGGACGAAGAAGTGTCAACCTCCAAAAGTCGTCAAGGCGATAGCATCGGTCCAAGACGTCTTCGGGGTTGCCACCGTGCAAGTAGTACACTTTCTTGCGATCGTCAAACACCAGTTGGGCTGCATAACGTGGTTGAGGTTCAGTTGCTTGTGGTGGTGCTCCTGCACCTGATGCGCTTCCAGGTCTTGGTCGATTTGTAGCGGCAAGAGGTGAAGTGGCGATCTTGGGTGTCGGTGTGCCGGCAGTAGTGCCTCCTACACCTTCGAAAGTGTTTGCTCCAGCATACGGTGTCCAGTTGTGCGCGGGTGGCTCGATCGGCATCTCTTCGTCCGCGCTCATATCGTCCGAGTAGGTTGGTAGGGCTTGAAGTGGGCCAGACTCGGGCACATCTTCGCCTTCCATCTCACCGTCAACATCGATTTCGTCCCCGTCTCCCAACATAGCATCCTCGCCACTCAGACCATGTCCAGCCGTGACACTGCCACCGATAGCATCGTGAGCAAACTCGGACTGTTTTCCTCCTTCGTACTCATACACTTTGCGCCAAGAAGATCTAGGGATGCTGTAGATCCAGAACGCGCTTCTCTTTCGCTCGTTTCTACCGCCGATCAGTCCGACAAACACACTGATCTCTCGAGCCGCGACATCGATCGTGGCTCGCTGCGTGAAAGCAGCCTCGGGGCCATTGTGCGCCGTGTTGCGAGACACTTCGCGCACGGCACCTGTGGCCAGGTTGTATGTGTACATGTCGGCCAAGAACGTCGCCGAAGCTCCTCGTTGACCGCCCAGGATCCAAATCTGTCGCGTGTGAGAAGGCGACATACCTGATGCGCCTGGCCTGCCACTATCCAGCAGCATGCTGTGTCCCGAGCGACTCAGAATCTTGGCGCCATTGGAAGTGCGATCGTCAAATAGGAAAGTCCAACTGCGTTGAATGATGTCGTAACGCCACATGCCGCTAAACTCAAACTTGGCCGGATCTGGATCGGTGACGCGACCGCCAAAGACGTACAACATCTGGTTCTGTGCGTCGATGACGAGTCCGTGGTCAAAGATGAGCTTGGGTCCCCCATCAGCGTACGTATCGGCGCTGAGACGTTCCCATCTCTCTGAGCGAGTGGAGAAGCGGAAAAAGTCGGCTTCCCTACCAGTTGGTGATGCTAGAGTGGGTTGACGCTGCCGCGAGTTGGTGCGTGCATTGCTTTGCTGCCGCGAAGACGGTCTGGGAGAGCGACCGATGGACTCTGCTCCGGCGCTGCCCATCAGCAGTGGGGACGATTCCGAGTTGGACGCGGGTGCTGGTGTAGAACCAGCAGGACCTGCATCGCCAGGAGCAGCAGCAGCAGCAGCAGCGTCAAAGGGTCGATCTGTGCGCCCAGCAGCTGTCTGTCCACCTACACCGGCTCCTTCCATGCCAATGTCGTCTGTCGAGAGGGAGTTGTCAGCGAGGATCATGTGAATGTCGCGGGCGATCGATTCAGGGTAGCGAGCCAAAAAGTTGGCACGTGTCGTCCTCGCGGTCGAAGACGATGGCGTCACGGGCAAGGCAAACGAAGGCGAGGCGGTTCCGGCATTGCGACCGATCGAGTCAGCAGGCACCGAGACAGACTGCTGTCCGCTTTCGTAGTCGATGTAACGGCCCAGTAGATAGATGCAGCCGCTCTTTTCGTCGAGGCACATCTTGTGGCAGCTTCTTGGGCTCGGCCCGCCCTGCGCCTGAGTGTCGGCAGAGATCAAACGCCATCGGTTTTCACCGACATGATACGCCCACAGATCGGACAGATCTCGTTGGCCGTCCCAGCCTCCAAAGAGGTATGCGATTCCTTTATCCGAGTCAAACACCATAGCATGACCGCCACGTCCTGAGGGAGCGATGGGTGATTTTGGAGCGGTATCGGATGCCGGGGCTGAAGGTTGGGTCTGCGACCAGCTTGCCTTGGGGATCTGGCGCGATATGTACGAGGAGAACATGGACTTTTGCCATGGCTGCGTCCAAACACCACTGCGTGAAAGACTTACGATCGAGGGAGATGCGACACCTCCGCCGGGGGACATGGGTGTGGAGGACCCACTGTTGGCAGCATCGACGAGGTCACCGTAAGCAGCGCGATGGAGACACAGCTCCACCTCATCCCAACTACCGCGTCGGACAAGCGCATCAAAGAGCGTTGTCAGAAGAGGATGTTCAAAGGGACGATGCGGGCTGTAGGGAAGCATCTTGTTCTGCGGGGCCGTCGCTTCAGTCTGACTGGGAGGTGCGAGGCGTGAGGACTGCAGCAGAGCTTGAAAGGCAGTGTGATGACCAAACTCGCGTAAATGCTTGAGAATCAGACGTGTAGCTGTCGACTGCCGATGTTGCTCGTAGCTGCGCGCTACCCGCGAAACCAAGGCGGGTTCGCTTACGCCCGCCAGCGCAACATGCCAGATGGAAAAGTTGTAGTTGGGCGTGTGGGCCGCGAGCGGGACGATCTTGACGTAGCGGATGGCAAAGGGGACTGCATTGCCTGTGTTTACCAGCGCATTGGTGGCGGAGCGGCGATCCGGCTCGCCGTCGGCGGGAAGGAAGCTCGAGCTCCCGATGGAGGAGCCAGAGCCAGAGCCAGAGCCAGTAGCAGCATCCTCTAGCCATCGAAGCTCGAAAGATTCGGGGATAGCATCGTTCTTCAGGCCTCCTCGAATTAGGCGTTTGCTGGCTGGGGGACGACCGTTAAGCGATGAGGAAGGAAGGAGGCTTTCGATGCTGGTCGAGCCATAGACCTTGAAATCGCGCAGGTTGCAAGGATGAGGCTTGTGGTACTTGCCAAAAGTGATGGATCGCACGACGCTGAGCTTTTCAAGCTTCAAGATGATGTACTGCTTCTGCGATTGACCAGGAATGGCACTGCTAGCCACCGGGACAGTAGCAGTTCTTCGGCTCGAAGCAGATTGACCTCCTGCTGTGGCGGACGGAGAGGAAGGAGAGGAGCTAGTGCTAGATGATGCGGGAGGCACCAGGCCAGGATTGGTTGCGAGAGAGGGATTGGAGGGATTCATGAGATAGCTAGCGTTGCTGATACCCATGCCTGTGCCGGTGGACGAGCTGGTGGTGGAGGAGGCCGAGTTAGCCACGTGCTGGGAGGAGCCGGACCATCTCGAATACATTTCATGAGGGCGATTGTGCAAGATGTTGCTTGGATGATAGGTGCCTGACCAGGATGAAGCCTGAGCTACACTGTACTTGATTGGAGCATTGGCCGAGCTGAGAAGCTGATGAAGTGGTGCATCGTTGCTATCGACCTGAGCTCCGAAGGAAGGCATGACTGTTGGCATTGGCACTGGCACTGGGACAGGCGCATCCAGCCTGGCAAGCCTCAACTGTGACGGATGACCGCTGGTGGCACGTCGATACCAAAAGTGCCGAAAGCTTTCCGAGATCGATGTTGAGATCGGCCTGTTTCCTTATTGACCTTCTTGAAGCCGAGATAGTAGCTGCGAGCTGATCGATCGTCGCTCTCGTTTCGTAGAGGAGGTTGTTGCTACTTGACCTTTAAACTTGGCGGAATAATAAGTTCTGATGAAAGAAATGCTGGTGGTGCGATGACCACTGGCACAAAGTTACGATGGTAGAAGCAGGGTCGAGGTTGGCAGCTAAATCCACATGCCGGGTGCTGCATCAAAGGAGTCGACTGAGCTCGGTCCCGCACAGGGCCCTTGCACTGACGTCTCGAGCGTCGAGACTCGCCCAGCTGACACTCAATTCGGGATGTGGAGCGAACAACGGTAATTTGGCTGTTTTCAGAACCCATAGCTGGGTAGCACGACACGCGTATTGAGGCGGCCCAACACTCTTGTGACTGTGCACGAGGCGGGAGAGGCGTATGCAAAGGCCAATTTTACGAAGGGTCCAGATCATTGGACCATCGCTTATCTTTCTTTAGAGCAGACTCCAAATCCGATCGGGCGCCGATTCACAGGACCCAATTTCGAACATACCGCAAGTGGCTCGAGGTGGCCACGCTTGTTGATGTGTTTGTTTGCTTCCCTATGACTGACGTTCAATGCCAGTCATTTACCATTTGAGGTTGTTGTGTGTTGTCCAAATCTTGTTGTGTTGTCCAAATCTTGGTTTCACTAGGGCGCTCGAGTGGCGTTTCCCTGTCATCCGGTAGTGATCAAGATGCTCAAGGTCTGGCATTTCAGGAGAGTTTAGAAGATTCGATTTCCAATTAACATGGAAAATTGGACCGAAAATTTGACCACGAAAAAACGAAGGCGAAATTGCCTCCTTAACCAGACTAGCAAGGGACACGACAGGAAGCTCACTCTACGGTACTGGTTCAGCATATCCACGGTTCGACAACAGTATGTACCCAGCTCCTTGGTGTGCGCTGTGCAGCTGCAAGATCCCCAACGCTTTGGCTCGGCAAGACAAATTTGAGGTTCAACGTGACCAACACCGACATGAAGCACAGAGCGACAAGCCCGACAAGGCTGATCGTAATCTTGTGCCAACCGACAATGGATTTGAAGCGAAGGGGTGGGGTTCAAAATCAGGCCAGTTGTGCCCCCGGGTGCCTGCATCTAATTCTTCACTTGTCATTCAAACGGTTGCACAGGATCCATGTTCGTTTGCGTCCATAGGAGGCAGAAAAGGTTGAACGAGGGCAGAAAGCGAGTGATAGGATTATGGAAAGGTCAAGAAGAAGAAGCAGTCACGTGAGTGTGTTCGGTCTGATCTCTGTCGCTGAGAGACCTAGACATCTGTGCCTCCCGGAGCTGCAGTGCAGTTTGCGACGTGCTGCTGCCTATCCTAATTCTTTGAGAGAGTCCAAAACAGAGGACATCTAGCAAGGGAGCTGCCATGAGAAAAGGAGAGGATGCTGGAGAGCGGAGCACGGTTCCTGACTTGAACGCTTCTGATGGTTAAACAAGCAGATGTCGACTTTAGTAAATCAAGACTTAAATTCCGCGGCAATTCCGATGTATTGCTCCGAAAGGTACTGCGAATTCAGATGTGCGCGTCATCATCTTTGTGCCAGCTCCATTTCGACAATACCGGCTGCGCCCTGCTGATGATCCTCGTCATCTCGTCGATTCCCTTTCGTATCTTGCAACATTTGTGCATACTTGATGCAGGCTTGCATGAATGGTCCCATCATTCACACACTCCACAAACCTGTTGCAAAACCGAAACAGCAAAGCATTGTCACGGTGGAAGAAATCCACTGCTAATCACAACACAAAGCAGAGCTCGCAACGGTCCACCTTGCTGACTTTGTAATCTGGAACAAGTTTGTCCGGGATCGGCCAGAACCTTTTTTTTGGCATGCTGAGTGGGCTCAAGTATGCTGACTGTGCCCGCTGAGACCCCATTACGCTAATTTGACGTTAGCGTGGCATGGGGTCAAAACAAAAATAGGTCGGCCCACGTTCCAAAAATGGAATCGTTGGCTTTATTTTAAGATCACACATCTGCTTTCCCTCGAATGAAAAAAGAGATGACAATGCTTGTCGCCACACCCTTTCGCCATTGTGGACCGGAGTTTACTGCATACGATCCTGACGTTACATGTTTTTAGCTCTCGACTACAAAGAGTGGTGGATGACCTGCTCATGCTACCTAATTCGAGAATCATCGCGAGAACAATGTGATGATGAGCGTCGATTTGCAGAAAGGGGGCGCGATGCAGTACTGCATGTTCGGATCCGACCTTCAGGAACAGACAATGTACGAAAGCAGGATCTCGACAGATCTCGGATAACACGCTGCTTTGGGGTGTGGAGCAGCCACCTGACAAGTCCGACGTGGCTTTCGCGTTGAGACTCCGACACAGCGTCTTTCAGTGTTTGGTTCGGCTAGTTGTTGCCGTGCAAACCGTTCTCATGACCAAAACTATCGGGATCGCAATAGAGCCGGACTCTCTTGCTCGGTTCTTTCAACAGCTGCTCTGACACTGATCGGGTGGCCCGGTGCTTGAACCCCAAGATTGCTTTTGCGGTCGCAGGGCGCTGGTAAGCATCTACTAAACGTACAGTACAGTGCAGTGAATCATTGTATTGTAAATTAGTGTACAGTAGATATGAATTTCTGTGCCTGCTTTCGGCACTGACATCGGCACTGACATCGGCACTGACCATCGCTATTGTCCCTCCACCGTTAGCTATGATTCATGTGCCAGTCATTAACAGCAATTCAGTCGACAGACCACCGCGATCGTGTCACAAAGGTTTTCATCCGACTGTCTGCAAGACGCTAAAGCCGACTTGGCTCGGTCATCGATTCACGCTTCAGTACTGCAACAAAACAAACACCAAAGCCGCATAGTAAAGACAACTAGGCATGAAAGCTATCACGTCTGAATTGTTCCAGCTCAACATCAGCACTGGCTGCAGAGATTTGGCACCACCAAACAAGCCAGAGAGCACGACTGTGAGAACGAGGTCAAAAGTCAAAGGCCAAAGTCAAATTTCAAGTCGATCAAGAATAAAGGAAGGAATTTATTTGACTCTAAATTTCAGAACTCCCGGATGATCTTGGATTCTTGCATAAAAATTTAACGCTTCTTTTTTTGGTCACCTTCCCTTCACCGACTCCGCTCTGTCCATCTGATTTTACAGTGAAAAAATCAAAATTAATTAATTGCTTATCCAAAATCAAAATTAACCAGAGAACCGCGGATGTGGTGTCTTCTTGGCGGCTGGTGGCTGTCTGTGACACAGCTAGCTACTTTACCAGTGTAAGGATTGTAGAGCTGCACATGCGGCAACTTCTCGAAAGCGAAGAAGCGAGCACTACACATGTCTGATTTGTGCATTCTTCCACTTCCTTCATCATCTAATAGGGGGATGACGATACTTCTCTGACTTACTTTTACTGATTATGAAAAAAAAAGATCCTTGTGCTTAATTTACCGCCGTGGTTATCCCCGCCTGTCCTTCTGCCGGCTGTTCTTCGCCATGACACTTGTGCTTCGTTTTGTTCCCGTTTTTTTTTCTTGTTCTAGGCGCTTCATCCCAGAATCATATTGCCCGTTAAGCTCCCTCTCGCCACTCTTTTGTCACTCCCCTGGATCTAAGATACCAGGCTTTGAAGCTGTGCATCTGAGCTGCAATGGCAAGCCGCGAGGCGTAGTTGCTGATGCCGTCCATTCAGCAAAACGCTGCCCCTGATTTGGTTCCGCATCCTTCGGAATTGTGATTTCTCCAAACAAGCAAGTCCGCAACGACTGACTCTAAAGCCTTCTTCTAACGCAGCAGTAATGCAGCAAATTGGACAACGGTTTCACCTCGGTTTCGTGTGATTATTCCAAAGACAGGAAAAAAGATAGTTGGACAAAAAGTAAAATTAAAACCAAATTCGGATGCACCTCTCACGCGGTCTACAAGCTAACTGGCTGGTCTCAGGTCAGTCTATTGTAGTCGGTGACGCAGTCGGCGTCTTTTTTTGGCCGCTACGCAATTTCGAGAGGCGATGATTAGGTAGCAGCAGCAGTAGAGCATCAACAGCAGTAGAGCATCAACAGCAGTAGAGCATCAATAGCAGTAGAGCATCAATAGCAGTAGAGCATCAACGGCAGTGGTGCTAAAGCATGTTTCAAATTGGTTGGTGGTTATCAGCGTCACTTTCGACCCCTCGTCTAAATTGGTTTCGTACCGCTCTAAGAAGTTGCCTCCGCTCTTGGGATCATTCTTCACTATTCTTCGAGACGACTTAACTCTTTCAACACTTTTCCGAGTCGCTCGTTAATTTGTCCCATCGCCTTCTTGTCAATTACGCCGTCCAGCTTCATGAGCGTCACCAATTGATCAGCTCACCACCACTACGATTATCACCATCATTGTCAACGTTCGGACGCTTACACGCTCATCGGCTCTCTGCAATAAAACAACACAGTACCGCGAACGAGGCAACGGATCTCATACCTCGTCTTGTCTTTATATTCGCCAATCATATCTGACCTCTTGATCGACCTGTCAGCTTCCAGTCCATGTTGTCCGCTGGCACCAACCTGAACAGAAACGATACAGCGGTCCCTCGATGCGTACCTCTGCATTCGAAACATCTTCTCGGACATTGATCCAAGCATATCATGTCGGGACGCGATCATCAGTCCCATCCCCACTCGGAAGCACATCGTCCTGTTTCAGACAAGGAAGAGATTGCCAGAGCTGCGCTCCGTTCTCTAGCTGCTCCCAGTGAAAGCTCTACACCAAGCGGTGCTCCCCTTCTGCCGCGTCCTTCGCTAGCTACACCATCCTATCCTGTAACAAAACTGCCTCCTCCGCTTCCTCTACAGTCAGCTTCTAGCCGAGACCATCCTCATCGGCGAACCTACGACCAAGACTACCGCCACGATGCTCGTGAAGCATCCTTGGACGATGCGACATCTGTGCGCACCTCAACTCTCACTGCACATGACCATGCAAGAGGCAGCATGTCCAGAAACCACAGCTCATCCTCTTTCTTTCAGGATCAGGATTTCACCGCCTCGCCCGATTCGTCACCAAAGTTGGAACCTGCTGACTTTCTTCCGCCAACTCCTGTCCACAGATTTGCGCGGCACAGCGTTCCCACCACTTCAACCTCGGAAGAAATCCATAAAGTAGCTCTTCGCCGCGCCTCGTTGGCGCTTGGGGTCGACGTGGAAGAAGTCCGAAAGATTGTGCACCAGGCCTACATGTCTCGGCGCACATCCAATCCGTCCAGCGCAGCATCCGCATCTGCCTTCAGCCAGCGCTACGTGCCATCTTCAACAGCGCCAGAACACGAACTCGTCTACATGCGACAGGTTCTCGATGTCTACTGCCTGGAATCAGAAAGAGCATCGCAATCACAGCCAGCCTGTGATGCACGCCGCATAGAGAGCTCACGCCCCTCCCTCGGCCCCTATGCAGAAGAGAGAGGCATCGCTGCACCCTCTGGCATGTCCTATAACGATGCTCACCGATCTTCGCCGTCGCACCACTATCAATCCGACCGTGGTACCTCCATAGCCTGGGGAACCCGATCAGACGAGCGACTGCCGACATTCGACTCTCATCGTCCTGAGTCGAGCTTCCGCTCAGCACGTCCTGCACATTATGAAGCTAGACGACACGAAGCTTCGGCTTCTAGCTCGGCGGCACTGTCTGTCTCGGAAGAAAGAGGAGCATCCCCTTCTCCGTTTGCATACGATGCCTATCGAAGAATGTCTCAGCCCGTATCTCATGAGGCTGCTGCCGGTTCAAGCACGATGACGTCCCGAGCCAGCCACGGATGTTTTGACGAGATAGCACGTAGTCGTACAATCGACGAAGAGCCCACTAGTGGCTCACGGTCTCGATACTCCAATCCTGCCTATATGCAACAGCCACACCTGCCGCAAACCTTCATGTACGAGCGAAGAGTCAGGTCTATAGATGACTATCTCGAGCAGCAGCAGGCGCAACAACAACAGCAGCAACGAGAACGCAGCGGCTCCATCACATACCATCCCGGCCGTCACAGCGGCATTGCGGAGCACGAAGAAGACCGACTCCCTGATCGGCACACCCGGACTGGTGTTAGGCATTCCTTCCAGCCGTATCCGCCACCCAGCAGCCGGCACGCTCCCGAATCCTCTGCAGCTGGATCGGTAATTCCGCCAGCTCAGTCTCCTCAGCTTTCTCCCAAAATGCCGGAGGCACTACCTTTGCAGCAATTCTCCCAACGCAGGTCGCCGCTGCTTCGATCGCCTGCTGCTGAGACTGTTGCCTCGGTGGCATCTTCCTCGGTTACATCCCTGGCTGCGCTGTCTCCTTCGCCTCTGCTCGGAGCGCTTGGTTCCTCATCAGCCAGTCTCACCCCTGACCAGCGCAAACGTAGTCCCGCAGCGGAATGTGACGCGCAAAGCGCATCCCGCCGTACCTCTGAAGACACTGCAGCAGAATTTACTCGAGCCGGAGTTGCTAAAATGCAGATCGATGATGTGGGTGCATCCAAGGGACCCAAAGCCGGTGCTCGGAAACCGCGATCTTCTCGATCCTCATTTTCAAGCAATGATCGCGGATCTATTCCGCTCACACGGACCAACCTGTCTCACTCAGAGATCATGCAAAAGCTTCAGAACAAGGTTAAGAGCAGACTCGTTGCCAAAGGTAAAGCAGGATTGCTTGCTGAGTCTTCTTCCCGCACTAGTGGTGGCGAAGGTAAAGGCACAACGAGCGGCAACGGCAAAGCAGCAAAGCTTTCCAGGGTTGGCTCCGTCAAGCGTACTGCAGCAAGCGTGGTCAAGCCTGACGGCTCCCCACTTGCACCTCCAGCATCGCCTCAGTCGAGTCGATACAGCAGTAGCATGAGTAGCAATACTGCCACAGCCGAAAAGTCGGCCGCCCCGGTGGACGGTGTGCCAGCTCCTAAAGTCAGGCGCACTGTATCCAGCCAGCCGCCAAAATCACCCATCAAGCCACTTTCGGAGTCATCGTCGAAACCCTCTTCGCCTTCGAGACAAAGCAACACGACACCGACTTCCATCGAAGCAGCTCTGTTGTTGTCCACCGACACACCTACACCGTCGGAAGCAGCCGCAAACCACGCTCAGAGTCTGTCCAGGTCACCCATGTCACCTGAAGGGGCGGTGGAGACGGCGTCAGGTCAGGCTTTGCCAGGCGACTTGCCTGGAGCGAGCCAGATGAATGCAAGTTCGGCGACGAAACAGCAGACGTCGCATGCAGGGCTTGACTCGGTGTTGCAGACTGCTCAGGCCAACGATCCGACCGAGACCAACTCTGCTATTGCCTAAATTTGCGCCCTTTCGGGCAATATGGTCAATTATTGCAAATCGCATTGGGTGCTTGCCGCGATCTGCTTGCGACTGGAACATACACTTGAGAGAACAACTCACAATCTCGTGCTCTGCTTGCTTTAATGCTTGTGCTGAGATTCGTCATGCCAATAGTGCTCGGACTCAAGGCCGAGCAGCAAAACCAGAGCCTTAAGATGGTTCTGCATCACCTGACATACCGCATCCATCGTCATTCGCCGTGATCACCGCCTCAGGCTCGGATGCTTGGTATTGCTACATCGAATGCATCTAGATACTGTAGTATCTTGTCGCATGCCTACGACTTCATTCTTGTCTGCATGTTGTTCGATCCAAATATCGCAATCCAAATGTAATGTCGCACACACTATAGCACTGTCCACTATTCTCATTTCTTCGCATTTTCTCCATCTCTGCAATTTGTATTTCTTTCGTACCAAGCCTCTCACGACTCATTTCCGTGATGCGACTTGTTTCAGGACGGCCTAGATTCAGGTCGCTATCCCTTTTCCGTCCCAATTTGAAGACGATAGGTGACGACTCAAACTCTGTTCGACGTGACCCCTGAAGCAAGACGATGCGATTGCTTGCTCTCGGACATCCTGTTTTCAGAGAGGTTCAAGGTGTTTGGCAAGCTAAGACCAGTGCATGGAATGCCTCAGCCCACTCCTTGTGATGGATCAGGCACAGTGGTCTACATTGTCATAGTGGATCTGCACAATTGAATCAACCAGACCACTTGATTTCGAGTGCATATCAAGGTCTGTGGTGCTTCCACTTCTCATTCTGCAAAGCCTGGGATCCGAAGCAAAAAAAAAGGGGGGGGGGTCAAGGATTGTTTGGGTAAAGTGACTCTCGTTGCATGTTGTATCGATGTCGATCCCACTTTTTTTCCTTGTAGATGCGAAATTGAGTTTTGGCAAAAATGTGGCTTCATTCAATGTACACACTGATCCGTGTGAATCAACCCACTAACATGCATTACTAGACAGGTTTTGGTGCCACGACCACATCGCGATCTTTGCCTCGGCTACCACCACCTCGAGAACTTCGTACATCTGCAAACTTGGTGAGGTGTGGTGGTCGTTCACCTCGAAAACTTTGCTCGATTGAGGTTCTAGAGGTGAAAATTACCGTCACCTCAAAGAGGTTAGGGTTATCTGCTTGAATCTAACAAGACCCCACTCCCCTTTCGAAACTTATGCAAGGGCAAAGAGGTGGTCACCTCGGTGGGCTACTCAATCATCGCTGCCACTTCTGCCTCAGAACCTCGCTTAATTACGTTCTGAGGTGGGTGTGATGGTGGCACCGAAACCTCTGCTGACCGGATCAAGCTTGGGGGACATCGCAGCTCAAGAACGCCTGCATGTGCTAAGGTCGTCACGCGTTTTGATTCGCTAGTTAGTCAGCTCAAGAGAGCTACAATAGTTATTCGATGCATTCTCCAAATTAGGAAGCCGTACTGCAGAGAAGCAACTTTGAAATCAACTTCCGGTTCGTAGAAGCTGTCGTGCTATTAACAAGCAGATGACGCCAATCTCGATCGACATCGCTCACAAAGGCCCTATCTGTCTAGCCTTCTCGGATACCGTCACAAAAAAAAAAGTAGACTGAATTTTTTTCTATCCCAAAATAGTTGGTGGGTACGAATGCCGGGCAAATCAAACCGAGCTCAATACCATTGATGAGGGAGGTGCATTTCACACGCACTAGCTGACACAATTGATAATTACTACTGCTGGCCCATCCCACCAACTGTAGGCCAACGAATGGTGACGGCTCGGACGGCTCGGACGGCTCGAGCGCCACTGCTATGGGCTTTTTCATATCCACCAATTAACAGTACAGTGCTGTACTTACTGTACGTGTATGTATCGGACTGTATGCTTCTTACCGTCTCCTAAGCTTACGAGGGCTGGCGGGTCGGTGGGTTGAAAACCACAAGTCATTTCTCGTTGAGGTAACTTATACAGTACAGTAGCTCGACAATGTGAACCAATCAACACCCCCACTTTCAGGTCCCACACACTCAGAGCCAGCATCAGATGGTCTAGCACACTGCTGACTTCGAAGCACAAGCTGTCTGGGTTGGGGTACGGGCAAGTGCGCTCACTTAACATGAATTGCTGGCCCCAGGTTCATCCTGATAGAGATTATAAGGCTCGCTTGTCCGCCCTTCTCCTCCAGCTCTCTTCGTCGATCCCCATCCTATCCTCGTTCCTCCTTTACAGTCAAGCGGCCAATCTCGACCTTTTTTAACTTGGAAAACTATCCTCACTTGATCTTTCTCCATCTCTTGCCCTTCTTTTTTTCACTATCTCACTTTCAACATGAGGACCATCAAGTCCTTCCCCGTTCTCGTGGCTTTTGTGGCCGCGAGTGCTCGTCTTGCCATGTGTGAAACTTTCATTATTGACAGGATGTGGAGCACCAACTGGAACGGCAGTCAGGTTCAGGAGTTCCACAACCCGGGTCTCAAGTTTGTTCCCGGAACACCCCTTACCGTCTCGGTCAATGTCACAGCTGAAGAATCTGCGCGAGCCGGCGGCCATCACGATCTCATCGGCATCAACATCCACGAAAATCAGGTGCATCAGATGGTCGACACTATTGGTGGTGGTATCACCGACAGTGTTGCCATCAATTTGCAGGATTTCAAGGACAAAAGTCCCAAGGAATATGGTGACCTGCTTAATTTGCTCTTTTCCCAAGATCCCGCCTGGTGGGTTCGTGGCGGTGCCGCTTTGAACACTGTCCGTGTTCCACTGGGTGCAAGTGACTTTGGTGTCTCTCCTTACACCTACGATGATACTGAGGATGGCTCTGAAGACCAAAACTTGGAGCTCTTCACCATCCAGAAAGCTCCTAAGCTTTGGAAGACACTCAAAGATATCGTTGCCATTAACAGCAAGCTCAAGATGGTGGTCGCTCCCTGGAGTGCTCCAGGCTGGATGAAAGAGAACACCAATGCCGACCAGCCTCTGTTCGGTGGCCATCTCAAAGCAGGCATGGAAGAGGTGTTTGCAAAGTACCTCATCAAGTCGGTTGTTACGATCAAGAAGGAAGAGGGCCTCGATATATTTGCGCTTTCCCTATTGAACGAGCCACAAATGGGAGAGCAGCAGTATCCTACGATGAAAATGTCGGCAGACCAAGCTGTCAAGGTCGGAAGGCTCGTCCGCGATGGGCTTGACCGAGCTGGTTTCAAATCGGTCAAAATGCTCGCTTGGGATTTCAATTGGGACAACCCGCAGTACGCGCTGGATGTGCTTAATGCTGATCCCACTCCCTGGAGCGGCGTCGCATGGCATGGATATTCCGGACAACCTCAAAGCCAGCTAGTTGTCGCCAATGCTTATCCGGACAAGGACACCTACTTTACCGAATTCACGCAGATCACTCAATTCTTCAGCGAGCCGTACAAGAACATGAAGAACACGGCTCGCAACTTGATCATTGCTTCGATTCGAGACATGAGTCGTAGTCTCATCTCGTGGAATTTGGTTTTGCGTAAGGACGAAGATGGGTTCACCACTCCCCACTTGCCCAAAGTTTGCGATAATTGTAACAGTGCCATCTTACTCCTTCCCCAATCGACCGATGGAAGCCTCACATCTGGCGATCCCAACCACACCAAGACCGTCGCTGAGGCTAATGGCGTCTCCAATGCCGAGATGAAAGTTTCAATTGACAAGAGAGACCCGGCTGCTGCTCCTGGTGGCGTTTCTGTTGCTTCTGATTCTGGTACTTCTGCTCCTGGTGGCGTTTCTGTTGCTTCTGATTCTGGTACTTCTAATCCTGGTGCTGCTCATCGTGCCGGTGCTACTGATCGTGCTGGTGCTACTCATCGTGCTGGTGCTATTCGTCCTATTGGTGTTGCTGATTTTGCTGGCGCTCCAACTGCACAGCATGAACATAGCGTCATTCGACGTGCAAGTACGCCCAGAATCGAGACCCTTACTTTTGCTCCAGCCAGTGCTCAGCTCAAAGGGGACAAGTTCAAGTCCGATCAAGCAGTATTGGCATCGAAGGTCATCGATGTTAAGAAGACTGGTAATCCGCAAGTTTACTCTTCCGATCTTTTCAAGCGCACTTCGGATTTCTCTGTTCTCTCCCATCTCTCTGCAGCCGTTCGACCTACGGGAGACTCTAAGCAGTATTCTAGGCGAATCGGTGTCAAGAGTACGGATGAGACTTCCGAGCTAGGTGGACGTTTGTTGGCACAAGCTTTCCGACAGGATGGTGTCAAGTCAGGAATCACTCGCTTTTCGGTCGTGTTGCTCAACCAGAACGATCACTACGAAACGGGTGTGTTCGAGGAAGTGACCGCAAACATCGCTTTCCGTGGCCAAGTGGTTAACGTGACTACGCCGCCAGGGCTGTTTACGTTTTCTTGGGAAGCTCCTACGATGGAGCCGGTGAGCCTAAAGGAACAGCAGGCTAGCGTTCCTGACGTCAGTACTGGTGCTGATCAGTAATCGGTACGTCCTTAGCCTGGTGAAGGTGATACAGCTCAGTCCAATCTGATCTTGCACTCTCGCGTTAGTTTTCTACACCGTTTACACAGCTCAATAGAACATCTTGTGTTTCTTGAAAACTCATGTTGAAAATAGCGCTCACCAAACTAACGTTGAGATAGGTGAATTTAGAAGGCATGTCAAACAGTGCCAAAGTATGATCTCGATATTCTATGCATAGCAGCAATTCTAAAAGGGGTAACTGAGTGTTGGCCGCTTTTTTAGGTTATTGATCTTCTCGTACCAGAAACAGCGAGATCTGAGGTGTCGAAAGAGGGTTTTGACCCCGCTGAGTGCGTCATGATGATGGTCGTTTTGTCGCAAAATCAATTTACTGTACAGTAAGTTACGTGCAGCACATACAGAGAGTCTGTATCGAAGTCCCTTGGAAGCGAAATAGGTGGCAAAGTGGAGCGGGGCAAGAGCTCATCTCCAAAATAACTTTTTGTGGGGGAATGAAGGATGCAGACTGACGTCGAGCGAGACCACCTTGTCGCTGTGCGTTGACCGCGTGTCGATGCCAAATTTAGCTACTCGTCGTACTGTGTACAGTAAATAATGTAATTTACTTTACATTTCCGCGCGCTTTTCCGTAATCGTTCAAGTTGGGGGCTTTCATTTCTCCCGACCCAACTGCCAAGATTGATCCTGATATTGGTCTGTCCACATGCTTACGACGTCAACAGGTGCATCGAATGCATTGCTCCTTTGGTCACGAAAACGAGGTGTTTGGTGGAGAAAAAGGAGGGAGACAAGTTGAATTTGAGAGAGAGAAGGAGGAAGGACGGGTTAACGGACGGGATAACAGCAGTCCATAAACCTTGACGGCTGAGTTCTGTTTTCCGACTCCGCTGCTCAGATGCAGATCCTCATCATTGCGCCAGAAGCGGAAATAATAGCAAACATGCAATGCCGCACTTCTGTATACAGTACCTGCTGAGTGGCTCCCACAGATGGAAGGGGGTGAGCAAGAGTGGAGGCCTTTAGAGTACGGTATCGGCTTGCTTGTAAGCGAGTTCATAACTGAGCTCTGTTTTTTGGCCATTTGACACTTCTCTTGGCTTTGCCCATCTTCTTTTCGCCAAGCACTCTGTGAATCATCGTGCCTCTTTTCTTATATCTCCCTCAGTTGCTATATAGTCTCTTCAGTCCCTTTTGTAGACCCTAACTTTGCATCCCATTCATCACGAACAATTCTCTTCCTCTTACACCATCGCACCCTCACTCTACTCTGTCTCTCTCTCTCTCTCTTTCTCTCTCTCCCTCTCTTTCTAGAACAAAGTTTTTCTTCAATCATGAAGTTCATCAGCGCCTCGCTTCTCGTTCTCTCGGCAGCTCTGCTCGCCCACACCTCTTCAGCCACCCCTTTGGTCTTCAACGCCGACAATGACCAGATTTCGGTGCCCATCCAGCTCCCCTTTTCTTCCACTCCTCGCATTCTCACTTTCCCCAACTGGTTCCACAACTCTGCCTCTGCCTCTACCTCTGCTGATGATGACGATGACATCTGCCCACGTCTTCCGGTGCAGTGCGTTAAGGATGGCGAAATCGTAGGTGACCTAGGCGAGCAAGATTTCTGCCGACAAGGTCTCACTTGCAAAATGTGCCACCCTAAGAAGAAGGCACTCGACTGCAACACCAAGTACATCAAAGAATGCAAGGCTCAATGCGAAGCTCGTGGTCCCCTCGGTGGCAAAGCTGCCCAGCTGGAACACACTGTTGAGCTAATTAAGCACAAGGTCCAAGATCTGTTTGCAGAGGATGGTGGCGATGATGATGACATTTGCCCCGACATGAAGGTATCTTGCAAGAATGTGGATGGGAAGACGGTTGGCGATATCGGTAAAAAGCCTTTCTGCAGGGATGGTCTTACATGTGGTCAGTGCCATCAGACCGAGAACAGCGCAGAGTGCAATGTCAAATTTTTGAAGGATTGCAAGGCTCAGTGCGAGGCCACCGGTCCTCTGGGCGGTAAGGGTGGCGTGTTTGTCCATCTTTTCTAAAAAGCCAACCGTCGTCTTGTCTCAATTCTGTCTCTGTCTCTGTCTCTCTCTCTCCCGTCCGTCCGTTCTTGACTCGCATTCGCATAACTGTATTTAATCATCACTGCCATGATGCCTTGATAATTTCATGGCCCGAATCAGGACCAAAGCCACAAAGCCGATGAGTTGACAAGACTGAGGGGTAGGGAAAAAGTGGCACCCAATTTGTCTGAATCCATCGGTGAATGTGAAGCTGAAAAACACATGTAATTAAAAGTGAGCTTTACCGTCCAACAAATCCCGATATCTCGCTTGACGATCTGGATCCAACTCGATCAACTTTTGCAACACCTCTTGTGACCTTTTTCTAGATTTAGTGCGCTGTTGCGCATCATCATACAGTTCAGCTAGCAGTTGATGGTAATGGGCCAAACTGATGGCACACCATTTGCTGTCTGGTTCCAACTCGAACAGCTCTTGTATAACCTCAATCTCTTGTTGCAACACATTGATTCGTCTATGCTTTGTCGCTAGTTGATCTATTGTGGTGCTGTCATTCGACAAGAGTCTTTCGATCAACCAGCGGTGATAAAACCAGACACTCTGATCACTTGGATCCGTATACATGGCCTGCTTGACTAACTCCAATTCCCAATCCACCGCCTCATTCACTTGAACCACACTCAATCGTTTAGCCTTCCAAAGGTGAGGTAGCAATTGCGTCCTCTGATGCCATGCGGAAAAGTTGGAAAAGTTGCTCTCGATCTTTCTTAACGAATATCCCAATTCTGTCTCGGCCAAACTGAGCAGCTTGGCCTTGACTGGTGCATTCAATTGTTCATGTACAATTTCGTCGCTACTCAAAAGAGCAGGGAAAGCCAATGGAGTCTTGCTCGGATTTCGAGTACTGCTAGTATTGTTGAAGGACGAAGAAAGGATGATAGAGAGAGCAAGATGCTCAATGATGGCCCTTCGACAATTCCAACCATGGAAGTTTCGAGGGTCCAGATCCAGCATCTTTTCAACCAACTTGAGTTCTCGATGCCAAATCCAGTTTTCATCGTCATAATTCGAGGCAGTAGCGATATGGTATTGGGTGAGACACCACATTCGATGGTTCCAAATCCAATACACTTTCGGATGGGCTCGAAGCGCATGTTCTGTCAAAGATAGGTCGTCTTGAAGCAGATTTCGATTCCTTGCCCCCCTTTCCTCTACCTCTTTTTCGGGTGTTTTTGAGTCCTCATGAGTGTTGTGAGGTGAAGATGATGTTGAATCGCGAAGACTAGCAAAGACATCGGGTTTGGATGTTGTCTCTTGTTCGACAAGAAGAGGACTGGCAAAGATGTTTAGCAAAACTTCGCGTCGATAATTCCAAACGGTGTACTGTTCCGGATTGAGAGTGAGCAACTTGGTGGTTTGGGCTAAAGCCTCCTGATCCTTCTTTCCTTGACGTTTGTAGGTGAAAAAGGTACGCTCGATTTCTAGGTAAGAGGCAAGTTTGGCTGCCTCTTTGGTTTTGCGTTCTGCTTTGGCTTGTGCAGACGCTGCTGTTTTGGGTTGCCGCTTGACCCCGTGCATCTCGTTGAATGACACTGAAGAGGGGCAAGGTGGTGGTGAGGGCGAATGAGTGAAAGAGAGAAAAGGAGGAGGAGGAGAATGAGCGAGGAGTGTTGGTTGCATCAAGCGTGGTTGCAAGATTAGTGTTGGGATTCCACAGGATAGGGTCCGATCTGTACTGCATTATTATTGTACGCCGAAAGTCGAGATTTATAGGGTAAAGTGGAGAACAAGCGCTAAGTCAGATCCAACGACATGATCTATCCTGACTTTGCATTGTGACCATCGCTATCCTCACCTCAAGGCTTTCTCCTTCCCCGCCGTGGATCGAAAATGTTGCTCAAGATAGGCCTTATTGGCATTGCAGCGCCGACTGGTCGGACCACTGTCATGTCACCGCTTAGGCTACTTGGTAGTTGCAAAACGGCTTGGCCCTCGAGGATGGTATCCACCATGCCGTCTCGCAATCCTAACACAAGCTCAGATCTCTCGCCACGACGTAGGACTCTATGTCTTCCGATCCTCCATTCCCAACCAGTAATATCGGTCATCAGCTTAGCCCTGAAGCCATACATACCCAATTTGCTGCGCACCTTCACTTCAACGCACCTTGCTCGCACTCAACCACCTTCCCAAACTCCTTCAACCTCGACAACTCGATCAGAATCTGCACCAACATCCACACCACCACAACAACCGCTCTCAGAAGACATTCTCACTATCCCCAACTTGCTCACCATTTCGCGCCTCGCTTTGACGCCGTACATCGGCTACCTGGTAGCTACGCACCATTTTGTACCCGCGGTGACGCTTTTGTTCATTGCCTCTGTCACCGATCTTCTCGATGGATGGCTTGCCCGAAAAACTGGCAAATACACTGTGTTTGGATCTATCGCTGACCCTGCAGCCGACAAAGCGCTTGTTACGACCATGGTCATCTCCCTAGCCATGTCCGGTATGCTTCCATGGATCGTAGCCAGCATCATTTTGGGAAGAGATGTAGCTCTGGTCATATCGGCTTTCATTATCCGATATAGGACGTTGCAAGAGCCCAAGACACTCAAGAGATATTTTAATCCCAAATTGCCCAGTGCAACAGTGACACCAACGCAGATTAGCAAGTACAACACTTTTCTCCAACTCCTCTTACTAGGTCTCCTCACACTTTACCCCATTCTATTCCCTAATCAACAAAGTCCAACTCTGTCCTTCTCATCCACCACCTCTACTTGCAATACTTGCACTATCTCTTCCGAAAACAAGAGGACTGTGGAGAGTCAAGGAGAATCCAAATTGGTGGAGCGAACAAGAACGTCACTTGAACAAAAAGGCCTGGTTTCACCAAAGGCCAAAGCTTGGATCGACAAAGCAATCACAACGCTCATGTGGATCACCGCCGCAACCACCGTCTATTCGGGTGTGGGTTACTTGGGTGGATCTGGAACAGGTAAAGTCCTAGCAGCAAGAGCTCACGGTGTCACAAAAAAAGTTAAACAGTCTTTCAAAAAACCTCCGCCTCCCTCCCAATCCTAAGCTTACAATGTATAGTAGAAATAATGCAACAAGCAAAAATAAAACAATGAAAATGACGAAATTGTTCGGTGCGCGACTGTATGCTTGGAGAACAAATGATGTTAAAAATACAAGATATTGTGTGTGTGTGTGTGCGTGTCTCTAAAAGGGCGCAGAGAACAGTGATGTAAATAATGACGGTAATGACGGCAAAAGCAAAAGCAAGTGAAGAGAAGTGTTGAAAAAAAAGGAATGGTCACTGGCGACATATTTCAGAGCTCCGAATGCTTGCTGGTGGTCGCGCTACTCTCGGTGGTGTATCCAGTGACAAAGCCAAGCGCATGCAAACACTGTACCACCGAGCGTTTGCATGCTTCGGCACGCTTCTCGAGCCAACTCAGCAAGCTCGCCAAGGTAGATTCCCCCTCTCTGTGCAGCTGTTCGAATGAAGTTGACTCGGTCTCATTGTCTCTTATTCTACCTTTGCAATTGTCGCTAAAGTGGTGTGATTTTGTTTCTCTGTTCCTTGTTTCTTGCTTCGCCTCGCTTCGTTCCTCCTCCCTCCTCGCTGGGAGCAGCGCTTGCTGCTCCTGGTACATGTCCCTGAACAACTCGACCGCTCTCAAACTCTCTGCGATTCTATGAGCCGCATTGACTAACGCCACCAACTCACTCTTTTGCAACCTCACCTCTTCGACACCTTCCTTCTCGTTCCTGTTAAACAGCAATTTCAACGCGGTCCCAATGCCGTTGACTTGCAACTTGCCCCATAACCTGCATTTGTCGCAACCTACACAATCCATGATGGTCGAGATGTTCCTGAAATGCTGCCTGAACTCCTGTTTCAGCTCCAAACTCTCCCGATTCTGACCATTGAACATTTGCGCCTCGTCAAACGTGGTGGGGCAAGCCCTGGCATCAGCGATGAGCTGATCGAGCTGAGCTACCGCAGTGGGATCTTGGATCGTGTCGCCAGCACGAAGCGAGAAGTTTTGAGACGAATCTCCGAGTCGTGACAATGCACGCAGTAAGAGCACGTAATCAAAGTAGACGTTCTGCAATCGTTCCGGATGTTCGGCAATCCTGGTGATGAAGCATTCCAGATTGGGTGCCCATTCGCCCGTCTTTGTATCCAAAAAGTCGTGGCAAATGTGAATGCTGATGCTCGCATGCAAGCCCGAAATGATCCTGTAGAAGACTCG
Organism: Melanopsichium pennsylvanicum; assembly: GCA_900208305.1. Taxonomy (NCBI): domain Eukaryota; kingdom Fungi; phylum Basidiomycota; class Ustilaginomycetes; order Ustilaginales; genus Melanopsichium; species Melanopsichium pennsylvanicum. The sequence goes on from OAPG01000007.1 coordinate 424,425, forward strand.
CTTCTCCAGACACTGTTCGCTGTCGCCACTATCCAACGGAGCTTGCAAACTCGAAACTAAGCCGCTGAACCCTCCTCCTCCAGCTAGTCCTGCCATGGCAGGACTCGAGCCCTGAAGCATCGTCTTGTCCACAAACCCTGTACCCCCACTCGACTGTGGCCTGGCGGGTTCGACAAACTTGACGCCACTGAAACAATTTTCTTCATAGATACTTTTCCAGACACGGTTGGCACTTGGACCCGCATAACCGGTGAACCTCTCTGGATTCTTGAGCAGATCCACATACACACCCTGTTCACCCTCTTCATCGTCCAAATGGCAAAACTCAGTGTGGCTGCACGAACAGCTAGCATCGCTGGCGGACATGACTACATCCTTGGGAGAAGCGGTGGTGACCGAACTCAATCGTTTGACTCGAAACTCTCGGGGAACGTTACTCTCGTCTTCGGTCTCGACCGAACAAGCGCGATTCATGCAGAATCCATTCTCGTTCCAAAAGGGACACTCTTTGAAAAGGTTGACCTTGTAAAACTTGAAAAAGTGGGTCTTGCGAAGCGTGTCGAGACGGTCAAAGAACTGAGAGTTGATGGTTTCCACCGTTTCGTAGTCGCAGGATGCGTCTTCGATCTGACCTGTGGGTCTACATATGGGTGACGAGTTAAGAGGTGGCGTCGAGGGTTGTTTGGAGGGTTTGGTGAGGACTTGCTGGAGGAAATCGGCGCCACGCGAAGAGTGTGATGCTGGACTGCGGAATAGCGCAGGTCGGCTTGGATTGATTGTAGTGGCGAGGACTGAAGCCGGGGTTGCGGCGAGCAGGAGGAGAGAGATGATGGCGATTGAGAGTAGAGCCAAGGATAGACTGAGCCGATGCAGGCTCCAGTGCTGACGAAGCGGTAGCCGTATGCTTTTGGAATTTGAGCCAAAGTGAGAATGCATCGTAGAAGCGATGGCAGCACTTCCGATGCTTGGAAACTCTATCGTCTGCCGGTGCTCGGAAGTACCGATCGAACTCGTCTGGCTCGGCACTGTAGTTGCGACGGCTGCTTGAGATTGTTTACAAGATGAGAGCGTCAAATGAATGCAACACGCTATGTACAGAGATGTTTGATGGTCCAGGTCAATCTTGAGTTTGATAACAAGCTGGTTGGTGGCAGAAAAATTGAAGCCTGTTGCGAAGTTGGAAGAAAGTGTTGATGTTGGGAAAAAGATGCTTTGTTAATATTGAGCAAGATTTTGTGGCCCTGTTGGGGCAAGCGTTGACGTGCAAGTGCAGCAAGCGACAATGCCACCGTGTGACAGATCGAGAGAGAGAGAGATTGTGTGCGTGTGTGTGTGTGTGTGTTGTGTGGTGCTACGTGGAACAGAGTCAAAGTTGCGTGTCAGCTGTGGGTATATTCGGTGTTTTTGTGTTTGTGTGGAGTGGCAGAGCTATGCATGTCGCAGCATCGGCATGTTGCTGAGCAGGCAGACCACCAAATTGGAAATTTCCAGGGTTTTCTCTCCAGGGTTTTCTCGTTTTGCTGCTCGGTGTTAAAAACACACACACACGCACTTCCAAAATTCAGAAAAGAAAGTGCCAACTTTCGGAGCGTGCCGCCCTCATGAGAGTGCAAGCTGTATTAAACAGAATGACCGAGCCCCAGTCGCTATAAAGCATTCAGGTGACGTGTCAGGAGTGAATTCTTGGCGAGTGTTAGACCACATCAGGAGACAAATTTAAAACACTTGCACTTTCATCAGCCTGACATAAGCTTGCGAAGGTATGCTGGGATTACATTCTTCGCTTTCACGCGGCTCCTTACCATATGGTGTGGCTGAGATTTCTGCCTCCCACAAGCTCGTTCATCCCAACCCAGACTCACATTATGGGTTTTTTTTTTGTGTAGCATGCCCCGTTCCACATTAACATCCAGTCGCCATACCCAAAATGATGTGAACTCCTGATGAAAAGGTTCAACATACGAGTCAGGACGGGATCAGGTGGACTGGACGCTGGTTGAACCAGCAAAAAAACGTTTTGTTGCGTATATCTGTTTATGCCAAGCTTCGTGACGTCCGCACAACATGGTCAGGCGGCTCCTGTGAAAACGTCTCTCTCTATGCAGCCTAAATACGCACAATGCAAATCATCGCACACATTTTATTTTATTTATTTATTTTCCAATGTTAATCCGCAAAGACACAGGGTAAAACGCACTCTGACCGCACTGACCCGCATGATTTCCATACTCGGCATTCTACTTTTTGACTTGAGTGGTCGGTTAGGCGTAGAATCAGTCTTGTCTACAGCTGCTTTGGCTTTCATCCGTTTCAGCCCACGAGTCCCAACCGCTGTTACCGCTGCTCTCTTGATCCACCAGTCGGACAATCCTACTGTCACTTGGCTCAACCGTTTGTGCTCCTCCTTCCTCACCTCGTTCTCTCACCTCGTTCTCTCACCTCGTTCTCTCACCTCGTTCTCTCACCTCCCGTCCTTCACCCTCATCTTTGCTTGTCATTCAGTCGTTGCCCTAATCAGGCAGCAGCACCACGACGTCGCACCAAGGTGTCGATCAAGTTGTCCTTTCGCTTACTACCACCATCTCACCCACTCGGTCGGACAGCGGCCTCTCTTCTTCTTCTTCTTCTTCTTCTTCTTCGCCGCTATCATTCGTTCTTTGCCTTTTGGCTTCATTCGTTCTTTGCCTTTTGGCTTCATTCGTTCTCTAGGCGCATTTGATCATCTCCCATCTCGTAGCGCTCATCTGCATCCCACTCGCAACCGGCACAAGGACGAGACCATCGAACCATTACAAACATTCTTCCTTCCAAGTCGTCATATCCCACCCTCATAACCCATCATGTGCATCCCAAAGTCAAATCACAAGAAGCTAGTCGATGATTGCTACCCGGCTCCCAAGGCTCTGCCCACTTCCGGTCCCGAGTATCGTCCCAATTCGAATGAGCTTGGTCGACTCACCTACTATGCCGAGAACAAGCCCGCAAAGCTCACCAAAGTCGGAAACCTCCTCGAGTCCAAAGCTCAAGCCGACGCAAGAGCTGCCAAAGGCTCAGGTCTTGCTGCCGACAAGGGCAAAGCCGGCTTGATGATCACCCTGGCCATCACAAAGAACCTTCTCACAGAGTGCAAGTCCTCGCTCAACTACTTTATCAAACCCGCCCAATCCATCATCACTGCTGCTCTCGATGCTGCACAGCCTACACCCGCCCGTCCACGTGACCTCGAAATCAGCTCTCGAGCTGCGAGCTCCTTTTACGCTCTGGCAACCTTTCTCGACCCTGCTACTACAACCGTCGACGATGCATTCCAGCACCTTTTGGGATCTTTTGCAGCTATGGCTGTAGAACGCTCCACTAACGCCGATCCTACCCTCGGCGAAGATGCTGAACAGCGCAACCGCACTCGTCTCATCGGCCTCGGTGCTCTTGCCGGTGCCGTCGCTTCCGACTCGATCTACTCGTCCAATTCCAAGCACTTCCTCTCGCTCATCACCCCTGCCCTCGTCGAAAACGCAAAAGCCAACCGTGTTACCCTTGATTGGCTCCGCAGCGAGTCCAAGAAGGCTTCCGAGGGCGAGCCCAGCTACTCGGAGTTCAACATTTCCAAGAAGCCCCTTGCCATTCGTCGCACTCGTTCCATATCGGCACACGTGGCGGGCGAGAAGGGCCCTTCCTCCGAAGACGTCATCTCGGCTGCGATCGGCACTCTGCGTGGTCTCCTCCGCCATGCTGATGCCATCCAAGTGCAGAGCGTCGTGCAAAATGTCATCGTCTGGCTCGACAACAAGTCGGCCCTCACCATTCCCGCGCCTTCCGATGGACGTCACGCTGTCTCGCAGTGGGAAAATACCGATTGGTGTTGCTGGTTGGCAGAGTCGTTGTGCAGCTGGACCTCGCTCCAGTACCGCTTTGTCGTGCTCGACACCCTGGTCGACCACCTCGTCGAAAACTGCGAGGGCAAAGCTACCACCAAGCACGTTTCGCTCATCGAAATGTCTCGCGCCATCCTCACGGGCCAGCTCAGCTTGATCGGCCTGAGCACTTCCGACACTCTAAGCAGCCTCTCCGCGCTTGCTGTCCGCAGGGTCTACAAGGATACCCGTGATAGCCTGCTGCCCCCTCTGGTCGACTGCATCAGCGGACTCGGAACGCACGTCTACTACGCCGATCAGATCAACGACATTGTCGAAGAGATCGCTGCACGTATCGCTGCACTCCAGATGCCCGAATCTGCCTCAGATGCTGCTTCCGTCCAGGCCAACAACCTCGGCTCGGTTCACCGTGGGCAGCAACAGGACCTCAACAGCCACATCCAACGTCAGCGTCTCGCCAATGCAGGCCCCGAGCAGCGTGACGAGAGTATCCGGGTTCTTCTCTTCTGCATGCAAGGTGTGCTCCGAGCCACGCATCAATCCAGTGGTGAGATCCACGAGTCTGTGAATGTTAAGCCAAATCCAGGCAGCGCTTCTTCTGGTCAGCACGCGCGCGGCTCAGAGACCGAGAAGGGCAAGGCAGCTGCTTCTGGCGATGCCAAGATTGGCCTGGCTCACGCAGGCACGCGCAACCGCGTCGCACCCTCGTCAATTCTGCCTACCGCCAGCTTGCTCGCCTCTTCCAACCACGCCGTGCGTCTTGCGTACGCACAGACTCTCACCGCGCTCTTCAGAGACGAGTTCGACCGAGAACAGCTCGAGCGTGAAAGTTCCGTCTTCGCCGCCATCCCCATTGAAGAGAAGGTCGGCGACGCTATTGGTGTCCTACACGCCGTTGGTGCTGCTGTCCACGTCATGTGCCTCAGCAAGAGCCTCTCCCCGACTGCGCAGATTCTGTCCAACCTTGGCAAGTCTCCCTTGGAGCTGCTTCCACAGCTGGACCGCATCAACGCCGACTCGGGTCGCCCTGGCTCGCTCGCAAGCGGTGTCTCAGGTGCATCCGCCGGCGAATCAACTGCCGCTCTGCCTGTAGACTACGTCGCCGTGGCACAAGCACTCGAACATCTTGTCACTGCTCTTCCTTGCAGCGCAGCGCTGGCTCTCACGCCCATGCTCATCGCGCTGGACAGGGACGCTGGCAGTCGACTGGTTGTCAACGGTGCTGCTGTCAACACTGGGCTCGAGAACCAGCGTCGTCTTTCGTCGCGCATGGTCGCTGCTCGTGCACTCGCCAAGCTCGGCGAGACCTTTGATGCCCCCTCCGTCACTTCCTCGGCTCAGAACGTCTTGGCACAGATCCCATCGCTCGGCGTCGAACCCGGTCCGTCGCCCGTCGGCGGTCTGACCCTGCCATCCGAGGTGGTGCCCTTCTCCCTCGTGGGCGGGATCAACGCTGCTGGAGAATCCTCCAACAGTAGCTCTCCTTCCATCGACGGCAACTCTGTCGTCGATGGCCTTGCCTCGAGCTCAAAGCTTCAAACCGCAACGCGTCTCGACTCAACGGTCCTCAAGCGCTTCTTGGAACGCGACTGGAACGTCAACATTGCCGTGGACGAGGCTTTTGCGGGATCCAACCCCTACGCTCAATCCTCCCTTCCTTCTGCCTTGCAACAACCTTCGCGCAGACCGTCTTACACTCCGATGAACGGATTGGGCGCTGCGTCGTTGGTGAATGGCAGCAACGGCTCTTCCGCATCGGTGAACAGACCTAGCCGACTGAGCATCCAAGTTCCCTCGACTGGCGTCAACGACCTCCGTGAAGCTCTAGGAACCGCCTCGCCCATCTTGGCACGACACGCAAATGGTTCCAGCCACGACGGAGCTTTGAGCGCTGCCGATCTGGAAAATCGCCGTGCACACAGGAGGGAGTCGCGTCTTGGACCTGCGCTGGGTGTTTCCAACGGCAGCAATGGGAAGAGTGCCGTCGCTATCCTCGACTCGTTGAAGGTGGGTGAAGACGAGGACGCTTCCAAGCTAGGCCCGGACAGCTCGTTGTCGGCGATCAAGGGAAGCAATGCGGCTGTGGTGCCTCCTTACGCTTTGTAAGCGTTCGAGCTAAGGTCCGACACTGTGAATTTGATTCTTCGAGGTCTCGATAGTCTGCTGCTGGCTGCCGTATGCCTGTGCGAGGCTAATACACATTCGTTTGTTTCGCTGTCCAAGCTCTAGTCTTGTTTGTAGTGCTTTGACACACACACATTCTCTCTCTCTCTCTCTCTCTCTCTCTCTCTCTCTCTCTCTCGCGCGCGCGCGCTTGCATGCGACCTTGCCGCGTCGTTGTGTTTGGTCTAATAATTGGATTCTCGTTCTTCACAACATTCACTCTGCGTGAGGTGATGCGGGTTTGAAGATTACGATTGAATGACTGTGAATTCAATGTGATTGCGAAACTGACATGTAAGATCAGTGCTGGAAGTGATCTAACAATTATGAATTTTAGCGATTTGAGTGGCTCGCGTCTGAGGAAAGCAAAAATGGACGCAGACGTTTAGTGTTAGGGCCACGGCTCAACCTGTACTTGTCGTGCAAAACCGATTTTCTCCTCCTCGTCATATACCCTTCAAGACCGCATACTATAAATCTGCATTGAGATGTGTCTGGTGCCACCTTTACCTTTCGTCGGCCCCGAAAGGGGCTCGACATATGATCTAACAAATAAACGATACAGAGAAGATTAGCATTGTTCTCAGAAAATGGATGACAATCTTGATCAGAAGAGAAGCTTTCTTCGGAAAGCAACTATGTTTTTGCTTCCATCTGGCATCAGCAGAACCTATAAATGGGTCTAATGAGATTTGATGGGTTGCGATGGTGTGAGTGCAGATTCTGGAGCATGAGACGCGCTGAAACACTTCGGCCATTTTTCAAATTTTGTCCACATCTGAACTTTTCGATCTCACACCACTCAAGATGACTTTCTATGCTGCCAATGTGACGCGTTACTTTTTCGGAAACTTGAGGTTTGGTAGGCGTCAGGTCAGCCAGGTGTGTGCTGCATTTGCATCTCATCGCAACGCACCCGCATTGCGTCTGTGCGTGTGAGTGAGTGAGTGAATAAATTAATGTATGTGTTAGCTCAAAGTGGAATATCTGGTTCGAGCGCAGGTGTCGCTGGCTATTCTTTTGCTTTAATCATCACAAACTCAACCCTTTTCTTCATCCGAGCCTATCACATCATCATCATCATTATCAACAGGTATCTTCCCTCTTCAGTCATTCTTCGAAGTCCGACCCACCGATAGTCAAAGTTGAAGCATCACCACACAATGGTTCGCCTTTCTTTCACGCCGCTGGCACTCGCAGCCATAGCCGCCGCTGGATCAGTGTCAGCCAAGACGAGCCTCTATCTCTCGCCCGCACACAACCTCGCAGCTCCCATTGGTATCAACGCAGAGGAGGCACATCGTATCCTTTCGCATCACATCAAGATTGTCGCTGCAGACTCGGATGGCTCGCCCATTTGGGCGCATGTGTTGAACCAAGCCAAGGCGGATGATGTGCAGGTTGATCAACGGGCTATGGTCGAGAGGCTGTTCGATGGTCACCAGGATGAGGAGAACAGGTTGCTTGTGCTGATGCATGGCACAGCGCACAATGGTAAGTAGCGCAGCCTCATTGTGAACAAAATGCTGCAAGCAACTTGACATCTAACATCAATTCTGCTACCTATCGCTCTGACTTCTCAGATCTGATCCCGAACGGTATTCAAGCAACGCACACCATCAACAGTGCACCCAGCTCAAAATCCTTTGATGCGCTTTTTGATAGCTACCTTTCCAGCCTTTCGTACACGCTAAAGTCGTCTGAATCTGCGCTCTCCCACCTCACTGGAGCTTTTGTGGACGGATTCAGCGCGAGCGTTGAGTGGCTCACATCCAAATCTGAGGTCACCGCTGCCAGGTGGTCAAAGGAAGCAGCGTCGTTCAAGTCTCCTGCGTTTGTCAAGCTCGAAGAAGAGTTGCGATCGGTTGAAGCCCTGTTGGCCAAGTTAGAGAGTGACAAGCAGGAGGATCTTTCGATGCAACCTTTGCGTTTTTCGGGTCTTCAGAATGTCGAGAGTCGCTACGGTGCCGATAGTGAAGAGTTTGCCAAGGCCAAGGAGATGGTTCGTTGTGCAGTTGAGCAAGCTACCAAAGTATTTCAAGCTCGATCCCAAGAACATGGACGCCCTGCATCGGTGGCATTCGTCATCACTGACGATGCTGAAGCATCTCATTTGATCAAGCGCTCTTCATCGGACCTGCTCCGACCTTTCTTCAAACGCGCTTCCACCGTTATTCGCCCCAACAACACCACCACCAACAGCAACAACAACCTTGCCTCTTCCAAACCCAAACCACTGCCCAAGAACCTTGCGCGTACGTGCTTCACTTCGGCGTCTGATCTGGAGAAGGCAACCAACTCTTGCTCCGGTCACGGCAAGGCGGTCAAGACATCGAGGGGTGGAAAGCCATGCTACCGATGCCAGTGCCAAGCGACCGAGGTGCGTAAAGGCAAAAAGGTGTACTGGGCGGGAGCCGCTTGTGAGAAGAAGGATGTCAGCACCGAGTTTATCTTGCTGGCGTCGAGCGTGGTGTTGTTGGTGCTGATCAGTATGGGCAGTGTATACTTTTTGTATGCGCAGGGAAGCGAGGAGCTGCCTGGTACTCTGGCTAGCGTTACAATCAGTCTCAAGTAAGAGTGAGGACTTTGAACTGCTCGGTCAAGTGAAAATCGAATGCGGTTTATCTCGATCAGTGATTCATGGTACATTTGGTTCTCGATTATACAAAGCTGGATCCGTTGCACAATACATTCACATTCGTTGGAATTGACCCGTGTGTGCCAGCATTCAGTGCTGTCCCTGATTGTGAAACAAAAAAGGGAACGGAGAACAACGATGCAGAGCGTTTTCAAGTCTTGTCAATTTAATGAGGCTGGCATCTGTGCTGAGTGAACACCGCCATCGTGTTCACAAAGTACAGCACAGTCAGCCTGTTGATCATAGAAGCACAATATCGAGAATCGGGTAAGTCAAAGGGAAAGCGATCAACGCTGACCTTTAGTTTTTGGATTCGGACTCGGCTAGATCTTTTGGCGCTGAGTTGCGAAGTGTGTGTGTGTGGATGGATGGATGGGTTTCGCCTTTTTTGGACCCTGAAATACGAGAATTTGCGTTCGGACCACTTCATCCCTCAATGCCTTTCTACTTGTGTCATTTCATCTATTCCATCTAGCTTAGCTTGCTACTCGTTGTCTCTCAGCTTCAACATCTCGCACTAACCCGCGTGTCTACTTGATAGCTTCGAATGACTTCTGCTCCATGCAGAGCCATGAAGCCGTGTACAGCCAAACAAGTCACCGGCATGTAAATCATGCTTGCCCTTTGGCAGACGCAGACGACATCATCCAAACGCGTAGCCTCGGTGTGCATACAAGTATCGCCGAGAATCACTTCGACATCTTCCTGACTCCAAACTTGCCTGCTCGAACAGCTACCCTCACAGCTACACTACTGCAACTTCACCGGGTCAGAACCCATACATCATGGCATCGTCGCATCGTCCGTCACCTCTGAGAGCCTCAGATGCAACCTGGCTTAGCTCCTCCACCATCGTCTCTGAGCCTTCATCGTCATCTTGCGGCCAACGAGCCTCTTCAAGCCTCGATCTGGTTCCAGCACCTCGTGCAAGTGATCTTCAGATCGTCCTTCGAACCAGAGACCACGCAGCGTACTATGATCCCTCTAACAATGAGCTCTCTCTTCAAACACGTGCTTCTTCGCGCTCGCTCGATGCCTCCGCATCCGAACCTACCTCACCCGATGCCACCCTCATCCATCATCGCACTTCCAATCCCTCGCGCGCCTCTCAAAGCCTGCTGCAGCGCTTCACAACATCACCAAGCATCCCCAAGGCCTCGCGCAATCCAATCTGTCCTACCTGTGCACGTCCTTGGCCGCTAGCCAACGCAAATCACCTGGACTCGCACTTTGACACGCGGTTTCAACCTTCCACTTCCGACCGCGAAGATCCCTCTTTCATCGCTCCTAACTACTTTCGCCTCCTCGCTCAGGCCACCTCCAATACCGCTGCTTTCACTCGTCCCGCCACACCCCGCTTCAGCAACGGCAACCGCTTCGAATCAGCCTCGGGCAATTCCACACCCGTTCCTCCATCTCGCTCCTCTTCCCCCTTGTCTGAATCAGAGCCCATCCATCCAAGCACCTCGGCGCAAGGCTACTATTCGCGCTTCTTTGTTGAACTCAAACGTCTGGGTCGAGGTGCTCGCGGTCAAGTGTTTCTCTGTCAGCACGTTCTCAATGGCAACAAGCTCGGCAAGTACGCAATCAAAAAAATCCCAGTGGGTGATCACGCTCAGAGCTTATTGCAGAGTTTGAACGAGGTACATCTTATGGAGACGCTGCATCATCCGCATTTGATTCACTATCAACATGCTTGGATCGAAAGGTGTCAACTCAGTGCGTTTGGACCAGAAGTGCCCACTCTGTTTGTACTCATGATGGCTGCGAATGGAGGTAGCTTAGCTGATTGGATCAGTGCCAGGACCGGCGATGCAAGTGCGAATATCGATGCGAGAGATTCGCTCAGAGCATCCGGGGATACCAGCACGAAGATCAACGGCAAACGAGGCTCGAGTCAAGGTGATGGTGGGGATGGTCTCTATGATGGAGCTGGTCAAGAAATGAGCAGTGTCGGCAATCCAGAAGAACGACGCAAAATCGAACGGTTGAAGGCAGCATTACGTCAACGCCGTGCAAAACGCAGCACAGCAACAACAACAACAACAACAACAACAACGCCTTCCTCCAATCTACCTCAAATACGTGGATCACCCAACATTGATATCGAGGTGGGAGTCCATCTGCTAAAGACAGAAGAAATCCATTCGCTCTTGTTCGACATGACCTCGGGTCTATCCTTCTTGCACACCCGTGGAATCCTTCACTTGGACATCAAACCTGGCAACGTTCTGTTGCATTGGGACGAAGACTCGCTTATCCCTCGAGCGCTTCTTTCCGATTTTGGCTCGTCGCTTTTCTTACACGACATTTATTCGAGAATCAGAAGCGGTCATACGGGCACTATGGAGTATATGAGTCCAGAAACCATCTTGACCGATCCCACCACGGGAAGGTTGAGCGAGTTGAGCAGTAAAGCGGATATTTGGAGTTTAGGAGTGGTGCTGCATTTGTTGGTTTTCTTTCGATTGCCGTTTTGCGAGACAGAGGATTTGGACAAGTTGAAGCAAGAGATGCGCAAGTATCCAGGATTCAGAACGGATCGGAACAGTGATGCAGGTGGTGATAATGATGATGCGGACAAGGTGAGAGGGAGGAGGAGGAAAGGAAGTGGGGACGAGGTTTTGCTAGGTTTACTTGAAAGCATGTTGCAGGTGGATCCGATCAAGAGGCCGACTTGTGAAGAAATATTGCATATTTTGAGTGTGGAACGGGATAAGAGAATGAGGAAAGGAGGTGGTGGTGATTATAAAGAAAAGTTCCAACGACAACGACGTGCAAAGCGAGACAAACGTCGGCAACCACAAGGCATTAAAGATAGTCATGATGATGATGATGATGATGTTGATGGAGGGGTTTCGCTAGCTTTATATCGTCCATCTGCGCTTCCTCCTTTACCCCGTTTGGACGATGAGGAAGAAGAAGAAGAAGAAGAAAAAGAAGAAGCAACGATTAAGAATCGAGCGAGTTGGATCGTTATCAACCTGTTGGATTTCATTCCATCACAAACAGTCGACATAGCTTTGGCCGTGCTAAAGTGTCTTTCACCCAAACTTGTCCTGCATATCTTTCCCCCTCAGCGATGGACAAGGCGAGCAACGGCGGATGATGATGGTGGTGGTGGTGGTGCGGTCGCCTTGTCATCAGATACAGTATCCACACTGATCCTGGTACTGGCATTGATCGATCTATCAGCACATAGCAGGATTGTCAAGGTGGCTTGTTGGGGGGGTCACTTTGTTGTCCTTTTCATGTACGTTTATGTGGCTGTAGGTTCCACGTGATGCAAACATTTGGATGACTTTGAAAAAAAAAAAAAAGGGTAACGAAAGGTTCCGTTGATTTTTGGTGCAAGCCGAGTTTCGGAACGAGGTTCTTTGCTTATGAGCTTCTTTTAAAGACATTATCATTGTTATTGTGTGTATATGTTTGTATGTGAATGTGTGTCTAGGAGAAGAAAAACCGATGGCGACTGGCCTGATTGTCATGCATGCAAAAGATGGAGGGAAGGGAAGAATGACAATTAGGATTTTCAAGAACGCAGAAAATAATGGTTGGGTTGATAGTTATGGTGTAATTTGTGCATGTAAAAAGCCATGCTATGAACGCTACAGTAAATTGGCTAGTTAATGTTGGTTATAATTTTGGGTCTTCTCTCCTACTTGTCCTCCTGATTTCCTCTTTTCGCTTGACCTTGTCATCCTCTTTTATGCGTAATGATTCTCTGTTTCATCTTTCAACATGTACCATCACTACCATTCCCCTCGTTTGTTATCATTACTTACCTTTCATTTGATTTTTTTTTTTTGGAATTTATTAATATCTCTTCCCCTTCCCTTCTTTTTTTAGGTGCCCTCATTTTTTACCGCTTCCTCATCATCACTGGAATCATAGTTGGCCAACAATTCACCCAAACCTCCTTGTGTAATCATCACATCTCCAGTTATTGAACTCAATCCCTCTTCAATAATCACCTTGTTCTTCTTCGCGTTTTGGTTTAGTTTCCAACCGTCATCATGGTCGTAGCTAGTTTGTTTTTCGGGCATCAGATTCACCCATTTCCCTTGTTCAGCACAAACGCCTGAACAAACAATTCGCAATTCCACAAATTCCACCACCGCATAACCCTCTGGAACATTATGCAACAAATAAGCCAAAGAGGTGATATCAGGAGACACAATATTGACAAGCATGGATTTGGCCTCTCCATTATTCAATATGTCATCGTCGGAGTTCTTTACTACTTGAGATGCGTTTCGAGCATTTACGCCAACATCAGCATTATTAATAGTAGTGGTGGTAATAGCGGTTTGTGCGCCATCTGAAAGTAAACGTGAATCAATACCCGCCTGTAGACATGTCGACAATGATGATGATGATGATGGTGGTGATGATGCATCTTGTGATGTTTGTTGTTGTCGTCGTCCTAATCGCTCTTGCAACATTCTGAGTAAAGTACTTGAAACAATTCCACCTTCTGTTCCTGCTACTGCTGTTGCTGCCGTAACTTGTGGTGGTGGTGGTGGTGGTGGTGTAATTTCAACATTGACTTTTGATGCTGCAGATGCTTTCTGTTGAACTGATCCTCGTTCTCCCTTGTTCACCTTTTCTCCTCCTTCTTCTCTTCTTTCCTCTTGTTGTTCTACATCTGTGCCACCCCAACGTCTTTTCTTCTCACCGCATTTGTAGCCACTTTGAAAGTTGTCCCCACCTTGATCACCCTCACCCTCACCCTCTTGCTGCTTCTGCTGCTCCTGCTGCTGCCCCTGCTGGTGCTGTTGTTGTTGTTGCGCGGCGGCAAGTTCAGGATTCGCTTCTTGCCACTTTCTCTTTCTCACCCACCAATCCAAATACTTTGTAGTGGATTCGTTGGTCAACCTCGTCGAATACACCGGCACAACCACTGACCATTCACCCCCAATAGGCCAACCTCGCAATGCTATATATCTACCACTAGTAGTGCTGGAAGTACTAGACACATTTTCTTCATCCTCATCTGCGTCTTTTCTCATTTCGATCTCAGTCGTCGGGAGAGGCAATCCCATATCTTGGATTACGTTTTTCGAAATAATCCACAACTTCTGACCTTCTCTACCCTCAATTTTCAAAGGAATGGAAAAACCTTCTCTGACCTTTGCCAACTCCTTTTTTTTGGAAACAAAACTGCGATGTTGCATTTCACTGAGGATGATGTTTCCCACTGTCATTGTGGTAGGATCTTGTTTGTGAACTAACCACATACTCCCTTCTCCTCCTCCTCCTTTTCCTCCTCCTGCACGTACTTCTTGCGACTCTTGCCTAGGCGTTCTGAGCTCGACCGTCATCTCCATCCGTTTTTGTTTCGGATTGAAATGCGACAGATTGACTTTTCGTCGGTGCATCCCTTCGGGTAGGATCATGACTTTGTACCGTCGATAGTGCAGTTGTTTGATCAGTTGCTCCCGTTGTCGTTGTTGATTGCTCATCCTTCCACCACCACCACTACCATCAGCGTTGGATGATTGGTGTTTGTTTTGATAATTATCCAACGAGGACGGATTGAGATTGTTGGGGTTAGAAGAAGTGGAGTCGGGTAGAAGATTGAGCGACATGATCCTACGCCCATTCTCAGCAGTTGTACGAGAAATGGAAGAGAGGAAGAGGTAATCTTGCAACATGTGCGATTCTCCATATTGCTTCAACGGTACGAATCCAAAACTACCTCGGTTACCCGTTGCTGTTGTTGTTGTTGTTGTTGCTGGTGATGATGATAATGATGATGCACCACCACCACTTGCATCCGCTGCTGTACTTGTTGAAAAATTGAAAGGTCTGGATGAATTCGAAGCAGATGACGTTGAAGACCCAGAAGTAGAAGCTCCAGCGGCGATGCAAAGATTTTTAGCTGCAGTTGGATCCTTGTGCGCTTTGGTACAGCTCAAGGAACATGTACGAAGTTTACATTGCGGACAAGTGTATTTTGATGAATTTATTCCGCATTCTGCGCACACCACTGTTACAGCGGCTGCTTTCGAAGGCATCTTTTCTTAACGGCAACGACCAGGAGGTGTAAAGAGGGGAGAGAAAAGTCCCCCTTGTGTTGTGGTTACGATTGTGGTTGTGCTTGTCCTTTGGAAATACCCAGCTAGCATCCGATCCACTTGTTGTATGCGCTGCAGTGTGCGTGAAAAAGGATGATGCTTCTAGGTGATAGGAAGCTGCAGAATGATATGAGATGGTATCAGGACGGCGATGATGATGAAGATGGTGGTCTTGTGGTGGACAAGAGCAAAGTGTACAGTAAATTTAGGTGTCACCTTTTCTTTTACTTTTTTTTTGGTTTCAAGCCGACATATGCAAATTTCTCAAATTCAGGGGGTCTTTTTGTGGAGGCGCAAAATATGGAGAACAAAAGATGTAGTCGATATTATGCATGCCATCGTGTCTGCTAAAGCTCAAGCAGCGGCAGCACTGATACGGTATCGAGATGCGTAAGAGGGGAAGCGCTTGAATGCAGATGTGGTCAAGTACAAGTACATGGAAGTAGAAGTCGATGCGATGGATATCAAGTGGAAGACAATCGAAGAGCAAGACCGAAAACAAAAACAGAACAAAACAAAAAAAAAAATCCAAAAAAAAAGCTAGAAAGGTTGGGAATTCTCAACGACGACCCTTCTTCCTGTTCTGATTCTGATGTCTACCATTGCCAGAGACAGGCAAACCTGCTTGAACCTGATCATCGTCTCTGTCCATATCATCTCCGTGCCTTCCATCCATCTTTCTCTTTCTCTTTCCACTACCACCTGCACCACCCACTCCTTTGTCCTTCAACTCTCTCACCGCAGCCCTGTGCGCCTCGGCCACCCTTTCACTCAACAACATGACCGCTTCCTTGTCATGACCACCAGGAAATTCTTCCATCTTCAACCCAATCACAGCTTCGATTCTCTGCAGCAACTCGACATCGTACTGCGTGACCAGCGTAACAGATCGACCCGACCTACCTGCACGGGCGGTACGACCAACACGGTGGATGTAGTCCTTGGAGTTGGTAGGAATATCATAGTTGACGACGAGGTCAACAGCTGGAATGTCCAAACCTCGCGAAGCAACGTCAGTGGCGACGAGGATGGAGCGACCACCTGTCTTGAACTTGTTAAGTGCACCTAGGCGTGCCTGTTGGCTCAGCTGACCGTGCAAAGGAATGGCGGAGAAACCAAGCAATCGCAGAAGAATCGAGAGTCGTTGCGAGTCGTGAACGGTACGGGTGAATACGATGATGGAATGTCCAGCTTGTTCGTTGGCGAGATGGACGAGGTAGGTATCCTTGTGTGCAAAGGGCATGAACAAGTAATGCTGTTTGAGCGTGGATACGGTGGTGTATTTGGTGTCGACTTCGACTCGAACAGGATTCTTGAGCGAGGCGCGTTGGAGCTTGGCCACTTTGGTCGTCATGGTAGCAGAGAAGAGCATAGTCCTCCTCTCCCTCGGAATGCTCTGCAAAAGCTTGTCAATGATGGGACCGAAATCCATATCGAGCAAACGATCCGCTTCGTCCATCACCAAATACTGCAAGCCTCTCAAGCTGAAACCTTTTGTATTCTCCAAGTGATCTTGCAATCGACCTGGAGTAGCCACAATCACGTGCGGTCGCTTGGACAGAGCGATGGACTGCGACATCATGTCCATACCACCTACGATTGTGGCACTCCTCACACCGATGGTGCTACCCAACGCTTCGACTTGCTGTGAGATCTGGTAGGCCAACTCACGCGTGGGGGCGAGTACACATGCGAAGAAGGGCTTCGGATTGTCCCACAATGCTTGAAGGATGGGAATAGTAAAAGCGGCCGTCTTTCCGGAACCGGTCTGGGCGAGACCGATCACATCATGGCCTTTGATTGCTTCGGGGATGGATTTGACTTGGATGGGAGTGGGATGTTTGAAGCCCATGTTGGTGCACGCTTCCACAATCTGCGGGATGACACCGAGATGGGCAAATGAGACTTTGTTGCCGTCTTGTGCAATGGTGGCGCCTTTCTTGTGGTCTTCCTCTTCCGCCACGGCCTTGTTGGTGGCTGCGTCTTTATCATCGTCGTCATCGTCATCGTCATCGTCATCGTCATCGTCATCGTCATCGCTACCAATGTCACTGTTGGTTTCAACATGTGATATAGCAGCATCCCCGTTCGCAGATGATGCGTCTCCTAAGTCATCTTGCTGGATTCCTTCTTGATCGACCACATCGCTGACACTTTCACCGGTTGACTCTGGTTCTAGTTCGGGTGATGGCGAGAGCGATGGTGATGGTGCGCGACTCTTCTTGAGCTTTGAGGAGGATTTTGAGCTGGAGGCCAAAGCCACTGTCTTTGCTGGCGACGCTGATCCTTTCGGCATGTTGTACGGTGTTGTTCGTCGGTGCAATGGTATTGGAGAATTGATGGTACAGGGAAAGGTAGAAAGAAGTAATAAAAAAAAATGCTCGCTCCACACTCTCAAAGAGACTGACTGGCCACCTCCCAACCTCTTTTTTTTTTTTCTTTTTTTTTTTTAACCCTCCGCTCTTCCCTTGTCGGAAGCGGCTAAGCTTTTCTCGAAATTTGTTGCTCTGGAAACCCTGAAATAATCTTCCGAGTTCCGATAATAATAATAAAAAAATTGTTGAAGTTCTCGCACGAATCAATTAGAAAGGAAAGTCTGAAGAATTGAAGCCGCAAATCGAGTCCCGATCAGAACAGGCTGCACGACAGTTTGGGAAAACTGCGCTGCTCGCCGCAAAAGCTCAGTCAAAATGTCGGAAGGTATTCATTTTCCTAAAAGGTGTCCCTACACGATCGTTGATCTTTCAATATCTGTCTTCTTTGTTGCTATAGACACTCTGATTAGAGCTATGATCATTCTACAAGCTTCACAATCGTCTAGAGGAAGCAGTATCAGAAAAGGTCGAAATGTATCGTTTAGAGCTTGGGGTTGATTGGGCTTCAAGCGCGTTGGAAGGGCGACGGTCAATTTGGCCGATAATTCACACACACATACACACACACACACTCTCTCTCTCTCACTCTCACTCTCTCTCACTCTCTCTCCTCGCTCTCTCTCCCTTTCTCAATTTGAGCTGCGCGAATCGGCAGCATCACAATTGCCGCCGACGTGCATCAGCCTCCATCGTCGCGCGACCTTTTCACCCACCAGCATCTCCTTTTACACCCTACTTGCTTGTACAGTAGCATATAGACGCTGTTTCGTCACTCTCTCATCCCATTTGATTCCAACATCACATACTTGGCTCCTCAAGCTACGTTTTCATAGCCACGTTGACACGCTTTGCGCTCGATTTGCATCCACAATTTCCCCTAGAAGTAGCCAAATAGCGATCCCCATTTGGCATAACGGCCGAAAAGACAGACAGAAAAAATAAAAAACAAAAAAAAAACACAACACTGCACGCGTTTTTGATTGTTGGTCGCTTATTCGCTCTCACATCATCCCCGAACCAACAAAACCTACTCTGGGCTAATCTCACACTGCAGTATCCTCTGCTCATCTTTTGCCGCGGCACATCCGTCGTCGTCATCGTCATCGTCGTCGGTGGATGCGACGTGCATACATCGTATACATATTACAGTCCTAGCTCGACTGCTCACGACAGGTCTAGTCATCGTCGTCGCCCCTATTGCCTTCGGATATTGTCTTCGTGGTCCATCATCGACGCCCATTGTCAACATCACCAAAATTGCGACCCTGACGCACGAGCCTCCTCTTCCGCTCCGCCTCTATCCTCGATATTCACGACGACAACGACATCAGCTCCGACCAGTATCAGCATCGTAGCCTCACAACAATTTTATCGGCGTCTCATCCTCGCCTTTTGCGGCCGTGTCTGCCCTACTTTTTTTGCACAGCCATTTGCTGCTCGCCATCATCTTCGGTTGCTAAGCATCACCATCGTGATCAGCCAGAGCATACCACAACCACCAACACATCCAAGAATTTGGCCATCGTCTTGGATCCACTTTGTTTCCCAACATTGCTGCGACTTGGTCACGTGGACGTGCATCAGGTCATAGACCCGCACAGCCATGACCGTCAGTCATCGCAAGAACAAAAAGACGCCCAAGTCCGACGATGGCTCCACCTCAGCCGCTGCCGAACCGGGCGTACGCTACCATTGCGACGCTTGCGGTGCCGACATCACCCTCACCGTCCGCATTCGCTGCGCCGAGTGTGCCGACTTTGATCTTTGCGCATCCTGTTTCTGCTCAGGAGCACAGCCCAGCAAGCACAAGGCATGGCACGACTATCGCGTCGTAGAACAGCACTCGTATCCCATCTTTTGCGACGATTGGGGAGCAGATGAGGAGCTACTCCTCATCGACGGCTGCCAGACATATGGTCTCGGCAACTGGGCCGACATTGCGGATCACATTGGCAATCGCACCAAGGAGGAGGTGCAGGAGCACTACATAACCGTCTATGTCGAAGGTCGCGACGGCGGTCAACACGGCCAAGAGCGTGCACAAATGGCACTGGAAACGTACCAGCGTGTTGCAAAGCCCGTGTTTGACCCACTCACAGACGAACAAGGCACAGGAAGCCGTGTAGCGTGTCAACTCTCAACCGAGGAACCACCCGTCGTTGGGCCCTCCCTGTCCTTCATTCCCTCCATTTCGCAAGACGAGTTCCAGCGACGTAAGAGGCGACGAGTCGAAACTTTGCGAGAAGCGCAAGCGTCGTACTCTCCACCCAAATCAGCCAAACCGCTCGTCAGTGCACCTACCAACCATAGCGAGTTGGTCGGATTCATGCCCGGCCGACTCGAATTCGAACACGAATACGAGCAGGAGGCCGAACATCTCATCAAGGACATTGAATTTGGCCGTGTGTATGAGTTCGGAGGCGCAGATATGCCATCGGAATGGGAGGCGTTGGGCAGCAAAGCAACGCAGGGTCACGCGAGGATGGAAGCCAGTGGTCGAGGTGGGCCCACGAGCAAAAAGGCCACCCAAAATGCGCAAGATGACAAACAAGCCAATGCGGACGGCGAAGCTGCGGATGATCAGCCGGCGACAGCGGATCAGGAAGACAAGGACAAAGACAAGGATGCCGAGCCCGAGGACAAACCTTTTGACTGGGACGAAGATCCGACCGACCTCCACCTCAAGCTGACGGTGATTGACATGTACAACGAGCGGCTCGACCGACGTTTGCGGCGAAAACACTTTATATTTGAACGCAACCTCGTCGACTACCGCCGAAACCAGGCTGCGGAACGTCGTCGAATCAAGGAGGAAAGGGAGCTTCTGTCGAGGACAAAACATTTTGCGCAGATGCAGACCGCGCTCGATTATGAGGATTTCATCAACGGGCTGTGCTATGAAGAGGCGTTGCGCAAAGCAGCCGCACAACTGCAGCACTACCGCAAGGTGGGCATCTTGACACTGGATGACGCGAGCACGTACGAGCGAGACAAGGCGGAGCGAGCGCGCAAAGCAGCCGAAGTGGCAGCTGGTGGTTTGGCCGCGTTCCCCGCTTCCGGAGCGGCAGCGACGCCCATCGCAGCGTCGGCTCGACCTCGAATCGATGCGGCACGAGCAAGGCAGCGTGACACGAGCACACCGACACCAATGGAAGAGACACTCGCAGCTTCATCCGTATCGGCTGCAGCGTCGATATCCACAGCCAACGGCAAAGACGGCAAAAAGGACAAGGACGCCGCCACCACCGTCACCAGCACCACCGCCAAGGATATCAAATCGGACAAGGACAAGAGCAAAAAGGGTGGAGCGAATGGCGACGAGCCCAAGACACCGCGCAAACCACCGCAACCGCTCAATCTGGCGCAAGCACCTTCTCTCAACCTGCTCACGCCTGCGGAAGCGCAACTGTGCTCTGCGCTACGGATCCTTCCTCAACCGTTCTTGTTAATCAAGTCGACGCTGATCGCCGAATTTATCGCACGAGGTGGCAGGTTGACGCGGCGAGAGTGCCGTACGTTGGTCAAGATTGATGTGAACAAACTGGGTAAAGTGTGGGATTTTTTCAACGAGATGGGCTACTTTGATGCGGCGAGGCAAGCGGGATGGACGGGTGGCATTGGATCGCCGCCGAGGAGTAAGGACAAGCAAGTCAAAAAGCCGGATTGGTTGGATGGAAGTATGGCCATGTCTGCGAGTTATTCATTTGTGCCTTGTTATACCAATGGTGGGAATGGAGGGAAAGAAGGGAATTCGGACGGTATGGTGAATGGAATCAGCAATAGTGCGGGAGGTGGTGGTGGTGGTGGTGATGGGCTGTTTGGCAAAGCATTTGTTAATGGTAGCGCTGGTGGTTGGGGTGGGAGTGGTAGTGAAACTGGCAATGGCGGAGGATTGTTCGATTTAGCAGCTCACTCTGGTGGTAGCGGGGTGACATCGACACAGCAGCAGCAAGCTTTGATGATGCACAATGGACGTGGTGCACCGCTTGTTTCGACTGCTGCAAATACGAATGGCATGAATGGTACCAGCAACAACAACAACAACAGCAGCAGCAGCAGCAGCAGCAGTAGCAGTAACAGTCACAATCATGTTGGTGGTGGTGGTGGTAGTGCGACACCCAACATGAGTTCTGGAAGGTCTGGCTCGCAAAGTCCTAGCAAGGCCGAAAAGTATCGTCCAACCGCGGCTGTCTAACGCGCCATTCATCTCGCTGGGAATTGGGGAGCAGTGATAGCTCTTGACAATCAGAAGAAAAACAAGATGTTTTGAGGGAACAGGCACTCAAATGTACTGTATGTTGAAATATGATTGTTTGTTGGAGTGATGCTTTGCATCACTTGTATACTATCTCTGGCTTTGTTTTCTTGCATAAAGCAGGACGATGATCGCTCTTTTTCGTGTGCTCTTTCTCTCTCTCACTTTCTCTCTCTCTCCTTTTTTTCTTCTCTTGGATTGGATCTGAGTTGGATGGGATGTACATTACTGTAATTTACTGTATAGTTTGTGTGTATCTGTACAGAGTTGAATGAGGTGGTAGAGTAAGCAGTTGGAAAAGGTGAGACCGTGTGAGTTAGTTAGTTGCGAGCTTTGCGCGTCGACTTGGGAACGCAGAAAGAGTGCGGCGGAAGAGAGGGTTGCAGCTGGCGCGTGCGAATGCAAAAATCCCCTAAAAATCCAGCACAACTTAAGTCAACAGAGAGAGTGAGAGAGTGAGAGAGTGAGAGAGTGAGATTGGGCCCACACTAAGTCTCCTCTCTCATTGCCATCCGCATCGATCTATTGAATACACACCATACTTACTCGACCATTCCCAAAGCGAACGACGTAATCTCAATTATTCATTCCAACCTCACCGAAAACGCTCAAGTCAAACGCGCACTTCTCACACTCAACAAACAGCTCTTTTAACTCACTCTACGTTTCATCGTACTTGGCTATACCTTGCGAATCGAGAGCATCAAATAACGATCTATTGAAACATTACTTGGATCATTTTCACATCCTTTTTTTTCACCTCTCTGGTGCGTATGAGGTTGGTTCGCTCATTTTGACCATCATTCGGCCATATACCTCGCAATCATGGCTCCCATCCGCATCCCAAGTGGCACGTACAACGCTTCTTCTTCTACTACTACTGCTCACGCTGGTGCTTCAACAGCATCGCCTTCCTCAGGTTGGGATTACATCCTAAAATTCATCCTTATCGGAGACTCTTGCGTAGGCAAATCTTCACTCTTGGTAAGACTCACTGATGATCGATTCCTCATCGATCCTGATCCAACCATTGGCGTTGAATTTGGATCGCACCTCATTCAACTCGATAACGGCGAAACAGTAAAGGTTCAAGTTTGGGATACGGCAGGTTCGGAATCATTTCGAAGCATTACGAGGAGTTATTACAGAGGTGCAGCAGGTGCATTGTTGGTTTACGATGTCACGCACAGACCTAGTTTTTTGAATGTGAAAACTTGGTTGGATGATGTTAGGTCGAATGCAGAAGATAAGGTTTGTGTGGTTTTGGTAGGTAATATGTTCGATCTAGTTGAAAATGATGAAGATGATGATGATGATCATCATCAAGGGGAAGGGAAAGGGGAAGCGTCGATTCGGGAAGTAAGAGCAGAAGAACAAGGGCAAGCACAAGCCGAGACAACAAGCACGAAGAGAGAAAGAACAGATAGGAGAAGGAGTAGAGGTAAAACAAGGAGACAAGTAAGTTACAATGAGGCAAAACAGTTTGCGCAACAAGAAGGTCTGTTGTTCCTAGAAGCAAGTGCAAAGACCGGTCATGTAAGTTTCTACACAAAGTGTCTCTCTGATTTTTTATCTAAACTAAACCCATTGCTACTCTTACTGGTATTAATACTGCTGCTGCTGCTGCTGCCGAAAAACAGAACGTTCAAGAAGCATTTGCACAAGCAGTTAGCGACATTCATTCTAAATTCTCGTCCGAAATCGATGCCTCATCCCACCCTGCTTCAGCGGCGAAGCGGACTGATGATGGAAAGAAAGGTAGTGGTGGAAGCAAGTATGATAATGCTACGCTTGGAAAACGATCAAGAATGCGCGCAAGAGCGGGAGGTAGGACAAGTGGAACCATTACGTTGGATGGTAATAGCTCGTCATCATTAATAGCAACAGCAGGAGGAGGAGGAGGAGGAGGAGGAGGAGGGAGGAATGTCAGTGGATTTTCCATTCGAAGTCTCACCGGTGGTGGTGGTGGTCAACAAGCGCAGAGCGAACGAGATGCAGACGGTACATCATCAGGCACTGGAGAATGTTGTGTTATTTGTTAACACGCTCAGTCTTTGTCAAACCAGCTATGCCATTGTATTTTACGTTCTAATCATAATCCCTTTCCCTCCCCTCACATACGCACGCCCGTCGGTGCCGAATCATGTTTTTTTTGCATCGTGTTCACCCGTGTGTGTTGATGTTGTTGAGTGAGAGTGTCCACTGCATGCATTGCGATGAAAGTTTTTCAACATGGTTATGTGGAAAAGAGACAGGAAAGGGAAAGTAACGTATACGGTATATGGATGAATATGAAAATCAAGTTACCAAGTGTTTTCCTTTTTTCCAAATACGTAAAAGTTGTGTACCTTGACGTGTATACTCTTTCATTCTAACTTGATCATCATCTTTTACAATTTGAAAATCAAAATACTTTTTCAACAAAATAAAAAATCTCCTATCCGCCTTCCTCCTCTTCTGATAACAAAACAAAATTTCAGTTCGACTACAACTTAATCCAACCATAGTATCAATCAAATTTTGAAATGCAGATTCAAGATAGACGCAATCCGCAAGTAACAAAACGTCAGGTAACCCAAATCTCGTAAATTCCAAAGGTATCGGTTGAGACCAATCCAATTCAGCTACGCGAACAAAGCTGGTTGATCCATCTTTTTTTATAATGTCGTCGCTTGTTGAATTGGAAGAGGAAATTGAACAAGCTTGAGAAGAAGAAGAAGGAGAAAAGTTGAGCGAAAGATTTTGACGCATGAGCGGAAGCATTGCTGATTGATCCGTAACCCAAATTTTGCAATTTTCGAGACAAAGTGCATGAACAAGGTATCCAACCAAACCAGTACCCGAACCAAGTTCGATGATGGTTTTGTTTCTCCAATCAAACTTGTGATGTGGATAATCTGAATTTGTTTCCATCAACTTTCCATCCTCCTGTGATGATGCTGTTGAGGGAGAAGAGTATCGAGCTGCAATGTAAGCACCGAGAACTTCTGCTGCAGGCCAAATCTTTCCACCACATCCTGTCGTCATGTCTAATTTCAAATTTATATCCCAATATTCCTCCTGCCTTTGAGAAAAATGGTTAGAGGAGGAGGAGGAGGAGGAGGAAGGCTGATCGATCAATTGAGGTTTACGCGAAAGATCACGATAGTATCGAATGGTGGTATGCTGATTGATGATGGATTCGAGTTGATGAGGCACAATGGTATAGTCGTTTTTGCTCGGTGCATCTCGAATGTCGTCAAACGATCTTGTGAAATTCGATGTTTGATCTGAAGATGAGATGTTATCTTGGTGATTGTCAATGGTAAGAAAATGACGTAGGGGATCCACCAGGTCGAGTTCCTCCTCTCTTTCTAGTTCTGCTCGAATGTCGTCCATTGCGGTAACAAGAGATTTGTTGGTTTGAGCCTGTGCTTACCAAGTTGTGATGACGAGGTAGGGATGCTGGAAACAGACAAGAAAGATCATGTTCGTGTTTGGAGACGGTGAAACACAGGTAGAACAAAGTTAAAAAAACAGCAAGAGTATGACAAGGAGGACCCTTTAGCCTCGTAAAATAAGAAACATCTCTTTTGTGAATTTATGAAATCTCACACTCTCCAACATATGGCCACATCGGAATTTCTCGCGTGATTACAGATGGAACCATTCACATAAAAATTGGTCAAGATGTGCACCTGTGATGCACTTCCTGGCGCACACCGTTTGAGTCAGTAATAGACCTGCTTTCTGCCACAGGTATATAGCGGGTCTAGCAGTGGCATCAGCATGGTTGACACAGGTTTGTGTGCTCTTGATTGCGCAATCTGGGTTTTGGCCTGTTCTTGAGGCTTTCTCAACACCACATACCAGCTCATACACAGCCACCAAAGCCAGCCTCAATTGCTGTATCAGTTGTATTCCAATAGGTGTGAGAATCATCAAGTGGCTTGTGGGAGGATTCAGTCATCACTATCATCAAAGAGGCCCATTTTCTGTCCCATCAATATTGTTTGTACC
Source organism: Melanopsichium pennsylvanicum (assembly GCA_900208305.1). Classification (NCBI taxonomy): domain Eukaryota; kingdom Fungi; phylum Basidiomycota; class Ustilaginomycetes; order Ustilaginales; genus Melanopsichium; species Melanopsichium pennsylvanicum. The sequence continues at coordinate 449,807 of OAPG01000007.1, forward strand.
CAGATTCTCCTGTCGCACAATCCAAGCAAACAGTCTGTTGTCTATGAGCAAGATGTTGTCAGCATGTGGTAACACACATCCACTTGCCACTCTAATCACTTACAAATCAATTCCTTGTACTCTGCTTGTGGCAATGGTGCAGCTGGTGTTGCTGGCAAAGTTCCTTGCATTGTGTCACGGGAGTGGGTCCCAAGGAAGAGGTCTGCGCAGACCAGAGATGTTGAATCGGCTGAGATCCGGTGGGAGAGCATGTCTCAACGGATCTCAGGGAGATCTGGTGGATATTGGTGGGCTCATGGGATTAAAGGTTAGCGCAGGACCGAGAAGTTGAATCGGACGAAATCCGGTGAGAGAGCAGGTCTCAACGGATCTCACGGAAATTTGGCGAGTGGCAGTGACTCGCCGGATATCGAAGGTATTGATGGCAAGGGGAGCATCTGCGATGGCGGCGACCAACGCCACGCCGGAACGACACGTGGGCCAATCGACGCCCAGGGGGCAACGGAGAGGGAGCACGCGGGCGTGCTCGGAAGCACCCTGCCGAAGGACTAGGGGGCGGTCTTATCGTGCGGGGGTCCAAGCTCGACGCACGCAGGTTGTACAGTACCGATGGACCTTGCACACGATACATATATATAAATACTCTGTTCCCCGCTATCGGATGAGCGGAAGCTCATCCACTCTATCTTATATCTCAGTCACACATAGTTATCAGTACGTCGTACTTACCATACTCTTCACACGTCGCACATCGCAATACCACTTATTGCGATCCATATAGTCTGTGTCCCCGTCGGTGAACGGAGAACAACGTATAGACGTCGTTGACACCACAATCGACGCTGTAGCACCTCAACTACAGGCGGAACCTCAACCGCGGGCCTGGCACCACAACCAGTCCCTCATAACTCCACCGGCAACGACGGCTGAGGTCTAACCCAGCCATCAGCAGTATCCCGTCGACGTCGTGACACTCGCGTCGACCAAATACCCCGTCCGAGCTTGCCGCGTTACCTCTGTACGGAGTGTCACCAGCGGTCAGCCGATATCCGTCGAGAGATCGCCACTCGCGGGATTCTCTTTGATATCCGTTGAGGCCAAGCTTAACCGCCGGAATTCACTGAAATCCGGCGAGTCGCGCTTTCTCACGGGAATTCGGATCTCTGGCACGCGACCGCTGACATTAGAGTGGATCGTACAAGCGACGCCCCAAGTTCACCAAGATGGCCGACTCTGCACTACATGACAGACTCGACCGCCTCATCGCCCTCCTTGAGCAGCAGCAGGTAGACAATGCCGCACTCAAGGCTCGGCTCGACCAACAGGAGACTCCATCCCCTGGTCAACGAGCCAGGGAGCATGATCTAAGCTCCCCAACCCGTCGAGCCTCGCAGCAGGCGGATGAGTCCTACCTCGGTGGTCTCGAGACACCCACGCCTGCGACTAGACCACACCCTCGGTCCGTCACCTTCGACATTCTCGACCGACGAGCGTACACCGACCAAGAGAAGTACGCTACGCCTACTGGACCTCGGTATGTCAAACCGGTGACCCCGGAGGCATGGACCGGCACTGGCAGTGAACAGGACACTCAGCCCCACGCTGCCCTCAAGACTCCATTCCCCAAGCTCGACACTCGCAACATCGATATCTTCATTCTCGAGGCTGACGCTTGGTTCAAGGCTAATGGTGTGTACGACCATACTTTGATGATCCTACACACGGCAGCTCAGCTCAAGGGCACCGCTCGAGAGTGGTGGAAGGGTAAGCTCCGCGTCGACCGGCATCGTCAAGGGATGCTCTTCCATGATTGGAGCCACTTCACCACTCGACTCAGGGAGCTGTACAATCAGCGCAGCGACAGGGTCGATGCCTACAACAAACTCCTAGCGTTGAGGCTCATTACCGACACACCAGGAGCAGCAACGCGACATGTCGAGCAATTCCGAGACCTGGCAGCTCAGTGCCACATGGAGGACCCTGAGTTCGTCATCGACCTCTTCCGAGGGAGCCTTACTCGCTCACTTCAGGAGAAGTTCGAGCGTAACCCACCTGAAGACCAGTGGGCCTGGTACCGGGAGGTCGAGGACATTGATTGCCAGCGTATGCGGCATCAGCAGAATGCTGTCCGCTTCGCCCCAACCCCAGCAATCAGGACTGCTCATACCGAACCGGGCATTCCCCAGAGAACTGGCTCTCGACCGTTGCCCCCTCATCTGGCACAGAAGCTGCCGGTACGGGAAGCACCACCGAGACCTCGCGACGACCAAAGGGTCGTCCCCGGCCCGACGACATTTAACAGCGACGCTTGTAGGGTCTGCGGCAAGACCGGGCATTGGCAGCGGAACTGTCCAGACGCCAAGCCAACGGTTTACCCGGCTAGACCATCAGGACCACAGATGCGAGCGCACGTGGTGTTGGAGTCGGAGAAACCACAGGACGGCTCACCAGAGGAAGGAGACGGAGCTGAAGACCATCGCAAAGACGATGGCGGTCTTGAAGACCACTTTGACCCCAACCTCTTCGCCGACGATCACGACGCAGGCGAGCCCTACCACGAGGACGAGGGAAACGACCTTGGAGCGATGCAATGATGGCATGCATCGCTCTAAGACCGCCTTCGCCATCACCTTGTATATGTCAAGATTGTTCATTATGTTTCTCTGCAGCTTCCGGTGCCTCAGTACTCGAGCTAACAGGTACGGTCAACCACCATCCTGCTAGCATTCTCGCCGACACCGGCGCTGCATTGTCTATAGTTTCAGCTCCGTTTGTTCGCAAGTACTCGATAACCACAAAACCCATAAAAAACAGAACCGTACACGGAGTGACCGGACGTTCCCTCACGATCACGAGCGCTGCTGACGTCGACGTAGTCATAGGAGGACAACACCTAGGGATGCTCAAGGTCGCCGTCGCTGACGCTAGCAACTACGATTTCATCCTGGGGTACGATGAACTACGACGCCTACAGCCAAGGGTCCATTGGGATACTGGACAGCTCAATTTTGGAAAACCCAACGAGATCCGGTCAGACGCGGTCGTTCAAGGGATTTCACCGAAATCCGCCGAGACCGGCCGATCTGCCGAATCTCGAGCAAACTTAGTAGTACATGGCTACGAGTTTGTCGACGCCAACGAGCTCGTTCAGGCGGCACTACAGGATGGCCCCATAGGGGTCATGCTAATCAGCGCTCCTCCGACGTCGCTCCCGTTGTTTGGCTTTGTCCCCACGGGAGGCGACAAAGGCATAGAGATGGAAACGACACTAGAAGAGCCTCCCACTGCCGTCGACATCCCAGCCCCGTACTACCCCCTCAAGGATGTATTCGACAAGGTCGAAGCGGACAAGCTTCCCCCTCACACGAAGCACGACTTGCACATCGAGCTACTACCCAGTTTGACGCCACCTCAAGGTCCGCTATATCTCAAGGGCCCTAAGGAGATGGCCGAGCTGAGGAAGTACCTCGAAGAGAACCTCGAGAAAGGATTCATTTGGCCCTCAAAGAGCCCGGCGCGATCACCCGTCCTTTTCGTGCCTAAGAAGGACGGCGGCCTGCGACTCTGCGTAGACTACCGCGGTCTCAACGAGGTCACGGTCAAGAACCGAGCGCCACTGCCTTTAATCGAGGAGCAGCTGTTCCTCCTACGAAAAGCGAAGATCTATACCAAGCTGGACCTAAAGGCAGCTTACAACTTGGTTAGGATCGCCGACAGGGACGAATGGAAAACCGCGTTTGGAACTCAACTCGGACTGTATGAGTATCTGGTCATGCCATTCGGATTGGCAAATGCGCCCGCGCACTTCCAATCGCTCATCAACACCATCTACCGCGACATCATTGGCGTATACGTAGTAGTATACCTGGACGACTTCCTGATCTTCAGCAACAATGAGAAGGAACACATCGAGCACGTCAGGACGGTGCTCAGTAGGCTCAAGGTATGGCGGTTATTCGCCAAACTCTCGAAGTGCGTGTTCCATACCGATACTGTTGAGTTCCTCGGCTACATTATCAAGCCGTCAGGTATCGAGATGGACCCCGACAAGATCAGGACTATCAAGGAATGGCCGATGCCGGAGTCTATACACAACATCCAACGCTTCCTCGGGTTCGCCAACTTCTATCGCAGATTCATCTCTCACTTTGCACGTATAGCGAGACCGCTCACTTCCCTTGTTAAGCCCACAGAGCGATTCAAAAAGTTCGACCTCCCTGACGACGCTCGCGCTGCTTTCCACAAGCTGGTGGAAATGTTCACCACCGCTGGGGTTCTCAAACACTTCGATTACCATCGTCCTACCCGGTTGGAAACGGACGCAAGCGACTTCGCTCTTGCTGGAGTACTTAAACAAGAGCACGACGGACGATGGCACCCAATAGCATTCTACTCGCGCAAGATGGCATCGGCGGAGAAGAACTACGAGATCCATGACAAGGAACTCCTTGCTGTTGTCGTCTGTCTCAACCACTGGCGGCACATGCTTGCAGGACTACCTAGTCAGCTCATTATTCTCACTGATCACGAGGCGCTCAAATACTTCAAATCTCAGCGGAAGATCACAGGTCGGCAGGCTCGATGGTCGGTGTTACTCGCTGACTTCGACTTCGTACTCCAATACAGACCGGGAGATAAAGCGGGAGAGCCAGATGCGTTGACACGACGAAGTGATATGCAGCCGACCGCAGAAGAAGACCTACACAACGTCCGACAGCTGTTACCGGCACAAGTATTTGCCGAGGATTTCGAAAACCGCCGAGTGGACTCAACTCGGCGGATTTCACCAAAATTCGCCAAGAAAGAGCTACTCGCCGAATCTCAAATAAATATGCTAAAGCCAACGATGTCCAATATTGCGGAGGGAGGGCTGGTCCAACTCGTAAAGACTTTCCAGCCGCTCGATGCCGAGCTTGCGGAGCTTCATCAGAAGCAAACTTTCGAAGTTAGACATGGCCTGTGGTATTGCGACGGTCGGCTAGTGGTACCGCGAGTCACATTACCAGGTAAGAAAGGTCAACACAACACTCGGAGTGCCGCCGAAGCAAAAGATTGCTCGCTCTCGGTGGAGCACCTGAGGTACATGGTGATGTCCCAATGCCACGACGGCGCTACCGCTGGCCATGCAGGTCGAGACGCCACCCTCGAGCTCACAAGGCGGCATTATTGGTGGCCGAATATGGCGGCATGGGTTGCTGACTATGTAGCAACCTGCCCAGTGTGCGCTCGATATAAAGCACCGCGACACCGACCATATGGCCTTTTGCAGCCGCTGTCGACGCCGTCAAGACCCTGGAATTCCATCTCGATGGATTTCATTGAAGGGTTACCTAAATTGGAGGGGTATGACTCGATCTTCGTAGTGGTCGACCGGTTGACCAAATATGCCATCTTAACCCCGACGTACAAGACAATAACGTCGGAGCAGACGGCAAAGATGCTCAAAGACCAAGTTATGTCCCGTTTCGGGGTACCGGAGCACATTGTCTCAGACTGCGGCCGACAATTCGTCTCGGCGGCATGGAAAGAGTTCACCGACAAGCTGGTCATCCACCACTCGCTCAGCACAGCCTACCACCCACAGACGGACGGGCAAACGGAGCGAGTCAATCAAGTTGTCGAGCAGTACCTCTGTATGTACTGCAACTACGAGCAGGACAACTGGGTAACCTGGCTGCCGATGGCCGAGTTCGTTTACAACAACACGGTCCACAGCAGCATAGGAGTCTCGCCTTTCTTTGCTTGCTACGGGTGGAATCCAAAGTCACACCCCAATCTCCCAGAACAAGTCGGTGTGCTCGACCCCAAGAGAAAAGAGTTTGCCACCCGAAGACAAGAATTTACGGAGTATCTACAGGAGCAAATCAGGTACGCTCAAAGCCGAACCGTTGAGCAATATAACCGCAAACGGAAGGACATCGAGTTCAAAGTTGGAGACATGGTCTACGTCAACCGAAAGAACTGGAAGACAGCTCGACCCAGTCCCAAACTCGACACAAGGTTAGCAGGCCCGTTCCCCATCCTCGAACGAATCGGCAGAAGAGCATACCGGCTCCAACTCCCAGCAAGTTTGCGCGTACACGACGTTTTCCATGTCTTGATGCTCGAGCCTCAAAAGGCGAGCTCACTCCCACAGCGCTCCACACTCAAAGTCATGCCGCCCCTACCGGACGACACTCTAGAATTTGAGGTAGAGGCTATTGTGGGAAAACGAAAACAGGGTAGGCAAGTGCAGTACAAAGTCCAATGGAGGGGCTACCCCGAGGAGGCAGCCTCGTGGGAACCGACAGACTGTCTCAACTGCCCAGACCTCATCCGGGAGTATGAGGAATCGGCGGGGGGACGGAGACACTAAGCTGAAGAGGATCTTGCGACGGAGACACTAAGCTGAAGAGGATCTTGCGAGCCGCAATGCATGCCATCACAGGAGAGTAAGATGGTGAGAAGCTCGACAAGGACGAAGCTCGACAAGGACGATGTCGAGCGGCAAAGGTAGAAGGTTGCAGGAATCGAGATCCGGACAATGACCCTGACTCAGGGAATTTCCACGAAATCCGCCGAGTACTGCAGAATTCAACGGATCTCAGAAAAAATTAAAAAAAAATCGCGGGGTAACGAGAACCTAAAAGTCACGAAATTCGCCGAGGAATGCATGATCCAAAGGATCTCAGGCCTTAACGGGCGATGCGAGTCGACAAGTATATTCCTCAGAGTCGTCGCACCTGTTGCACACCGAAAGTCACACAATCAAGCTCACACTAGGTTCAATGGGTAACAAGGCACTGCCATTGCAACAAGTCAACACAGCCAGCGGGCACAGACTACTCCGCAGACTCGGGGGCTAACGAAGGCCCAGGTACCGAAGGAGGCTCGATATCCTCGAAGGGCGAGCGCATGGACCGCAGTCGCCGCTGACGATCGAAGTATTCCTCGATCGTCGTCAGTACCGGGACGCGCCGACCGCGAGGCGAGGCAGACCAAATGATACGCATCGCGTACGCCCAGTTCGGGTCTGCCACACCATCCGAGTCACGGTCGAGGCCACGTACCTCTCCCAACCCTCGACCCCCCGCTCCCGTGACGTGAGCTCGCTCGACGCCACGCTCACCTCAATGCAGATGGCTAGGAGGGGCGTCGCCAGCGTATACCATCGTTGGCAACGCCCTCTCGGTTCGCACGCACTTCTTGTGGCCGCCCAGATGGCAATGCACACAAGCGCGCAGAGTTCGGCCCTTGCCACCGGCAGAAAGCACGTCAGCGAAGGCTGACGGGAAACAACTGGGACGAAACAAAAAAAGGGAAGAACCAGAGTCAGCAGTGAGTATCGAACGTTGAAGGGGGCAGTGGTACTTACGGTATACCAAGCTTGGCGCAGCGGGCGCATTGCCAGCTCGGCCAAGGCATGCAGCCTTCGGTTAGCCAAAGGAGAACCAGACAATGCAGTCGACCGGCCGTCACGGAACCCTCCGATACCACCCAAGTGGGGGGCCAGGCCTCGCACGCCACGAACACCAGCAACACCGGAGCGATAAGCGACTCCGCCCACAGCGCAACCTCGAGGTAGTTGGGCACATGAGGCCCAACGAGCGGAGCGACAGGTTCCTCCCCGACCTTGCTAATCCTCCCTACAACCGACTCCTCCACCTCCATCGCCTCCAGCCGCTCTTCCTCCTCCTCCGCAACATCGTTTCCCAAAAACAGCGGTTCCAGTGGCCGCGGCGTCGACCGCAACGCGACGAGCTGCTTGGCAGCCACAATTTCGATGGGCTGCTTGCCAGCAGCAGGGGACGACGAAGCTGTGGCCTCGAGGCCGACAGCCGAAGGTGTTGTCACTGCCCAAGTGGCAGGATTTCGGTTGCAAAGCCTGGCGCTACGGCGCACAGGCTCTTCTGCCCTGAGGGCAGGCAGTCGTGTCGACGCTGGCCGCGATGACGCAGCGGAAGGGGCATTATTCGAGTGGTTCGACATCTTGACGGTTTAGAAGGTGCTGTTGGTGGAAGAACAAGTCGGGGGAACACCCGCCGACCCTATTTAAGCCTCAACGGAGCTCGGCTCTTGAAGGGGGGGTAGTGTCACGGGAGTGGGTCCCAAGGAAGAGGTCTGCGCAGACCAGAGATGTTGAATCGGCTGAGATCCGGTGGGAGAGCATGTCTCAACGGATCTCAGGGAGATCTGGTGGATATTGGTGGGCTCATGGGATTAAAGGTTAGCGCAGGACCGAGAAGTTGAATCGGACGAAATCCGGTGAGAGAGCAGGTCTCAACGGATCTCACGGAAATTTGGCGAGTGGCAGTGACTCGCCGGATATCGAAGGTATTGATGGCAAGGGGAGCATCTGCGATGGCGGCGACCAACGCCACGCCGGAACGACACGTGGGCCAATCGACGCCCAGGGGGCAACGGAGAGGGAGCACGCGGGCGTGCTCGGAAGCACCCTGCCGAAGGACTAGGGGGCGGTCTTATCGTGCGGGGGTCCAAGCTCGACGCACGCAGGTTGTACAGTACCGATGGACCTTGCACACGATACATATATATAAATACTCTGTTCCCCGCTATCGGATGAGCGGAAGCTCATCCACTCTATCTTATATCTCAGTCACACATAGTTATCAGTACGTCGTACTTACCATACTCTTCACACGTCGCACATCGCAATACCACTTATTGCAATCCATATAGTCTGTGTCCCCGTCGGTGAACGGAGAACAACGTATAGACGTCGTTGACACCACAATCGACGCTGTAGCACCTCAACTACAGGCGGAACCTCAACCGCGGGCCTGGCACCACAACCAGTCCCTCATAACTCCACCGGCAACGACGGCTGAGGTCTAACCCAGCCATCAGCAGTATCCCGTCGACGTCGTGACACTCGCGTCGACCAAATACCCCGTCCGAGCTTGCCGCGTTACCTCTGTACGGAGTGTCACCAGCGGTCAGCCGATATCCGTCGAGAGATTGCCACTCGCAGGATTCTCTTCAATATCCGTTGAGGCCAAGCTTAACCGCCGGAATTCACTGAAATCCGGCAAGTCGCGCTTTCTCACGGGAATTTGGATCTCTGGCACGCGACCGCTGACACATTGTTGCTGTTGGCCTTGGGGAAGCTAGCCTGAACTACATTTTGGATTGTTTGTAGTTGTGGTATTGCCATCTACAAGGTGGGATCATCTTGTACCCTTGTGTAGTGGCAGAGAATTGCAGAAAGTAACACTGTTTGAAATTGTTGGCTGGCATGGTGACAGAACATACAACCAGAGGTGGATTGCAATGGGGATGGTGATGTTTGAAAAAGAGTTGAATTGCAAGCAAGCTAACATACATGCCAAACAAGCTTGCCAAAACTCTCAAAGTCTTGATGGATGGCTTCCTCAATCAAGACGCCACTATGCAATGCACATTCATCAATTGGTTTTACAAGCCTTGCTTTTGCAAACATTGTTTGGGATGTGCATCATGGTTGTGTGCTTGATGACTCACTCTCATAAGGGGTGAAGAACAGCATCAGGGATGCTCAAGGATGGTGTCAAGGAAGATGGTATGCAAACAATGCTCATTTACAACACCATCAAGTTGGACTGGTGTCAGATGACGCTCAGATGACACATGCAAGAGCATCATTTGGGCATTGTATACGCACATGGCAACAAATTTCAATGTGATTGGCTCAGCCATTGACAATGAATCAAGATTTTCAGACCATTGAACAAGCAACAGTGATGGTATAGCTATGGTAAGCTCACTCAGCACTCAGCCATTGCAGTCCTGCCCTTGGTGTACTGGCAATTCTAACACTTTGCCATGTTTGCAATTGTGCTGAGAAACTTTAAGTAAACTCAGGCTCTGTGGCATTAGTTGTCCAGATTGATTGAAGCTTTACAAGACACTGACAATGTGCCTGCCTTTGCCCTTTGAATTACAGAAACCGCTTAGGTGCCTGTGTCCATGGATCCTTGCATTGCCACAGGCTCTTCAAGGCCCATCAAAGATGACTCAACATTCTCTTGCACGCAAGGGTAGGAGGTGGAGGATTAATTTAGTAATCACAGTTGTTGGTTCATGGATTCAGATGTTTGATGGTCTTCTAGCCATCTTTTGTGGTAGCTTACTGTTAAGGCTGTAGGGTCTAGATACTGCGGGCGGCTACAGCCGGGATGGAGGCTACGGGTACGGAGAGGTCGTAGGCGGGGCGACACAGGCGGTCGGGGGTCAGAGCACACTACTGCGTTGCTATAGAGCTAACTAAGTAATACATGCGACGAGGTCCGGAGGCAACCTCATGTCAGGCGGGGGCGGGGTGGTAAGGTACAGGAACTATCGGTCACTTCCCACCGCGGCGTTACAATGTTAGGTTGCCGACGGTCGTATCCTACGTACGGAGGGGCCAGCCGCGGTTGGGCGGTAGGAGGATCGTGTCAGGCCGACCGCTCCGCTGCGAGGGGTCCGGAGAGGGTCGGTCGGGGCCCGATCACGACGATCGCTCAATCGGGAGGGGGGCCGAGCACCCCCTCTTTGGACTCCGGTTGGTAGGCACTAACATTACCCCCCGGTTCAGGCCGACTGGTCCCCAGGCGGCTGATAGGACAGGAGGGCAAGGGGGGTCGTACTCCCCCAACCTTAATCCGCGCCAGGGACGCCTCTCTGTACAAGTCGCGACGCTCGTCTCGGCAATTTAATTGCGGATGCGCAGCAATGAGGCAATACCACCCACAATGCCTTGGACCGGCGGAATTGACTGTGCGCCATTGCTCGTGCGTAGCTATCGAGGGGGGATATAAGGATTGGGGTCGACGGGTCTTCCTTCTCGATTTCCCCCATTCTTCCCCATTCCCTTTTTGCAATGTCGTCGTCACCAGCAGACGCTATCATGGATTCCCCGGCCGACAACCCGTCGGCCGACATCAGTACCGTTCCCCCACCATCGCCTACGTCCGCGACGGCGGCAGCGTCGGCAGCAGCAGCAGCAGCAACAACAACAACAACAACAACAACAACAACAACAATGCCCGCTTCTGGAGGTGAGTCGGTCGTGGTTCCGTCGTGGTTCGGTTGTGGATGGGGGGCCCAGAGGGTCTGACAACCACCTGTCGGTGCCGTGGAATGGGTTACTGACATTTGTTCCCTCCCCCTTGTTTCGATTACGACAGATCGGCCGTCGGAGACCTCCGCTGGTCCCATCCGGAGGGTGCGCTGCTCCCCGCGTGCTCACCTTTCCCGGGGGGCCAACTCGGGCCGCCACGAGCACGCCGTGCGTCAACAGTCTGCCGATCCGTCGGTCAATCCTTCCTCCACCACTTCCCTCGTCCTGGCGCCCCGGAATTCGATGCCGTGGTCGCGTCCTTCGGTTCCCATCGAGATCACTCCGGAACTTGTTGGTGATGGTAAGTATTTGTTCCATTGCTGTGTTGATTGGGATCGCTACTGACGTTTGTGTTTCCGTCGCCGCTGCAACAGATCTTGCCCCGCTATGGGGCGAGACGTGGGGCGATTGCTACGCCTGCGTATGCGCCGGCGTTGCCTGTGAGCGGGCGGGAGGCAATCTCCGCTGCCGTCGGTGTCAGGGGCAGCACGGGCAACCCTGCGACGCGGATATGCGCGGTAAGTATTTCCGTCGGGCGTCTGTTGCGATGTATTGGGTGGTCGGCTGACTCTTGTTCTTCCTTTTGTTTTCCCCGACAGTCCCCCCACTTGGCGGCGCCCAAGGTCCCCTCCGAATGAGGGTTTACGCGTGCTTGCTTGAGAGGTGGAGGTCCGGGGGGGTCGGTTGGCGTTGCCGCCCCCACCCCAACGTCAGGTTGTTGCTGAGGACACTTGGCAAGATCCCGGAGGAGGAGGAGGAATTGAGGGAGGAGGTGGCTCGGGTGGGCGCGGTGGGTCGGGAGCGGGAGGCGGCTCGCAAGCGAGCTAGGTCCCGCCCCGACCGTCCAGCCAAGGCTGCCCAAGAGCGGCGCCGCACTTGGGCGCGGGCCCAAGGCCAGCCGGGGGAGTCCGCTAGAGGCCTTGCGTGTCGCCGACGCTTACCAAGCATTTGTAGGTTGGTAAGGTAGGGTGTCGATGGATCCGGAGAACGGATCCCTCTTGCTCCACGACGGGAGTGTCGGTCCGGTGGGCTGCCCAGAATGCTGCGGCGAGCACCCGGAGCTGGCTTAGGTTGTCGATGGGTTCGGACCGAAGGAACCCATCGACCCTTAGTTTCCCTCCGGGGGATCCTCCGAATCCGATAGGTCACTGTCGGGGTTGGAGGCTGAGTCACTTCCCACCGCGGCGTTACAATGTTAGGTTGCCGACGGTTGTATTCTACGTACGGAGGGGCCAGCCGCGGTTGGGCGGTAGGAGAATCGTGTCAGGCCGACCGCTCCGCTGCGAGGGGTCCGGAGAGGGTCGGTCGGGGCCCGATCACAACGATCGCTCAATCGGGAGGGGGGCCAAGCACCCCCTCTTTGGGCTCCGGTTGGTAGGCACTAACACTTACTGACCTCATTTTGCTTCTTTGCCCCATCTTATTGAGCTTCAATGCAATCATCATACATACTTTTGCTTGGCATGCATCTGTGCAGCCCAAGCTCATCATCACAAACTGGCCTTGTGTTAGTGCCTACCAACCGGAGTCCAAAGAGGGGGTGCTTGGCCCCCCTCCCGATTGAGCGATCGTCGTGATCGGGCCCCGACCGACCCTCTCCGGACCCCTCGCAGCGGAGCGGTCGGCCTGACACGATCCTCCTACCGCCCAACCGCGGCTGGCCCCTCCGTACGTAGGATACGACCGTCGGCAACCTAACATTGTAACGCCGCGGTGGGAAGTGACCGATAGTTCCTGTACCTTACCACCCCGCCCCCGCCTGACATGAGGTTGCCTCCGGACCTCGTCGCATGTATTACTTAGTTAGCTCTATAGCAACGCAGTAGTGTGCTCTGACCCCCGACCGCCTGTGTCGCCCCGCCTACGACCTCTCCGTACCCGTAGCCTCCATCCCGGCTGTAGCCGCCCGCGGTATCTAGACCCTACAGCCTTAACATTACATGCGACCTCCCCACGGGACGACGTCGTAACCAAGATGAGTACACGCTCCAACCGACGAAACCAAACGGACGCCTCCCCCCAAGCGGAGGGAGACGCTCCCACCATCTCCCCCAGCGGAGACGAGCCCGCCAGCGTCGTTGCACCCTCGGGCGAACCGCCCGCCGCCCTGACCACCTTGGTCCAAGGGCAAGTGGATATCCTGGCGCTTCTGCGTGAAACCTCTGAACAACAGCGGCGCATTACCGCTCTGCTAGAGGCCGCCTTCTTCCCCAGGGAGGATCAACCTAGACCGGAGTCTTCCCAGCACTACCAAGGAGCAACCGCTGCCCAGGTCCCCCCGCCAACCGTAGCCCCCGTCTACGTGGAGGCCGCGCCCCGCGAGCCAGAGATTTGACTCCAGGCTCCGGAATGGGACGGCAGCCAAGACAAACTGGAGGACTTCTTGGATCAATGCGAACTCAACTTCGAGGCTAATCCCTCCAAGTTTCCAACGGATGCCCGTCGCATCATGTTTGCCATCGGCAACATGACGGGCAAACCACAAACCCGCATTCGCAATGTGCGACAACAGGAGGGGGAGGATCCGCCCTGGATGAGCTCCTGGAGGGCCTTTTGCGCCGACCTCCGTCGCGTCCATGGCGATCCCGACCCCAGCTACACCGCACGCCTCCAACTGAATGCCCTCCGCCAGAAGGGATCAGTATCGGAGCACGCGGCGGAGTTCATGTCGCTGACGGCCAAATCGCACCTGACAGACCAGCAGCAGGCGTTGATGCTGTTTGAACAAAGCCTCCGGCCGCGCCTACGGGAAAAGCTCACCCACGTGCCGATGACCGACATCCGTGACTTCATCAACGCCGCCATTGTCACGGAGCACCGGATGCAGGTGATACAGGAGGCCACGACAAGACCCGCGGAGTCACAGCTGCGACACCGACCGCCCCTCCCAGCCGTGACGGCCAAACGAGAGCCCCCGGAGGGACCCCGCAAAATGGAACGACCTCCACTACCGGCCAAGGACCCTACGCGTGATGCGGCGGAACGCCTCCGCCAGCACCGACGGACCAACGGGCAGTGCTTCGGCTGCGGTGGCAGCGACCATTTGGCCCGTGACTGCCCGAAGGCGCCCCAAACACAAAATCTCCGGGCACATGCTATTTCATTCGACAACGATTCCGGGACTATACTCGTCAACCCCATGGATGACGGGTCAGCCTCCAACCCCGACAGTGACCTATCGGATTCGGAGGATCCCCCGGAGGGAAACTAAGGGTCGATGGGTTCCTTCGGTCCAAACCCATCGACAACCTAAGCCAGCTCCGGGTGCTCGCCGCAGCATTCTGGGCAGCCCACCGGACCGACACTCCCGTCGTGGAGCAAGAGGGATCCGTTCTCCGGATCCATCGACACCCTACCTTACCAACCTACAAATGCTTGGTAAGCGTCGGCGACACGCAAGGCCTTGCCTTGCTCGATACCGGCGCCACCGCCTCTTTCATTACTCCCGAAATGGTCGCAACGGCCAACATTCCTACCCACTCCCTCCGTAAATCCGTCCACGCCACATTCCTCCAGGGCATGTCGGCCGCCATCAGTCGCCACGCGGCGGTGGATATCATCATCAACAACCACTGCATCACCTCACGCCACCGACTCTTCATCACCCCCATGACCTCCCACGACGTGCTGTTGGGGATGGATTGGATCGAGGCCGCCAGGCCGGAGCCAAACTATACCCTCCGTACGTGGGACCTCCGGGTCCCCCACACCGTCACGGTGCCCTCCAACCCCAAAATCGAAAAGAACGAACTCCACAACTTGGTCGGCCGGCGACAGCTGGTCTCCACTGAGGAGGACCTGCTGGTCCTCCCAGAACCGGAAGAGGAGCTACTGCCCCTCCGAGCTTCCGCGACCGACCTCGCCGTCCTACCGCCAGAGTACCGCGAGTACGCCGACGTCTTCGACGCCGAGAGGGCCGACCAATTGCCTCCCCACCACCCACACAACCACGAGATCAACCTGGAGGCTGGCAAAACCCCTCCCTATGGCGCACTCTACTCCCTGTCGCACCGCAAACAAGAGGAGCTCCGGAACTACCTCCAGAAGATGCAGGCCATTGGCTTCATCCGACCGTCGAGTAGCCAAGCTGCCGCGCCCCTCCTTTTTGTACCAAAGAAGGACGGTCGCCTCCGGCCGTGTGTGGACTACCGCGCCCTCAACGCCATCACCGTCAAGGATTGCTACCCGATCCCCCTCATCTCCGAACACCTTGATCGGCTGGCGACGGCCAAGATCTTCACTAAATTTGACCTGAAGGGTGCCTACAACCTTCTCCGGATCGCCCCCGGCCACGAATGGAAGACCGCATTCCGCACGCGCTACGGCAGCTACGAATACCTCGTCATGCCGTTCGGCCTCTGCAACGCTCCGGCGACCTTCCAACGGCTCATGAACCACGTGCTGTCGGATCTCTTAGACGTGTCCGTCATCGTATATCTGGACGACATCCTAGTCTTCTCCGACAACGAGGCCGACCACCACCACCACGTCTGCCAAGTGTTGGATCGATTACGGAAGCATCAGCTGTATTGCGCTCCAGACAAATGCAAATTCCACACCGACTCCGTCGAGTTCCTCGGCTACCTCGTCAGTCCCGACGGCCTCTCCATGGACCCGACCAAGGTTAGTACAGTCTTGGAGTGGCCGCCACCACAGTCGATCCGACAGATCCAAGTCTTCCTCGGATTTGCCAACTTCTACCGTCGCTTCATCCGCCACTATTCTCGTGTAGCGGCCCCCCTCACCGACCTCCTGAAAGGAGGAGCCTCCGGAAAGGTAGATCTGCCCCCGGAAGCAACAGCAGCCTTCAACCGGCTGAAAGAAGCGTTCACCTCTGCCCCTATCCTCCGGCACTTCTCTCCAACGCTCTACACCGTCGTCGAAACAGACGCGAGCGATGCTGTGGTAGCCGCCGTGCTGTCGCAGTGGCACCCACAGCCGGGCGCCGACGCGAGCGCCGAGCCCAACAGCCGCTCGCATACCCTCCATCCTGTGGCATACTGGTCGCGAAAGATGATCCCGGCGGAGCGTAACTACGAAATCCACGACAAGGAACTCCTGGCTATCGTAGACGCCTGCGGCGCTTGGAGACACTACCTCCATGGCCTCACCTGACCGTTCCTCATTTACACCGACCACCAGGCGCTCCAGTATTTTCAGACGAAGCGACAACTCAACCGTCGCCAAGCCCGCTGGCAAGCCGACCTGGCTGAGTTCGACTTCGTCCTCCACTACCGTCCGGGTAAGGAGGCCGTCCGCCCCGACGCTCTGAGTCGCCGGCACGACTTGTTCCCCAACGGACCGTCGCGCCCAGACCCCGCCAACCAAGCCACTCTCCTCCCTGCAAACTTGTTTGCAAGGGCAGCCGGCGTACACTCCTCGGACCCCCTGCCTACGGAGTGGATCGAAACCCTCCGGAAAGCGGCCAACCTCCCCCCAAACGTTGCCCTCCGCGATGGTGTCCCGTACACCACAGAGGGTCACGTCTACCTGCCACCCCAATTACGGGACAAGGCACTCCACCTACTGCACGACCACCCTACGGCGGGACATCCTGGCCGCAAGACAACCCTCCATCTCCTCCGTCAACGTTTTTACTGGCCAACCATGGTGCAGGACACCGACAGCTATGTCGCCTCTTGCGCGGCCTGTCGAAGGGCAAAACACCCCCGTCACAAACCCCACGGCTACCTTCTCCCGTCGGTCCCTCCCGATCGGCCGTGGTCCACTATTACCATGGACCACATCACTGACCTCCCGCCCTCCCTTGCCAACGGCACCACCTACAACTCCATTCTCGTAGTCGTCGACCGCCTCACCAAGTTTGTGGTCTTCATTCCTGCAAACAAAACCGATACGGCGGAGACTTTGGCGTACCAGCTCCACCGCTACGTCTTTTCATACTTTGGCCTCCCGGACACCATTGTATCTGACCGAGGAACCACGTTTGTAGCTTCCGTTTGGACGGAACTCCTCCGGGCCCTCCGGATTAAAGGGTCTTACTCGTCGGCCTACCACCCTCAGACGAATGGCCAGACCGAGCGAGCCAACCAGACCCTGGAGTTGTTCCTCCGCTTCTATACGGCCTACGACCACAGCAACTGGGCAACCCTCCTCCCGACAGCCCAGCTCGCGCTGAACCAAAGACCGTCGGCGACAACAACCATCGCCCCGGCTATGGCTTGCTTCACATTTGCACCTCGGGCACACCCCTCCATCCCCCTGGCCACCTCCAACGTTCCGTCGGCGGATAAAGTGCGGGTGTGCCAGGACGCCATCGCCAAAGCCAACCTTGCCGTCGCGAAGTGGTTTAACCGTCGCAGGAGCGACGTCTTGTTCCGCCGGGGGGACCTGGTGCTCCTCCGTACCAAGCACCTCCGCAGCGACCGACCCTCCCACAAGCTCTCCAACCCCCTCGCCGGCCCGTTCAAAGTCGACGAGGTGATTAGCGACCGAGCCTACCGACTCCTCCTGCCCCCGTCGTGGAAGGTCCATCCCGTCTTTCACGTACAGATGCTGGAGCCATACCCCGACGGAGTCAGGGAGTCCAGCGACGCCCCCCAACCGACTACTCTGGAGGACAACTACGCCGATTTCGAAGTCGAGGGCGTATTGGACTCCCGCCGCCGCGCCGGACGCCTACAGTACAAGGTCTCCTGGGTAGGGTACCCCCCAAGCTGGGTCCCGGCGGAAGACGTGGACCGCGCCCCGGATCTGGTCGCTGCGTACCACGCCGCGAACCCGACCAAGCCGGCCCCTACCTGGCGTTAGGCACGGATACGAGCGACGGTCGCCGTCGGGAGACCCCCCCGCCGGAGCCAAAACCCCTCCGGTCCCCGACCTCTGGGGTAGGAGACCCGGTCGGGCTCCCCTCACCCCCACTCCCACACATGGACACACACACACGCAAGCGACAGAAAAGAAAACAAGTGCATTCGAGGAGGGGCCCCGGGGCTAGTCCCTCAGGAAGCCCTCCAACCACGCCCAGACCACGTCCACCTGCTGTCGCGTGTTCTGCGACAGTTGCTGGATCTCGCTGATCCGGCGGAGCTCTCGCTTGCCGCCGGTCCTCAGCGACTCTGTCAGCAACAGCGCAGCCACGTCGGCCAGCCCCTGTTGAAATAACTCAGTCCCCTCCTGCACCCCGTGGAAGAGGGACTCGGCACGCCTTACGGCCGCACCCAGGTCCCCCAGGCCCGTAGCGGACTCCCCCGGCTGGCCTTGGGCCCGCGCCCAAGTGCGGCGCCGCTCTCGGGCAGCCTCGGCTGGACGGTCGGGGCGAGACCTAGCTCGCTTGCGAGCCGCCTCCCGCTCCCGACCCACCGCGCCCACCCGAGCCACCTCCTCCCTCAGTTCCTCCTCCTCCTCCGGGATCTCGCCAAGTGTCCTCAGCGACAACCTGACGTTGGGGTGGGGGCGGCGACGCCGACCGACCCCCCCGGACCTCCACCTCTCAAGCAAGCACGCGTAAACCCTCATTCGGAGGGGACCTTGGGCGCCGCCAAGTGGTGGGACTGTCGAGGAAAACAAAAGGAGGAACAAGAGTCAGCCGACCACCCAGGACATCACGACAGACGCCCGACGGAAATACTTACCGCGCATATCCGCGTCGCAGGGTTGCCCGTGCTGCCCCTGACACCGACGGCAGCGGAGATCGCCTCCCGCCCGCTCACAGGCAACGCCGGCGCATACGCAGCCGTAGCAATTGCCCCACGTCTCGGCCCATAGCGGGGCAAGGTCTGTCGTATCGGCCACGGAAACACAAACGTCAGTAGCGATCCCAATCAACACAGCAATGGAACAAATCCTTACCATCACCAACGAGTTCCGGAGTGATCTCGATGGGAACCGAAGGACGCGACCACGGCATCAAATTCCGGGGCGCCAGGACAAGGGAGGTGTTGGTCGATGCAGAGGAAGGAATGGCCGACGGATCGGCAGACTGTTGACGCACGGCGCGCTCGCGACGGCCCGAGTTGGCCCCCCGGGAAAGGTGAGCACGCGGGGAACGGCGCACCCCCCGGATGGGACCAGCGGAGGTCTCCGACGGCCGATCTGTCGTAATCGAAACAAGGGGGAGGGAACAAATGTCAGTAACCCATTCCACGGCACCGACCGGTGGTTGTCAGACCCTCTGGGCCCCCCATCCACAACCGAATCACGACGGAACCACGATCGACTCATCCCCGGAAGCGGGTAACGTTGTTGTTGTTGTTGGTGCTGTTGTTGTTGTTGCTGCTGCTGCTGTTGCCGACGCTGCCGCTGTCGCGGACGTAGGCGATGGAGGGGGAACGGTACTGACACCGGCCGACGGGTTGTCGGCCGGGGAGTCCATGGAAGCGTCTGCTGGTGACGACAACATTGCAAAAAAAAGACACTCCATGGAAGCGTCTGCTGGTGACGACGACATTGCGAAGAAAAAGAATGGGGAAGAATGGGGAAAATCGAGAAGGAAGACCCGTCGACCCCCATCCTTATATCCCTCCTTGATAGCTACGCACGAGCAATGGCGCACAGTCAATTCCGCCGGTCCAAGGCATTGTGGGTGGTATTGCCTCATTGCTGCGCATCCGCGATTAAATTGCCGAGACGAGCGTCGCAACTTGTACAGAGAGGCGCCCCTGGCGCGGATTAAGGTTGAGGGAGTACGACCCCCCTCGCCCTCCTGTCCTATCAGCCGCCTGGGGACCAGTCGGCCTGAACCGGGGGGTAATGTTAGTGCCTACCAACCGGAGTCCAAAGAGGGGGTGCTCGGCCCCCCTCCCGATTGAGCGATCGTCGTGATCGGGCCCCGACCGACCCTCTCCGGACCCCTCGCAGCGGAGCGGTTGGCCTGACACGATCCTCCTACCGCCCAACCGCGGCTGGCCCCTCCGTACGTAGGATACGACCGTCGGCAACCTAACATTGTAACGCCGTGGTGGGAAGTGACCGATAGTTCCTGTACCTTACCACCCCGCCCCCGCCTGACATGAGGTTGCCTCCGGACCTCGTCGCATGTATTACTTAGTTAGCTCTATAGCAACGCAGTAGTGTGCTCTGACCCCCGACCGCCTGTGTCGCCCCGCCTACGACCTCTCCGTACCCGTAGCCTCCATCCCGGCTGTAGCCGCCCGCGGTATCTAGACCCTACAGCCTTAACACCTTGCTCATGCATGACATTCTTGACACTTTGTTTTGTCTATTCCATTTCCAAAATGTGCTCTGTTGCCATGGTCTATAGCTTTTCATGGTGGGGTAATGATGCACATCCCTTCTTGTGCTCTTCTTGGCTCATGCTCTTTTCTTGTGCCTTGTTGTGCAGATATTGGTAAGTGCTCAATCTCTCATCTTTGCAGCTTTGCCATTGCCGTCACCATTGCTGTCACCACCTCCTGCACCAACATATTCACACTTGCAAGCAATAACAACAACAGCAACAGCAACAACAGCAACACCTTGCACAACATTCAGCACAGCGTTATGTACATCTTATACCCCAACATGCCTCTGCCAATCCCTCCTCCAACCCCTCCTTCCTCCGCTCCTCCCCGTGAGGTCTGACACCACTGCTTGATGGCCTACAACATGGTCTGCGGCCTGTTTGGCGTTGTTGTTGCCTTCTTCTGCTTGTGCTGTTGCCTGCGCAATCACCTTGATGGTCTTATTGACTAGGTCAGTGCTCTCCTTTCTCTCTTGATCTCTCGGAGCTACACTTGCTAACATCACAGACTGTCTCTTGCTTACTTCTTGTGTTTGTACAGTCTTTTGATAGCTCTTCACATTCTCTTTTGATGCGCACCAATTGAGTGCAGTGCTTCAATACAACATTGTTCCCAATCACCATTGCTTATGTGTGCTGTGTGGACCCAATGAGAGTGCCAAGCAAGCTGGGCTACAGATATCTGTATCATGCTTAGTCAGCAGATGTATTGGTGCAATGGCCTGCTGGTTCATTGCAAATGACATGTTTTGGCTCATTGATCAATCAGTAATGGTATCTAATGGCACACAGTTTCATTGCAAATGTTTGACTGAACCATCACTCTTCATTGTCAATGGTGTGGTTGAACCATTGGTGATGCATACAACAACTTGTAGTTTTTGTACAGATATTGACCATCACCGATGGTATGGCCTGTATTTCGATCAGTAATCACGCGAGAAATTCCGATGTGGGCGGTGTGGCCCAAAATAATCAAAGAAAAGTGGAGGAATTCAGGGTGCAATACCAATTTTAGCCCTTCTAGCATGATTCTGGTGCGAGCAATGTAGGATGAAGTCATAGTCACATTAACGCTGGATCATGAGTGCACTGTCATCAACCATGCATGGCCAACTAGATCTCACAAGATATAACCCAATAACAGAGAGTGTGCGATCCAATTTGAGTTGAGCATACATTTCATCTACCTTTCCAACTTGGTTACGCCTCGTGTTACCCTTGATTCATTCACACCTTAAATTTACTTGGCGTCCTTCATCATTCACTTGTTTATCCCACTTGCCTCACAATTGTTTTTATTGTCAAGCATGCGACCAACTCGATTGACCGTAACACCCATCAGCCAACTTCTCTCCCACTCGGTGACGGTGAAATCCACTTCTACGGTTGCAACAAATGTTGGAATAATTCCTCCTCGAAACAGCCTATTCCGTCGCAACTTTGTCGCTTCGAACATTCGAAGAGATGATCAATCTCGAGCTAAAGGCGAAAGTGTAAGTATTAACAATAGTCCTACCTCCCCCCTTCCCCCTGCTATCATGAAAGTCATTTTCTTGATCTTTGATTTTGATCTCTGATATAATTTGCATTGCATTGATGGGGTTTTTTTTTCTCGATATCATTGGGGGGGAGGGGAATTATAGATGAGAAAAGTCATCAATCGACCCGAAATTACACCACTCTTCTTATTCACTGGTGGAATCATTGGTCTCGCTCTGTTCTTTGGTGGAAGGCACTTGTTCAAAGACAAAGAGTTGCGAATCGATCATGCAAAACAGAATCGTTTGAAAACTCAAGCTGAACAACTCGATTTTGATTCCATGGCCAAAGTCGCTGAAGACCCCGAAGGTAAATTAACCAAAGAAGCGATTGAAGAGGATAAGAAGAGATCGCAAAGAAAAGAGGACATCAAACAGGAAAAGCAGGAAAAGGCCAAAAATAAGCTCTAAATTCACACATACAAACAAACATGAACAAGGCAGTCATTAATACAAACAAGGTAAAATTCACAATTCACTTCTCCCTTACCCCTCTCTACGTAATAAGACAGCCATGTGCATCCAGAATATGTGAAACAAAAGAGAAAGAGAGGGAGACATGGTTGACCTAAGTGCGAGTAGAGAAAGAGTCAAATGCAAGCTTTTATGATGAAGAAGTGACTTGATGTAGATTGACAACGACAACATAGGGAAAAATAAAATAACTTTTAAAAGAAAGGACAGAGATACAAATACAAATACAGATGCAAGAGCAAGAGCAACAAAATTGTACAAAGCGGAACGATATGAGGCATAAACCACAAAAATTTCCCACCGATTGCAACAGCATCGTCTCACAACGAGCATGACACTAATCTAGGGCAAAACTGCATGTCGATTCGAGTCGAGGCTATAAACGATTCCCTGTGCGGATTTCAGAAGCGTAATCAAATAGCCAAAGTGGTCAGCTACCTTTGCGTGTATAGAAAGCATATTGCATAAGCTATGTCTGAGAAAGGAAAAAAAAGGGGCAAGAATGGGGGTTTTATACTTACGTTCGAACTTGTCTTGACTACATGTTTGGCAGCCACCAGCGCAATGAGTGTCTTGTTGATCTTTGCCTGTGTCATTTCTGGACTCTTTACAATGTCTGAGATCCTCAACCCTTTGCCACCAGCTGCGATGAGCGCCATGCAAACGTGCTTTGCAATTGCGTTCTGCTTTGGATCGTTTCCTCCACCTCTGTACTCGAGTGGCAGCGTTTCGATGATCTCATCGGTGTATGCTTCACGTTTCTTCTTTTGTGTCAATGTCATCTTTGGTTTGATACCTGCTGCGCCCGCTGGTGCTGTCGTCGGTGCTTGTTTCTTGACTGCACCCGTAGCAGCAACAGTAGCAGTAGCAGCATTGGAAGGTTTCTTGAGCGCCGATTTGAGTGCGGATTTAGCTGAAGCACCACCAACAGAAGCAGCAGCCACCACAGGCACATCCGTACTGCGATAGATGCTTTCGTCGTCGGTTGTGACATACGTCTGGTCACCCAAAGCTACGTTGTTCGAGTACTCTTGTTGTTGTTGTTGTTGTTGTTGTTGCTGTTGTGGTTGGTGGGGTTGAGATCCGATAGCAAGATCGAGATTGTGTTGAGCGGCGTACTGCTGAGCTTGTTGTGCGATCCTCTTCTCGGCTCTTTCAAAGTTATCGTACAAGGGAGCTTCGGGCCATTCGACGCAGTAGGCGTTCATCTTGAGACCATAAATATACATTGCGAAATTCTCATTGAAGCTGTACAAGCTTTTGTGGACTGCTTCGACGCTCTCGAGGTTGATTTCAAGTACACCCACTTCTTCGGCGAGATCGATGATTGCACCTTGCAAAAAGGAGAGTGGGGTAGCACCGGCAGAGAGTTGTTTAGATGCCGAATGGGAAAGTGCATTGAGTGAGCCTCGTGAGATTCTGCGCAAAGGTGTGATTGGAGTGGGCGCTGTTGGTGGTCTTGATCGTGACATTGTGTGTTGGACTATATTGTGAGTGATGTAGAAGATGGTGGTGGCACATTAGTAACCCAAACAAAATAGTGTTGGACTTTTATTATAAAATCCAAAGCTTAAAGAGTGCGAAAGTGTCACTTTTTTGAAATGGCGCGTCGCGATTGCACGTGATGCGCGTAGCCAAAGTGTTACTTTGAGTGCCTTATAAGTAGACAAGAGATTTGAATAAAGCAACAAGTTGTATATTTAGAATCACTCTTTGAGGCAAAAAGCTGTCACGTCAAACCGCCAAGTATTGTAATGCATACATACAGTTTGTCACACCATTACAAAGTAGATTTACCTTAGTCTAAGCCAGAAGAACATTGATTCAAAAAATTAATATAATGTGCAGGGAATTTGTATTGTAATTTATTTACATGCACAGACCCTCTTTCTCCACACCTTTTCTCATTGCTCCCTGTCACACGTTCTCCTTCTTTCCCTTCTCTCTACCACCACATTCGCACCTATCCTCCCTCTTTCCTTCAAACTTCTCTTGAACGTCGCTTTTCGCAGAGAGCAGTATTCTTGCCCACCATGGATCGCCTTCTCAACGTTCAAACCCTACTCTCGTTAGGCTATGTTGCATCCATGATTTTCACCGCCCACCTATCCTCTCTTTATCTTCTTCCCTCAACTTGTTCCCGCAAGACTCGCTTCATCTTCCTCTGGCTCGCGTTCGACTGTATCTGTCACCTCACACTTGAAGCCTCTTTCCTCTACCTATCCGTCCAATCGCGCACCGTAAACGCCTCTTCTTCGTTCTTCGGCTACCTATGGCAGGAGTACGCTGCGGCAGATGCACGTTGGGCAACTGCCGATCCAACACTAGTCTCGATGGAGTGGATCACCGTTTCTTTAGCAGGACCTTTGGCTGGATGGTGTGCATGGTTGATGGCAAAAGGCGAGGCTACGTATCATTACTGGGTGGTGGTGTTGAGTGCAGCAGAATTGTATGGTGGTTGGATGACTTTTGCACCAGAATGGTTGACGGGAAGTAAAGGTCTAAAAACCGACGACTGGTTGCTATTGTGGGTCTACTTGATCATTATGAATCTAGTTTGGGTTGTCATTCCAGCGTATCTTATGGTAGATAGCTATCTGTACATGGCTCCATCATTAAGATTGAGTACAGTGGTGGATACCACCGTGGCGCCGAAAATTACACCCAAACCGACAAAAGCAACAACAACAAAAACGAGCAACTTGGCACCGCAACCGAGCTCAATCACAACCACCATCATCTCCACGCGTGGTCTTTCTGCATCAGCATACCTGTTGCTTCTAACCGCCATTTTTTTGTACATCATGCCCAACGCTTCAGCAGCATTATCGACGGTGGTACCTAAATACGATCCCCAGGGCACTACGACCGTTTTTCCCGCCATTCGAAACGAATCGCTCTTGACTTCACTTGGAAGGACCATCCAGCCTTTGCTAATTCCACTGTTTCTCATCTCGTTCTCGCTGGTTGTGGGAGCGATCCAAGTGGTGGACAAAGCGCTCAGAAGGGTACGCAAGACAAACCGTATTCGTCGGCGTAAACTGCTCTCTGAACTTAATATTGACGAAAAAACCTCGACACGTCGTACCATGATTGGATTCTTTCACCCTTACTGCAATGCGGGAGGAGGTGGAGAACGGGTGCTATACCAAGCCATCTGTTTTCATCTGGATTTCGATCCAAA
The DNA here is from genome assembly GCA_900208305.1 of Melanopsichium pennsylvanicum. NCBI lineage: Eukaryota > Fungi > Basidiomycota > Ustilaginomycetes > Ustilaginales > Melanopsichium > Melanopsichium pennsylvanicum. Next base: position 475,288 of record OAPG01000007.1, read on the forward strand.
TTGCATCATTGTCATTTACACTGGTGATTATCCGACAACATCTAAGGAGGATATTTTGGCTAAAGCTTCGTCGAGGTTTGGAATTGATCTGGATGCAGATAGGATAGTGTTGGTGGGGTTGAAGAGGAGGTGGATGGTGGAGGATGAAAGTTGGAAGAGTTTTACACTTTTGGGACAATCTTATGGATCGATTTGGTTGGGATTTGAAGCGTTGGCTTCATTGATTCCGGATGTGTTTATTGATACAATGGGGTATGCCTTTACGTATCCGGTTGTGAGGATTTTGGATCGTAAGGTTCCGATTGGGGCTTATGTTCATTATCCCACAATTTCGATGGATATGCTCGACCGGGTGGTTAAGAGGAAAGTTGGACATACGAATGATGAGGGTACAGCCAAAAGTGCGGTTAGATCGAATGTTAAGGTGGTGTATTATAGAATTTTTGCAAAATTGTATACGTGGGCTTTGAAGAGAGCAGATGTGGTGGTTGGGAATGGAAGCTGGACTGCGAATCATTTGACTCGTTTACTAGGTGAAAGTAGGAATGGAGAAAATGGGATTAAGGTGGTTTACCCTCCTTGTGATACAAAGGAACTCATTCAGATTCCACTCGAAAATCGTAACGCCTCCAAAACCATTGTGTCTCTAGCACAATTTCGACCCGAAAAGGAACATGTTGAACAACTCTACATTTTAAAAAGCCTTCTTACCATCCTCGAAACTTCGCCATCATCACCATCTTCTTCTCCTTCTGACAACACTACGACTGTTCAAGCGGAGGATAAGGAAAAGGTGAAATTGATACTTATGGGATCGTGCCGAAATGTTCAAGACGAAAAGAGGATTGAAATGCTACGTATTTTATCCAAGCAATTAGGATTGGATGATCATGTGGAATTTTTGATCAATGCGAATTTCACAGAGATTCTAGAAAGGTTAAAAAATGCAAGTATAGGGATTAGTACAATGAAGGATGAACATTTTGGTATCAATGTTGTCGAATTTATGGCAGCAGGTTTGATTACGGTTAGTCATAAATCCGCCGGTCCTTGGTTAGATATTGCATATCCTTCCGAAAACCATCCAATTGGTTTGAACATGAACCATGACGAGAATCAGGAAGTTCAAATTCAATCAACAGGTTATCACGCACAATCAACCCAAGAATTTGCATCCATCCTATCATCCATCCTAAACCAACAACGAACAAATCCAAAAAAAATTCTACAAATCAGATCAGCTGCAAGACAAAGAGCTCATTCCACTTTCGCAACAAATGCATTCATCAAGTCTTGGCAAATCCACTTGTGGTCAAAATTAATTCCCAAATCCTCTTGTTTCAAATCAGAAACGTAACAAACAACATCGCTTTGATTATTTTTTTTCCCATTTCTATTTCCTCGAACTTGTACAGTAACAACAACACATTTTTATATATTTTTATTAACAAACTTCAACCTATGATGGACCGACTACAAGTTAAACCCACCAAAGTGGCAAGAATTTTTTTTTTTTTTTTTTTTTTTTTTTTTTTTTTTTTTTTTTTTTTTTTTTAAATCATGTTGAAAATGCGCGCAAAGGCAAAACGGGTTAATGTAACATGACGAGTCTGTCCAATTTGACTTATGATAATGATAATGATAATGATAGTTCGATGCTGACGTTATGGTTGCAAGATAAGGCTATATTATTGCAGCGAAAAGGGTTTTGCAAGGCTTAACAGCGTTCAAAGACACGATAAAGATCAGGCAAGTTGGCGATCTGGATAACAAAGTCGTTCATCTCTCGACTTGGTATGTACCTCCCGCGTGACTTGTTCATGCTCTCAAACCAAAGATGGTGGATGCGTCTTGTCGCGTTTTCCTCGTCTTGTCTTCTTTCCGAGTCGATTTCGGTTTGGATTTGCTCCTTGCTTTCTTGGTCGCACGCTTTCTTTTCGTCCCCCTGCGGTTGTGCTAGCGACGTAATCGAAGGCACGGCGGGGGGAGGAGGAGGATGTGGCAAGCAACTCCAAGCAAGCTGCTTGGCAAAGGTATCAAAACACGCCTCCTCGTCAGTCCAATCCACCCGGGTCGCAAGCCTCACCAGCAAATGAGGCAACTTGTCCAGTTCAATCGCGCATCCATTCGCACCAGCCAACAAACTCGGCACAGCTTCCAGTGTACACTTTTCCACATCAAAGCACAGTGAAAAGTATTCTTGCATCATCTCTGCGTTCTCCAGCAGCAATGTCACGATCTTTTCCTTGGTCTCTTGGATGCTGTCGGCGTCGTCCTCAGGAACACCTGCGACGTTCTCCAACCCAAGACGCACCAGGTCGTCCAGCGATGGAGCGGGATCCAATCGGATTCGCCTCAGATTGCCAAACTGGCGAAGGACGAGTTGATATGCAAATTCCTTGATCAGTGCATCGTGGTGGATGAGCAACAGTCTCGTTTCGTGCTGAATGAGGCTAAGACCTTTGTGCAGGTCGACGACGCCGACAAATGTATGGTTTTGAACGACATGGGTGAGATTGCGATGCTGCTTCTTTGCAAACTGAGAGCGTAACCGGCGAACCGAAGTGAGGGAACAGTCCGAGTCAGAGATGCGGAGATTCAGGCCGGCTTGGCGACTTCGCTTCGGGACCGAGTCGCCAATGCTGTCTGCCTGTGGGCGACAGATCGATTCGGACTCGTGCTCTGCTGTGTCGTGCAGTCCATCCGAGGAGAATGATTCTTGCTGGCCCGAGTCGAAAGCGCGCTTCTTGCCCGTTACCTTGGAGGAGGAGGAAGAAAACATGGCGTCCAGAGTCCTCGCCTTGGCGTCCACTCGTACAAGATGCTGCGGGTAACCTTTGGAAGAAGACATGGGGCCATCAGACCTTCGCGCAATACCGACACCACCACCACTACTGCTGCTGCTACTGTTGCTGCTACTGCCACTGCTTGGAGCCTCTCTGAGCACTGGTCTTCTCACATCGCGCTCCGCCTCTACGCCCACATTAGCGATCCGAGATGTAGTGGCACCCACATCCGGCGCAAGAACTGGAAGCACAGCTTGTGAGAATGCATATGTCCTACTCGAGTTGGCACTGGCTAATTTATGCTGTGCTGCCTGGCAGATACGCTCGACAACGTCATCCTCGTTGAGAAAGTGGACCTCCTTCTTTGTAGGATGCACATTGACATCAACGTTGGCAGGATTGATCGTGATTGAGAGGTATATCCACGGATGCCCGCCTTTGGGCAAGAGCGTGGCATAGAGCGCTTCGATGGATCGTTTGAGAAGGGGACAATCGACCAGGCGATTGTTGATGAAGCAGAGCAGCGTTGTTCGCTTGCTGCTCCAATTAGCACCGCTGATCCAGCCTTGGCATTGGAAGCCGAGTTTTTGGTCAGAGACGCCGTGTAGCTCGACAAGTTCTCGCGCTACGGCGTTTCCATGCAGAATTCGGATCATGTCGAGCGTAGTGTTGGTGGGCGAGGAGGGCGTGTTGAGATCGGTTGCATTGGTGGACGCCTTTCGACAGACGAAGCCGACACCTTTGCCACCGTAGTGCACTGCGTATTTGGAGACGACATCAAGAGCACGGTTGTACTCGTCTGCGGCGCTGCGCAGAGCTCTACGACGCTGCGGCACATTGTAGAAGAGATCCTCTGCGGTGATGAGTGTGCCATCGGTGCCTGCGCATTGTTTGGGCTCGCTGGGCTGACCAGGTTTGGGCGGAGCCAGGCTTCCGTTTGCATAGAATGCGCGATAGGCACACTGCTGATGGTTTGTTTTGGAAACGACATTCATGGAAGCGGTGACATAACTGATACTGGCGAGAGCTTCGCCTCTGAAGCCAAACGTGGACATGCTGTCGAGGTCGTCAAAGTCGCGCAGCTTGGACGTTGCGAAACGCTCGCATAGCAGAGGCAGATCCGAAGGCTCGATGCCGGATCCGTTATCTTGGATCTGAAGCATCTTGATGCCACCTTCCTTGAGGGTGATGCGAATGAGAGTGGCGCCTGCGTCGAGTGAATTTTCGATGAGCTCTTTGAGCGCATTGGCTGGACGATGGATGATTTCACCTGCAGCGATACGGTTGACGACACTCTCATCGAGTCGTTTGATGGGGCGATAGCGTGAGGACTCGGGCTCGGGAGAAAGATCGTCGTTGATTATGTGTTTCATCATGGTTTGATTTGTGGTTGAGATTGCAAAGACAGGCGTGTAAATCAATGCTGCCAGATATTGGCATCAGCTCAGATGGTTATGTAGCCATTCCAAGGCTGAGTCCAAGTTGTTCTGAAAAAGAAATTTGATTGCAGTCGTGCTTTAAAGTGACAATTCAAAGGTGTGATAGCATCATATTAGAGGTGTCACGCACGATTTGGAGTCGTGATTGAGGTGTCGATTGATGAACCAAAGGAGGCAATGCCGTCGAGTTGGCAGCATATGGAACTTTTGACTTGAGAGATGCTCGAGCTTGATAGGTTTGTGGGCGTAAGTTAACCAATTTGGCTGAGTTAAAAAAGAAGCACACAAGTGTTAACTATTATTAATAATTTCAATGTTAAATTTACTATACGGAGTTTGTTGCTCCCCCCCTCTCTCTCTCTCTCTCTCTCTCTCTCGTAGGCTATGCGCTTTTCTATATAGACATGCGTCTCGCGTCGCGTAGATAAGTCACATTCACATCCTTCACTCAAACCACATTACTGTTCTCCCTTCACAACTCATATCACACCTGGCTAATCAACCAAGTCTTTTCCCTGTCAGCCGCATACTTACTATATTATGTCAGTCAGCCCAGATACCTCAAATTCACCTGCACTCTGCATTGCACAACCAAAGTCTACCAGTTGCAATTCCAAATCCACTGGCGCAAAGCCATCCACGCTTTTCCCAATTGCCCGAATTAGTAGAATCATCAAGGCAGACGCAGATGTCGATATTTGCTCTAAAGAAGCTACCTTGCTCATCTCGATAGCAACCGAAATCTTTATCCGAAGATTCACAGATCAAGCATACACAAATGCAAAACAAGATCAGCGCAAACATGTTTTTTACAAAGATTTATCACGTGCTGTACAACAATCAGAGTGGTTGGAATTTTTAAAACAAGTCGTCCCAAATAGTATCAGCTTAAGCACTGCTTTGGAAAAGAGAGCAGACAGATTTCAACTAAAGGAGCGCGAGACAGAGATGATTCTCGAGGGTAACATGGTCGATGAAGATGATCAAGAACAAGATCAAGATCAAGATCAAGAGCAAGAGCAAGAGCAAGAGCAAGAGGAAGAGGAAGAGGAGGATCAAGATGAAGAACAAGGAGATCAGGTTGCAAATGATGAGGAAGAAGCGATAGACAAGTCAAACAAGCCAGCAGTCAAGCCCAAGCACGTCGCTTCTCATGATCGAGACCACCATGACAACGACATGGACCAAGACACTGCGTAAATTCATCCTATCCCCTCTCTCTGTCAACCACATCCGCGCGAGTATACCGCACAACAGTCTCCCCCCATCCACACTCACACTCCGTCACCTATTGCCTACACAATCAACATCTGTACTTTTACCAATTCAGTCAATATACTCTCAACCTCAAAATACACCTACCCCATCCGTTGCACTCAGTGCTCTTCTGTCACTTTACTTATGTTTGTGATCACGTTGAAACAGATTGCCAAGCTCATTGACCAAGAACGACGGATGAACACGATGCAAACCGTGAAACTTGTGCTTTTACATGCTACATACAGTCCCTAATACTCATTCATACAAAGCTACCACCCATGCTGGTCGCCGCTGCCGTCCTATCACTTCCCTCCAACAATTGTCCAAACAACCCGCCCGCTGACTCTTCGCTGCGCATTTGCAACATGTAAACGATCCCCGTCCTATTGCCATCGTCGCTCAATTCGACCGCCACTCCCACTTTCCCCACCCTCTCCACACCATCCGTCAGCACAATCGTCGAGATCAGCGTCTTCCTATCGTTCTCCACCACCAGTTGCTTCACATCATCTGGCAAAATGTGGTACAGCTTCAACCGAGCATTGCCCAAACTCTTCCACTGAGCATGACTCTGCTTGAGGAAAATCTTGCATCGCATCTGCGCAGATACCGTGCTTCGGAACGGTCCCTGACGCTTGCTCACCGGAGACGAAGGCGGAGAAACGTCGGTGCCGCGCTCACTCTTGTCTCGACCCTCCTTCATCATGGTCGAAGGCAGCTTGGGTGCCGTGCTGCCAGTAGAAGAGACCGAGCGAGTGCGAATAAAAGAACGACCACCCGACTCGGCTTCGTCCGACGTACGGTCGCCGTTCGAGGATCCATGCGACGCTTGGCGAAGATTGGGAGCCGATGGTCGACGCAGTGGTTCGCGAGCACCCATGCTGTTAGGAGGTGGTGGGGGCAGGCCGTAGCCTCGGGGTCCACCGCCAGGTGGGGGACGTGGCATGGGAAGACGAGGTCCTCCCGGACCATTCATGAAGGGCGGCATGGGTCCACCAGGCCCCATCCCAGGTCGGACGTGGGTTGGACCAAAGCCAGGGCTGTTGCCTGGACCACCACCCGGTGCCATTTGGCCCGGAATTGGGCTGGTACCTCCACGGGGGAACGACATCGGTCCACCACCTGGTGTTCGCATACCACTGCTAGCCGACATGGCGCCGGGCGAACGAGGGGGCATGTTCGGATCCACCATCAGCGGCGGTCGGCTCATATTCATCGGTCCGTTGGGACCGTTGGGGCCATTCGGTCCGAATCCACCTGGACCGTAGCGTGATGGGCCGAACGCAGGACTGGTGTCTGGCGAGAATGCGCCATTCTGATACGACGACATCCCAGGTCGTGGCATGCCCATGGGGGAAGGAGGTCGCTGCATCGGTGGACGTGGTCCGCCAAATCCACCAGGTCCACCACCTGGGCCGAATTGCGAAGGCGATGGCGAGCGTGGCGAGAAGCCCGAGTTGCTGCCAGGTGGCATGCTGCCGAGGTCGGGCGAGCCCAGTGCCGCGACTTTGGGAAAAGATGCCACCGAATTGAACGACGCTTGTCTTGACAGATCCGAGCCGATCACGGGCGAGCTGCCGCCCTCGGGACTGAATGGTGCCGGTGCTGTAGCCTCGTCCTCGTGTCCATGAGTCGATGAAGGCGTGACCGAGATGGCCGGAGACAGTGCAGGTGTGAAGAGGCTGGACTGACCCGAGCCGAGCGAGGAGGCAGACATGCTACTGTTGCCGGAAATTGTGGGCACAGCGCTGCCTCCTGTCTTGAGTTTGAGTCCAAGATTGGCCGCGAATTTGTGGCAATCCGCAAAGTGCTCGAGCCATTCGTCCTTGGCCTCTCGAGAATCGGTGTTGACAATCAGCTTCTCCTTCTTCAGAATGGTGATCGAGAGCGTGTTGCCCTGCCCGCCCATGTCGGCCACCCTCAAATGCTTGCCAGCCAGAGGCGGGTACAGTAACCACATGTCCGGCCCAACTCCTCCCTTGGAGAGTTCCGCCTTCTCGCTTGGCGTCATGCGCTCGCAGACCAAGAACAAGTCGGTCAACAAGAAAATATGTGCCCTGCGGATGCTGATCTCGGGACCGCCGCTGGAGGGCGTGAAGTGGATGACCACATCGGCCGACTTACGCAGGGAACGCGAGAACGGCAGATTGGGAGGATTTATCTGGAGCTGACACTTTTTGGGCTTCATGGTAAAGATGTCGAGGGTCTTGGATGTGTCGAGGCGCTTTTCGAGAAGCTCGATGGGCTGTGACAGCGAGTTGGTACGGGTGGATGCCGAGTCTTCACCGGCGGTCTGCGAGCCGCTGTCGTGCACGCTAGCGACTTCAGAGTTGCCTCGGATCAGATCGGGGCGAGAAGGCGAGATGCTTGGTTCCAAGCTGAGACCGTTAAGTTGGGCTGTGGGTGGTGCGCTGCCAAACATGGGCAGGCCTGCGGGCGTCGGTGCTCGACCCGCAGAGGGAAGAAGCGTCGACGGAGGTGCCGATGGACCAATGGAAGAGCCACCATTGCCGGGCACTGTCGCTGGCGGAGCACGGGTGGGCGAATTTTTGCTGCGCATCCTTTGTACAGGATGCACTCTGGGCGACTGCGTCTCTGATGTTGAGGTGGCAGACGAGACACGATCGCATGATGAAGCTTCGCCGGTAAGGTTGCTCTCCGCAAATGAGCTGTCGCGCGATTCGCGGCCGGTTACTTCGTCGAGAACCGACACGGCGAGTCTGCGCTTGGATTTATCGAGGAGCTCGTCCAGCTTTTTGTTGGCTCCAACTAGCAAGCGGTGATCGCTTCTGCCGGGCTGTGTGCTTTTGAGCAAACGCGAGTAAAGCTTCTTGTAGTATTTGAGACGAATATGCGGGAGCGCAAAGAGGCTGTCGAGCGTCCACGGCTCAGTAGAGTCGCGTTTGCGGTCACTGAAGATGACTGGATTGCCGTCTGCGTCTGTGGCACCAGACACCTCTTGGAGCAGCTGGGATAGACGCGGATTGGACTGGACAGCCGACCAGGCGTCAAAATCAGCCAGGTAGCTCTCGCAGAAGCGCGAATAGGGTGCCTCGAGATCGTCGATCCACTTCATGAGCAGATCACCCAGAGCCTTGGGCGAGGACGGGTTGGGTCCGATTTCCTTGAGCGCCTTCAAGAAACTACGATTGGCGCGGTAGATGGACTCGACGTTGCGGAACATGGTATCGAGCTCGGGTGGTGGAAAGTTGGAACGCGACCAGGCGGCTGCCACCTTTTTGATGATCTTGCTGAGCTCAGAGACATAGGCTGCTTCTGTTTCAAGCAAGTCGACCAGAGGATTGGTCTTTTTGGCCTTGTCCTTATCGCTAGTGTCTTTGGGGATGTCATCTCCATTCCCTCCGGATCCGCCACCGTCCCCAAATCCACTGTCGCGCTGTGACTCGTCGCGACCCGCGGCACCTCCGCTGTTGCCGCTGCTCGTAGCGGGATTGCCGAAAGCGCTGCTGTTGCTGCCAGAGTACGCGCCGGAACTTCCAAAACCACTTCCAGCGCCCAGACTGGAGCCTGCATTCTGGCTCAAATCAAGGCTGGATGGGTTTGCTTTGGAGAGTGAGCCGGAAGAGGAGGAGGACGACATGCCACTTGAAGGACCAGCGAGTGCGTCGAGCAACGCAGCATTTACACGAGCGTTGTTGTCAGATGGGGATGGGAGAGGTCTAGAGTGGGCGAATGATGGAGGCGAAGTTGCAAAAGTACGGGAAGATGGAGCTGCGCCGTGGTCGAAGAGAGGATGTGGTATCGAGAAAGGGCTGTGCATGCCGTTGGCTGAGCCCATAGGTGGGAGAAGATCGATGGAGGCTGTCGCAGACATTGAGGCGAATCCAGAAGACACCTCGGGTGTCGTGGCTAGACGTGCGCAGGTGTAGCGATAGGGTGGGATAGGCCGACTGTAGGACGAGTGAGAGCTAGTCGGCTTCTCAGATGTGTCGCTGCTGTTGGAGTCTTTGTCGTATCGCAGGTCGAGATGACACTCTTGTGAGAGACTGGACGGCACGCGGCAGCCTACACGATAGCTGTGCTTAGAGTCGAGACGTACGCCTGCTGGAAACGCTGTTGCAGGCCTGGTAAGAGAATTGCTTGATGAGTATGCAGGATGATGAAAGGTACTGGAACGACCTTGAGCAGCTGCTGGCACAAGAGGAAGAGTGAATCGCTGTTGAGAGTGATGCTCGTACCCCGTTGCGGCAGGATAGGTTGGTGAAACGTAAGAGGGCTGTCGTGTAGTCCATGGTGTTGGTAGAGAGCGTCGTGGGTGGATCGAGGGATCATGACAGTCGCGAGGCGGCATCGCAATGAGGCGAGGTGAAGCGACAGATTGAGGAGTAGATGCGATTGAGAGCAAAGTAGAGGGAAAGTTGGCAGAAGTGAGTGATTACGCATTGAATGGGTTGAAAGTTGAATGAAAGTGGGTGTGACGGTGGGGGAGAGACGAATGCAGCGTTAGTACAGGCAAATTGCAACGTGGTGTGTGACCGAAATGAAGAGGCAGTGGGGGGACGGGATTCGATGCAAGACTCACAGATGAGTGGATGTATGTTTGAACTAAAGGCAAAATTTGACGTGGAATGCAGGTGGAAACCGTACTGCGGGGGATTAGGTTGTGGATGTCAGTACGACTAGCATTGACAGTAGAGATTGGTTTGTAGAGGAAGCTAGAGTCGCGCGTTGCAGTTTTGTAGCGTGTAGTGTGAGAAAGAGCGGTGGGGATGTATACGGTGACAGGAGCTTCAGGGTGACAGGAGCTTAAGGCGTACAGGGAAATGATGGAATGGGCACCGATGAAACCAGTCAAGCCGAATGAAATGGTATAGGATTATGGGCTTGCTGGGCGTGATGGTAGCGAGTTACGTAGATCGAAGATGATGAGGGAGGATGAGGATGGAAGAGCAAGGCAAACGAGTGGAAAAAAACGATTGAGGTCGATTGGTGAAAGAGAAGTGTGGGTAAAGCAATGCGTAGTGGATCGAAACAGTTTGCACCGAATAATGGTGTTTTGTGTGCGTGAGCGCGAATCAGAAGCAACGTCCAAAGTTGATACAAGGTTGATAGGAATGGTGTTGTCGCGATGGCGATGGTGCAACCAAGAGTGGGTGCGCGGTGATGGCGACCAGAAGTGTTGAGAAGCAAGCCAGACGGCTAAGAAGATGCTGGTTGCGAAGATGAGGTTGGTGAGCAACAGCAGGCAGCCAACAGCAGATACTAAGCAACAAGTGGCAGGTAGCCGGCTTTAGGCAGCAGATAGCACTTTAACGCAGTAGTCCAACAACGAAAAAAAAGAGAGAGAGTTTTCGCTTCCATGTCAGTCAAGCACACGCACCACGCAGCCTCGCTTTCTTTAAGAACGCACGCAACTCCCCTCTTTTTTGTTTTTATCGGTCCAGCCAGCGCCTTCACAACAGAAGTGGGGCGTGCAGAGACCAACATGGCAGTTCAACTGAAACCATACAGTAAATTTATTTACAAGAAAGCAAGAGCGCGTGCTTTTCAGCTTGAGAATTTCCTACGAGCCAAAGAAAACTGCACAACAGCCGCAGCCACGCAGGCAACATGTGCATTTCAAAAAAAAAAAATAAAAAAAAGGAAAAAGGAAAAACCAGCTGCTGCTCTTCTTGCTCATTTGTACTCACTCTCTGTATTCCAAGAAACGTTTCCGATGTGCTTTTGCTTTTTCTTGACGTGGATCATGTAACATGTTTGGCAAGACTAGAATGATGCGGTCTTACTATTGACATGAGCGTATGATCGCCAATGTGCAGGGTTGTTGATTGCCAGACGGGCCAAACGGTGTTTTTCATATCACCAAATGTATGGCGGCAAAATGCATCACAACCTGGGCAACTTGGATTTGCAATGTGGATGAGTACTGTAATTACCAAGGCGAGGCGAATGAGCAGTAGAGGTAATCCGGTTGACTTTTGGTGTGTCGACTCGCCCGATTCGGCAGGAAAGTCCGAGAAAGGATTAGGGAGAGGATGAGCCGGTGACAAAATACGGAGGGTACGATAGGACGCCAGCGTGGACGACTGTAACTTAATGGTAAACTGTCACTCTGTTTCAAAAGCCAAACGAGGTGCAGTCTGCGCGTTTCGTACACTTGGGCAACTTGACTGCGAAGCACACACGCATATTACCATGCAAAGCTGATCATCATCCCCATCATTCGGCAAACTCCATCCTACCTCGTAACAAGTGTTATAAAATTGTCAGACATTCTCTCTCTTCCCATTTTCCTGACGTCGTGACTTTTTCGGTGGTCAACTGGGTTTCATCAAGAATCCATAATCAGCCTCTGCTGAACTGTACCTGCTGCGGCTTAGGTAAATAGAAGCAAGCAACAGACATGGAGCGGAAATTCTGCGGGTCGCATAACGACGCAGGATCAATACTACGCTCGGACACGCTGTGACACTCGTTACGCAATCGGTTGGTTGTGCTTGCACGTGATTTACCGCTTTGAATTAAGCGGAGATCTAAATTGCGCATCGGCGTGAATCATACAGTATTTCTTGTTCTTTCTCTATGCGTGTGTGTATCTCTGTGTGCTTTCTCTCGGTGTTGAACTGTCGTGTTTTTGTGGTGTGGTGTGTTGTGTTTCTTTCTTCCCTTGCGCATCCCCCGCGCGCGTTGAGATTGGAAGCATCTCACTCCAACCCCGAGCTTAATCATGGCGTTCCTCCGATCAGATACCTTATTCTGCACTGTACTGTACAGTACATCTTGGGATCTCCTTGCTATCCAAGTGCGGAGTTCGACTCTGAACTAGATTCGATGCACTGGTGTTCTCTTGCGTCCGGTCCGGCGGGAGAAAGAGACCTCAAAACATGGCTTCGTCCGCAAATCCGCTCTTATCACTTCCATGTCATCGGGCTAGAAAGCGAGTCAGAGACAACCAACCCATAACTTCGCCAGATGGTGCAGCGGAATCCGTATTCAACACTTTTGTCAACCTCGATTGTAGTGCACAATTTCGCTTATGGCGATATAAATAGAATATGCTTTACAAGGCATCGTGGTGGTGCCTGGGCGGTCTCTTTGCTTTAGCATGGATTAGTAGAGCGGTTTTTTTTTTGTTATTGGTGCTTTGTGTGTTGTTCTTCTCCCTAGCACTTGCCGGACGGGGCACGCGAGACTCTTGAACGCCGACTACCATATCAACACGCGCGCGCTTCTGAAGATACAGTCAAGTACAGTGTAGTAAATAACAGTTGCGATGCTCGGCGATTGAACCCTGCGCTTTATGTGCACAAGCGAGAGGTTGTGTCGATCATTAATACATATCTGCTAAACTCGTTCTTGGCGATGAATTAAGGCGCCGCCTTACCGACCATGAATGGCATGTTGCAGGCGCGCGAACAGGTGGGTTGTATCGGGATGCGAGTCGTGATCGGGTCGTTTTTCACGCCGATGTTTGGAAAAGAATCTTTTCTGTGAGCTTGTTATGTTACTCTCTTTCTTGTTCGTAGATCGTAACTCAAGTCCGAAATGGCTCATTGATTCACATTGATCTTACTCCATCGCATCCCCAGCAAGATGACATTTCATCCGTGACGTACAGCTCATCCATCGATTTCGCATATCTCCAACATGATGATAACTTGATGAGTCAGAATAACATATATCCTTGTTCTAACCCTAAACCAAAGCAGAATCAAGGGATGTGAATCCTTGTTTGAAACGTAAAATGGCAGGGGAACGCGGTCAATGTGTCAAGAATGCGGGTTCAAGCTTGACCACCTCATCCAAACTCCAGACGAGCATGTGGACAAAGATCAGTTGGTTGCATCGGCAAGGAAGAGAGAGAGAAAAAGAGAGAGAGAGGAGAAGAAAGGTGCAAGCAACGTGGACACCCAACCCACCTTTGCACACAGACACGCGACACACCTTTTGAGTGTTTTAATTACATCTCTGCTTCCGCTTTTCGTTGATTTGAATTCGAGATTAGATTATTAAAGTCGAAAACGCTTGGTTGACTCGACCCAACTCGACTCTGGACGAAAAAAAAAAAAGAAAAAAGGTCGAGTTACCCACTAAACGCGCACAGACAGACTCCAGAACTGTAACTTTCTTTTTCCACGTTTTGGAAGGAAAGCAACCGTTCCGGACGGACCCTCTCACAAATCCTACTTTTTCAACACTCACACTCTGATCTTCTCGCTACCTTCATCGACTTATCATCCAGATAGACTAGACAGGATGAACACAGCTCCATCACCACTACCCGCCATTGGAGAGGGCAAGAAGCAGCTTATTGTTTTCGATTTTGATTGGTAAGTTACAACCTCTAACTTGTCCCAAGGAATCCAACCCACCTTCGTCTCCAGCCTTTCAGCATTCAACAATGTCGTTCTGGCCTCTAAGAAAATCGCGGATGCTCTCGCTGACGAGCAAGCAGAAGAGCACGTCACTGACTCTGATTCATCTAATACACCTTCGCCACCTCGTTTCATCACTGCTCATGTTCAACCGTACAGGTCCTTGGTCGATCAAGATACAGATCGATACGTACACGAATGCCTCAACCCTTCGCTTCGAGCCGAACTTCAACGTCGCAAGAGCTCTGAACAATTCACCGACCTTTGCTCTGATCTTCTTATCAAACTTCATGCGCAAGGTGCTACACCCGATGATATCAAGACTTGCCTCCAAACTCTTCCCTTCCATCCTGGTGTCAAACGCGGTGTTGTTAACCTTAAGATGGCAGGTCAAACCACCTTTTTCCTCCTTTCCAACAGCAACACCATCTACATTGATACTATTCTTCGTCATCACAAACTCGAATCCCTTTTCGACCAAATCGTCACAAACCCAGCTCACTTTTCGCAACAAGGCGCATTGATTCTCCAAAGACGTATTCCAGCAACCGAGGAGAAACAGCATGGATGCAAGGTTGGTTGCAGTGCGAATATGTGCAAAGGTCAAGAATTGGAAGCTTTTTTGGAACGGAATGGTGGTAGAAATTCTTTCGAAAGGATCATCTATGTCGGTGATGGTGGTAATGATTATTGTCCAGTACTTAGGTTGAACAAGAATGATCTGGCATTTGTTAGGAAATTCAGAGGTCTTCAAACAAGAATTCACAAGCAAGGCAACGTGAAGGCCGCTATCAAGTATTGGAATGGTGCTTGGGAGCTAGAAGGTTATCTCAACGAGTTGAGGGGTCAACCCGCCTTGGAGTACTGACAAGGGTTTATTTATTTGTTTTTATTTTTATTTTTATTTTTATTCTAAAACGACTCGGTCCCACTCATCTGCATCTCTCGTAGCCATTCGGAAACATAATTTTTCACTCAAAATTTATTGTTGCAAGACCATTGAAGCTAAAAAGTGTACCAAAAGGAGTGTCCATTCATCCATTTGCTATAACACGAACGAATCTCCAATTACCACCGCTATAAGCACACCAATCACAGCTTCTACTCTTCCTCCTCGCCTCAACTCTGCACTTATCGCACCATTACTTGCAGCACCACCACTTCCACCATCCCCACCGCCGGTAGCTGCCGGATTACTTGGCAACCCCATGGCGCTACTGCTATTTGCTACCACAGGCAGATCCACCACACCACTGCCAATGACTGCTGTAGGCAGAATCGCACTGTGCGACCAAGTGGCACCCACTCTCGTTGCAACTACACCCACACTCGGTGTCGTGGTTGCATTTTGGAAAAAGTAGACATTTGTACTGGCTCGTGTGAGACTAACCAGTTGATTTGGTATCAAACTGTTGATCGTCGTAGCTTGACTTGCCAAGAACTTGCTTAGACTCTGCGTAGGTTGTGGAGCGAATACAATCGAACTTGCTGTAGCTTGAGCAGGCTGACGTAGAGGGTAGAATCCGATCTTTGGACTTTCCTTATCGTTGATGCCAATAGAGAACAATGAATACACCGCACGCAGGAATGGTGTTCCGAGAATCCATCCTACACCAGTAGCATCCGTGTTCGAGCTGGCTGCGGGCCAAGCAAAGCACAAGAATGGCTCTTGTGCATCGGGTCCAATAATGTAATCACTGGGTAAGAGCGTAATGTTTCGACCACCGAACGAAAAATACATTCGATCCGTAGTGTCACATGGAACGACGAATCTCCCGCCACCCACATGTCGAGCGTTGGTGATGTGCGAAAAGATGGATTCCACATCCGATGCTGGACCGATGATGCTACTCGATCCACTGTCGATGAGTGCAAGCGGCAATTTCGTTTGCGAATAAGTACGAGTGAGGGTCGCCGGAGTACCAGAGATGCCAGCAGAATGCAGCGGAAGCACCCATTGCACAAACGGTCCAAGAGCCGCACCGTCAATGTTGAGCGTGTCGTTCGCAGCAAGGTTGGTCGCCCCAGATGGAAACGGGTAGACGTCATACCATTCTACCTGCTCCCTATCGTTTCTCGTCGGCAGAATTTGGGCATCTACTGCACCAATTGTTGCCCTACCGCCCGTCCGTGAAAGATAAAGGCCAAACATGGGATAGCTCACCTCGCTCGTTTGCAAAACACTCGTCATGAAAGGCGAAGTCTTTGTATCCTCGCCAATCTGGTTCTCAAATCCAACGAGGGAACGACTGATGACGCTACCACGCGGGAAGCCCAGTCCCAGCACTCCAGAGATGCCCTGCGCTGACAGTGTCAAGCTGGTCGAGTTGATCAGTGCGAAAGTCTGATGTGGAACAGAGAGGGTGCTGAGAGAGATGGTGTCCGAGGCGAGCGAGCCGGATGCGTTGGTATCATCGGTGTAGGTGATCATAAACAAAACGTCTGCTTTTCCGTTTCCCTGTCCAGAACTTTGCCTTTTGCCAAACCCACTTGCTCGGTCAAGAGGAGTGAAATCAGAGGCACTCAGATTCGTAGAGTTGCCACCAAAACTGCTCGCCGTTACATTGAGCCGTATACTCGCATCCACCTCGATTCGTTCGAGACCAGCACTTTTGCTGGGGTCAAACTTCAACACCCCGTCCTTCTTACATTCCGACGTAGTGCATGAGGTGGAAGTCACCCATAGATCCGAAGACCCTGTGTCCAGTTGAACAAATACCAATTGAGCAGGGGAAGAAGAAATGTTGAGTGGAATATGGTAGGCTCCGGATAGATATCCTAAAGCTTGAAGCTTGTCGTTGGGACTTGACGAGGAGGTTGTGGTACCATCTGAGGATGATTGACGGGGAAAAAGGGAAGAGAGACGCAGATCTGCTTGCGATTGGAACGTTTGTTGCAGGGAGCCATGATCCAGGTCACGCTTCTGGAGATGCGACGGCGCACGAAGAGGGATCGGAGCAGGTCCTGATGAGGGTACGTTTGAGAGTTTGACAAACGATGGTGGCGAGGAGACCGCTTCAACTGTTGGTGCTATTGAGACGATGATGAGCAGTAATGATGCCAATATGAACAGCCATGGCTGCGTGTTCATCATCCTGAAACACAATCCAAAAAATTAGCTAGGACTGTGAATGCAGATGGCAGAAACAAGGAGAACTTGACAGCGTACAACCGTCACACTTGCTGGTGTTAGCGCCAGGTTGGTCGAGCTCAAAGTTGAAGTGGAGCAGCACGAGAAACTCGAAATGTCGTACCGCTATGGCTTCATGGGAGACGGTGCGGATAGCTTATCGGATGGTGGTTAGTGTACACGGAGGAGTGCAGAAGTAAACCCAGAGTCGTATTAGGAGCACCTAAAGATAGAACCCTTGTCCAGCCAAGACTCGCAAATGTCAGTTTGAGCGGATCGCATCGTTGACCATCCCAAGTGAACTTTAGGGTTCCCTGATCGGCCAATTTTATCCTACAAATCCTTCGAACCCACACTCTGACAGTTACTTTGTCTCTTTCTCACACTTCAACAGTCTCCCCCACTTTGTATACGACCTGCTAAACGGTACGTTCATCCTCTCAATCATTTGACAGTTCCTCATTTCACTCTTAGTTCATCCGTTATTCATCCTACTGTAACAAGTACCGTCGCATCCCAAATGTACAAGTTCAGCATCAATCAAGCAGATCCGATCCTAGTCAAGGTCACCTTCTAGAAGACTCAGAGAGAGGTTTTCCATTCGCTTGTCAATAATATCACCGAAAAGTGGGATGACATCAGTGCTTTTACCGAGCCAACACATCCAAAAATCAGTCGTGGTGTTAGATCGAGCCATCGTCAAGTGTTGGGTTTCGCCGCTTCCAGATTGCGTTTTGACAGAAAGGCAGAGGAAAGACAGTCGAACAGCGATACGTTTCAAAAGAACAACAGTTCACGATACGAGTCAAGACTATATATATACAAGTAGCGAATCAGCATCAAAATCTTTTCGAGAATGACGAAAATCTCTGAAGCGAGTCATTTCAGACCCCCAGACTTGGGATGCCATCGTGAAAAGTATAGTGTCTCGTCCTCATGTCCTTAAGGTATGGCTGGCATCTAACGAACCTCGAAATCGCCAAAAATGTGATAGACACCGTTCCAGTCAGCCGCTTGACCCTTCATTTTCTTACTTCCGACCTCGTATCTCTCCGCCCAGTAATTAGTCAACTCCTTGCCACCTGGCCCTGCACCCTGAATTGAAGGCGCAGGCTGCCACAAAGTCTCCTTTGTATCCTGGTCCGTCGTCCTCTTGAACCATTTGGGCTCGTGTGGTGGCAGTTCACCAGTCTCGCGCTTGCGCCTAGTCTCTCGCTGAAAGTTTTCAAGCTTCTGCTTAAGATCATTGGCCTGATCGAATTTGCCAGACTCGAATGCGGAAAGGTCTGGACGCAGTCGGCAGTCGGTGGGTGCTAGCCAGGGACGAAGGTCGTCGGGGCACGAGTTGAGCGTGATGGCGAAGGGCGTGAGGTTGAATGGAGTCGGCGGCTTCTCCGAGTTGCGCCACAGAAGGAGATATTCGGCTAGAGGTTGAGCTGTTGCGATCTGTCCATTTGGCACGTCGACACTTTGATCTGGATTCAAGTCACCCGAGCCAGCACCACACTTCCTTGCCACCAGTTGCGAGTTCCATCTTCCCGCAATATCCCACTTCATGTTCCCCTGAGCATCGGACACACTTCCTCTGATTTCAAATGCATCCTTACCCCTCCAACCTCTCGGCTTGAATGTAAGCACACATCGATCGCCAGTGGCGTGGTTGGTCACCTCCATATCGCCAAAGTGGTCAATCGTGGGACTGCCAACGATGAAGCCAGATACCGAAGTAGTGACCTTGTTCCATGTGTAGTGTTCCAAGACGTGATCGTCAGGAAACATAGGTGCGGACTGGAGCTCTCTGTCCGTGTTAACCCATTCGCGAGGAACCTTGAGGTTGACGTGAGCCACACCCGTTGGTCGAATCTCGAAAGTGCGACCGAGGAACTTGGACTTGGCATCAACGCAACCCATGTATTCCCACGTCGGGCTCTGCGCGAAACAGGCCGAGATCGGTGGGTGGTGAGAAACCTGCTCCGAGTAGTACCTGTACTTTTTATCCGGTCGCATGTATTCGAACGTCTCTCCCAGCAGGGGATTGAAGGGCTTGGCAACTCGACCAATCGTAGACGAGTAGTTGCTCATAGCAAAGGCAGCAACGTAGGCGATACGCTTCGTTGAATCTTCCTGCAATGCAGCTGCATCGAGACACTCTGAGAACTCCATGTCCTCTGCCATACGTTGCAACATGGACGTGGGCTCGTTAAAACTCACTGGGAACGAGATCTTGGTCAAGTCCTTGCCAATGTTGCTCTTGAGGATAGCCCAGAGAGAGACCGAAGGACGATCATCCTTGCCGATAGGCATCTGAGTGCGGAGATGCTTGTATGGCTCCAAGGCTTTTTGGAACAAGTCGTCTTTTGCGAGGGTAGGGTCGAACCTTTCAGGCCAGGTGTTGGAGTCTTGTTCAGGTTCTGCGAGCGACCTGTCCACTTTCAAGCCAGGAAGGTTGCCCGTCTCGATGGCGTCAAAGAATTCATCGTCGGCATCGTCGATCGAGTCGCGGATCATGTGTCTATCGTCTGCGATACCCAAGATAGCAACGCGCTGGGCTTGGATGGGAGGCGTGAGCCTGTCATCAAGCTGCAAGCGAGCACGCCCTTCTTCGCCGAGCCGACGTGCAGCGAGAGAGCCGCTTACGTCGCCGTTGGCGGTCTCGTAGGAGCGAGACGTTGTATTGCTCAGCACAGTCGATTGACGGCAGGGCTCGTGCGCTTTCAACGGAGCACCACCTGCACCAGATAAAGGAGGCGAGAGCACGGAACCAGGCGATGACCCCATGGTCTCGCGCACCTCACGCAACGCCTTCCTCCGACGTGCGTTTTCAGCGGCAGCTTCCTTGAGTTGCGACTCCATCTCGGCATGCTGCTGTGCCAACACGGCCATGTTTTCCTCCCAGAGATGCTTGATCTGAAGCTCGCGTTCGTAGCGCTTGGTCATGTACGCCTCACGAGCAGCGACCATGGTTTGATATCTCTCTACGAGCTGCAAATTGCTTCGAACTACTGATTCCAGAGCCGAGCGGATAGTATCGCCGTTGCTGTTGAATGATCCGGTAGAGACGCGACTCGAGCGGCTGTGCTTGCCGGTGCTGCCGTCTTCAGATGAATTGCGATTCGGCGAGATGGCAGCACCGGCAAGGAGGGGAGCGTTGGAGGCGATGAGCGTCTCGACGAGCCGCTGACTCGCTTCTGCTTGAGCTCTAAGGGCCTCAGCAGTGAGAGGGAACTCGGTCTCGAAAGGCATGCTGCCGCCTGTTGCACCGCCTTCGTTCTCGTCGTCGCCCCGTCCGTCGCTCGAAAGCCTGCTGAGCAAACTCGGGCTGCGGTTGGCAAGAGTCAGCGATCGCTCGCTCGCTGCACCTGAAGGGGGCTGCGTGCTAGGAGACATGATCGACAGCAGCCCGCCGCGGCTGCCTTTCTCGCTGGGTGCTGTTGACGAGGGTCGGACGATACCAGCAGGGTTGGCGAGCGATGTAGCGGATTGCAGCCCCTGCATGCCAAAAGAGTTGGAAACGGACGAGGTGGAAGGCGCGCGTTGACGGTAGAAGCTTTCAGCACGGCTGCTTTGTCGCTCCAAGTTGAAGTGTTCCTTGGTCTGCTGCAACACTTGAACCCATCGAGCGCGCTCGACAGGGTGTGTGCCGCGAAGATATAGCTTTGAAGTACCTTTGCCGGTTTCGCTGATGATCTCGAGGCGATGCTTGTCGTTGTTGTCAGCCCGGATCTTTGCGAAGCGCATGTTGATGGCTCCACGCGACTGCTTTCCCTCATCGTCCTGGCTGTGGTAGTACGACAGGATGCCGTCTTCGAGCACGAACCAGCGGGTTTTGTACCCTTGAGCAAGGTTGGTCCACTTGCCGAGGTAGCCTTTGAAAGAAGGCGGCTGCCCGGACTGGCTTGCCTGAGTAGCCTTGGCTGCGTCCGCATTGTGCAGCTGACGCAAGAGCGCCTTGATCTTTTCGTCCTTGGTGACATCGTTGACGCGCTTGCCTCGACGATCCCTTGCGTAGACGTCAGCGCCCTTGCGGACAGCTGTCTCGATCATGCGTGTGTCCTCGCGCTTAACCGCCTCGTGGAGTAGCGTACTGCCGTTGCTGCTCTGAGCATTGAGATCGATGACTGCATGGCGAGGGAGTTCAAGAAGATGATGGAGTTTGGCGTCGGCGCCCGGAGTTTCGGTTTCGTATGCGGCCAGAAGTTCGAGGTACCTCACGTTGAGCTGAGCGCGGCTGACCTGGATCTGCTGTGCGATCTCCGGCGTCTTTGCCATCATGAGCGCATCTTTGCCGTCATGGTTGCGTTTCGAGTCGTCAATGTCCTCTTGCTCGAGCAAGAGCTGGACAACATCGTCTCGACCTGAAGCGGAAGCAATGTGAAGCGCAGTGTTGGCGTGCTGGGCCTCGACAGCATTCAAATTGATGGTCTTGTAGTTGAGGAGGAATGAGATAATGTTGAAGTCGGCACAGCGGACAGCCAAGTGGAGTGGACTTGTGCTTTCTTTGGCAAGGTGGACCTCGTTCTTGCGTGTAGGTTGAAGAAGGGGGATCAGAGCTTGCTGATCGCCTTTTCGAAGCGCCTCTAGCAGCTTGAAGCTGTAGACGGCTTCAGCGACTGGTGGACGACGATCCGAAGAGGTGCGTGAAGCCGTCACAGGTAGAGAGGGGTTCGAGACAGCGTTAAATTTGAATTCGTTGAGCCGGCGTTGAGTGGCGTCATTTTCGATTGTTTTGGGCAGCGGTGGTACGGGAGGTGGTGGTGATGGAGGCGCATCGGAGCCACGAAGAAAGTGAGCAGCGACGTTGTGGAGAGAACGCGAGCCGATCGAAAGACGCCGAGCATGTGCGACCAGCGATTGGTACGAGTTGCGCCGTTTGATACGAGAAGGGGAGCACGTTTCGGGATCGATTGCGAAGGGCATGATCAAGTGTACGGCAGCGGTTGCAAACCGCGGACGGGCAAGGTGGTGGAGGTGGGTAGCAGAGCAAGTCAATGGAGTTGATCGTGCAGAGCAACAGGGAGGAAAAAAGAAGTTTCAAAATCAAGGAATAGTGTCAGTACAAGTTGATGGTGTTGGTCACAGAGAGCGGTACTCCAACGACGCTAACCGAATCGGCCAAGACAATGGGATAGCGAGGTAAATAGAGCCAATTTCGAGTTGGTATGTCTGCCCTGCCCGGGCCAGATCGGTGGGCGCCGTATCATCAGTGCGCGAGGGATCCGAGCTCGCAGCAAGGCGGTGCGAGAAAGTTAGCCCGAGTGGTGCTACTTTGTCGTCTTAGAGTTTGCGAGCATAGCCAGCTGCTCTGATCGTGTTGCAAAAGATATGGGCAGGATAACCAAGTGCGAGACAAGGTGATCGCGTGCCGATGACGAGGCTGAAACTTACCCTCATCTACTGAAGCTCCGTTGCCATCTGGGACGTGTATATTCGACATTGCTATAATAAAAGGACCTAGTCTAGGCTACGAAAGAGTGACGTGCTGTTGTCGTGGTTTTCTTTTTTTTTTTGCCGCGCACGGCTGACTATCTGGTCTGAAGCCAGTGTGACAGCGGCTGATAGCGCGATTACTCGAGGTCTTTGTCTGAAGTGCGGGATTGATGAAGACGAGGCCAAAGAGCTGAATTAAGGGCTAAAGGGGCTTGAATCCCACCACTGATACTGTTTTCCGAAAATGATGTTGCGTCGGGGGCCGTGTGCGTGTTGAAATTGCAGATGAAAGTGAGAAAGCGGAGATAGCGACGAAAGAGATGAAAGGGAATTTTTGGTGACAGAGAGAAAAGGGTGGAATGCAGTGTAGTGAATGGTCAAGGTTGTGTAGGGTCTGCATACAAAGATAGCGCGGGGAAGGAGGAGGTGGAATGAGCGGTACAAGTGCGAGTAGACCAAGTGAGAGACCGACTGTGCGACTGATTCGTGATTGCGTGAGATGCACAGACGGCGAGACGATCCGGTGAAATGGATTTCTGTCTGCTTAGAATCTCTCAGTGCATGTAATGTAAATAAAAGTGTACTCTAAGTTAGAGTAAGTTACGCTTGCTGTTACCTCTTTTAAAATCCATCCAAAGCGCTGCACAAGCCGGGAAATTCCAATTTTCTAATTTGTGCATCTGCTTGGTCGGCAGCGGCGTGCAGCTCACATGACAGCGAGAGACTGACCGAGAGTGTGCCTGTGCAATGTCGTGACCAAGATGTGACGCTTTCAAAAAAAAGAAACGTCTGCCTCAGTGCTGCACATTACTTTACAGTAAATTTACATCAATTCGCAATTCACCGCTCCATCCTTTTCCGCTCAGATATACGTATACGAGCTAACTGAGGTTACAAAAAGTCACATCAGCACTCGTCTTGGCCACGCTTTTTCAAAACAACCGCACAGATCGACACACGCCATGCAGACGCGGGCGGTCTGCTTTAGCCACATACTCCATCACAATCGCCACGCCTTCCGCAGTCGTTGGCCGCGACATTAAAAAATATTAATCTCCTGGATCTCCGTCTCGGCTGGAGGTGCGGCAAGAACAGGGCAGTGCATTCACCAGATCGCACGCCGTTCTGCCACGACCTTCCCTGTCCTCATTGGATCCCCGAATCCTCGGTCCGAACGTTATTTCTTGAACGGCAGCTCCTTTTTGGTTGCTCACGTTTGTCCCTGCTGAAACTAAGTGCTATACAAAGGATGCAGCAGTGTGTACGCCCTGCAAATCTAACTCATGTTCCCACATGAGATGGAACGCCAATTCTCACTTGTCAGCAGAGATACGTCATTTGGACCCCATCTTCGCGTCACGAAGCGAGCTCTGCCACGCTGCTCAATTCTCACGGCCGAAATCAGAAAACTTTTGCACCAAAATGTCAGAGTGTCAGATCATAGCCCTTACCGCCGGTTTGGACAGCTGTCGAAAACTAAATTTAGTTTCTAGTACGCCCAAGGTGCTGCCTCAAATCATTCGCTTACCAATTATAACTTGTAGTTTCACTCCGGTCAAGTTCTGCTTTGCTCGCAACCACACAAGAACACAAGACCGACTCAAACCAATGCGATTTTTCGCGTGAGAGAGATATGAACGTGCCAAAAAAATGGAAGAGAAGCTTAGTACTGGCACTGGGTGAAGCCGTCGTACGATGCTGCTCCGGTGTGACTGTCGGATTTTCAAGGAAGATACGACATCGACAAATGAACATGAAACCGAAAGAAAGAGTAGATGTAGAAGTGTCAATTTCAATGGCTCTTCTTTGCGCCGCACAGCAGTCCTTCCTGAAGGCATGGATCCGATATTACACTTACGTGACTGCGGCGCAGAATTCTCCGCTGTCCGTTTGGAAGATAACGCGGTCTGCTCCAGGAGACACATAGTTCGAGCTAGTCGAGTAGTCTGGAGCACAAGAACACCAGCGTTGTATCATCAAGAAAACAAACAAAAAAATTGTTAGCGATTTCTCCATTTCCACCTCATCCACCTTTGCCAGCATGAATCTCTGAGCCTGCTTCTACTTACAAATCGAGCCCTGTTCGAGCGGAAACTCGCTCCAGGGGCCGCTTCCGCAGCACAAAGAGATATGCTCAGATGCGTAGTCATAATATGAGTGTGGGTACCGGTCCGGGAGGTCGCCATTGGCAACGTCGTTGAGAGCGGCCTGAATGGCCTTGTTGATGTCGTCGGATGAGTAGAAGTTGCCGCCGCAATCAACCGACTGAGGAGGATCACAAGCCGTTGCGAGGCCGGCGGCGACGAGAAGGGTGGTGGCGATGGCAAAAAACTTCATCTTGAAAGGTATAGTACATGTAAGGGGGATGTGTTGATTGGGAAAAGCGGGGGACACGCCAGAAGCATGGGCTTTTATAAGCTCCATGACAGACACACTTTCTATCTGCCTGCTCGTTACCGAACAGGCAGCGCCTTCTTCTGCTGCACACACAACTTGCGAGCAAGGGTTCTATCAACTATGAGTCGCAGGGCTGTCTCAGTGAACGACATGCTGCCAACCCTCAAGTCGGGCAACCAACTTCCGCAATAAAACAGGGTCGAGTCCTGAACTACTGACATCTTGGCGAGTTGTGGTCTCTGGTCATGATTGCAACTCGAGCTGATTAGCGATGCTGCCTCGCTTCGCCATTATCCCCTTGCTAGGACAGGCAAGCTAGTCGGAATCGGAGACTGGCACCAAGGGAATGTTGCGTTTCTTGCCGGCGGATCGATGTTGTCCGACGTCCCACCTCTTGTTTCTCATGTGCTTCTGCGACTACGTTGCAGGTTGATAATGTCGGAACATCCACGCTTCTTTCTACCAAACTTTATTACCTGATGCGAAGGTCTCAGTGGCACGTTCTCGATGCTCGACGTTGCCATCAGCAACACAGAGCATAGCGCACAAATCTGGTTGCAAGGCAGAGTGATATAAAAAGAACTAGAGGCGGACGGATTACCAAGGCACGTGCGACCAGAGGGCGAAGAAAGTTGGCGGTAAGCGATAGAATAGCCGAATTTTAGCTTGATGGAACATCGACTTCCGGTGCACGTCGTCAGCATCTTCCATCCATTTGACTACGTCTCGGCTCTTGACGCTAGCCGCATTCCGAATCTTCCCCCCCCCCCCCTCCTTTTCAGAGTGTATCTCGTAGCTGTACTGCACAGAAGAGATCGTTATGGAAGTGTGGTGCGTCGTGACAGACTGGGTTCCAGGCTACCTTGCGGAACAGCTTGAGCCGGCGGTTCTTGCATGGTCGGCATGAACGTGTATCAAAGCCAGCATCAAAGAAATGAAGAAAGTGGCGATGGCGGGTCGCTCACGGCATTGTGCGCTGGTCTTCAAAGAGTGCTTTGGCGATGCTCCTGCCAGCATCATCAATCTACTGTAACTACCCTCGCTTAAGGCACCAGGAAGCCCAACAACGAGGCGTCAAATCAGAACACATTCGAGATGAAGGCCTAACACGTTGGATTTATGTGCCCACTCTGAATTGAAACACATTCCGATGAGGTTCTATCGTCACGATGATGCGATGTGCGCCTTTCGACCTAGCTTCAAGCTCCGATTCTGAAGGCTCTGCAAGCATCCAAGTGCATTGCCCCAGAGGAACACTTCCAATCGAAACCCTAGATAGCACCAGCAAGGTTCCGACTCTTCCTACCAGCGTTCAGCCGTATTAGTTTGACTTTCGACTCCAATCGACTTGAACAACAAACACACACTTTGATTTCGGGAGTCATTTGCGAACGAGTTCTGGACACTGCTACCTGTAGAGCATAAGAACAGGCGGAGTTGATTAGAGAGCCACACAAGAGTTGCGCATCGAAGAAAGAGGCTGACGGTGGTATGGGTCGAGGTCGTGTGACCTGCGTCATGTCTCGAGCGTCTTTCCCAAAAGTGCGCCTGTTCCTTTGACCGTCGATCAGATTCATTTCCCTTTTACTTACTTGCTTGCTTGCGCACTTGCGAATGTAAGCGGGGGCAAAACCTTTTCATATCACCCTGAGCACCACGAAGAGTGAGTAACGAGCATACCAGTAGCAAAGAGTAGATCGCTTGCCCGGCGAAGGAGGGCTTTTCTTATTCATATTTTTGGCGATGTGTGCAGCCTGAACTGTGAGGCCCGCCGTTCCCGATGGACTAAAGGTACGCGCACTATCTTAGTGTCAGACTCCGCAAGCTTGGGAACTGCGTCACTGTGCTTGGCTCGCACCACTTCTTTCACTCTTTCGATTCGGAACGCGAAACCGAAAAGCAGCAGCAGCTCTCGCTTTTCACTTTGGCCGTCTGCAAGGCTGTGCGTCAGTGTGCCTTCCATCCTCCACTTTGGCAGTCTGAGCGTGACTGTAACCGAGGCCGTCTGCTTCGGGCAGAGTTTTGCGCTGAGTTTTTGCCAAGCGTCTAGAGAAACAAGGGTGAAATTTTTTGAATCTGTGTCTTGCTGTAACTGCGAGGTATATCAAGCACGCACTCATAAATCAAATCCAGCTTTACCTGCTCATCACCATCCTCCGCGAACGGATTCACTCTTTCAACGCTCCCCTTGTTAATAACATCTATCAAGCATCGCCCTCCCTCGCTCACCAGCGCAACTCTATTAAACATGGCTTGGAACGACGATCTTCTCTTGAAAGTAGTCAACATCGTGGCTTATGTCTTCTTCACCTCGGGCAATGTATACTCTCAGCTAGGCGTAGGAGCCGATCCAGTCGTTCAAGAAACCTATCTCACACCTGAGCGTTGGATCTTTGGTGTTTGGCCTTTCATCCATGCGCTCTTCCTGGGTATGATCATTTACCAATTCACTGATGTCGGATCCACCCACGTCGTCCATGGCATCGGCTGGCGATTCCCCGGTCTTTGCATCCTCAACGCAATCTACTCGGCTCTCACCTCCGCTCAGATCAACGCCCATCACGATCGAATCTACGCCATTCTTGCGTTCATCGTCATGCTCCTTATCGCCGGAACCGTCTCGCACTGCTACAGGTCCCTCAAGGTGCACCACACCGCAAACAACCTCGCCGACACAATCCTCGTACACTTGCCCTTCTCCCTTTACCACGGCTTTGTTGTCGTCCTCCTCTTTGTCACTGGTTTCGAAGCGTTCGGTGTCAACGCCGTCACTCACAAGGCCGGAATTATCACCAAGATTCTCGTCTTCTTGTCCTTGCTTTTCCTCGAGAGCACTGCAGCCGGTTACGTTTGGTACAGCGAGGGTGACGTAGCAGGAGCCCTCGTCATCAGCTTGAGCTTGTTGGCCATCTTCCAACATCAGACCAGCAGCAAGTTCATCCACTGGTCAGCGTTGGCCTTCTTCATGATCAGCCTCATTGCTGTTCTTCGAGCGGTGCTTAGCATCTTTACCAGCCGCAACAGGACCGCTGTCCACGACGAGGAGAGGGCTCCCCTTGTCGGATAAGTGCACAGCCTATCATACCTCGCTTCGTGCTTCACGACCACTCTCTTGCGGCAGCATTTGAGGGTAGCAAGCCTGCAAACTACTTTCAATCTTCTATGTCGACTCTTCTCTTGTCGCCAACTCCCAAAGTTTCATGTTCATGGCTTCGATCTCTCAGTTTGTATACCAATGAAAACTATCTTCAGACAAACGCGTGCAGAGTTTGTATCGTTCAATCTGTGCATTACTTGGACAAACAGTCACTAGAGCGCTACCAATGCGTCGATATCGGTACGCAATCTTCAGTCTTTGGTTGGGTTATTCACCACCACCTCACCGTCCGTTCCTCTGATCACAGCGCGAATCCTCTTACTGAGCTGCAAGCCAAGGTTCATCCTATTGTCGCGTCTCACGGTACCATCCTTGTTGCTCTGCACCTGAACCCCGCTTAGCAATCCTTTCTCCTCTTTTTCATCTTTGCACCGCTTGTACGCTTTCACCAGCGCACTCAGGCTTGGATAGATCGTTGTAATGCTTTTGGCGATACTTGGTGTGACTCGAGGGATCTGTTGCAGCATCATGGTGTAAATGGCTGCAGAGGAGGAGCTAGTGGTATTGCGACCAGTGTGGACCGCAAAGGAGAGATGAGTATCACGGAGGGATTTGTACGGTTTGAGGGAGAGGTCAGAGGTAAGTTGATGAAGCCACTCGACACCATCAACTAGGGATGCGGCGTGGATGACGTAGCACCGGTGGATCAACTTGAGTTGGAGCAGAGCCCTCTCTACCATAGCCTGAGGAGGTATGTCGGTGGCCGGGACAGGATCAACAACGGTCTCGGCACCTTTCCGGCGAGAAGCGACTTTCGGAATCATTTCCGAAACTTCATCATCATCAGCAGCAGCATCAGCAGCAGGCTGATTTTCGGCTAGCTGCTGGCGGATCCTCGCAGTGTAAGCCCGATTCTCACTCTTCCTGATCCTATTATAGTACTTGACCAGCCCTTGACAGATCAAAAACACCTGCTCGTCCCCCTTCGCCCCAACATTCAACACCTTGAGTCTCCTCTTCAGATCTCCATACCATCGCTCTAAGCCCCCTTGATTCCCCGTATCCTCCTGCACCACCCGCACTACATCCTTAGCATCTACATAGACGATGCTCACCGTCTCCCTCCTCACCTCTTCCCTGTCCAGCGGCTTCCAATACCTTCTTTCGGCATCCCATTCAGCTTTGACTTTGCGTCTGAATCTGATCATCGGCGGGGCGACGACACCATCGCACATGTGCACAGCTGCACCTTCTTCCTCGAAACGTGCTTTCACCGATCCCTCGCATCCAGAAAGAGGAGAGCCGGAGGTGAACAGCATGCGGTCGAGATCAACGATGAGTTCGCGCATGGTGTCAGACTTGGAGGTGCGTAGTCTGTTGGCCTCGAGGATCCGCTTCTTCTCGGTTGCAGCTAGAAGTTTGGCTGCTTTGGCTGCTTCTCGCTCTCCAGCTTTTGCCTCTCGGGCTTGCTTCGCAGCAGCGGCCTTGTCCGCTTTCGAGGAGGATGCTTTGGTCCGAGGAGCGTCGTCTGAGCCCGCTGTCGTAGTGGCTTGGTCAGAAGCTCCCGCAACACTTGCATTCCTATCGGGAGGTTGCGTGGGCATGGCTGTCCCTTCTGCGTCGTAGAGCTTGTCCAGAGCATCGAGCAGTGATGTCGATCGGGTGAGTTCTTTCACTCTCTTTGGCCAAAGCAGTGCCGTCTCTGGCTCTGCAGCCCGTTTTTTCGGCGAAGGTGATGTATCGGCGGTCTGCCCCACAGGAGAGAATGGCGGGCTTGGTGGCGGATCATCAAATGGAAACGAACTCGGAGGGAAATCCGGCATTTCGAAGTCCTCCTCGGCTACATCCTCCAAACCGTTACCACGAATTGAGCTCTGGCTCGCCCCAGGCAGCGAAGCCGGCGGTGGGCTGCTTGACAGAATCAAGATAGGGGCCGACTCGGCTCTGGACGTCTGTCTTCCTGAACCTCTTATTTCTCTTACAGCATCCTTGGTAGTAGCAGCGCTTCGGCGTGGTGGAGACAAGGCCAACGGTTGGCTTGAGCTGAGCTGATGCTGTCGAGCACTGAACTGAGATCGAATGGGTGAAGAGGTTTGGAGCAGCGGTGCATCTGATTCGTCAATTATGGAGTCTGATCCAATCTCGATGACTTCTGTCATCTTTTTGGTGGGGCGCCGGACGGAGAGAGATGAAGTGGGGCCTTCTTGTGAACTTGTCACGGTCGGTTGTGATGCTGTCCGTCTGAGCGATCCCGTTCTTGATGACGCTGGTGCGACGCGGGCTTTGAAGGCAATTGATTTTTCCGTGATTGATGGATCAAGGCCGCGTCTGGTGGTGATGGAGGAGAATGAGCGCGACCGATGTTGCTGAAGGATGTCGCGGAAGCTTGGGAGAGGGGTGTCGGGCGATGGTTCTGCTAGGAGTTGAACCGTACGCTGACCGTGTGTGGGTCGGTCCGCAGTTGCTTGATGAGAATCATTGTTCTTGAAGGCGCCGGCTGCTCTGCTGTGCCCCGTCTCAGTCGTCGAGTGCTGATCGTGGTCCTGCGAGGAGGACAGGGCGATGACTGATGACGGAGATCGTGGAGGAGCGGCGGCTCGTCGTGGAGATCTACGCAGCGGCTCAATATCGAGTCGAGAAGAGCCAGCCACAGCATTCAAATCTTGTGACCTGCGATGACGACGACGAGAGGATCGAGCGACATCGCCGTCGCTATCCGAGCCGCTATCGATCCAGAGAGCTCCTACCATGATGGATTGGACAAACAGCTTCCGTGTGCAGCATCACGGCTGTCATGAAGCTTATCGTACCAGTAATTGTGCCGAATCGTCTCGTACAATGGTCAGGTTCATAATGACAGTGAGAGAGAGTCGACCCTCAAGTCCTACCTGTGACAAGAGTAGGCGGTTGAAGTTGTTCTGCATGCTCTTGTGCTACTCTGTGCTCGGCTGAAGCGCGTGGCTGAGGGCAGTTTGCATGCAGAGCACAACACAGCGGCCCTGCCTTGAATTCAAGGTGGAGCTGTTACTTGGCATTAGGTCAGCACGTAACAAGAGGGCAATTAAAAAGGGTCCAGCCTACTTTTTTTTTTTTCTTCTTTTTTTTTTTTTTTTTCGAGAAATCTGGCAAAATTCCAGCTTTTCTTCCGCTTGTTAGTCGAAATGCGCTGTCGTCCCACGCCAACACCAGGCAAGCCCGTTCCTCATTCGCACCGTCATTCATCCTGGTCACCATCAGGCATTCCCCCTCTCTCTTCAGCATTGCCAACAGCGGCATCAGAAAGAGACGTAATGGCCGAGACCATCGACTTTCTCGCCTTCGATGGCGACGACGAAATCGTCTCCCGTCCTGCCAGAACAACACGAAAAAGTGCCACCGCTTCCTCTAGCACCAGCAAACTTCAGTCCAAACGATCTCACAAAGACACCAACAACGATAGCGACGACAATGACGATGAGTTCGACATCACCTCTTCCCTCGTTGCTACAGAAACACCTGCTCCTGCTCTCAACAAGTCGCAATCAGCCTCGCAGAAAGCGTACGCAGCCCGAACAGCAGCTAAAGTGGACGAACACGAAGATGATGCTCGGTTCATCGCTTCTATAATGCAACAGGCCAACGTCAGGGCTGGTGCCGAGATAGCAAAGAAAGCGTTGGCTGGCAAGAAGGGAATGAACAAGCTTGGCTCCGGTGTCGTCACAGGCGGTGGGTCTTTCCAGAGCATGGGTTTGCATCCTTCTCTCCTGCGTTCCCTGCTCATCAGAGGTTTCACCACACCAACTCCCATTCAAAGGCAAGCCATTCCAGCAATCATGGCTCAACCACCTAGAGACGTAGTTGGAATGGCTCGTACCGGTTCAGGAAAGACGTTGGCCTACCTCATTCCGCTCATCAACAGGCTCAACGGCCGCCACTCGCGTACGTTCGGTATCAAGAGTCTCATCCTCTGTCCCTCTCGTGAGTTGGCCGTGCAAATCCTGCGAGTGGGAAAGGAGATCGCAAGAGGCTGGAAGGCTGATCCAGGCGAGGGTCAGGACAGACGAGGAGAAGCCATCCGCTGGGCCATGATCGTGGGTGGTGAATCGCTCGATGAGCAGTTCGCCATCATGTCCAACAACCCCGATATCGTTATTGCTACGCCTGGTCGAATGCTTCACTTGACTGTCGAGATGAACCTTGATCTCAAGTCGGTCGAATACGTCGTCTTTGACGAGGCTGACCGATTGTTCGAGATGGGATTTGCCGAGCAACTCGAGGAGATGCTTCTGCGTCTCCCACCCACCCGCCAGACCCTCCTTTTCAGTGCAACTCTCCCAAAGAAACTCGTCGAGTTCGCCAAAGCAGGCCTGCAGGCTAACCCCAAACTTGTCCGTCTTGACGCCGACAGCAAGATCAGCGCCGACCTGCGAATGGCATTCTTCAGCGTCAAGCCGTCTGAAAAGGAAGCTGCGCTCCTACTGCTCTTGCGAGATGTCATCGGTGTGCCCCTCGGCGAGCAAGCCGAACCCGACTATGACGAGGAAGCGCAATTCAACCAAGACAACAGCAACGACGAGGGCGATGGTGTACCTCGGCGCGGCTTTGGCAATCGTAAATTCGACTTCAAGGGCAAACCCTCCAAATTTGGCGGCAAGGGCAAGTTCCTCAAGCGCAAACGCAGCGGTCCAGCTGGTGGTGCACTGGAACTCCTCCCGCACCAAACGATCATCTTTTGTGCTACGAGACATCACGTCGAATATCTGCTCCTCCTCCTCACCACAACCGGATATGCGTGCTCGCATATCTACAGCTCGCTTGATCAAGCTACCCGAGGGATTCAGATGAGCCGCTTCCGCCGAGGTCAAACCTCGTTGCTTATCGTTACCGACGTCGCCGCTCGTGGTATTGACCTT
The DNA here is from genome assembly GCA_900208305.1 of Melanopsichium pennsylvanicum. Classification (NCBI taxonomy): domain Eukaryota; kingdom Fungi; phylum Basidiomycota; class Ustilaginomycetes; order Ustilaginales; genus Melanopsichium; species Melanopsichium pennsylvanicum. Next base: position 508,052 of record OAPG01000007.1, read on the forward strand.
CCCGTCCTTGAACATGTAGTCAACTTCGACTTTCCGCCTCAACCGAGAACATTCGTTCACCGAGTCGGCCGAACTGCCCGTGCAGGTCGAAATGGTTGGGCATGGAGCATGTGTACCAACGCCGAGCTCCCCTACCTCTGCGATCTTCAACTTTTCCTCGCTCGCCCCCTGATCTCTTCCCATACAGCCATCGCTTCTTTCGCCGACGGAAAGAACGTTGAATTCGCTGACCCACTTGGTCTGCATGACAGTCTCGTCCTCGGCACTTTTCCACGCGAAGCTATGGACTTGGAGACCGAGTTCATCTCTTCTTCCTTAACAAACACTTCGTCAAGTACGGCACACGACTTCCCCGCCCTCCGCGCAGTAGCCGAAAGGGCTCAGCAGAAGTACGAGAAGTCCATTTCCAAGGCTTCACAAGAGTCTCATAGGAGAGCCAAAGAGATGATCAAGCTCGGCAGCATCGAGCAGATCAACATCCGAACCGCAGCTGGAGTGGAAGGTGAAGTGCCAGAGTGGACTTTGGCTGGAAGCCCGTTGGAGGAGACGGCTGTCCATGATGTGATCAAACGTCCCAGTGTTTACGGACTTGCTGGCGCAAAGATGGCCGAAGCTGTCAAGGCTGTGCTCGGAGCAGCTGCAGAGAAGAAAGGCACCGATGGCAAAGCGGCGGTGAAGGAAGCGGAAGAAGCTGCGGCAAGGGCAGCACTGCTGGCGAAGGTGAACTCGTTCAGGCCTCAAGAGACGGTGTTCGAGATCGGGATTCGAGGAGATGCAACGCCACTGGGCGCGTTGATGAGGAGTAGGAGGCAGACCATGGATGTCAAGACTAAAAGAGCCGAGGCTCTAGAGGCGAGAAGGAGGGAGATGGAGGGTGGAGCTTCTGACGACGGAGCAGTGGTAGCACACTGTACCGCGAAGAAGACCAAAAAGGGTGCCAAAATTACTCCCGAGGATGAAGGAGCAGTGGAAGATACAACAGTAGATTTGGAAGAAGCGGACGAAGCTGATATTCTCGCCGCCTTCGACATTACCTCGTCTTCCAACAAGCGGCACAAACCTCTGCCCGCTTCCACCAAAACCGCCTCAGACTCTGAAGACGCTGCTTCAGATTCTGAAACCGAAACGTCCGCGCCCGCGCCGAAACGTACCCGTTCATCTCCCTCATCCAGCAAATCCACCAAGATCAAGTCCGCTCCCGGCTCTTACAGAGACCCCAACTTCTATCTCTCGTACGAGCAGTCCGGCGCGCAAGCCGAAAAAGGATACTCGCTCAATAACCCCAAATCCAACGGCATTGATTCGTTCATCCAACAAGCCTCTTCAGTCTCCTTCGATCTGGCTGGTGACGATGCTACCATCGGCACGCAATCCCAACGACCCAACGTGACACGCTGGGACACCAAGAAAAAGAAGTTCATTCAGGGAACTGTGGGAGCGGACAACAAAAAGATGATCAAGACCGAATCGGGTGTTCGACTTCCAGCGAGTTTCCGAAGTGGCAGGTTTGAAGATTGGAAGAGGGAAAAGCGGGTTGATATTCCAAAGACTGGCGAGATCGAGTCGGCTTCTTCCAGTTCGCGATTCGGCAACAGCATTGGTGGTGGCAATAGGGATGAGGGTCGTGGTGGAACTCTCATGGGATTGAGCAAGTACAGACATAACAGTTTCACCCCTTCTAAAGCTGACAAGGCGATGGCAGCACAGACGCTTGGGAAAGGTAGACCTGGTCAGGCAAAGAGACAGGCGGCTAGGGACGAGGTCAAGAGTGCAAGACAGATTCAAAAGGAGAGAGAGCTCAAGCAAAAGAGACGCGAGAAGAACGCCAGGCCCAGTAAGAAGGATGGCAAGAGCAAAGGGAGAGGTGGGGGCGGTGCAGGTAGAGGTGGACGAGGTGGTGCGCGGGGCGGTGCGCGGGGTGGGAGAAGGTGAGCGTGCCAGTCTGTCACGTAATTAGACATCTCCGGCCTCATTCTGTATCCTTACACCTTCACCACCGAAAAGGGGTCGTTGGACAATCTAGCAAAGGTTCGCGCTGAAAAGTAGCACAGAGCCGTAGCCCAAGAGAAAGAGTAAAGCAAGATTCGAGCACTCGACGCAATGGTCCCCACCTTCCTGGTCATCTTGGTGTTGGTGTTGGTGTTTCTTTTTCCTTCCTTTCTTAGCACCCCCTTTAATTTGCCCATTCGAGTTCATTCCTCGTAGTTCTCGCTCATCCCACCAGACTTCATCAGCTAGTCAGCCCGGCTTTTATACTTTATTTCGGCATGCAACAGACACAGCGGATCCACTCACAGCCCCTGATCAGTAATCATCTGGTGGCTCAAAAGGACTAATTGTGAGCTGTTGGAAGCCAAATTAAACAATAATCCAGATGACCCCTTCTTTCTGTGTTGCATGCCACCCTTTTCCTGTGTCAATCTTTACTCGAGAATTGGTACAGCCCACCTGATACGATTGGTTGGCGTCTCATAATTGATCACGCCGAGTATCTGCCTAGTACGGCTAGAGACAAGGGGCGGGCTACGTGTTCTCATCACTCTGCTAAGCAGCGCACCCGCGATGCAAACCGTATTTAAAGCACAATCATCCACTTCCCCTTTTTGATACTGCACAATCACTGGCCTTCAGGGTATCCCACAATTACCAACGCCAACACCTTCTCGTCTCAAAACAACAATGACTTTCAACAAGATGTTCACCTTTTTGCTCCTTTGCGCTTCGGCCATGCTCGTTGTAAGCAATGTTCAACGCTTGTTGAATTATAGCTTCATTGTTTTTCTGACCCTCTCTTGTCTCTGTTCGTAATTGTCCGGTTCCACCAAATAGTATGGCTCCGTCGTTGGTCGACCAGAAGACAGTCAGCTGGTTCGACGCAATTACCTTGAATGCGCGAAAGAGAAAGTCAATGACATGTGGCAGAAGAAGCCCGATTTTGCCTATGCTGCAATTTGTAATTCCGGTGATAACCCAAACAGGCAAGTTGCAAATAACGATGGGCGACATTACAAACGGATTAAGGATCTCGATTGCAAGCAGAGGTCTTCTTATATGATTTTCTTCCACAAAACCTACACAAGAACGTGAGTACTTTGTTCCTGATCACTCTCCCTTACAGAACGTATGTTGACCCACGCATCCAAATTTGAATCATCCTTTCCTCAGATACAAATGCTTCTATCTCTCTGGGGGCAACTCTTTCAGTACCAAAAACGCAGGAGATGTGCAAGCAACGTATCTCGAAAGCGAGTGCTTTGATAAGGACAATAAGATTACCTGCCTCTGAAGGCAGATAATTGACGAGGTCTTGATGTGAATTCCGACGATGGTGTGAGATACTCCCACCTTGCAATCCATTTCGTCGTTGGCATCAACCCAAATTTTGTGCTTCATCTCTCAGCATATCAGATCAATCTCAATGCTTTCTCACGCAACACAGAACCTCAACAGCTCGTCTCAAGACTAACTTGTGCGCCAACGCCTGCTTGCTCGTAGAAGTCCAATCCTTTCTGACTGTGTATGAAAGTGAATTCGTGCAAAGCGAACGTACATCATCTACGTGAAAGTTGAATGTTGATCATCTACCGTCCTTCCGTCCAAGAGCACCAAAGAAGTTGCCAAACTTTCTCAAATCGCTAAAAGCCCTCCCAGCACCACCTTGTCCAGCACCCGCATGAGGCCCTTCAAAAGTGCCCGTTGAAGGCATAGTCGGACTCCTCAAGCTGTCCGGTCCAAACAGCGATGTTGAACGATACTGGCTTGTCGAGGTGCTATCTCTTCGAGTGGCGCTATCCAAGAAAGAAGGTGTGGCCGCGGTGAAAGGGGAAGACAGGATTGGAACCGAGGGGGGATCCATGTCGAGCTGACTCAGGAAGGATTGGTCTGTCAGCTCAACGCCCGAACTAGAGGTTCGTGTGTATGGCTCGGGAGGTAGGTCATTGAAATGGGAAGAGCCGTCGTGAGACGAAGTGACTTGAAGGAAACGATCCAGAAGGCCGTTCTGGTCGACTTTACGCACACCCTTGAGGTCGAGCACCTTTTGAAAATTGGAAAAGGACCTGTCGCCGACTAGTTGGACGTACGACTGAATCAAATCCAGGCTCCTGCCGTCGTCGTCCGTGCTGCCGAAGCTGGTCTGTGCTTGTCGATCCACCTCTATCGGCGCCAGAACAACACGGAGAAGCATCTCGATGCGATCCGTAAGCCGATGCACGTAGCGGACGTACGAGGCTGCCTGCGTCGACAGTGCTACTTGTTCTACGCTCTGTTTGGGCATCCAATGCGACAGGCTTGCTTCCGTCGTGTTTGTGCTACCATCTGTGCCCACACCAAGATCGTCCACTGGATAGCGCGGCAACTCGATCAAACTCTTTCTGAGTTCACCCGCATCCACCAACATCTGCTCCGCCATTCCTTGCGTCAAAGGACGCAGTCTCACTAAGCCCTGCATGAACCGAGTGGTCAACACACCGACTACCTTATCACACCAGCTTCGGACATATCGCTTATTTTCTACGTCCTGCCGCACTACTACGCCGATCTGCTCGAGAAGGCTGGCCATGTCGATGACGTATTGCGATTTGCTGCTATTGCCTGAACGAGGCTGTAGCTGTGACCAGGGGACAGCAGGGCGAAGCATCGAGTTCCAGATCGGCTCAGAGCATAGTTCAAGCTCCCGAGCCAGAGTTTGGACCGCATAGGAAATGAGGGTGGTAAAGATATTACGTTCCTCATCGAGAGAGATGGTGTCTCTGAAGTCCGGGTGAATCTTTTCGCGAAGCTTGTCTTCGAGCTGAGAGGAGGTGCTTGCGCAGTAGTCGGCTGTGTTGAGGACAAGGCACCACTTTTGGATTTCGGAAATGTTGGGTCGCACGTCGATGGATCGCCGGGCTGGCTCGGGTCGGATAAGGGCCGAGCGGAGAACGTCTTCGGCGTATACACGAAGCCACCTCCGATAGACTTCGTACAGATCGCGCAGCGGCTCCCTGTTGGAGAGGCGAGCACACTGTTCCAGCGTCTGGCGGTAGAAATAGAACAGCTCGGTGGAGGAGGGCAGTACAGTGTTGCCCGCATTGGAGCCGCTGCCTGCAGCATCAGGACCGTTGGATGGATCCAACGCGCTTTCGCCACCAAACCCGCCGCCGCCGCTTTGATTCTGGCTGATTCCGAATCCGTCGTGCGAGACTCGTGTCCCTTGTTGTCGGTACTGAACGAACATCTCAGAAAGGGCTCGATCCTGAGCTTCGACAAAGACGCCGAGGTAAGGGTCAAAGATGGCTGATAGCGTCTGCACCTGCGGCTGTGTTGAAGCTTGCTGCTGCTGCTGCTGCTGCTGCGTCTGCGGAACGTTATTGCTTGACGATGATGGTGGTGCGATGAGCTCCTCGAAGGAAGTCTTGTACTTTCGACTCATGGTAGCTTCAAACTCGAGTGTTGAGTTGAGAGCCTCCATAAGTGTTGACACATTGAGCCTCGACTGCTCACGGATGAGGACACTGCGCAAATCGTCCTTGGTCACATCGGCAAACTTTCGGATGAGCCATGGTTCCGCCTTCCAGTGATCCAAGAAAGCAGGAGCATGCTCTTCTTCGTGTACCTTAAGGATGCGTCTGAACCATGCGAACCTCCTCGACACATTATCTAGCTGGCCCGCTTCATCTGTCGCTCGAAAGATACGGCGGTACTCGCGGAGCTGGAGGGAGCAGTACCAGTCGATGAGCGCTGTTTTCGCTTCGAACCCAATCGCATCGATGACCAACGCTGATTCTGGTAAGCTCGTCGACCGAACCGCACGGTTCGGATCGTGCAGGAAGAAGTTCTCGTAGTCCTTCATGATGACGTTCCGCAGATCTTGCTGCAACTCGCCGACCTGTTTCCATGCAGAAGCAATGCGTTCGACACCGCGATAGGACTGGAAGAAGTCGAGCAGAGAACGCACAGCCTGTAACGCTGACGCAGCTTCCCTGTAGCGCTTGGTTTCTGCAAGACGCTGGAGTTGGTCGACACCGTTGACGAGCATCTGTAGACGTTTGAGTGCCGTCATGCTGGACACGACATTACGTTTGGCGATGTCAAGACTACGAATATCACGAGTGATCTCTTTCACGACATTTTCGGATTCGCGGGCCTTTTCGCGGATCAAGAGGAGCTGTTCGAGGAGGGTTGCGATGGCGTGTTGGACCTGAGACATGCGATTGGCGTCGATCTCGGTTTCGAGCTCAGCGGTGAGCTGGCTGATTTGATCGCGACATGATTGAATCTGCAGCCGCAGTACAGCTTGAACGCGATTGATAGAAGCAAGACTGAGAGGCTCTTCCGTCGGACATGCGAGAAGTTGGTCCAGCTGGGACTCCAAGGAAGATCGATCGGCTAAGTTATAAGATGCGCCGACTCCATTCAAGGACTGCTGCTGATGCTTGTCGTCTGACGAGAGTATATGATCAATCTGAACAGCAACATCGTGTGACAGCTCTACTGATTTGGATGGTGTGGGCGGTGGAGCTGCATCTGGTGCGTTGACATTACCTGGCGTCGAAGCCGGCAGAGCATTCGCCATGGCTTTCAGGGTTGAAGCCGATGACTCTCTATCCGAACAATCGAGCCAGCTGGATCGATCGACTTGCCAAAAGTGCAGAGGCGATTCCGAGAGAGCGAGTCTGCAAGGTGAAAGTGGCGATGGTGGTTATTAGTTGTCAGCGTGTTGGTTACATCGAGTAGAGTACAGGATGCGAAGAGTCCAACACTTTGGGGAAACCCACGCACAGACATTGAAGATGTTAGATTTGTGAACGGAGTTTGAGCACGTGACTTGCTCACGTATGCAAGTGTTAGAGTGGCCAACCTGCCAAAGTGTTTGAGTGTGCTGAACGCGTCGGTTATTTACCAGCTCAGTTTCACAGGGTGTCATGGCCAGAGAAGTTGGACAGTGTGGAGCAAGAAAGGTTCCAAACACTCTGACTAGCTCCTACAAGCTGCTACTGTATCCTGCTGTACATTCTCTCTCTCCAACAAACACAATACGAAAGACCGAATCTAGTGGATCTTGTGGATCTCAAGCTATATCAGCTTTGCAGCCGGTACAGATATCCAGCATGTTCTCGAAAGCACCTAGATTCCAACAATATCCACCATCTGACATACCCGGTCCTAACACATACGACCCTACCGAGCCACAACCTCACTGGAAGCAGGGCGTATACCCTGATCGTCCGGCTACCATGTCGCGCAAACCTCTCACACAGTCTGCACCCGCACCCGCTCTCATTAGCGTCGTGCGTCGGCCCCTCGGACCTAGTACCAAATCCAACCTCGTGCCCGTCGCAACTTCAGCAACTGCACCCGCCAATGCAGTCAAGACACAGATCAAGCTTGAAGACCGTCTCTCCAAAGCAGAAGCAAAGATTCACGATCTTCAACGAGAAAAGACTACTGTCCAGAATGAACTCGGCGACCTCCACACAGAGCTCCGCCTTGCAGCACACAGAGAAGCCAAGCTCAAACACAGCTTGGACAAGTGGGAAAAATCGCATGTTTCCCTCAAGGAGAAGAGTAGCAAGTTTGCGGACCTCCAGGCTAGATTGGGAGAGCTACACAAGGTGCACGAAGAGTCAAAAGCACGCCGGCAAAAGGAGATTGATGAACTCACCGACAAGCTGAGAAAAGAGGAGGACAAGAGAAGGCATGATTTCGCCGAAGTCAGACACTCTTTGGCGGGTGAGAAAGCTAAAACACAGAGCTACGAGGCAAAGTGCTCCGCTATTGAAGCGGAGCTCGAGCATTTCCGTATGCAAGCATCGGCTTCGAGTGACATCTTGAACCAAAAGCAAGCGTTGATCGATGAGCTGCAGGCACAAAGGAATTCAGATCAGATCATCGCCATCGATGCCCAAAAGTATGCGCGCAAGATCGAGACGCAGCTCAACGAGCAAATTGAACAGCTTAGAGCTCAGATCAGCACCAAGACGGATGAGGCAGCTCGCACCGCACTCGAACAGCAAGCAGCATCCGAAGCAGCACGATCCGACTTACAGGCCGAACTCGAGGAACTGCTTGAAGAAGCAGACCAGGTTGAGCAACTGCATGCTCACAACCTCGCCATAGTAGCGAAAGCTGTCTCTCAGCAGGTCGACGCCCTACAGCAACAGTTGCGTTTGGAGAAGGATAAACTGAGGTTCAAATGGCACCGCAATGCATCAGAACGGATCACACAAGAAACTTTAGCAGGCGAGAGAGCCTCGCAGATTCACGAGCTTGTGGCAGTCGTCAAACAGGTACAAGATGACCGCGACTCTGCCAAACAGCTTGTTTCCACGCTCCAGTCCGACCTCGTCAGCATCATAGCCGAACTCAATGCTGAGCGCAGGCTTGCGAGCCTTCTCATCCAGCAGCAAGAAGATCAACAACAACAACGTGTCAATGCTAACAGCGACTGCGGCCAGCATCCCGAACTGACCCCAGCGTTCGAGTGTGACGACGCAACAATATCGCTACTACGGTCAGATCTCGATGACACCAAAGCACGGATTGCCTTGCTCCAAGAAGAAGCAGAAGAGCTGTCAGCACGCCTCATTCATCGCTCAACCGAAGCCAAGGCAGCCGAGGAAGCCTTGATCTCCGCCCGAGCTCAAATCGCCAATCTCGAAGTTTCTGTCGCAGCCAAAGCTCGCGAAGTGGACAGCCTCGTCTCTCAGCTTTCCGAGCTCGAGCCGCTCCGCCGCCGTCTCGCTTCGGCACTCGAAGACGCTTCCACAGCGCGAAAGGAGGCCCAGTCGCACATCGAATCTTCGCGCTCCCTCAGCACCTCTCTTCAGAATGCAAGAGTCGCCGAGAAGGCCTGGCGGGATGATCGAGATCAAATGGCAGCGCAGCTCGACCAAGCGCTGCACTTCGAAGCGCTCTATCACGAACTTGCTCACGAGATGAAGCATCTCATAGAACGTAATGCCCTGGCAGAAGAGGAGAAAGCAACATTGTCGGCCCTCAACTCAGAACTGTTGAGCCATAACAATCCTATGCAAAAGATCATGTACATGGATCGCGTCAGACACGAGCTAGATGACGTCAAGCAGGAAAACTTATCGCTCAGATTGCAACTGGAGAGGATGGAAGAGGAGAACCAGATGCTTGGTAAGGAGCTGAGAGCGTACAAGGCAGTGGATGTGCCGTTGAGCCAACGCCCAAGGGCGGAGGTCACGCGGGTACTCAGGGCAGCGGATCACGAGGGGCTGTTGAGACAGGTGTCTGGGTCAGTAGGATACCAACCTGAGCAAAGACAAGACAGATCCTCGATGCCAGCTGAACAAGCCAGAGCGATGGTTTCGACACCAGTCCGATCAGGGCTTGGCGTAGCGGCGAGCAAGACTCCCTTTACGGCTTACAGGCCAAAGTTCACAGCAGTGCCGCTTCAGCCTGATTTGGAAGAGACTCTGCAAGTCGACAATCGCAAGCACGAGGGACAAAAGGTGGAAGAGCACAACGCAGGTGGACAAGCTCTGCCCCATCCACCGCTGCCGGTCGACACCGGCCTGTCGCTGAAGAAGAGACGTTCGTACGGCAACCTCTCCGTTCACGCAGCTCAGGACTTCAGCCAGACTGAACAGCACGAGGTTGAAGACGATACGCTCCTCCCGCTCCGCGCTGTTGATGTTTCCGATGACGAATACATCGAGCCTGAGGTGGCTGTCAAACGCAACCGTCCTCGAGCAACCCTCGTCAACAGTGGTGCCCTTCGTGTGGGCCCATCATCGCAGCCCTCTTCGATTCCCATTTCAAGCACCGCTCCTACAGCTGTAAACAGTATCTCAGCCACTACTGCTACTAGCCTCAATGGGACCGGAACTCGTCGCCTCAGCCTAACGACTTCAAGCCTTGGTGTCAAAGCACGTCGAGTATCCGAGCTTGTGCGAGCATCGACTCCACCCCTTGCATCCGTTGCCGACTTTTCCAACCTTGAAACGCCTAACAACAACCTCGTCGATGCCGCACTTCCCTCTCCTTCGGCATATGGACTCGCTGATTGGACGGCGACAGATGAGACTTCCCATGTGCCCGGCTTAAACCCTCATCGTGGATTTGAAAGCATTCCTCATTCGACCCCATTGGCTGTACCTAACAATTCAGCACGGTTCCGAAACTCGCGGTACTCGGGTGCCCAGCGTGTACCTCTTTCCAACACGAACGATATACCAAGGGCAAGAGAAAGAAAAGGCTTGATGCCAGAAGGAAAAAGGAACGGTGCTGCACTTGTGGCGGTGATCGAAGCGAACAGTCAAGTTGTATACGAGGACGAGCATGATTCGTTTCAAAAAGGATGGCTTTACGATGATGATCAGCAACAAGTCAACTTGCCGGACTTTTCGATCGAGAACAAGCACGTTGTCAAGAAACAGCAAAAGCAAAAGCTGAAAGCAAGAGGATCAATCAAGTTTGTCAAATCCGGACCTATCACTCGCACTTTGTTCCGATAGACTCATTCTCGGCTCAGTGATTGTACCCATTTGATGCCTGTGAAATGATATCAATGCAACACACACACACAAACAAACGTTGAACGGAGCTTGTGTTTACGAACATGAATTGACTGCACGTTTTGCACTCGAAAGGTGACAAGGTGAACATTGATTAGCTAGGAAAGGTGCATCTGACGAGAAACGTAGGTCGGGGGCAAATCGTAAATATCGTGCAGACTGTGTTCAAGTTTATGCTGATCTTCGAAAAGGTGCTTTTCGTCGTCCAACGACACGGTATAAACGTTCTGCGCCCTATCCGTCACATTGCTTATCTCGTCTAGCTCTGGCGTCTTCCAGTTGTTGAGCCCAATGAAAACGGCGTACACTGCAAGCACGGCAAACAAGGACCATGCCGGAATGAGAAATGCCCATTCCCTGTTTGGGTACCAAGCAATGCCAACACTCTCCAGCCATTCATCCGGAGTGAGTGCCCACGCGATCCAACCAATCCAAAGTACTGTGGAGAAGACGAATAGGGCAAAGCCGTAGTATTCCCCCGTCGATCTGTCTTTTACAGGTGTGGTTTGGGCAGGGGCGACAGATCGAAAGGAATGCCCCGATGACTTTTCGTGTAGCCACGGCTCGATCTCTCCACTAGTCGGAGCTTCTCCTGTGACAACAGAGGTAGCGTGGGCTCGACACGCAGAGAGCTGATTCTCAAAAGGGAGAGCATTGAGGCTGTGCAGCTGTAGCGCAAATGGTCCGGATTGAGCCTGAAAGTGGCTCCTAGCCATCAAACTCCACTCGTAGGTCTTTTCTGGCTCGAATTCTCCCGCTGTATCAGGGTCGATTGGCCTGCCTCGGTAGAATGGTCTGAAGTCGTCCCACATACCATCGAAGACCCAAAAGTCGTCATTGCTTAGCACCGTGTTGAGTCCCTTGTCCTTGATGTCGCTTTGATCTGAGGGAATGGTGAAAGACCATTCCCAGACCACGACACTTTCGCGACGACCGTCCGGCCTTCGCTGTGGCTCTTCTGTTTTGATCTCGAAGACAAAGCTCTTCACTGGTCGCTTGCCTCCGCCTGGATTCTTGTCAGCGTCAGAGGGTGGAATAGGCTCGTTCCAATTAGCTTGCTTTCGAACCACCAAGCGGAGGCCGGAGTAGGCATCTTTGGAAAGTGTGACAGGAAACAAAGTGGTAGATGCCTGGGAGGAAAAACCGGCGCCGCCAAGGGTCAAAGTGTCGAGAAACCCAGAGAATATCACTTCGCCACGAGATGGTGGAGGGTATTGTACGATGGCGGTGTGCGAGTGAGAGGTTCCTCCGCGAACTCGATCATCGATAGCATAGAAGGAGTCAGAACGCCAAGGGAGGGCAGGCGTTCGAGGATTCGGTCCGGGGGCAAAGAGGGGAGTTGTGCCTTCGTACGACATATCGGTCGAATTGCAGCAAGCCGGTTTGTGGAGCAAGCAGATTCGATAGATGAGATGTTGGAGATTGGTAGTAGAATGGAAAGAGGGACGATGTGGTGGGGTTCTGACAAGAAAGTTGAACAAGTGGAGGCAAACAGACGCCATGTTTAGAGCGTGCACAGACAGGCCGGACAAGAATGTGCGGCAGAACTCACACTCATGGGCTAATAGGACAAGCGACCTACCCGAGCTGAACCATCGTTTCCTGCTCATGTCAATCCTCGAAGGTGTTCTTTGATACCTTAACCTTATTACAGCATACGCTACTATCTGCTGCTGACCTACCTCACAAGCCAAGAGCCCAACCTTGGCCAACTGGACGCCTCACCAAGCTAGACGATCGCATCAAATCCACACAATAACCATACGCATGACTTGCCACACCTTGGCGAGATTTGACGGCGCCAAAGATCTCAGCGAAGACTGTGCATTTTGCAAGATCGTCGGGGGTGAGTCTCGGGCATATGTGGTGTACGAGGATACCGAGAGCATCGCCTTCCTCGATATTCTGCCGTTGCGCCCGGGTCACACACTAGTGATACCTAAGAAACACGTCCAGCAATTATCGCATTTGGATGCAGCCACCGCTGCTTGTTTATCTCAAGCCCTAGTATATACAACAAGAGCTGTCGGCAAGGGTAAGTATCACGTTGCAATTCACCGTGTGCTTGAGAGGATGAGTGGAAAGCTTGCTGACTCTCAATCTGGTTCGAATCAAACCGTATTCTGAATGGCATTCGTCGTTGCGGTTTGGCTGTTGGAATCGACGCATAGCACTGGGCGACGAGAGACTGCAAGTCATAACAAATCAAATCTATGCTCAGCTGGTACCACATGTAAGCACTTTGTCGTCGCTCCCAACAGTTACGCTTCGACTAACAGCCTGTCGTGCACTTTCGCTCGCGCAACTCCCACAATACTAATATCCCACAGGTGCACTTCCACATCGTTCCAGCTGCATCGAAGCCAAGTTCGGACAAAAAAGACAAGAAGTCCGCATCAACCAGTCGCATGGCTATGATGGGACTTGGCCACGGGAGGGAAGAACTGGACGACAAAGAAGCGGAGGTTCTCTGTAAAAAGATTAGAGAAGCGTCTCAAGAGGTGGACAAGGAGCGCAATTCCAAGCTGTAAGGCGCATTGCTTTTTCAGAGAAAATCGGCAAGGGATAATTCTGTTGGCTACTATGCTTCCTTGTAGTAGATGGAATTCTATCGACGTGTGTGATTCATCTGTCCAACTACGATCGTGACGAGCTTGGGAAACGAGTAGACATTTTGCACCTCGATTTTGCAAGAGAGAATCATCTAAGGGTACAATCGTGAATTTATTCTGAAGCTCGCTTGATCTTGAGATCGGTGAGGTCGACTTGCGAGCCAGGGGCGATGGCGTGAGGCGATGCTTGCTCAAAGATCCTGTTTTTAGGCGAAGAGGAAAATTTAAGGTAAATCGTTGAGCTTGATTGAGCATTTCTGGAATACGCAAGGAGTGACAACACAGTGTATTGGCGGTATTGAAGTTACTTACTGAGTATATCGCAACCTATGAACAGGAGGACGTTCCGCATCCTGGAAAAGCAAGCGTTCCTCTGCCTTTTCCTTGACGAGTTCAAGATGCCTAGCGTTGCGCTCCTTCCAGACGCTGGAGGGAGTAGTCCAGTTTTCAATATAGCGTGTGAGCCATGGCTTTTCGCCTTCGGTGTGGAAGTTGTCCTCAGATTCGTTGCCAGGTGCGGAGCGGCCAGAGGAAGAAGCTCTGGAAGGGTGAGGGTCGGCGTGGAGTGTAGAGATGCGGTAAAGCCCGAACACGGCGATAGCGCCGAGGAAAGTGTAGCGCCAAATGGGAGCGCCGAAGTTTTCGCTGGGATACTCTTGGTCAGCAACAGCGGAGGAGGACGAAGAAGAGGCACCAGCACGGACGATGCGTGTCGAGTGGAGGGATCGGATGGGGGCAGCAGTGGCGATGGAAAGGGCAGTGGGAGCCCGTCGATGGAGCATACGTGTGGCGACCATATTTTCTGCTGCTTGTGCCGATCAAAAGAGGACAAGACAGGAAAGGACAGAAAGTGATAAGGGTGACGATGAGATAAAATTCGAGATGTCGATGCAGTATCAAGCAGTTTGTATGTAAGTGCAGGCTGCAAGTTGCCATCTTTCCAATCTGGTGGCTTCCCATCCCACACACACACACACACACACTCCCTCTTTCCACTCGTCGGTTCCGAATTCTCCGCCAAATTCAACCAAATCCAAATGACCGATCGATATTTTGTCGCACGATATAAAAACTTGTTTTGAGAAATAGTAAACAAGACTCCAAGTCTAACAACATTGTTGGATTTTACTTTCGGTCACCTGTGTGTCGAAAAAGCAAACCTTGAGACCGCGCATGTGCTGAGTGCGCGTGTTGGTTTCACCTCGCATAGGTTCAAATTGCAAGCCAGTTGAGCAGAGACCCTTGAAATTGAATTGGGCTCACTATACAATCCAACCGTGCAGAGCATGTTTACAGCAAAAAAAAAAAAAACATGCAAGGAATCTTTCCATCGACGCCCGTGTTGCTCGTTCTCTTTTTCTGCACAGTACACCGAACTGCACAGTAAGCTACAGCATTGTCGAAGAGCTTCGAAATGAAAAATAAAAATAAAATCAAGCGTGTGCCTGGCGCCCCTCTTCCCTCTTGCTAGCCTCGACTGCCTTGTTGCCTTGACACACTCACAACCACCTTTGACCATTTGCGGGTGCTTGGCATCTGTTTATCCTCCGACCAGTGTAACTGTAGTGTGCTGATCAGACTTTCGACTCTTTATTTCAAACTGTTTCATCTAATAAAAGGAGGGTCCAGAATAGCGATAGGGGGGGTGGGCACAAAGAGAACGATGTGCACAACAGCCGTACACACCTTCACCTTGTGCAACCTGCGTGTGCTTCACTGTGGGTGGCTGCAATGCCAATCTCTTGTCTAAGTCGTACTGCACAAATACGCATTTTGGCTCCTCTTCAAAGCGCCTCTCTCTCTCTCGATACAATTTCAACGACATGAACCTCTGTTCATCATCGGCATAAGATAACCCACCTTTCCACCTTGTCTGAAGACTCAGCTAGATTACCCCCGTTCATGAGTCACGTTTGAGATAGAGGATAGAAGAAAGCATCGCATGGCTAAAATCCGAGTCGGTGTAAAAGCATACTATGTGTGGTTGAGACTGTGTGCTAGGCTGCTGCCCTTTTGTTCTTGGTCAAATTTGGGTGTGTGTTGGTTTTTCGAGGTTTCACTTGCTGGAATCGCTACTACGTGGATGTGTACTGTAAAGTAAAGTTACTACGGTAAATTACTGTGTTGTAGCTCGACGTTGGATGGCTCTTCTACTTTCACCTTTACCTTTCCTTTTTCATCATCACCTGACCTCCTCTTCTTCCGTCAAGCTTCCTAATTCATCCTGTTCAGCACTGTCACCTACGCATCCCTCTTGACGTTCTTCGCTTAGTCTTAGTCGGCGACTTTGATGGATTTCTCACCCGTGTGATACAATCCAAAACGATCATCAACCCCACCCATTCACATCGTCTCAACCTTTTTTGTGTTCGCCTTGATACCATCTCCTTCTTTGTTTCTCTTTGGCTCCAAAACCTTGCTACATCTCACCTCCGGCTGCTACGTGGTGCTACCTCACTTTGCGCCTTTTCGTCTTTCTTCGTTCTTCAGTATTGCAGTCCGAACAATCACACTCTCTTGACAGCAGCGGCCTCAATAGGTTCATCGCCAATCTCCTTGCACTATTCTTTCATCCGCAGAGGCACAGTACGCACAACAATTGTGATGCTCTGATCCACCCCTCGTCCAGACTTCCTTCCACCTTCGCCTTTGCGCGTCTACATTCTGCCTTGGCCATCTTGGTTCCTTTCACTTCGATATCACCCACTGCTCCCTAAGTACACATAGCAGCCATGTTGGCGCCCTTCTCCTCTACCGCCTCGGCAATCACATCACATCGACAACGTCCACAAATCTACACGTCGCGTCTCACACGTTTCGTATCGACGTCAGCGCTTCTCCTTACTGTAGCTATACCATCAGCCTCAGCATCCATCGCCAATTTCCCCAGCATTGATTTCGACCTCCTGGGCGCCGTCAGCATCGCAGGCTCCTTTGCAGGTATCGAGCTTTGGAACCAGACTGGAACATCAGCAACCACCAATGCTACCTACGACCCAGCTGCATCCTCCCTCCTCTCGCGCGCCAGCAATGGCACCATTAACCTTGTCAGCGCCACCGAAGAGGGCGGCACAATCCGCGCCATCTGTCAGATGCAATCGTCTCCAAATACTGTCTACGTCGCTGGAGACTTTCTCTCGATAGGCGGCACCTCGGTCAGCAACATCGCCGCCTATGATCCGAGTGCCAACACATTCGACAACATGGCCGGAGGTCTCGACGGCACCGTCCAGGCGGTCTATTGCGACAATCAGCACAACCAAGTCATTGCCGGTGGTTCTTTCTCCGGACCTGTTAACGCCAAGACGGATCGGTACCTCGGTAACGTAGCACAGTGGGACGCTGCTGCCTTAACCTGGAATCCAGTCGACTTTGGAGGTCTCAATGGTCCTGTCAACACCATCACAGCAGGCGGCAACAACTCGCTCATCCGTTTCGGTGGCAGCTTCGACACCAAGTTTGCATCCGTGGGATCCAACGGCATCGCTTCAGGCACCAACACCTCTGCATCATCACTCACAGCTGCACTCGCACCCCTCTCGCTCGGCCAGGTCGAATTCGTTGGCGGTCCCAGCTCCAGCGATGCCGGCTTCAACAACCCTGCACAGATCTTGTGTCCCCAAGGTCCAGACGGCAGCGGCAACTCGTATCTCTTTGAGGACGGTGTCGAGGGTCGTCTCACAGCACGTGCCTTTCGAGCTCTCAACGTACGCGCCATCCGACTGGGCAACACCTTGGTCGATGGGCGTGGCACGCGCACATTCGGGATCGTCTCGATCCCCGACAATACCGAGCTCGAGTTGATCTATCTCGACCCAGCCACCGGCCAGAATGCTACTTGCACCAACAATTGTTCTCTGGCGCACGATGCATCCATCCCCTACCAGGATTTCCTCATTGCAGACACATCCGCTAACAATGCTCCTGGCGGCGTCAAGCAGCTCACTGGCATCCAGTTCACTGCTTCTCAGTATTACGGCGCAGGAGCCGGTCTTCATGTGCTCGAGTTGCTCTCAGAAGGTGGCTGGGCTTATGCGTACAACGCTCTCAACCGTGGCGGATGCAGTTCCGATCAGAGCGGTGTCAACGGCACCGACTCGTCGTCCACCAATCAGGGCGGCTGGTACACCAGCACCATCAACACACTTGCTGGCACCACCGAGCCCGTGCTCGCGTACACCGACTCGTACAGCAACCTTGGTTCTGCCTCCTCGTCCGCCACTGTCACATTTTCGGTCGACATTCCCTTCAACGGCAACTACACCATCAACATGTTTGTTCCAGGGTGCAGTGCGAGTGGATCGTGCGGCCAGCGCACTGATGTTCAAGCCAATGTCTTTGCCGTCGAGGGCTCGCAGGGCAACCTAACACGTATCTCGCAGACCAATGAACAGGATCAGACGGTTCAAATTTACAGCGGCGAGGTCAACAAGGCCGCTCAGGGCTTCCAGCCGACCGTAGTTCTGTCCATCCCTGCAGATGCGCCTGCGCCATCTGGTGGTGGGCAATTCACCGTCATCGCCGACAAAGTCAGCTTTCTACTGCTAAACAGCAACGAGGCGCTTCAGATGAGCTCCAGTGGGTTCGGTGTGCTCGAGTACAACCTCTTCGACCCCGCCGTCACTGCTCTACAGACTAACGGCACGGGCATTCTGCCCAATACCACCATGACCAGCATTGATACCCTCTCCGCCACGCTGTACGCAAACGGGGTGCGAAAGAATAACAACAACAATGCAGTCTCGGCGATCGTTTCAACCGGGGCTGGCACGTTCGTTGGAGGCTCGTTCACATCCACTGGTAACGTCAGCTTTGCCAACTTCGCCGGCTTTTCGGGGGACGCCAAGACTCCCATCGCGATCGCAAACGGAGGTCTCAACGCACCCGTCCTGGCACTTGCCAGCCTTGGAAATGCGCTCTTCGTAGGAGGCAGCTTCACCGGCACGGCCGACAACTCTGTCTCTGCTTCCTACATCGCACGCTATGATCCCGACAGCAATGCCTGGACGGCGCTCGGTGGAGGCCCCGACGGTGCTGTGTCGTCGATCTATCCTCTCGGCTCCGATGCGATTCTTGTAGCTGGCGCCTTCGAGACTGTCAACGGCACTGGTCAGTCTGGCGGATACGCGGTCTGGAATACGACAGCCAACGGATGGCAGACGCAGACTAGCTTCGTGTCGGCAGAAATGACGGCAGCTTTTGCCGACTTTGCCACCACCACCCAGCAGAGCTTCCTTGCCGGAAGCGTACGAGCCGTGAGCCTGCAGTCGGCATCAGGTGCTGCTCAGCTGCGTGCGCCTGACAACGACGGCCAGTTGCCCATCATCGAGTCACTCAATTTTCAGTTTGCATCTCCAGCTGGCTCGTCTAATTCCGCATCCTCGTCTAACACTGCACGCAGGCGTACCATCGCTGTCGCGGGACAACAGAAGCAGCGAAGTCGAGCTCAAAAGAGCGATGTGCAGAAACGCGATGCCTCCGCCTCGACCTCCGGTCTTGGCTCCAAATTACGCTCGCTTCTCCCTCGATCTCCCTTGAGCAGAGACAATGCACGTTCACCCTCACAGGTTTCATCCTTGACCAGACGCGCCGACGTCATGGTGCCAGCATCGCTCATGTCTAATGGTCAGAACGAAATCCTTGCTAGTGCATTCTGGCAACGCGATGATGGATCCTTCGTCAACATCCTCGGTGGCAACTTCACTACTACGACTGGCATCCGCAACTTGGCTTTCTACGACGGATCGACCCACTCCGCCACCGCCTTCCCATCGCAGCCTTCTTCAGCCAACCGGCAGTCCATCTCAGTGATCCGCTCGTTGCTCGTTGACAACGACATGCTCTATGTCGGTGGCGATGGCGGCTTTGAGGCGTACGATCTCAAAAGGGCAGCCTGGGTTACCAACGGCGCCCCTCTCTCTGCCAGTTCTGGTCAAGTTCTTTCGGTCACCGCCCTCGACCACCGGCCCGACACTACTACGCTCATCGTGTCAGGTAGTTTCGCTTCCGCCGGTTCACTTCCCTGTCTCAATGTTTGTCTCTGGGACACCAACGGCATGCGCTGGAGTCCCTTGAGCGCCGGTCTCACCGGCCAGATCTCTGCGATCGACTTTGCTGGAAGCAAAGCCAACCTACTCATCCTTGCAGGCTCAATGACGGTCAATGGGGCTGAAGCTTCCCTCGCCAGCTACAACTTTGACTCGCAGATCTGGTCCAGCTTGGGGTCGGTTGGAAGCGGCGCGAACCAGATCCCGGGCCCTGCCACTGCTGTCAGCGTCGATGACCTGAATGCCAACGCCATCTTTGCAGCCGGCCGCACTGCCGATGGAACCGATCCTTATCTAGTCATGTGGGATGGAACTCAGTACACAGCCGTCGGTACCGGTCAATTCTTGCCCGCCACCGGGATCTCGCAGCTCACCTTTGTCCCCATTTCGAAAGCACATGCCAGCAACAACGTTCTCGAAGACAATCGTATGCTGGTCGTCAGCGGTGCTCTGACCACTCAGGACTATGGCAACATCTCCAGCGTCTTCTTCGACGGTCAAAGCTACTCTCCCTTCTTGCTCGCCACCAACCTCGATGGCTCTTCCGGCATCGTTCGAGCTTTTATCCGATCGACCGAAGTGTTGCGCTTCCCCAACTTGCACCACTTGGCTGTCGGACTCGTTATCCTCATCTCCATCGCCATTGGCCTGGGAATTGTCTTCTTTCTGGTGCTGCTGGGCTTGATCTGGGCGGTAGCAAGAAGACGACCCGAGCCAAAGGACATGGATGTGCCTATCTCGGCAAGCGACGAGTCGCTCGGTTTTGGCGAAAAAAAGCGCCCTTCCAGCCTGTTGGCCACCCTGAACGCCGCTACTGAAAATGCAATGCTTGGGGCACATGGTGGTGCTGCCGCTGGTGCTGGCATTGGAGCCTCTGCTGGTGCGGGTGCTGCCGGTGCTATGGCTGCCCACCGCGATGCAGGCGATACGAGCGATGAAGCCGCTATTTCCAACTACCACAGCGACGGAGGACGCACAGGTCAATCCCAGTACCTCACAGACGACGCTGGGTTCTCTGACGCTGAAGCTGGTCAAGCCACAGGCGTGGTGGGAGGCAGCGCTGTGGCAGCAGCGGCCATCGAAGGCGATCAAGAAGGCGATTCGCCGTCGGAGGGTATTCCTGCGCATGCAAGGTATGACTTTGTTCCAAATCACGAGTCCGAGCTGCCACTCACGGCAGGAGAGCCCATCGAGATCCTCGACGACCAGTACAGGCATTGGTGGTTGGCTAGAAACAGCAGCGGGCTCACTGGAGTCGTGCCGAGTGCGTACGTCATGTGACAGGGAGCCGAGACGATGCATCATACCCAGTTGCTTTTCCCCCCTTTCGCCCAAGGTGTGGCGACAGTGGAAGGAACTATTCATAAAAGTAGTATCGAATTGCAATCACACTGTCTTTTCTCCCCCTGGCCTTTCTCTTGGCCAACTATTCTCAATCTTTTCTTTTTCGTTTTCTCATCATGTCTCGCAGAAGGCAGGCCTCCGTTTGCTAGTTGTCCTTGGTTTGACTTGAATTCATTAGCATGTTTCTCAAGATCTCTGCTTGGAATGAATGTGCGGATGAGTGTGAGCAGATGTGTCCTGTTGGAAAGAGCAAGCAAATTTGATGCGTTGAGACAGCAACAATTGCTCACCCAAGTCAGAGTGTAGCAGCAAGAGGATGCTGGCAGCTGGGTGTAATTTTTGAAAGACTCAAAATTTGGACGATGTAACATGGCAGAAGCCGAAAAAAGACCGGCTTTTGAAGCAGTGCGTTCGGAAGATCATCTTGAACGACTCCCTCCACACACACATTCCCGTTTGCCTTTGGCTGCTGTCGTCGTCTAAGCTCGTGGCACGCCGTTCTACACAGGCAACTGCATTGCAAGCGCATCCACCCAACCCACTAGCCTCTCTGTGTGCGCTTTCTACCATTCGCCAGGCACTTCCAGCAACGTGCCAGGTCGGACAAACCGCCGCCCAGCATGGCGTTCGACCTCGATGCGTGTATCGCCACGCTGCTCAAAAAGCAACTTCTTGGCGAAGCGCTGCTCAAGGAGATCTGCGAAAAGACAAAGGAGATCCTCATGCGCGAATCGAACGTCGTCCATATCTCGGCTCCAGTCACTGTGGTTGGTGACATCCATGGCCAGTTCTACGACTTGATAGAGATTTTTCGTATTGGCGGCTACGCACCGCATACCAACTACCTCTTTTTGGGCGACTACGTGGATCGGGGCTTGTTCTCTGTGGAGACTATCTCTTTACTCACATGCCTCAAATTGCGGTATCCAGACCGAGTGCAACTGATTCGCGGCAATCACGAGTCGAGGGCGGTCACGCAGACTTATGGATTCTACACCGAATGCCAACGAAAATATGGATCAGCGAACGTGTGGACATACTTTACAGACATGTTTGACTTTCTCACACTATCTGTTGTGATTGACGATCAGATCTTTTGCGTTCACGGTGGACTATCGCCTTCGGTGCACTACATTGACCAGGTAAAGATCATCGACCGATTCCGCGAGATCCCACACGAAGGGCCAATGGCGGATCTTGTGTGGTCCGATCCAGATCCGGACAAGGAAGAGTTTGCTATTTCGCCTCGAGGCGCAGGCTATACTTTTGGCGCAAGTGTAGTCAAGCATTTTTTGCATCGGAACAACATGAATCACATTTTAAGGGCGCATCAGTTGTGTATGGAAGGTTTCAGCGTGTTGTACGATGACAGGTTATCAACTGTATGGAGTGCACCGAATTACTGTTATCGTTGCGGGAATATGGCCAGCATTCTAGAGGTGTTTCCGGACGGAAGCAAGCATTTCAACACCTTTGAGGCTGCACCAGAAAACGAAAGAGACGGACCCAATCAGCATAATCTCAATGGAGGGCCAACGGCGAACGGTAAACACGAGGCGGTCGAGTATTTCTTGTAGCATCACGATCAAAAAGCATCACCATGATATCCTTTACACGCATGCACAGAAGCTCACAGCCAGTGTGAAGCGTCCTTGTGCCGGAGCCCAGATGAGCTGACCATGAGATTATGGCTTTTCCGCCCTGAGCTTCACGCCAGTAATGGACGGAACTATTCCTGTGCAGCACCAAAGCACAGAGGAGATAGGTGGCCATGGAAGCAGTTGGCTTGTCCAAAGAGACTGAGAACCAGCTTTTCGCAGTCTTCATCACCCTTGCTAGAGGAAGCTTTAGAAATCATGGCAGATCATGATCGTCCGGGTGGGTACTACTCGTCGCCAGAGTCTTGAAATGGAATGATGTCTTGTCTCAGTTGCTCGCAAGCCGGGCGCATAGACGAGGGGACTCTTGACTCCGTTGCCACAGTGCTGTCGTCAATCAATATAGGGCCCCGGATAAGACCAGCGACCATGTGTTGTGACAAAGGGCCAACGTTGAATTACACAGATGGGTGAGTGTTTTAGTCGTCCAAGAAGATGACAGAATCGTGTTGGTGTTGACGAGGAGAAGAAACATCCATCCTTTGATTGCATTGTACTCTCTGCTCTCTGCTCAGTCGAGGCAAGATGCTAAGGTGAGTCACTGTAGCATATGCTCACGTCTGCAACAAACCATCTTGAGATGGCACGTATGATGAACCTTGGTGAGAACAGCAGACCAAACCACCCCGTTGGTTGCCAACCTTGTTCCTCTCATCGTCGTCTTGGTCATGCGTTTCATTTGCGACATTCACTTGACCTTTCTCATCGATTGACTCTGTCGACTGACTCCACCGCTTCTGTTTCATATCACCTAGCACCTTTCTCGTTGCACGTACAGTATACTGTGACCTTCATCTCGAAGGTCGTTCAATGTACCGTTCATATACTTTTATTTTGCCACTTTCGGACACAACTGGCGCTTTGGCGGAGTGGTTATCGCGTGGCACTAGAAGTAGGAACTAAGTGCCAATTTGATTTGTGACACACTTCTAGAGTATACATCTACTCAACAACATAATGCCATTCCCTCTGGGAGCATAGGTTCAAATCCTGTAGGCGTCGTTTATTTTTTATTTTTTCTCTCTGCGTTGGCCCCTTCAGAGCTTGGTTTTGCAACACAGAATTAGTGTTAGATATTTTTGTTGATGAACGAGTTGCACCGTTGAAAGATTAACGGGTAGTAAGAGACGGCACAGGTGAACCTTGAAAAAATAAGGAAAACAAAAGCAAAACAAAAAACTGAGAAAAAGGTGGTCTTAAAAAATAGCCTTGCTGGAACCGCATTGAACTCAAGGCTGCAAGCTTAGATAGATTATTTGAGCTCTCCTCGGAACCATATTCTCCCTGTGAAGAGAACGGTGTAGCAATAAATCACCTCCAAGAAGATCGGCTTGCAGCAACCTGATGATATTCAAAGGATGTGGCTTCAACGTGGAGAGAGTGTGGACGACGCGTGCAATACTGTAGATCGGAGTGCCAAGGTGCAGCTCTATTGAGAATGTGTAAAAGACTTGATTGTGGCATCCTTGTCCAAGAGTGAGTGAGGAATCGAGTCTTGCCGTTGTGTTGTTGTTGTTGTTGTTGTTGCTGTGAATAAAGCGCGTTGATGTTGAAATACCGGCAGCTGAATGAATCAATAATATCAAAATTAGCGAGGCTTTTTGACTCGATCTGGTGCCTGGAATTGTGTCAGCCGCTTTTGGGCGGTGCTCTCAAGCTCGGCTGAGTTGGGCTGGACCGTGCGATCTCAAGCCTTGTTCTTCTCAATACATTCCCTTCCACTTCTAACACCATCATCCTCGACATCACATCGTCCACCTTTGGCAAGTCACGACCAACACACGAGTTTTCGCAACAATCCTTGCTCTTAGTGCGGCTTTCCATCTCAATTGCGAAACTTGACGTGTCGAGCTTAATCTTGTGCTGAAAGCGAATACCTGTGTCGCCCTTGCATTTATCCACCCTTCCACCACAACACCCATCACCATATAGTATCAATACTACTACCGACATGTTCTTGTTCGACGCACTCGTATTCCTCATAGCCATCACGCTATCCATCGCCATCTCGGTCCTCATCTCGCAACCTTTCAACGGTGCGATTGTCCGACTTCGTGCCAACTACCTTCCCAAAGCAGTCAGCCTCGACAACGTACTCGAAGATGGGGCCGTTGGATCCACTTCCGGCCCTCGTGCTCTCTCCTCTTTCCTCCTCTCAGAGCGTCGCTCCAGTGCCAAGATCGGTCCCGTCGTCACTGGCGTATTCTCAATGATGCTCAGAACAAAACGCCTCGAAGGATGGGCAGGAATCTACAAAGGCTCCATCCCCGTTGCCATTCAGATCTTCACTCTGAGCACGCTCACTTTTATCTTCTTCTCCAGCGCATCCGCTAGCTCGCCAGGTAGCGCGTACAAAGCTGGTCCCGCCGGTCCAGGTCAGTTTAGCTTCTTTGCCAATCTGTTCTACATGCTCTTTGTCTCGATGGCAGCCCTGCCCCTCAACGTCCTCACTTACCGTACCATCGTTCACCCGCGCATCCTGCCACTCAACACACCCCGAGAGAATCTCAGGGAATTGCTTTCCTACACCGAATTCAGCCAGCCCTGGCGCATGTACCTTCTCCCTGGTTTGCTAGCTGCCAACGTCGCCCACGTCGCTTGGATCGGATTGGCCACCCGAATCGTCAGACAGCTCACTGTGCCTTCTCTCGGCGGTCTTCCCGGTTCCACACCAGCCAGCCCCGAGCAGGATACGTACAGCGGACCCAACTCGAACATGCTCGAACTCAGCCCAGTCGGGCTGCCATTGTTCGTGCTTTGGAACGTCATCAGCGTCGTCGTCCTCGCCCCGCTCGAGTGCGCCATGGTCAGATTGTCGACACAGAGGCCAGAGAGGCAGAACCCATTGCACAGGGCTTATGCAAAATTACCTACCAATGGCGCTGGCGCTCCCTCACCGTATTCTCACCAAGCAACCGCTGCTGCTCAAGCTCACACTGGTGGAACTTACCGCGACGCAGACACGACAAATTCGACCGACAGCGCCGCTGCTGACAAGCCTTTGCCAAGCTCGCCTGATGAATTGCCAGGTCGACCTTCGTTTGCCATTGACGACGAAGGTGACGATGACGATGATGCACACGCCGCCAGCTCCAACAGACCCAACGATGGCAACAGCAGCAATAAGAGTGCTCGAGTGCTTGGCCAAACTTCGCTCGATCCCGGACGTACAAGCAGCAACAGCAGCAATACCAATAGTGCCTTGAACGGGTTCAACTCGCGACCGTCGTTCAATAGCGGTGGTGAACCACCCGAGCCAGTGATTGCGCTTCGACCGATTGAAGAGCAGACAGCAGAAGAGGCAGCTGCAGAGTTTGGCGCACCGGTGGTTAAGAGGTATGAAGGTTTGATGGATTGTTTGAATAAGATGGTGGATGAGGAAGGTGTTGAGAGTTTGGGTAGGGGTGCTTGGGTAACTCTCTTGGCCATGTTTGCTGGATCGTTTAGTTGAGCCATCGTCTTCTAAAAAAAATATGAAACAAAAAAAAAAACCAAAAAGAAAAAGAAAAAGAAAAAGAAAAGAAAAGAGAGAGGCTTAAGGAGTGGAAGATGAGGTTTGTGGTGTAGCATAGTTTTTTTTTTTTTTTTTTGGATTTGATCTTGTTTATTTGGGTGAATGGTATCGTCTTTTTTTGGAATTGAATGTTTTTGTCCCCCCCCCCCCTCTTCCCTCTTCGGTCCTCGTATGGATGATTGTTTGTATGTGTGTGAGAGTGTAAGACCATCGACGGTGATATTTGGAGACGATCAATCATTTAAAAAGGCTTCTTGGTCGTCGTTCAACCTAAAAACCGTAACCATTTTTTTTTAATTTTATTATTAATATTATTATTTTATTTGGGAATTAGTTACACATTTCATTTCCTGTATATACACACTCAAAATAATTTATGGTCAACATAACAATACTAACAATAATAAAGCTCAATTTTCAACCAACTAACAAAAAAAAAAATTAAAAATTAAAAATTCACCAAATCACATCATCCACCTTCGAATACATCCGCAAACAAGATTCCAACAAATGCCACGTTCTCTGCAAAGCATCTTTGACCAAACTTCTCAAAATTACATCCCCTCGATTATCCCTAATCCTACTATTCACATTGTTCAATTGATGAATGATATTTCTCACCATGATGATGCGTGATGAGTCGAGTTTGGGCAAAAATGTACGATACGGTGTGAGTGCTAATCGAAGTGCTTTGGTCCCTTTCACCTTGTTGGTCGTAACATCCGCTGCTGCTGCTGTTGTTGTTGTTGTTGTTGTTGTTGCAGGGAGGGGTTTACCTTTAGTATGGTCGCAGGTTGAGGGTTCAGTAGTGGGAATAATCGGAGATGAAAAGGTACATAGATGAATCGCAAGTTCACCAAGAGCGAATCCGACTAGTTGCGTGGCGCTTAAAACCACATCAAATCGTGTCCCAGCACTTGCCTCTTTATTAGACTTTGACGATATCCAAGGAGGTGCAATGTAGAATGGCGATGTTGGGTCACTTGAATCAATGGCCCGAACAAGCATCTTCAAGTCCAATGAGAATGGCCGGAAAGGTGTCCGTCTCCAGTACACATTCTCCCTCTTAAATCGTTCGGCTTCGACAACCCCATCCATCACAGGGTCAGACGAGGGGACATCTTCTATCATCTCAATTTCAACAGGCGACGCGGCCGCAACTCCTATTGTGTCGGACGGTTTCGTCAGATGCTCGGTAAGCGCTAGCCACGCCAAGAATCTTTGAACTTGAACCATCTCTGTTGTTTGCGCTTTTGCGGATAAAACAGAGACCAATCTGGCGCGAACCACAATCGAGTCCGTATCGAGTGCTGTGAATGTTCGTCGACATACTTCTTTTTGCAAATCGTTCAGACATTCGCACGACTCTCTTGCTGCAGCTGAAAAGATTGCGTTGAGAGCACCTCCGATTTGTGCCTCGAGTGTAAAGTTTGTACTTGCCGCACTGGCAATGGCCATACTTGCCACATATCCAGCCAAGGTTGTCACATTTGACCCAACCACTCGTTCCCCTTTGTTTGCATCCGCACGAGTCACCATTTCGAGCACCTGAGCTAGATTTGTCAAGATATGCTCCCTCTCTGCCTGGGTCAAGTATACGCGTTGACACTTTTTTGGTTTGCCACTTGCCGTGGTGGGCCGTTTCAAAGTCGGACAGACCCAACTGGTCACTTCGACCTCATCCGGAAAACATTCTTCGAGAACATGTTCGCGAACGCCGATGCGGTTGAGGATTCGTGGGATGAGCGAGATGATCTGCGACAAAGCCTGGGGTACTGTAGTGCAGAGTTCAAAATGGTGAGAGGATGCAGAGGAGGGATGAAATAGTGTTTTGAGAAAGGATGAGAGGTGGATGGACTGGACAGCATCAGTGTTGAGGATGTACGTTACGGCGATGCGGATGATAAGCCGACTGATCTGGAGAGGATTAAGGTCAAGGTAAGGGGGGATCATGTTGCACAGGATCATGGAGGGGAGGTGCGAGAGCCATGCTTCGTCATCGGATGTGGCAGCGAGACTTGTCGAGTGAGTTAGATCCGACTTGGTGCTGATGTTCACCACGTCGCAGAAAGTCTCGACTGTAGGACGAGTGGTTCTTTCCGACTCGTAGAAAGGTACGTGTGCCATAGGCCGTTTTGAGCTGGGATCAATACGATGGCGTGCATCTCGTTGAAGGATATCGAGCGCCACAGTCTTTTGGTCCTCCGCCGCATTCACTGCAGCAAAGGACTTTGCAAGTCGACTTTGGTGCAGTTGGATTTCCTCCGTATCTTGTTCATCGTCCGTCTCACCAGCTTCGGACTGTGAAGACCACAAGTAAGAAGGAATCGTTGGCGACAGAGCTCTCACCGACAAAGCTGGTTCATCCTTCTTGCTACCGTGGCTCGATTGTGTCACCTTTGACGACGAAAATAAGCCCTTATGAGCTGCTCGTGAAGATACTTCGGTTGACACCTCCTTGGCGACTTGTCCATCATAAGCGATACCCATTTTGCCCAATCGCTCTTCCTCCATACTCCTGGCAATAGCCTCGGCTTTCGAGAATCCATCCGCATCCGTACCACGACTCATCCTCCTCTGCTGCTCCCTTAACATGCTATTTATACTCTTTCTAGTTTTGAACGGGTCTGCTGCGAGCTGAGCTACAGACTTGGGAAGCTTGTTAGGATGGCTTCGTAGGCGGGAGGCATCATCGAGCGGATCGATTGAGTAGGTGGTGGGACGTTTTACTTGTCGCTTGCCACGACCAAGATTGAGAGAGCCGAGAGGTTCATAGTCGTCGTGTTGGTCTTGGTCGCCATCAGGCTTTGGCACGGTGGAAGAGCTGGTGCTGGCCCGAGTGGTGGTGATGGGTGAATGTGCAACTGATCGTTGTTGTTCATGTTGAAGTTTGGCCTGGGCTTTGAGGCGCAATGTTTCGCGAAGGGAGAGCGCAAATCCGCCAGTGCTGTTGCTATTCGCCTCGCCTATTTTTGTCGAGTCGCTACCATTTGTCGAGGCAGACATTACGACCGTATCGACTTGTGTGATAATGACGGAAGGAGTTTGAGTCGGCCAATGCAAAAAAAAGAGGGCGAGAACAACACTTTGTGGATTTCTTAGACACGCATTTACTTTACCTGCAACAGTCAAATTTGTGGAGGACGAAATAGATGAATTATTTACCCATTTCACCTATTCGTGATTTACCCCATTCCACCCATTCCACCCATTCCACCCATTCCACCCAATCTTAACCCGCGTCACCGCCCAGATTCACTCACTACTGTTTGACGTCAAACCAATTCGAAATGCTCACCATCGTCCTCTCTTTTTTTCTTCTTCTTCTTGTTTTGATACTGGGCTGTGCTGTACTACTTTCACATCCGGCATACTCTCTGGATTGAGCAACGACATCAAGTCATACCTCCACCCATCACAAATTTCAGCCGAGGTAAACCGCAGTTTGCGTTGAGTCGAAATCGTTCCGCTCAAGCGCAAAGGCAGCAAAGAGCCCATGGTACGACCAGACAGAATCAAGTCTTGAATACGGCTCATCGTACTTTCATTTAAGCGCGACATTTACAGCTGCAGCGATTGCCATTCGCATGTGAGATGCCGGTGTCAGTACACTACCACAGCTTGTGCGTTAGCTTAGGCCGCGTAGCAGTCCCTCAGACCGCAACACAGCTAATACGGTATCATCACTTGGACCGGAAAATCCATAGTAAAACATTACAAATCATGCCTCAAACACAATGACAAAGCACGACCGGAGACGAGCAGGCAAAGAACCAAGTGGGATTGTCGTAAGAAGACTTTTCGGTGGGCGAGATGCTATGATGCTACAGATCGAAGGTGAAAAAGAGAGGCTTGATGGTGGGCCCCCATCGTAAAAGGGGGTTTTCGCATGTTCTGACGATGCAATTGACCAGAAATGATAACGACAAAGCCTCTAGGAACGGGGCTTTTCCTTCTTTGACATGAACAGCGCCTGAATACGTGCGAGAATGGTGTATAATCATGGTGATTGTCAGCATTTGGGCATCATCAGGGTCAGGAATCGAAACGGAGAAGAGATGCGAGCACTTACCTTGAGACCGACACCAGACACCTTGACGACCTTGAAACGAACACCTGGAATATCACCCTTGGCCTTACCGGCACGACCGAAACCAGAGATGAGCACCTCGTCGTTCTCGTCGACAAAGTTGAGACAACCGTCATTGGGGACGAAGGCGGCGACCTTCTTGCCGTTCTTGATGAGCTGAACACGCACACACTTTCGGATAGCCGAGTTGGGCTGCTTGGCCTCGACACCGATCTTTTCCAGAACGATACCCTTGGCCTGGGACGAACCACCGGTGGGCGACGTCTTGTAGAAATTGCCAAGAGCACGCTTCTTGTACTGAGCGTCGGCCTATTGTCGGAGAAACAGATTGTGATTGGATCAACGGTGTGGAAGGGAGCAAAAGTCAGTTGATCGTGTTCAGAAGAGTGGCTGCAGAGTGGCTGAGGATGATCCGAGGGTCACAAAAGGCGAGGACGATGCCGAGCAAGTAACTGCGCGCGTCTGTATGACACTTGAACCCGCGATCATCGTAGCATACTCTTGCAGTGTGTTTGAATGTTGCGGATACGTACCCATCGGTTGTCTCGGCGGGTCGAGACCTGCTTACGAGCTGTGTTAAGACCACGAGGCTTAGCCATCTTGAAGAAACTACAAGAAGGTTGGTGAAAGAAAAATGCGACGCAGAAAGTATATGGTGATCAGAAAGACGATTCGAACTTTTGGGAATTCGATGCGGCTAAGTCTGGCTAAATCTGGGTGCTGAACATTGTTTGGTGCTGGAGAGTGTAAGCCAGTCGATCGTGGGGAACGCGCAGAGGTTTGCTGAAGTTCCGAAGCTTTATCCCAGATCCACTCTTTGCGCAACAGGTCGAACGTCGTGTAAGTTGCCGTGAGCAAAGATGCTGATGTGTAACGAATTTATGAAATGATGATTGCAGTCAATGGCCCAATATAAGCCGGAAAAATCAAATGCTGTGTGCGTGAAGAACTATATAATCAAGATGCAAGCATCTTGACGCAAGATCTGGCGGGTGGCGTGCGATGACAGTTTGCAAATTTAATTGAGTGCTACGATGGTCGTCTCCTTGCAAGCTGCTGTCTAGGTGAGGTTCAATGCGCATGCGCATGTGTGTTCGTCAGGCGATGAGGGCTGATGCAGGCTATGGTTGAGACGCTTCGAGGTTCTTTGAGAAAACGGCAGAATTGAAACTAATTGCAGATGAACCGATGATGTGCGAGGCTTTGTTGAACTGAAACGGTGGTGCTTGCTGACCGAGAATGCCAAGATTGTATATTGCATATACATATGTCGACTGATATATGATAGGTACCTACTTTGTTGGATGGGGAGGATATCTTGATGGTGAGGAAAGGAGCTCGGTGGTGAGCGGGCTTGGTATGCACTCTGGCTTGGACGGTGCTGGCTGGCTGACAGACAGAAATCGAAATCGCAAACTGTGGAACCTTGGCTGCTCTTTCTATCTCTCTGTGCCAGATTGGCGGGATTTTGAACGCTCCAGCCTCGAGGCTGAACTCAGCCGCTGACCGACTGGTCGCTTGGCGCGCTCACGTCAAATTTCTCCAGTCAAAAAACATTTACTAGCACATCTCGGCACCGAAGTCAGAATTCAAGAATGCTCCCAGCTTGTTACTGGTCGTGGGAGTTTTTGATTTTGCATCACGTGTTTTCGCCCCGCAAGGCCATCAACAGGGCACGCTCTGCCAGTGTGCAAACCTTTGGGAAATTTGAGATTTGTGAATTTTCAAGATTGTAAAGTCAAGTACAGTGTAGTGCACCGTGGATGGCAGCCTCTGCGAAAACGTTCCCCCGTATTACTAGCGTTGGCGAACCAGTCTTTGAGATTTCATCCGCAAAGTGTCGACGGCACATGAGAATGGGCGTGACCAAGGTGAATCACCTCACTTGGCCAAATTCTCGTCGTAGCTGCCATCCAAGTAAGTGAGTGAGTCTAGCCCGAGCCAATCCAGCCAATCCAGCCAATGCAGAAGGCTGACTTGGCTCACATCTGCATTCTCGTCACCATCATCCTACATCAAGATCCCCCATCCATCACAATGCCTAAGATCTACAAGGTTAGTGTCCTCACCATCTGCTACAGTCTACACCATGTCAATAACATCACCACGAGAAGCAGAAGGCGTACATCCACAATCTTGCATTCGACATTCTTATATCTCGATTCAACGTCGTCGTCCATGGCGTCGTAATAGCGCTTGTTTCAACCTCACAATTTCACAAAGACCATCATGCTGACCCTCCCATTTGCACCATCTGCTTCTTCATTCATCCTTTACAGCCAGGAAAGGTCGCCGTCGTCCTTAGCGGCCGTCACGCCGGTAAGAAGGTTAGTATACATCTAAATTGTGCACTATCAGCAAAGCAGCATCAGCTTCCGAGAACTGTCATCCAACCTCAGCATTGCATTGCACAAAACAGCATCAGGAGCATCGTTGCATGGTAGTAACAGGACACTAAGATTGGAATCAGCGTAAATGTCTACGGTTTAGTCAACAAATCAATGGTCGCGGTTTCACTGGGAATGAGGCCAGGAGTCAAGAGATATCTGCTTTGTCGCATGAACGATCGTGAACTTGATTAAACGTTGTCCACAATGCAAGTAAGGATGTTGGAACAGTCGCAGCTGCATCAGATTTGCCAAAGCAGGCACCGGCCAAATGATTAGAATGTCGCCGCAACATGGTATGGCTGCAACACGCATCACAATCGGAGAAACCGTCAACGAAGCATGGAGTCTACGCAGAAAGGTTAGAAGAGATGACGTTGATTCTTGGCGATTGCTGGCACCAGTCTACGTTGGCTCACTGCACCGTGTACGAATGTCGCCTTTGCGTCTAGGTCGACGATGCATACCAGATTTGGTTGGAATAGTCAAAATGGCAAGGTCAGAATGGCTGGTCTGGCAGACTGAGCTCGGAAGCTACATTGCTGTTTTGTTTTGCAAATAACAGCTTCCAGCGCTTCACCGAAGCATCATTTCACTGACCTTGTTACATCCGTCTCGAATCTTTGCCACTTTAATAGGTTGTTGTCATCAAGCAGTTTGACGATGGCTCGAAGGACAAGTCGTTCCCTTACATTGTCGCCGCTGGTATCGAGCGATACCCCAGCAAGGTGACCAAGCGCATGGGGGCCAAGAAGATTGCCAAGCGATCCAAGGTCAAGCCTTTTGTCAAGATCATCTCGTACAACCACCTCATGCCCACTCGTTACGCGCTTGAGCTCGAGGGCCTCAAGGGTGCTGTCACCCAGGACACCTTCAAGGAGCCTTCGCAACGCGAGGACGCCAAGAAGCAGATCAAGCAGATTTTCGAGGAGAAGTACACCTCTGGCAAGAACAAGTGGTTCTTCACACCTCTCCGCTTCTAAACGCATCACAACCTCTTTTTTATTGAGTCGGTTGTCTTTCGTTCCTTTGCGGTCGCATCTCTTTTCTTTTTTTGGCATCATCTACGCATAGCATATACACATTCCCGCCTTTTTCTTCACCAGATCCGATGAGATCGCGGGAATTTCTTTACCGTCTACAACCAAACCTCCCCACGTTGGCTTTTCAGGTTCTTTTATTTTTTAAACTCTTGGTCTGACTGAGATTCCAACGTTGTAATGACATGCACACACACACACACACACACACCTCTATCTTCTACAAACTCACAACCAGACCAATTGTAGCTACCAAAAGCTTTTTAAAGGCACACACCTTTTTCTTCAAAGGAGAGGTAGAGAGAGATGCTTTTATGGCAAGAAAATATCACTTCCAACTTTCGCACAGATAGTTATGACGTTTTGTTTTTCTCTCTGATAGCGCAGAGTGGACTTGTCAGAATAAGTGTGTTTGTGTGTGTCTGTTGAAAGCAAAGCCTCGAATGGGATAGAAAAGGATGAGATCGATATTTTCAAACGGGAGCAATGACATTCGTATTTGAAATTAGCTCAACACAAACATGGTTAATTTGGGAACAATCGTCGTATGAAGAGAAGAAGAAGAAAGAAAAAAATTAATTTTTTTTTTTTTTTTTTTTTTCTTATTTACAGCTTTTAATGTAATGAATTCGATATAGGAAAAAAATTGTAATAGTGTGATTTGTGATTTTGTGAAACGGAACCCAACTAAAACTTGATTTTAATTTCAAGTTGAATCGGCTCGATCCAAAAAAGTAAGCGTTGATGCATTTATTAACTTTGACTTTGCTTGAGCCTCGACTTCTCGGCTTAAAAGCACAAGTTTTGAAATGACAAACTCAGAGAGATGCTGCAAAAAGGTCAAAAAAGATAATGAACCATCTTGAATTCGGATTGTTCTTTTTTTAACCGAAAAGCTCTCCCATAGCCGCCATCT
Source organism: Melanopsichium pennsylvanicum (assembly GCA_900208305.1). Taxonomy (NCBI): domain Eukaryota; kingdom Fungi; phylum Basidiomycota; class Ustilaginomycetes; order Ustilaginales; genus Melanopsichium; species Melanopsichium pennsylvanicum. The sequence continues at coordinate 542,186 of OAPG01000007.1, forward strand.
CTGGACCGCCTGCTTCGCGCATACCAATCTCAAAGTACGAATAAATGATGGTAACGGCGAGCAGGATACCCGTACCAGAACCAAAGGCACCAATGAGATCAGCACAAACCGAAAGCGCACCAATGGTTGCACCACCAAAAGCAGCCGCCGTAGGGATGACGCGCTTCAACTCCTTATACATGGAAGCGTCGCGATGACCTGCCATGACCATCTGGTTATCCTTGAGCTGTTTCGCCACCTCCCTAGGTCCCGATCCAGAAACCTCAATCCATGTCTTGGAGAACAGAGCGCAAGCGGTGAGCGTGAAAGCAATGTAGATGGCCGTATGGATCGGGTCGCCCACCACTTCCCTGAAATTGTGAGGAGGCGACATGTAGTACGCGATACCTCCGACGGCGTGGAGCTGTGCACTGTCCTCCATGGGTTCCCAAATGCCCAACAATTTCACAAACAGGTTGGCGGGAAATCGAGAAGCGAGCATCTGACTGATGATAAACACGTTGGAGGTGAGGGCGGATTCGAGCATGATGGGCATGTTAGAGGTGTAGAAGAGCTTGACGGGATAGGTTCCACGCTGACCACGGAATCGGTTGGACTTGACAGGGATCTCGATACGGAAGCCCTGAAGGTAGATGACGACGAGGAAGATAAGCAGAGTGGCGAGTAGGTTCATGACGTTGGGCAGACGGTCACGGTAGAGAGCCTCCTTGAGGGCACGAGACTTGTCGTTCCAAGTGAAGAGCAGGTGGAAAAGCGCAACCAGAGCACCTTCGAACTCGGGACCACGACCCGTGTTGACGGTGGTCGGGGAGAAGGCCTTCCAAACAATGCTCTCACAGATGTTGGTAGCAATGAAGAGCGAGATACCAGAGCCTAGACCGTAACCCTTCTGGAGCAACTCGTCGAGGAGGATCACAATGAGACCAGCAACCACGAGCTGCAGAATGAGAAGAAGACAGACACCAGCGCCGAGATCCTTGGGTTGACCGTACAGGCCGGTGAGAACGTAGACGGTAGCCTGACCCAGAGAGATGATGAGGGCAAAGAGCTTCTGAGCACCACCAAAGAGGGCCCGGTCCTCCTTGAGGGAGAAATCGACTTCGACAAGGTTGGCACCGGCGAGGAGCTGCATGATCATGCCCGAGGTTACGATGGGGGAGATACCGAGTTCCATAAGAGTACCTCTGTTGGATGCGAGAATGACACGCATCCAGTAGAGAGGATCTGAGCTGTCACTGGAGACGATACCGTATAGGGGGATCTGGGACGAGACCAAGAAGATGGCGAGCACGATGGCAGTCCACATGACCCTGCTCTCGAAGGGCACTTTACGTTCTGGTGCAGAGACTTCGGGCAAAACGGACATGAAGGGCCGCACGAGCGACAAGAACCGGACTGTTGAGCATGCATGGTGTCGCAGGCGAGGTAGAAAGTAGAGAAAAGGGTGAGTATGGTGTTGGATCGAGGCTGATGTAGTCTTGACTGGGAGAGTGCGATGATGAGAGTGTACTTACAGCCGCTCATTTTTGCAGACTTGTGAACCCGGCTAGGTTGGAAAGGACGACAAAAGGGCGATGCTTTAGGTGGTGATGAAAGACGTTAAAAATGACGGGAGCAAGACGAATGAGAGAAGGTTGCTTGAGTTTTGGATGCAGATGGGCAATGAGCACTGGGCACTGAGAGAGCGGTCCAAGCACACTGCTACGAGTATTGTACCCGCTGTGTGTAACACGTCAATCCAATCCAATCCAATGCTAACCTTGGAACGCCTCGAGCAGAGAGGGTTAGCACAAGACAGGTTCTACAGTGTGCACACACGGTGACCTGGCCTTGCTTGGATATGGCAGCATAACTTAACACACACCCAAGCACCACCCCGAGATAGAGTGCCCACTCCTTCTCAATCCAACCAACCCAATTTTTATCACATTCTGGCTGGATGCTTTCAGCGACGTGGAACTCAATTATTCCAACTCCCACCACTAAATACACAACTATACCTTATATTCGCTTGGTATTCAACTTGCTCTTTGAAATTTTTATTAATAAGAAGAAAACACGGCCTAAGTTGACTACAGTTATCTTATCCGCTTTGTATTCAGTACTTGAAAAATTTACCTCACCTCAATATGGCTTACAATCGTGCGAGAGCAGATCGTGATCGTGATTTTTTTTGGAATTGAATGTTAGAGTGAGATCTTTTGTTGTTCGGGTTGCGGGCTCAGCGAGTTTTCTGAACTTTTTGTTTCCCCAAGCTTTTTGGTGCGACCCTTCTCACACCCTCTGTTGGTCTGGCCACATCCTGTCATCCTCCTCATCGACGCCCGTATCCCTGCCTCGCCACATTATACCCTCACTCGATACTGCCCTCACATAGTGTATCGTCTGCTCTAGACGATCGCACGCGCTTCCATATACGTTCTCTTCCTGCTCTCAAAGCAGCCTCGGGGGAAACTCGACAAATCGAGATCGTTAAGAATTGCTCAGCCTCGAATCATCGCATACTTCTAATCGGAATATCCTCGCAAAATCCCGCATACCATTGCCCACGACTGCTTTCTCACAGAACTTCCCGAAATCAAACGCTGTACCCACCCTCGCATAGTTTCACTCAGCTAAAATGATCATCCCCGTCCGTTGCTTCTCATGCGGCAAGGTCATTGGTGACAAGTGGAACGCCTATCTCGCCCTGCTTCTCGACGGTCGCACAGAAGGTGAAGCATTGACAGAGCTCGACCTCAAGCGTTACTGCTGTCGTAGAATGGTCCTCACCCACGTTGACCTCATCGAAAAGCTGTTGCACTACAACAGTAAGTTCTCTCCCCCCCCTCTTCTTCCTCACTCTCTGCTGTTATCACCGCTTCTACTGACACCCATCAACATTTATGTGTTTGTTGTACCTTTGATCGCATTGCAGTCCACGAGCGCAGAGTCCAGGCCTGATGCCAAACATCATCTCTGTCGCGCTCCAACACGTCGTCTTTCCTCCACACAACCTTGTATTCTAGCACTACCGTCTTTCCAACTCGAGCAAACCCATCTTTTTCTTCTCATTTTTTGGATCACAACCCTCTCTCGGGTCTACTCGAATACCAACGCAGGTCTCGCCTCGCATGCTGAGCGTTCAGCTACCTCTGCTTTTTTGCACACATTGTGATCAGTCACGTACCAACGTCGACGCAGTCAAACAAGCCAACACCTGACCGGCCACTTGACACCAAACACGCGGAGCTCAAGGTCATTTTGATGTCAAGCTTGGACTTGCACCTAACTACAACAATCAACTTGGACAACTTGATTCGCAGCTCGTCTTCACCGCGATTCAACCCTCATTGCCCAAGATGAGTCCCCAAACATAAAAAATGTGTGATTCACACTTCGAGACACGGTATAATTCAAGTGGTTATGATGGACGGAATTTGATTAGAAACCGCAGAACACGATACTTTCTATATGTGCGCTACGAGAGTCTACTGCAAAGTCTGTCTGCATCATCAACACATCAACAACCGCTGATTGTGACCGTATTTGATTGAGATGCTAAACGCAAACCTCAAAAAATCTTTATTTTTGGACCTCTGGACGTTCGGTCTTGATCCAAGGCTTTGCACTGACGAGTTTTAAAGTACTTCTGTCGTAGATCGAATCAGGGCCAAGCGTCTGCAAGCCCCGTTGGCTCTTGAAGGAGTGCATTTTATGAGTGAAAGTCCGGGATAACATAGCGGTTTCGACCTTTCCGACATATTGAAAGACGGAGCCGGGCTGGCCCGCAATATTAAAGCGCTTCCAAACGTGTAGTTGATGACCGGCATTCTTCTTTGTCTCCATATCTCCATGTTCTTTCGCAATTTGCCTCATAAGAGAAGATGAGCCCTGACCATGGGTAAAATAAATGCCCCTTTCGTCACCATACTTGTACATCACATTTTTATAACCGTATGCGACATCGGCAAGCGGCGCGGTCAAAGTTCCGGAATGAAGAGGTTGAAACTCAGATGCTTCGAATGTCTTACTGGATCCCATCGCAATTGGTTGAAGTATTTCTTCACGCTCCCGTATGGTCAAGGGTTGAGGGTGTTTTGGTAGGCCCGTAGCGGTGTCAAAATGGAGGATCGGGTCACCCTCTGGGAACGGCCGCCAATGGCTTTCAGCAGCCTGTATGACTTGACCTGCGTGGCTTGACGAAGGAGTATGACTATGTGGCACAAAAGCGAAAGAACTGGGCCCTGGATGCTGACCAGAGAAGTGAGCTGAAGTATCGTCGTTGGGATGCAGTGATTGACCAGGGTTAAATTCGTGCCAAGACGATAACTCTCTAGCTGCTTCAGGTAGGTCCCCGAGCTGCTTCCAGATGTGATCGTCCATTGCATGGCAGACTCTCGAGACTGCCAGCACCGCCAGAATGAGAAAGATACGATAGGTACCGGCCATTGCTGTACGAGGTTCTGGGAAAGGGAGGTAGGAAGTGGCTACTCTGTGACACAGACGACGAGCTAGCTTGGTGGCGCTTTTATACTGATTGTGGACGGAAGGTTTACGAATTTTCCCTCCTTACAGGCTTTGCCAGCCCTCTGATCGAGGCTCTCGCAGCACTCTCCGTGGTGTCCTTCCTGAGTCAGTCGCCCAAACCTAGGGGCAGGAATCACACCAACCCACCCAGCTTTGCGACAACCGCAATGAATTGAGCGGCTCAAAAAGAATATTGTGCAGGTGGAACTGTCATGATCACTTCTTCCCACGATGGGCGCTACATCAGGCGATCTCCACTGGTTACCTTGCTTGCTCTCTACCGCGCATCCCCATGCACTCAACTAGTCAGCCCACCACCTCCGTTTGTTGATTGCGTCTCTCAACGGACCCACACCAAATGCATTGGAACAAAACTTATACAGTATTAAGTGATCTCAGGAGGAAGCGTCTTTAACTTGTCACGAGGCATGATGATGAAAATCAAATGCAACAGGAAAGAACTTCTTGCAACGACTAGCATAGTCTGGTGCATTCACGTACAGTACATGATTTGGTTTAATCACGAGCCTAAGCTGGTGAATATGCAACGCATGGTTATGAACCGCGAAATTGCTCTGGTGTGATCGCGAATCCAATTGACAAAGAGACTATGAGCAAGGCTTGAAAGACCACTGTTTGTGGGCAAGCAATTCTGCCAAGTTCCTACCTTCACATGTCGCACAGCCACCTTTGCCCTCTCTCGTAAATTACGGCCCATCCTTCACCGCAGCAAATGCAATCACACGATTCGCGAGCAAGTGAACAAAAAAAGCTCAGATCAAAGCAGGAATCGCCTCCGCCCATCTCTTTGGACTAGCATATACCTCTCGTCTACATTCAAAAACGCCGTCGATAGTCCATACAGAGCGTCACCGAACGATCTAGGTTTTTCTTTCCCTTCCCCGGAATCTCGTACAGCAATGACCGGTACCTATCGTATCTTTCTCATTCTGGCGGTGCTGGCAGTCTCGAGAGTCTGCCATGCGATGGACGATCACATCTGGGAGCAGCTCGGGGACCTACCTGAAGCAGCTAGAGAGTTATCGTCTTGGCACGAATTTAACCCTGGTCAATCACTGCATCCCAACGACGATACTTCAGCTCACTTCTCTGGTCAGCATCCAGGGCCCAGTTCTTTCGCTTTTGTGCCACATAGTCATACTCCTTCGTCAAGCCACGCAGGTCAAGTCATACAGGCTGCTGAAAGCCATTGGCGGCCGTTCCCAGAGGGTGACCCGATCCTCCATTTTGACACCGCTACGGGCCTACCAAAACACCCTCAACCCTTGACCATACGGGAGCGTAAAGAAATACTTCAACCAATCGCAGATAGATACGATAAAGTTACACCATTTTCTCAAGCTGCAAAGTCAACTATACATCCATTTAAGAATGACGATATGACCGAAGATTTTATGCATGAAGCAATCGGTGCGGGAACTTCGGGACTGTTCAGGATTTCAGATGGAACTTATATTGTTCCTAAATTTGGTGAATCAGAATACGCTCTGAGCGAAGGAGGTTTCCCTTTAACGCAGGAGAAAGATCATCGCTTTCACGTTTGGAAGCGTTATGCAGTCCGAGACAAGCCAGGCTCCGTCTTACAGTATGTTGGAATGCTCGAAACTGGTATGAAAATAAAATCTAGCACTAAAACCCTGATCAATTACAGAATGCAACGCGGCTGGAGGAAGATGGGTCACGATTCGATCTACAACATTCATGACATCCTTGAGGGCAAGAAAAGTAAAAAGCGTGCTAAGTTGGCAGAGCAGATGGGTGGATCTCGAAATTAAGATCTGCATCTTGATCCAGAGACGGTCAAAGTCAGCGCTTGTTGGTGTGTGGATGATGCAGGCAAGTTTCACAATACATCCTCATGTTTTGTCTGTTACACGCACGTACAGAAAGCATCGGTCTTCCCGGTCTAATATGAAAAGAAAAATTCCGTCCATCTTAACCACTTCTTCCATGTCTCGAAGTGTGAATCACACACCGCTGATGTTCGAACTATGCTGGGCAATCAGGATCAAATTGCGGTGAAGAAGAGCAACGTATTAAGTTGCCAAGTGGAACGTTAGAAATACATGCGAGTCTAGCTTGGCAATAACGTAATTACTGTAGCACCGACACGCCTGCCAAACACAGTGAATCTGTGTATCGGTGATACAAAAACAAATGACGTACAGTGCAGAGACTAGAGCATCCTGCGCCCAAGATGTGTGACATGCATCACTGGAGATATAGAGGCTGAACATCACTGACCGCAAAAGCCAGTGCACAATGAGGACACTTTCTCTGACGAGTTTGCACCCTCGAATCGATGCAAACCGAGCAAAAAGTATGATAGCATTTTGTCAAGATTCGGTTCCTATACCTCTCCTTGCACGAAGAACACTGCAGCAGCGCATTTAGGAAATCCTTTTCACTTGCACCATCACCCGAATCCGATTCACGCTTGCCCTTATTCTTGACCGCAGAGGCAGCCGCTTTGGCAAGCTGCCGTTTGGCACTCTCGAGATCCTTTTCGAGTCGAACAATGCGTTCTTCCGCTCGCTTCCTCTGATCCTTTTCCTGATTGGCCGTGTCAATGAGTTCCTTGGCGGATTCGCTCGCTGCAGCTTTGGTCTTGATCGACTCGGCCAACCTCTGTTCTGCCAGCTCGAGATCGCGCTCAAGCTTCTCGATATGATGGCTGTGCGCTTCAACCGTCTTTCTGAACGTGGTCACTTGCTTCTCGTGCAATCCCAGCTGCGCAGTGTAGTTGCGTTCCACCTCACCAAACATCTCGATCGTCTTTTGTTGCCTCTCGTGCACTTGTTTGGCCGCACGCAACTCTTGTTCCAGAGTGTCCTTGACCCGCATCGTCGAAAAGTATTTGTTGTCCGCTTTCGACTTTTCCGTCACCAGTCGCAACGACTTTTCCTCCATCCGACTCACATCGGTAACCTTGACAGATGCTTGTCGTTCGAGGTCCGCATACGCCGCACTGATCTTTTCGAGCTCGTCATCCACCGCTTTGCTCGATGCTTCTGCGGCTTGTAGAGACAACCGCAGTCGCTCATTCTCGGCTTTGAGATCGCTTTCGGTAGCCGCAACCTCTGGGCCATCGTCGCTCTTGATGTTGGCCTCGGCGCCGTTGGGGGCTGAGGTTGCAGCAGGCTGTTCAGCGAGGCGCTTTTCGAGCTCAGCTACGCGTGCGTGGGCGGCCTGAGCTTCGCGACTGAGCTGTTCAAACTGATCCTCCTCCGTCTCCGCCGTAACCAGACTGGCAACACCGACGGATTGACCTTGGAAAGCGGCTACAGTCATGCGCAAGCGTCGCACCTGACTGTTGAGCAATGTCAAACGTTCCTCCTTGCTGTTGAGCAACGCTTTCATCTCTTCGATCTGGGTAAACTTGACCTGCTCGCGCGAACGTCGCTCGACCAACTCTGCGTTGAGCTCATCCCTCTGACTGCGCAATCGAGTGACATCGTTCTCTTTCGCCTTGACCAGCTTCTCGAGCTCCTCAGTCTTGGCGTTCGCTTCTGCTTCGACAGTCCGCTGAAACGTACCGCGGTCTTGCCGCAATGCATTGGCCTCGGTTTCGAGGCTGTGTATGGCCTCCCTGGCGTGTCGCACATCCTCCTGTGTGTGCCGCAATGCGGTCTGAAGCTCGCGATACAGCGCAGAGTTGAGCAAGACCTCTTCCGGTAGCGTCATCAACTTGTTCTGCGTGTCGTGCAGCTTGTACTTGAGCGCCTTGAGCTCTTCATTCAAAGTCTGAATCTCGGCATACCGCGAATCGCTCTCCCGACGTGTCAACTCGACGTCCTGACGTGCACTTTCGAGCTCGTCCATCGCCTTTCGCAGAGCTTCTGATGGTTCTCGAGCAGCAGTAGCAGCAGCAGGAGCTTCTGTGTTGGATGGTGATCCAGGCTCTTGCTTGACCTCAGTTTGCTTCGTCTTGACAGCAGTGGGAGCAGGTTCGGCTGCGGTCACAGTGACGCCTTCTGGAATGGTGGCCTTGCCCTCTGTAGCGCGGAGAAGGTTGCTCTGATAGCGCACGTACTCGTGTTCCACTCTTGCAAGCTTTTCTGTGGTTTGCGCAAGCGCATCTTCAGCACGTTGCAATTTGGACTGGGTAAGAAACAGGTCTTGCTTGTGGCGGGATGCTTCATCTGCAAGGTCGTGAAACTTTTGTTGGAGTTCGACGACGTTGACGTCGCTCTGCTTGGAGATGGATTGCAGCACCGATGTGGACTGTTCTTGCAGCTGCTTCTCCATCGCCGTCACGTCGGATCTGGTATCGGCTGAGAGCGAAGCAAAGGTATCTTGGTCCTGAATTGCGCGGCGCGCTGCAAGGTCTGCGAGGAGCAGATTCCAAAAACGTTGAAGGACAGCTGCACGCTGTTCCGAGACGGCAAGGTCATCTTGCAAGGTAGTTGATCTACGTTGAATTCGTTGCAAATCTCTTCTTGCTTCTAGAAGCTTACGATAGATGGCTTCTTTGCGGAAAGCTTCGAGGCCGGCATAGGCTGGATGCAAGGCTTCCTCGTCCTCCTCGTCATTGGCAGTAGAGGGCTTAGGTGTGCTTTCGTCCGAGTGCAAACGCTTACGAGGGCCATCATCGGCGGCAGCAACCAAAGATCGTTTGCGATCCTCGGTGCCTGACATCGACTGCAACATTACCACAGATGGAGTTGGAAGGAGGGATGACTGTCCAATCAGAGTCTAAGGAGGGTATCGAGATGGTCTTGGGCAGGGCCAAAAGACTCGAGATCTGTGCACGGGCGTGAGCCAAGTGGACAAATTCGTCGACACAGAAGCTTTGACTTAGGCACTGTAGGCACAAGTGAAAGGAAAAGGTGCCCAAAAGAGATCAAGAGACTAGTACTGCTGGGTGTTTGGCGGTCTTGTGTCCCGAATGACTCTACCTCAAGCCTTTGGAAGGCTCTTAGACCGCTTTGCGAGGTCGAAGCACAAGTTTTCAGCGATGAGAATATACGAGTCACCCTGCCAGGAAGTAGGAGAGATATGAAGAGCCAACGAACGGATGGAAAGGGCGAGGGCAGGTGGCTCCTTTATTTCGGTCGAAAAAGGGAGTGAAGCACAAAAGCTCTACCACAAGCGAATAGCGAATATGACAAGTCGAGTGGGAGTGACTGACACCCTACTTATGAGTGAGAGAGTATGGGTGCGATGAAGGGAATTGTGAGAAGGGAAATGATTTGGACGGGAAAGAGTAGAGATGATCGAGATGATATTGCAAGTTGCGGAATCACATTTCACACCTGTGTGGTACGAAAATCTCAGAAACCTCGAATAAGCCTTCTCGGTACCGATTTTTTGTTTTTGTTTTTGTTTTTGTTTTTCTTTTGTCCTTTTAAAGAGAAGAAAAAATCCCACTTTGTCTCCAAAGTCAAAAATACGATCTTACATCTTAAGAATTTTAAAATTCCATTGAGACTGGTTTCTGCCGCTCGCTCCTGTCACACCACTGTAACACGCTTCTATCACCTACATCATCTCCTTCTTCTTTCAACATTCACTATACCACCTCTCGGAGAATCTTCTGCCTTGTCTCATTCGTCGACAGTCGCAATTCAGGCAATTTAGGCACGTTAGTCGCTCTATCTTCATGTCATCCATGGTGTCATCCATGGTGTCATCCATAGGCGCGCGACACTGCCTCCGTCTGCGTCCACCTCCAACTTCTGTGTCCACAAGGTGCTCAGTGGTCACAAGAGTCTCAAAGGCGACTCGTTCAACTGCTAGATTCATACATACCGTGCCTGTTCGTGCTCAATCCGTTGAGGTCGCCAACCGTGCCCACGCGATTTCTTCCTCGGCACCTACTTCAACAGCGAATCTCATCCACATTGCTCGCACAACTCAGAGCCTCGTCGATCCGACACTTCAGGCTCTGGGCGGAAGATGGTTCAACAGGGTGGAACTTCTCACGCGCAAAGCGCAGATGCTGGAGACTGTTGCCGATCATCAACGCGTCCTTAATCGTGTTATGGTGATCGGATCATCGCTCAGTCAAACCCAACAGCTCTTGAAGGCAATGATCGACGAGCCGCTGCGTGAGATTGGCGCAGCCCAAATCAACGAGGCTGATTCCATGCTCGCCGCTTTGTCTCGTATCGATGCTTCCACACCCTTTACCATCAAGTATGCGCCTGGACCCTTGCAACTTTTGGACGCAAACACGCTCACCTTGGATCGACACTGGCTCCAACAATCTAACTTTGACATCACCGTCTTGATCGACCCTACCCCATGCGAGTCTACCTATGATCTTATCTATGATAGTGAAGCTGTGCTGTTTGTCACCGACGATTACGCAATCAGTCGTTCCGCTCACAGATCTCACACTGCTGGTGCACGCGGCGATGCAGTACACGAGCTCGTTTCCCGCTTCGCTGCCAAGCCCAACATCCACCTCGTGGTCAACTCCATCATCGGTTCACACCACGCGCACATTGTTGACGCACTCGAAGCGGCGACAGGTGCATCGGTCTCCGAGCTCATTGCACCTAACCTCGTTTCTGTTCGCATCTCAGACGCCCTGGCTGCCAACTCCGCCCTCCGACAAGCACTCGACAAGTCCGAACAGCCATCAACCTCGCAACTCATCGCGACCCCACCCTCTACCGCACCCTCTACCGCATTCTGGGACGAGTTCAGCCGCCATTATCAACAATCCAACGTTGGCTCGCTCATCGATGTTATCCACACCTTGGAGTCTCGACACGGTTCCAGGGCGCTTGCGGCTCAATCTGCGGCATTTCTCTTACGGCATTGCGTCGATGAAGCTCTCGCGATCGCCAAGCGCAACCTTGCCTGCTTGCACCAACTTCGCTCGCTCGCCAACCAAGCGCAGGAACAAGAGCAACTCACCCTCAAACGATCCCTCGAGCGCATCTGGCCACCCACAGCCGCCTACACCGGACAGCTCTCCACCGACGACATGAAGACTTGGCGTCCCGCTGCGCCGGGTTCACAAGGTGCTGTTGGTGAATCCATGCAACAGACCGATGCGATGATCGAGTCTGCATTCGACACCAAGTTGCAGTGGTGGAAGTTGATTTGGAAAGTGGATGATGTGCGCAAGGAACTCGAGAGTGCTTGTGCTGGGTTTGCTGCGTCTCTCGAATCCGATTTGGCATACGAATCGGGTCGGTTGGCAACTTTGCAAGTGGAACAAGTGAAAGTGGCAGATCAGTTGCTGTTTAGGTTTAGGCAATTGGTACAGGAATTAGCGCCGAGCATCGAATCCGCTTCTCGTGATATGGTTTTGCTCACCAACATTGCAGAGTCTTATCGCTCATCCAAATTGCGCGTCATCGAACCGTCGACCTTGATGGAACCCATCCACCGTCGTCGTGCCCAACTACTACAAACAGGCGGTCCTATCGATGTGCTTGCGTCAAAGTCTCGCAAACTTGCAGTCACTAGCTTAGCCGCTGTGGCGGTTACCGCTGCAGGTGTAGGGTCGGCAAGTGTGCTAGGTACTTCGTTGGTGGGGATCGACGCGTCGGCTGCTGCCATTGCACTTGATCCCAGCACAGGTCTAGGTTTGGGTCTGTTGACATTGACTTTGGTAGGATGGCGAATGCAAGGTCAGTACAACAAATACAGACGACGGTTTAGGCAGGATTGGCAGAGGATTTCGAAAGGTTTGGATCAAGATCTCAAATCCAACTTTGAGCGTACCATTCGTAATCAGATTTCGGGTCCAACTCAAGTTATCAGCTCCCACATGGTTGAACTGGCTCAAACATGGTCGGTCAAAGTGAAGAAACAGCAGAATTACGTTCAAAGTATAGCAGCTTCTTGCGAACCAATAGACACTTCTAACACTCGGTCCACCTCGCAACAGGTCAACATTCGATAAAAATTCCTGCTTTCACTTGTCATATCTCTGTCTAAACCCTCAACACGCAACTTAACTTGTGCTTCACGCTTGACCTCAAAACGTCCACAGCAGCATCCACTTGATTTCTGGTTCACATTTACCATTTCAATTCTTCCCACACGTCTGGTGTGACCATGTCAATTTTCAGAGCATACAAAAGAAAGAAACACAAGAAGAAAGTAAACGAAGTTCATCCCGCTATGCAAATCGCACAGCCCAAATCCAGGCAGCAGAAGAGAGTAAAGCAGTGCAAGACAGAGCACGTCGTACAAGGTTGAAAACAAGACAAAAAAAAAACGGTATCGAAAGTTTCAAAGTGTTACACAAAGAGAAGCAGATAGAGAGAGAGAGAGAAAGAGAAAGAGAGTCAAAGAGGGGAGAGAGTGTGGTCTTACAAAGTGGCACGACCTATGTGCCGAACGCGAATGAGGTCTCCCTCTTCGCGTTTGTTGTTTTGCGCTGCACGACCTGTAGCTGTGTATTGAAAGCCTTCACAAACTAATGCGAGTAGACTGGGGTGCCATAGCGCGACGAAATTCCAATCACACGCTTCCATTGACAAGCCATGGAAGCTCGAGTTTGCACTTGCGCGAGTGCGTCAAGATGACTCTACAGCAGTCTCTTGAGCAGCAGCAGCAGTAGGTGCCTCAGATTCGCTCTTGGGCTCCGCACCGTTCTCGTTGTGAGAGGCACCATCACCGTTCTGCTTTGCAGCCGCAGATTCACTTGATGCGGCCTCATTTGCTTCCGACTTGCTGAGCGTCTCGCCGCCAGCCATGATAGCCCCCCACGTGGCACACAGCTTCTCCGCCCTATCCTTAAAGTGGAATTCGTCATCCCTCGGAATCTCGCCCAATTGCATCACTCTCTTCATGACCTTGCCGATCTTGGTGGTACGCAAGTGCTCCGCCGTCATGCCGTCGTACTCCTCCACCATTCTGAATGTGGCGTCCGCTGATGGCATGTCTTCTGGGTTGATGGTTGCGTCCTTGCCGAGGAAAGTCTTTTGCACCTTGTGTCGCCACTCTTTCACCTTTTTGGTTTCGGGGTCTAGGTGTTCTTCGGATTTGTCTTCTCCGTTGATTGCGACGCCGCTGCCGGACTTGGAAGTGGGCTTTTCAGCCTTGAGTTTGGAGGCGGCCTCTGCAGCTTTCGACTTTTTGCGATTGTCGGCGCTTTCGCGAATCTTTCCAGTTTCAGGCGCACGTTTCCTCTTCTTGCTCGAAGGTTCGTCTTGCTCCTCCTCCTCATCTTCCTCTTCGAGTTGATCCTGGTTCTCCTCTTCTTCTTCCGCTGCGTCCTGTAGCGACTGCTCGTAGTTACGTACGATGGTGTTCTGCTCTTCATTCCATGAGTTGGGATCACGTGCGATTTCGTAGGCCTGACGAAGATCTCCCTTCTTGCGATTGGGACCAGCCAGGAATGAGTCGATCTTGTCCTTGTTCAACAGCTCGAGATCCTTGGAGAATGCCCAGTGGTAGTCAGCGGCGGGGAAGAAGCGGATGGTGTAGAGATCACGATGTTTGACAATGGGTCGTTCTTTCAAGACAGCAGATGGGACATTCTCGTCGGCCATGACGATGCCTGGCCACGCCGGGAATCCACGCACTTTGGCAAGTACGACATCGTCCACCTGGCTGTGTTGACAAGACGTAGCAAGGGCAGTTTGTTGGTCAGCGACGCTTAGCTGAGAAGAGTGACTTGAACTTGTGATTTGCAACTTACAACTTTTGAGAGGTACGATTGAGTTGAGCCTCCTTAGACTTCTTTTCTGTGCCAGACATTGCGCGTGTGTCCGAAAGTGATGCGAGATGGGAATTGGATAGCGATAAAGATGTCAAAGGAGTGGACAGCTTTGGGATGCGTTGGTTCCAGGTTCGGGATTGGGGATAGACTATAAGAGCAGAAGCGAGTTTCAGCCGAAGTAGTAACGGTTGATCCTATGGATGTATATCGCTCGAGTCAAAGAAGTTTCCGGTTTGATGAGCCGCAGAGTGAAGGTTGATTTCGATGGTGGTGGTGGTTGAGGTGGTGATTGAACGCTGTGCGGGTGTCGCGGTTGGAATACTCGAACTGGCTTTCGTTACAGATGCGGGTCAAGGTGACTGACAGACCACAGTTGAAATTTCATCAACTCTGAATTGTTCCAAGGTCGACGCGAGAAGAGAGAGAGAATAGAGAGAGCGCGCTTTTGTGAGAGAGGGAGAGGGAGAGGGCCGTGCTCAGTTGGTGTTCCCCGATTTCGCACCAAGCAAATAGGCAACACAACGCTTTCCTTCTACAATTTCCAAAAGTGGAAATTGGACATAATTTTTGCCTGCTCACACTACCTTGGCGCGTCGCGACAACTCTCCCGTCTTTCTGTCTCTCTCTCTCTCTTTGTGTGTTGGGCTGCTTTAGGTCACTGTGCAGCCTCCACTGTGGACTCTGTGATCGCATTGCATACAGTCCTACATTACACTCGTACGAAACACTCTCAAAGCTGAGTCTCAGTTTGGCAGGCGACTGCCGCTCATCGCCAATTATGTATATATAGACCTTGCTTGCTTTCTGACACCATTGTTTCCCTTTCCCCAGACAACCCCGGTCAACTGTTCTATCGGGCTCGTCCAACTAGCGCTTTAGTCAATCTATTTTACCAGTGCATCCTCGAATCGTCGAAAATCTCTGACGCACCTCGGCTTGCCTGCATAGGTAACGCATTCTGGTCGCCAACCGGCTGACTTTGTTGGATCAGCATAGCGCCGCTGGAAGGCTCCTTTAGCATCGAGAATTGCACATCACAACGCATTTACGAATAGCTCTGAACATTCTTTCCACTCCCACGTCTGGTTTTTTGCGGAATCCTGGATTGGCAGCCACTGTTCAAACAGTGTAAGCTCCCCACAACATTGTTCCCATCATTCACATTTGTGTGCTTCGTCCGCCCAGAACACATCATTTCGAAACTGAAACGCAGTCATGAGCAACAAGGTTGTCGTAAGTGTTGTCCGTCTAGCCTCTGAATGAGATTTTCAATGGCACGTCCGCATCTCATCTTACTGACTCTTTGGAATTTGTGTTTGATCTGGTCTCTTTGGTCGCGACCCTCGCAGTCCCAGGTCTACAGAAGCATCATCGACGATGTAATCAACAATGTGCGTCAAGACTTTGAGGAGATGGGAATCGAAAAGGAAGTTCTCGAAGAACTCCAACGTTCCTGGGAGGCCAAAATCATTGCGACCCAAGTAGCCGAGTTCGAAGGCGCTCCCGCCCTGCCTCCTGCCAAGTCTCGATCGAGTAAAAAGCAAGAATCAAAGTCCGAGGTCAAGTCCGAAGACGCCAATGGCGCCAGCTCGACCGGTGATGGTGCTGATCAGCACCGTTCCAAAGTGGCTCGTGCGGATGATTCGAGCGATGTCAAGGCGGCAGGTGATAACAATATTGCAGCCGACGCTGCATCTGGAATGAAAAAGGAGGAGGATGACAACGATGCGGCTGCTGGTCAGAAGAGGAAGAGGATCAGTGACGATGACGAGATCGGAAGCGATCTCGACGATTCGGATGATGAGGATGTTGATGGTGGTGCTGACGGTGATAACGATGACATGGTGCTTTGTCTGTACGACAAGGTGCAGCGAGTCAAGAACAAGTGGAAGTGCGTCCTCAAGGACGGCGTCGCTTCCATCGAAGGTAGAGATTACCTCTTTGCCAAGTGCAACGGCGAGTTTGAATGGTAGAGATCAACCACTCCTCTTTTCCAACGTACCCGCCTCGCCATGCCTTGCACCGCCTTGTCAATCTCATCGTCTTCTCCAAACCATACTCGGACTCGACCAACACAAATTCCATTTGGCCTCTCCCCGTGTGGCCGATATTTCAGATCCTCATTTGGATTCCAACCAGTCTTTGTCCACTCGAACTAGGTTCTTATTCCAAAACAAAACGTCTCCATTAGCGTTTCGACCAAGTCTCACTCCAACTCAAAAGCCTCCTCAACGCCGCGATGTTCGGCATTTCTACTTTCTTGCATCTCATTCTCTTTCCCTCCTTCTTACCCCCCCCACCCCCCATATTATTATTATCATCATCATCATATTGGCCCATGTGATTGACCACTTTACCAATATTTCGTTTTTTTTCTCTTTCTGTGTTTCCAGACCCACATTTGTACACTAGTTTTCTTTCATATCATTCTCTTCAAAAAAAAAAAAAAAAAAAAAAAAAAAAAAAAAGAAAGACACAACCAAACCTGTGGCAACAATTTACCTATTCTAATGCCCTTTTTTTGCAATTGAACTTGGTTTGTGAGGGTTGGAAAATCGACCACCACCCACACGTGTTATTAGAAGAGAGAGAGACTTTTCAATTTGATTTGAATTGAGTAGAGGGACATTCGGAAGATTGATTAAAAGAATACAAGGACAAACACACAAAGACAGAGAGAGAGAGAGATAGAGAGAGAGAGAGAGACATACAGGATTCGTTTAGAGGGAGACAGAAGTACAGTCAAGAAAAAAAAGAAAAAATTAAAAGAAAAAAAAAAAAAGATACCAATATAGTGTGGACAAGGTGGAATCTTTACGTTGTTCTATTGTAAGCAGTGTCAATGCTCCAACTACCGTATATGTGACAAACAACAGATCGAGAAAAGACAAAAGGGTCGTTGAATAATCGTTCAGTGTGATCTCTTTTTTCAATTAGTCCCATCCTTTAAACACACAGAGAGAGAGAGAGAGAGAGATAAATGTTTATCGATACGAAAAACAGATACTGATGTTGAACTCAATCGCTAGGTCGTTTATGAGCACCCGAACCAGGTGGTCCACCACCACTCTGCTGCTGCTGCTGCTGCTGCTGCTGCTGCTGCTGCTGAGAAGCTTGTTGAGGTGGATGTTGAGATATTTGTTCTGAAGGATGAGCAAGAGGCGGTTTGCGATCATCACCTCCGCGAGTATGGTAGTAATCCAACTGACCACGGATCACTTCAAGCATCTTTGCCACTGGATCCAGCCCAGACTGCGTCGATGCATCGAGAGTCCTCTCTAAGCGAGAGAGCATGGTCACCGTTTCCTCGCGTACCACTTGCGAAGTGAAGCCACGCGAGTCAGCGAGTTGATCGGAAAGGATGCGGATCTGCGACTCGAGGAACGAAGCGTGGCGGATGATGGCGTCGGTGCGTTCCGAAAGATCCTCAAAGCGCGCGATAGCTTCACTTCGATCCATACCATCGACTGCGGCTGCAACTGAGCGAGCGCGAGGATCGTCAACAACGGCTGTTGCATAAGC
Organism: Melanopsichium pennsylvanicum; assembly: GCA_900208305.1. Classification (NCBI taxonomy): domain Eukaryota; kingdom Fungi; phylum Basidiomycota; class Ustilaginomycetes; order Ustilaginales; genus Melanopsichium; species Melanopsichium pennsylvanicum. The sequence goes on from OAPG01000007.1 coordinate 559,869, forward strand.
GGGTGCAATGCCTGCACCTGGTGGCCCTTGAGAAGGGATTCCGGGAACGGGAGGGCCACCTTCCATCTTAAAACGCATGTAGTACTCTTCGCCAGGACCGGCTGCGTAGCGCTGCTCACCACTAAAGCCTCGAGGATCACGAGGATCAGGTCCGCCGTATCCATGATCCATCCTCTCTTCACCATATGCAAACTCTCGTCCACGACCGCCTGGACCCATTGGACCACACATCATACGCATCTCGTGAGGAATGGTGGCCAGTGGTGCCTCGGGAGATGGTGTACTACTGCCACCGCTTCTATCTGCCCTCAATCCATCCCCGCCTACACTTCCTCTGGGACTCCCGCCTCTCTTTTGCCTGCTGCTCTTCCGCTTGATATCGTTCAACAAGCTTATCTCTCCCCGTCTAAAGCTAGGATGCCTGAACTCCCACACCTGCACCTCATCCGTTGGGTTGCCTTGATAGCTATGGTTCACCTTGTGAAACCCGTACATGTTGAGCTGCCTGACAAAGGATTGCCAGTTGGAGTGCTTGAACCAGTTTGGCAACACCAGCCTCGAAAACTCTGCAGGGTTGGCGACAGAGAACACTGTGCCACTCGAGCCCCATGAGATGAGATCAGAGATGGAAGGATCTTCAAGCATGGAGTAAAGTTTCGAGACGAAGGAAGGCTGCTGTTTGCCTCCGGGTCCACCACCAGCGCCAGGGAGGCCAGCGAGGGCGGGATGGATCATTGGCGGATTGCCATAAGATGTGCTGGGCGTTGGTGAGGGGTGATGGTGCATGAGAGGCGTACGCGAGGAGGCGTGTGTCGGGGGAAAAGAAGAGTACGGGGGGTAGTGGTGTGATGAGGTTGGCATGCCGCGGCGATGTGATGAGGAAGAGTAGGGACCACCAGCACCGCCGAGGACGCCGTCGTCACGCGAACGGTGACTGAGGGGTGCCTCGGGTTCGAGCGACGCAAACGAAGGGAGTCGCGGTAGTGGTGAAGAAGGTCTAGTCCTGAAGCTAGGCAAGCTCGGGTCGCCAGTGCTCGGCGGTGGCATGCGCATCGAAGTGGAATTGTACTCCATCTTTGAATCTGTCATCCCTAGCCTTTCGCGAGGATCGCAATCCTGCTCTCCGCCGAATCGCTCACCCACCACACCTGCTGCGTGATGCCGTCCCCCACCATCCTCTCTCATCCCTGGCCCCGACTCATAGCGACTTGGAGGATAGGGTCGATCATAGTGATAGAAACGTCTTCCAGAATCTTCTGCCATGCGATGCGGCGGTGGGTGCTGTTGAGAGTATCGAGAGTCCTGATTTGCACTGGCACTCCTGCCTGCCCAATGGGCATGGTACGCCTGAACACTGGAAGATCTAGACGTACTTTCAGGCCCGGAACCTTTTCGCTCGATGTTTATCGGCTCGTCACTCCCGCCTCTTTGTCTCTTACTGTCGGTCGTCTCCTCAAGTTCGTCCATCTCTTCTGGGTCCATTCCACGATCGGCGACCTGAGGACGGGAAAGTGAAGGTTCATATCGGGGCCTTTTGCGGTCTGGACTGCCGAGATGTGGTGCTGCAGACTCCGATTTTCCCGACGGGCGTTGAAGGTCGCGAGGAATGGAGGAGGATGCGGGTTGTGGTGCTCTGGGCGATCCGGCGGAAAGAGGACCGATTGCGCTAGCACGCCTTTCGGTGCTCATCATACCAGCAAGCACCAATGAGGGGGACGGGCTTCGCTAAGAGTCCGCTTTGACGGTATCAAGGGCGTATCAGGCGTAGTGAACGCGATGCAGAGCGGCACAAGGTCGGAAACGTTTGTGCGCTGTAGAATGAGGGCCACCGGCGCTTAAAAGCTTCAGTAGTGGTGGGCAAGTCGTTCAAGCAGTGCTGCTTTCCAAAAGCCATAGGGTAAAGGAGACGTGGAATTGAATGCGCTCGTCTGTTGAACGGAGGAGATACAGTGCTCAGGCTGCCAGACGCTTTCCGAGCGCAAGCGAACAGTGTTTTGTTCGCACAAGTTTGACGCAGGGTAGTTGCAGCGCGGTTGCAAAGTAGCTGCCGACGGTGGGAAAGAGACGTCGGCAGAGGCACAAATCCCTTGGCTTTCGCTTTGTTCCTTTCTTTTTGCTCTTTCGCTTGCAGGTGTCCTGTGTGGGATCACCAAATAAAGCGACAACGATGACAGACAGAGGGTCACAGAAGCCACTTTGTATGCGTATGAGCACTAGGGCTGGTTTTCGGTAGGTGGGGGTTGGGCTGCAGATGCCGTCTGCAGAATGAAGCAGGCAGGCGCACTTGGGCTAGCAAATGAAACAACCGAATTGTGCACAAAGCTTATTTCGGTGGACAGAAACGGTCGTGACGGGGCTGAACGGGCGTCGTCCCGTCTTATTGCAGAATTGGGAGCAGAGGATACGGATGCCGGTGTATAAATTCTGCAGCTTCTGCAGCTTTTCGGGTGCTTTCTTGCTAAAGATGCAAAGAAGTGTGTGGGAGTGCAAGATCGGCGACAAACGAACCACAGCAGCACGAGAAACCTTGCCGAGTATGTACGACGGGTACAATGTCAACGTTTGCTTATCAGAACCGAGGAAAGCCGAATCAAGCTAACAGAAGATTCCAAGATGAATGCGTGACTTTCGCTGGTGTCTCTGGGGACAAAGAGAAGGCTCGAAACGTTTCTCGGGGAGAATCAATGGATTTCGGGTGCGTGAGGTGGCAACGCTACACATATAGTGATGCCTTGCACGTCTGAAAAAGGTGGGATTGGGGGGTTGGTTCCTGTGCTGTGCGGTTCCTGTGCTGTGCGAGCTGGTAGCAGAGAAAGATGATGTGTGTGGAGATAAGAGGCCGAGAGCGATCCGGTCGCAAGCGTGCGAAGTGGATGATGTGATGAAGAAGGGTGGGGGTAAATATGCAGAGAAGGATGCAGCTAGGGGTATTGATCCTCAATGAGGTTATCGAGGAGAAGATGTCGATGATGGTGGTGGTGGGGAAGAGAGAGAGAGAGGGGAGAGAGGGGGAGGCGGGGGGGGGGAAGAGGGAAATAGAGAGAGGGAAGAGGTATGAAAGAGATGAAGCAATCGACGGAACCAACAAGTTCCAATAACCGAGAATGAAGATCAACAGTGAAGGAAAAGCAAGTGAGGTGAGGCTCAACCGAAGAAATCTGTGGAGCGACTGAGTTCGAAATTCAGGGCAAAAGTAGGAGGAGGAGGAGGATGAGGGAGAGGGAGGATGAGGGAGAAGGAGGAGGAGGGAGGAGGAGGGACGGGAATGCGGATTCGTGGAAGCAGTGGAAAGGGGCCCGTTGAACAGGAAGCAGAGCTACGCGGTGACTGCCAAAAGAAACGCTTTCAAGTTTGACCCGATGAAAGAGGGTGGAAGGCTAAGAGGCAAGCTGAGACGCAGATGAACATCAGCGCCTGTTCTTGTCATGTCTTGACAGTTGAGAGTGCGTGTCTCTGTGGCTGGGTTTGTGTGCGTCGGGAGGATGTCATTTGAATGTTTGAGTTCATGCGACAAGGACCAAGGCGGCGGGTCTCTGTACAAATTGGGTGTAAGCTAGGTTACATGTAGGACAGCGAACAGCGGATAGCGGCCACGAGGCTCGTGAGTCGAGCGTTTCATTTGTGTTTCTGTGTAGAAAAGATACACAGAAGAGAGGGAAACATGGCTGAAGAAACGAGGTGCAGGATGCAAGTCAGCCAGCGCATCCATGCTTCAGTATGTTGGTTGCGATTTTCGGGTGGCTGAACCCAGAAGTAGCGGAAACAGCAGCAGCAGCAGCAATAGGGGCAATTGTGTAATTTTACTCTGTAGTCGACTAGCAGAAGAAGAAAACGTCGCAGGACGAGATGACGCGGGCGGAGGGATGCAACATTGTTTTCAACCGCGATCAGTGCAAGAATTAATTTGGTTGGTTACTACACTGTAAAGTGCAAAACGGCAAGAAAAGCATCGCATGAACGGGGAGGCTGCGCGTGGCGAAAAATGCAAAGCCGTTTTGCAGCCTTGTGACGGGGGACAGTAAGCCTGAAAAAATGGATGGAGCCGCACAAGCCACAAAAGGCGAGGGAAGCAAAAAGGCGTCTCGGCAGAGCCTCGGCAGAGCAACAAAACAGCTATGCGATAGTGAGCCAAAAAGAGAGAGAGACAGAGAGAGAGAAGGTCAAAATGAATTTGCAATTTCGGGAAAGAGGCATCCAGAGAACCCAATTCGAGTACCTACCGATTATACAATATCAATTACAGTGCACGTTGTACACCATGTGAGGTGAAGCATATTAATATACCTGTTTGACAGACTAGTCACCCGAGCCATCAATTTTGGATAGCGCAGACGCAAGCAAATGCTCTGAGAATTAAAAAAAAAATAATTATCAAAAGGCAAGCTGAATGGGCAAGGGAGTAATGACGAAGGGCAAAGCAACAGGGAGAGAGAGTTGCCTGTAAAAAAAAAAGCAATCTCTCGAAAACTGACACAATCACATGTGGTAGCTGCACGAGAAATTCATGGAACGGGCTAAATTTCGGATAAAACTGAAAGTTGAATGTGTGCCTTAACAAAAATCGATCCAAAAAAGCAAGAAATTCAACGTTAAAATTGATGACACCGACAGAAAGGTCGGATTAACCGAACGGCAAACGCCAAGAGAGACGAATCATGCGAAATCGTTTTTTTTCTTTTCTTTTTATGTTTTAATTATGATCGACTGCATCGTTCAGCCACGAGTCACTCTTCTCAGAACCATTTCGTGCTTCTCGAACCTAGCGGGGGAAATGGTTGGCTCTTACTGATCTACTCGAATCCTCAAGAAAAGTACCTGAAGCGGGGGTTTTAAGCATTGGCATGAGTGAGAGGAATATAGAAGTACCAAACACGTTAGTTCGGCTGATGATTTGCAATCCAGGCACGAGCCAAACGCACATACTCTGTGCTTACACGCACGCACACACACACACACTCTCTCTTTTGGTGCTGGTGTTGGTCCTGGCTGCAGACTTTGGACGTCCGATATGTTCGAGAGTTGGACCACGGCCCAAGACACGGGACAATCGACTTGCGAGCCGATCAGCCTTTCGGTAATGATCCTACCTAATCCGCTCGTATGTCATGCAACAAGTGAGATGAGCTCGCTTGGCCGCTTTGTCTTGGAATGCATATTTTGCTTGAACTTACAAGCAAACTCCCAGTGACGACCAGGTCGGAGAGGAGAGGGGTGAACCACATAGATAGACTGACCGGATGACTGGCTGACTCAGACCGAAGCTGTGCAGTTCCGATTCGGAAACATTCGTTGTGAATCTCAAGCCCAACTTGTTCTGATAGGGAGGAGTTGCTGCGAAACAGGCGCGGGTGTGCCGCCACGCACATAAGTTTAGACGACAAGTGAGACGATGCAAAGCAAGCGCGCTTCGATCCAGGTGTGCCACATTTTTGCTGGACCGCGTGGGCGAATTCGGTTCGCAAAGAATGCGGCATCAACACTGTGTGATATGTGTTGTCCGCTCCGTTTAATACAAATTTAACTCTATACTAGATTCGGCTTCACGGCATAGGCTCCTTTTTTTCTTTTTCTTTTTCTTTTTCTTTTTTTGAAATTTTCTTTTACGTTGGGAACGCTCTACAGATCTCACCCCGTAGATGCTTCGAAAGTGCATGACGGGCATAGACGTAGCCATGGACTCGTCATTCTGAATTCTGCCAATGAGCTCATTCTTCTGAGCAAACGCAAACAAGTTGGTGTCATATCATGTACCCTCGAGATGTTTGCCTCCTTTGTCTTGCCAGCGAAACCATCCGTCAGCATACGAACGGGCTGGTTTCTAGTAATTTGCATGGATCGAAGGCTCAGCCATATTTCACAGCATCAAAGCACAGCCAGGTTTCATTCACCTCGCTAATTCTTTCAACAGCAACGCTCGACGCAAAAAGCCGTAACTTGTCCGGATCGATGCCTTTTTTGTTGCTCTCGCAATTTTCGATTTCGGCTACATGAACAGCGGTCAAAGTTGGGACAACAAGCGAAAGGGAACAATCGAAATGAAGCATAAAGTCACTTGCAAAGAGATTGTCACTGCTTGGCATGCATTACGCTTCTTTAGCAGAAGTTGGCGATTCTCCGAGGCTAAACAGCACAGTCTACCTTATGACAACTTGATTTGTGTAGAATCAGGACAGAGGAATTGAATCGGAACGGACCGAGTGAGTTCAAAGAGGCTGACAACATTTAACAAAAAAAAACAAACAAAAAAGGGCATCATTCCGAATCGTGACACTAAGACTAGATAGAAGTCGAGATAGAGAGGTCTACCGTAAGCGCGCACTGCAAAGGAAAGGTGTGACACACACATACAAGCCGCTATGAAAAATTTGTCAGAAAATTAAAAAAGAAGCAAGTTGCCCAATCGTCGGTCGAGTCCGATGTCCCTTGCCGATTGTATGCGTGTTGTCCATTCATGCTGTCTCGCTAGACAAGGAGACAGCGTTGCGCTCTCTCTGCATGAATCGATATGGTTGACATTGAACCCACACTCAAAATCACCTTGAAAGGTGATCCTCACTCTTTACACTATTTTCACTTTTGGTTCCAAATTGCCATGCGATACGCCCTTGAATGCGTCTGTATGTGTATCTTTAGCACTCCCAGCGTGTCATGTCCCAAGTCCGTCTGAACGGGTGCCTGGCAAGGGAAGAAAAGCTTGGCACCGGGTCCTTTTTTTCTTTTTTTTTTCTTCTTTTTTTGATGCGTTCTAGATCCGTCGGTCCAACCTCGGTAAAAGCACCTTTTCTTTTCGCTAAGCTGAGCTCACATCTTGAGCAGCTCATCCTAGCGCATCTGGGATCACGAATGCGCAGCGATAGATGGTGCTTCATGTCGTGAACACAGCACGAAACGAGAGGCGTCTAGGAGAGCCACAATGCTGCAAGTCGCATACTGTACAGGGCGAGTTGAGCGTCTGCGTTTCAAAGCACTGCTTTCTGCGATCCAAATCTGGGCTACTGATGCATCCGTCCATTTTTTTTTTTCGAGCGATATCGAGACAATATGCATGTGGCATTGTTCTAGGTGAAGACCAAATACCGGGACGGGACACGTCAACTGGCATTCCAACCCAAACCATGGCAAGAATGCGACAGTAAGAAAAATGCAAGGCGGAATTGAAGCAATCGCATCGGTGTGTCGTGTGGCTTGGGAGCTAGCAGCTGCGCGGAACGAGTCAAGATAGTCCAAGCCAGATGAGTCCGGAGTCCGTGCTCGGCGTTCGGGTAAGAGCAGAACAAGGCGAGTGACCGAACAAGGTTCAGCGTTGTGCTCAAGGTTTTGTCGGGACAAGATTCAGGAACAGCTTGAAGCGAACGGAGTTGAAGAAAAAGAATCCAATTTATCTTGTGTGCCTGAGCTGAGCTGCGCTGAGAGGCGGGGATGATTCATTCCAGCCATGACGTGGCTGAGTTCACCGTGTCAAAGAAAAGTTGAAGCACGAGCGGAGATTGAAAGCACTAGAGAAATAAGCCCCGTCACAATTTGTACCTTTTTTCCTCTCGTCCACTTTGATTGTTCTTACTCGGTGCAACGTCAATTTCAAATCTTGAAGCTCTGCAAACGTGCTCAAAAGCGGAGTATGGAATTCACACACACTCCAGATGCGGCGCTTGAAACTGGCAAAGATTACACGAATGACAAGTGGGCTCAACTCAGATTTCGAGACATGCTCGCATCACGGTTTCCACGCGAAGTCGCAGCTGCCGCAAGGAACAACTAAATTTTCCATCACTGCTGCTTTGGTCGGAAATGTACTACTATAGCGTGCATCCAGCCGGCAGCTTTCAAATAGCCACTCAGAGCACCACGTCGACTACAGCGGACTTGAGATTGTTTTCTTGTATTTCTGCTAAATTCCGCGCCAAGAAATCAATCTCGCCTTTTCCATCAATCCATGTGGTCTCTCGATGTTATTAAAACAGTTTGATTGTATCTTATACGTTCTTAAAGACAGTCACAATCGGAGAGATCACCGAGACAATACTAAATTACTCACTCTCGTTGTCTCCTCTTCTGGTGCAAGATTGACCAGAATACCGTGATCCGCGGGGCAATACAGTTTGCTTTTCGCGTCCATAAGCCTTTCGAACCATTGCAGCTGCGTGAGCAAGGCAATGCGGGGTTGTGTCTGCGTTGAGTTCTACTGTACGAGTCTTCGAAATCGAATCTTGAGTGCGGGTCCATCGGCATGCGCATTACAATGCAATCTTGCAGAAGCTCGCTTAGAGTAAAGAGTCGGGAGTGAGCAAGTCACAGCCAATTGAGCGATGGGATGCTGACCAACTCGGTCTGGTCATCAATATCATGGAAAAAAAAAAAAAACCAACTTTGCAGCAGAGAAAATTGGGACGCCAACGGTGACCTTGCGCATCCCGGATGTGATTCAAGAAAGAGAAGGCGAGGACGAAAGTAAAAGGGGGAAAACTGTTTCACTCTCCTGTTTTGCTGGCAAGACTCACCGGTCTCGCCATCCTGGGTGCGATATGAGGTCCATGTAGAACAAACAACCCTTCTGTTCGACACTGAACATAATTTGGCTTTCTGTTGTTGCAATTGTGCACTAGAAGCATGTGAGTGTCGAATGTTCACTGGGATGCTTTGGCCGCGGTTGAATTCGAATCATGCAACATCCCATCATGTGGGTGAACAATTACTGTTTGCTAGAAGCGCGGTTGCCACGCACGCATGATGCCCAATCTTTTCTTCCACTCGCTACTGCCGCATCCACCGAGTGAACAAGAATGCTATGATACCATGCATGCTCTCGATTCATGCAGCACAATACAGTAACAATCGCACCATCAACTTTGACTTCAACGCTTGGTTTTCCCGTTGGTAAAAGTTCATTTTCAAATTCGGATGCTCTTTCGTATTTCTTTCTATCTGTCGACTCACTGCCGAATTTTATTTTTATATATATTTTTTTCCCTTCCTTTTTTCGTTTTCCGTTGCAAGAGTTCAACATGACCCAAGTTTCAGTGCGAGAAGCTGTTACTAACCTAGTATGATTGAGTCACGCAGCCAACTATACGAAAGAGTAAATTCAAACAGTATAGTCGCATGTGTCGCCAACAAGAAACACAAAAAGACTCGATCTTTGCAGCGTCTTGAATGTCTTTCTCACAATCCCAGGTGTACATTCTGAGGTGGAGATACACGCTTAGCGCTCACAAGGACTCCGACTCTAATGATGAGCGATTCTGATACCTTACCTCCCCAGCTACTTTCGATGAAGCGTTGTGAAACCATTGAGTCGAAACGTCGCGTTGTTCTCTGTTAGCTCTTTCATCCCCTATTGGAAAGCGTTTTCACCTTGGTGTGACATAACTTCGACATCATGACCGGAACGGATTCTGCTCCTTTCAAACCCAGCAATCGTGTGACCTTGGCATCCTGCCTATAGGCTTTGTGTGAGTACCTGCATTGTCCAACACTCAATTCTTGTGAGCAGAACACCATCAGTCGTATCCATTCATGCTTTACAATTCGGCCTCGTCCCATCCTACCGTACTTGGATACGGAGCTCAAGCTGGCCCGAGAATGTGGCTTGCACATCGTTCCGCGTCTGCATACGTAGCAACCCGATCAGAAAAACAAAACACACACACCAAGAAGTTTTGTGTCCGATCATAGAGGAATGATAGTCCCGCCAGCATTCGATTTCGGCGAAAAGATTGGGACAGAAAGTGCCTTGAGCCACGGCTTCGACGTAGAGTCTTTTCCACACACGATGCATCGAATCAGCTCAAGAAGTGGTGCGTTGCAACAAGGCTCGAGTATGGACCCGATGTTTGTGTAGGATGCTTCACTTGCACTAAGAGCGACATCCTTGCAACTAGAGCTCCCCCCGACGTTCTGACTGCCTAGTCTTTCTTGTGAGCTGGCGCGCTCAGTATGTAGATCACTCTCCCAACGAGATGGGAATTTTTATTTCGCTTCAAATGTTAGGGTGGTCAGCTCACATTTAAGGTCAAGAAAATACACGTGACCTGAAATTTTCGACTAGAATCCTCCTCACGATTACGGATTTTTTTTTTGTTCTTCTTCCAACTGTAATTTTTGCTGCTCCACATCAGCTTTGCTTCACCATGCCTTTCCCCTAGCCACCATCATTGTTACTTGCTCTCTACATCATACCGGTCACCTACACACCACCTACGATCAAAGCTTGAAAATGGCGTCTGTATTCCAGCAGGCATCCAAGGCATCTAAAGGCAAGCGCAAAGCCGATGCCGCTGATGACGACTCTTCTGCTAACAACAATGTCGTCCCTATTCGCCGCAACAAGCAGCGAGTGCTTATGCTCCCTTCGCGCGGTGTGACCTCTCGCATGCGCCATCTGATCAACGACCTCGAATCGCTCATGCCTCACGCCAAGAAGGATTCCAAACTCGACTCGAAATCCCAACTTCATCTCTTGAATGAGCTCGCCGAGTTGCACAATTGCAACAACACGCTATACTTTGAAGCGCGCAAACGCGAGGATCTGTACATGTGGGCCTCCAAATCACCCAATGGACCGAGTGCCAAATTCCAAGTGCAGAACATCCACACCATGGACGAGCTCAAAATGACCGGAAACTGCCTCAAGGGCTCTCGACCTATTCTTTCCTTCGACAAGGAGTTTGACGAGAAGCCGCACTGGACACTGATCAAGGAGATGTTCACACAGATGTTTGGCGTGCCAAAGGGAGCCAGAAAGAGCAAGCCGTTTGTTGACCACGTCATCTCGTTCTCCATTGTGGACAACAAGGTTTGGTTCCGAAACTACCAGATTGTTGAGACGGATCCAGGCGCAACAGCAATGGCCAAGGTGGACGAGGACAAGGACGCAAAGAAGAAGGCAAGTCACAGCGCAAAGGGAGAGGCAAAGCAGCCCAAGTTGGTCGAAATCGGACCCAGGATGGTACTCTCACCCATCAGAGTGTTTGAGGGAAGTTTTGGTGGCGCGACCGTGTTCGAGAATCCTGAATACATTTCGCCCAATGCGATCCGACACATGATCAGGAAGAAGAAGGGTGACAAATACGCAGACAGGGTCAACCAGAACGAGACGTTCAAGACCAAGAAGGACCGACTCAAGCCTCAGGAAGATGCTCTCAGCCGTAAAAGGGTCTTCGCATGAGCGTAGAGCGGCTCAAGCACTTGTCACTCTTTTCGGTATCTCTTTATCAGAGATGCCAATTCCTGCTCTGCTACAAAACTCGTCGCTCGGACCGACATCTCTATGCTCCTGTAAAGCACTTGTATCGATACCAATATTTTCTTTTTTTGTCATCTTCTGCATTTCAATTAATTCTATCTCATGAGCATGCCTTGCTTGGTTGATATGTGAACTGCCTTGTCAGTGTGATGTGCCAAAGTGAGAGGTGCTTGTATTCCTCGTGCGTGTCAAAAGAGCATGTGACAGCACTGTGTGATGATAAGTGTGCGACCGATCCTTCCCAATCAACGCTTTGACGACCGATCCTTCCCAATCAACGCTTTGATGGATTTTGAGCGGGAATCCTATTTCTTTATTTATTTCTCTTTTGGAAGAAATCACAAAAAAGTGCAACACGCAGCAGCCAGAATGCAAACTGCAGATCATACGAGAATTCAAACCTGTCATGTCCATCTTATCACTCGAACACATTTCAAGCTTTCACTATCATCAACACACGTTCGCCTCGAGCCTCTTGACCTTCGACAACAGTGCATTCAAACACAAATTCTGGAACAATGCCGTCCAACGTTCACCAAGCCACCTGCTCAGCGCCGGTCAACATCGCTGTCATCAAGTATTGGGGCAAGAAAGATACCACTCTCATCCTCCCCACCAACGATTCGCTCTCCGTCACTCTGGATCAGGACCATCTTCGATCCGTCACCACCGCTCGTGCCGATGCTAGCTTTTCCAATGGAGATAGGCTATGGCTCAACGGTGAGGAGGAGACCATCAAGGACGGTGGAAGATTGCACAGGTGCATCAACGAGATGAAAAAGTTGCGCCAGGCCAAGGAGAGCGAGGATGCCAGCCTCGCAAAGGTAAGATGAGCCTCGTCAATCTAAATCTACTCTTGTCCTTCGATCCTCCTGACCATTAACTCCTGACCATTATAAGTTTCTTCTTTTCGCTCTGTCATAGCTTTCGGAATGGCCCGTCCACGTCTGCTCTGAGAACAACTTCCCCACTGCCGCTGGCCTCGCCTCTTCCGCCTCTGGATTCGCCGCGTTGATCGCTTCCCTTGCCGCACTCTACGAGCTCCAACCCCAAGTCTCGTCTTCTCAACTCTCGCGCATCGCTCGTCAGGGCTCTGGCTCCGCCTGCCGTTCCTTGTTCGGTGGTTACGTTGCATGGCAAGGCGGCAACTCCCCCACAGGCCAAGACTCTCTTGCTGTCCAAGTGGCTCCTCAATCTCACTGGCCAGAGTTACAAGCCCTCATTTGTGTCGTCTCCGATGCTAAAAAGGGCACTCCCAGTACAGCCGGTATGCAGCAAACTGTTGCTACTTCACCTTTGTTGCAGCACAGAATTAACGAGGTTGTCCCTAATCGCATGAAGAGCATCTCCGACGCCATTCAGAACAAGGATTTTGACACATTTGCAGATATCACTATGGCGGACTCGAACAACTTTCACGCCTGCTGTCTCGACACCTCTCCTCCCATCTTTTACATGAATGACGTAAGCCGAGCTATCGTGCAACTGGTTGAGGAGTTGAACAAGGCAAGTGAGCAAGAAGGCAATGGAAAGCTGGCAGCCTACACCTACGATGCTGGGCCAAACGCCGTGCTTTACGCTCCTAAGCAGAACATTGCAAAGATCTTGGCAACCATCAGGCACTACTTCCCAAACGCCGATTTTGATGACACTGTAAGTTGATCCGAGAACCCAGAACCTCATGGCAGGAACCCTTTACTGACTTGACACGCCAATCGCGTTATCTTGAAAATCAGTTCGGCCTCCTCGGCAAAGGAGCCAACGCATCTCACCGTGGTCCTCAGGAAGCGCTTGGTCTGCCTTCGGACCTCCCAGCTTCGTTCAACAAGAATGTCATCCTTGTCCACGAGGCAGGTGCAATTCGCCGTCTGATTCACACTCAGGTTGGCGATGGTCCTCGCTTGCTCGAGCGTGGGGCTGGCAAGGAGTCGTTGCTCGGAGAGAACGGTGAGCCACTTCGCTTGCAGCGTGCCAAGCGCGCATGATTCGATACTTGAAATGCCGATAAGACGCATACATATATGCACACATACACACACCCAACAAACACTTGTCAATGCTTGAAGCCCATGATCAGATGACCCGCGCCAGAACGAAGGATGTTGCGGCTATGATGCGGGTGCGGAGAGCTTATTCTGCTGTAAGACTGTGAGCGACGATATCCGGAAGGGAGAGTGAGGATCGTTTGGTCAGCGTCGATTCGAGCAGCCATCGACACGGCTAATGACAGACAAGATCGTGTGTACTCACCTTTTTGTAACCCCTCTCTGAAGGCATCGGTATCGATTCCATACATTCTGTCCAACCTGTTTTCCCTAATCAGTTTGACCTCGCCATCATCCTCGTCTGGCTCGACCACCCTCTGTTCCCTTTCGAGTGTGCTGAGTAAAGGATTTTTGACAACATTGTCCACCCATGGCCCTCGGTATATTTGCAACAAAACTCCATTTAGGCTCATGCCACCCGTGCCTGGAATTCCACCCCCAGTTCCGAATGACGATCTGCCACTCAACGCTGCAGAAGCGTTGCCAATGATGTAGCCTTGACTGTTGCGTGGAGGTATGGACGAAGGTGGTGGAACGGGATCGGTAAGAATGACGAATGTGTACATGGTTGGAGTGTGAAGATGCGCGAGGGTGTAGGTGGATGTGGTATAGCTATTGAAATTTTCCGCACTGCATCGTTTAACGTGACACATTGAGGGAGAGACGAATGCAAGAAAACAGTCAGCACGAAACTTCAGCGTTGTTGAGAGGAGATGAATGAAGAAATGGGTAAGGAACAAGGATGAAAGCACTCACTCTCCGCCGAGTTTGCGAACCATATTCCGCAAGGAAAACACTACACCATAAACCAACTTGGCCTCCTCATCAAACGGCAATAACCCGTTCGAGCTCGCATTCACCACGGATTTTGTTGGTACACTAGCTGAACTTGGATCTGCTGGCAACCTTGCGCTCAATGAGTTGCTCATTTCGCGTTGTGTAACTGGCGAGATACGGGTCACGCCAGGAAGCGAAGGTTCTCCGGGCCTTCGGGCAGGCAGAGGAGCACTACTGGAAGCAAGGTTGGGTGTACCGGTGGTCGCACGTTGTATGGACGCTCCTAGAGATGCAAAGCTGGACGTCTGCGCAATGGTCGGAGAAAGAGGCCCTTTAGGTGCTGAAGACGAAGAGGATGCATGGAGATGAGACCAATCTTGGTGGTAAATGGCATTGCAATACCTGTCAAAGATCCAGAAAGAGTAGACTCGAGCCATCTTTTCGTTCCAGATCGGCAATCTGGTGTGCGTCTACCTTGTATTGGTGCAGATGAACCAGGAAGGAATGCAGCGGTGATGATGCTGATCAAGTTTCCATGTAACAAGATTGGTCCAACTTGGTTTGGTCCGAGCGTCACTTGGCTTGTTAAGGTTCTGACAAAAATTCCAAAAAAAAAAAAAATAGGAACAAAAGTTAAAATCAACAAGAAAAAAAAGGTGGCTTACACACGGCACTCGGACTTGAGCGAATCACGGGCTGACGTGGTACACAGCCCAGCACAGTCTAAGTCGGACGACGAGAAAAGGCGAAACTGAAAAAGTGTTGCATTCTTTAATATACTTTGTTCTCAAATGACATTCAACCTTAGCCCTCAGCGACCTCAGCGACCTCAGCGACCTCAGCGACCTCAGCGACCTCAGCGAGGCTACAACCTCTCCATATATCCCTTTAAAGCATCGCCTCAAGCATTGCTAACTCTGCAAAACCCACCTTCCACATTTGTGATAAGTTAGTAGGCTACTTCACAGTCGCTTGGGCTCGACAGTCGGCCTTTCCTGTTTTATTCAACATGAAGCTGTCAACCTTTCGCACCGCCGCCATTGCGACCCTAGCCATCGCCTCGCAGGCAGCAGCCTGGTACCTTCCCGGCAGCGCTCCCCATAGCTACAAGGCAGGCGATGATGTGCCTTTCTCCGTGAATGCTCTTCAAGCTAAAGCTTTCACCTCACAAATCAAAGGTGTGCTCAAGTACGACTACTATGATCCTCACTTTAAGTTCTGTCAACCCGCGGGCGGGCCACAAGCTCAAAGCGAAAATCTCGGCTCTGTCCTCTTTGGAGATCGAATCTATAGCAGTCCAGTCAAAGGTGTCATGCTCAAGGACGAAATTTGTAAAGAAATTTGTCGCACCTCCATCAGTTCAGACAACGCAGCGTTCATCAACGATAGGATACGTGAAGAGTATGCCGTCAATTGGATGGTCGACGGCCTTCCCGTTGCAGAATCTAGGAGGGAAGTCAAGACAAGGGAAGAGTTTCTCTCTCTTGGTTTCGCCTTGGGAAGCTTGGAAGATGAGCATTTCAGACCGTATGATCCCCCAGCGTTGCACAACCACTACGACATCTACATCGACTACCACAAACGCGGTCCTGACGAGTATCGAGTTGTCGGAGCACGCATCTACCCTCTATCCAAAGAATCGCTCAAAGGTGTCGCCTCGAGTCAAGCCGCCAACTGCAATGCCGCGGATCCCATACAACTCAGCAACCTTACCACGACCCCTCTCGCCTACACGTACAGCATTCGATGGCGCGAGTCCCAAACTCCGTGGGCCACCCGTTGGGATGCTTATCTCAAGGTATTCGACCCTCGTATCCACTGGTTAGCCTTGATCAACTCGGTGGTGATTGTCAGCTTCCTTTGCATAATGGTCGGCATCGTGGTCGCGCGTTCCATATCCAGAGACATTCACAGGTACAACGCAATCGACATGACCGAAGACGTCCAAGAAGATTTCGGCTGGAAGTTGTTGCATGCTGAAGTGTTTCGTCCACCCAACCGGCCTATGCTTCTGTCGATCTTTGTCGGCTCAGGTTCGCAGCTGGTGGCTATGGCTGCGGTCACGCTCATTTTCGCTCTGCTCGGCTTCCTCAGCCCTTCAAACCGAGGATCGTTGGCAACTGTCATGATTGTCACCTGGACGCTGTTTGGAAGCATTGCTGGCTTCATGTCTAGCAAGATGTACGCAAGTCTTGGAGGAGAGTTTTGGAAACAAAACATCTTGCTCACTGCAATGCTATTCCCGTCTCTGGTCTTCAGCATGGTTCTGTTGCTCAATTTTTTCTTGATCTTCAGTGGTTCTAGTGGAGCGGTACCTTTTGGAACGCTGCTTGCTCTGGTGGCGTTGTGGATGCTCATTAATGTTCCTCTCACGTGCATTGGTGCGTTGTTAGCTATCAGAAGTGGAGGTTTCATCCATCCAGTCAAGGCAAACTCGATTCCACGCCAAATCCCGTATCAACACACATGGTACCTTCGACCATTCCCATCCGCGTTGATCGCCGGTATGCTCATCTTTGCCAGCGCATTTTTGGAGATCTTGTTCATCCTTAACTCGATGTTCGGTACAAAGATCTACTACGCCTTTGGCTTCCTAGCGCTTGCGTTTATCATCACAGCAACAACAGCCGCAACAGTGACGATCCTTTTTGCATACTTTCACCTGTGTGCCGAGGACTACAGATGGCAATGGAGAGCTTTCATGACGGGAGGCAGTGGAGCGATTTGGTTCGTTGCTTACGGACTCTTCTTCTGGGCAACCAGGCTGGAGTTGCCAGGCTTGGCAAACAAGATGTTGTTCTTGGGATACTTGAGTATTCTCAGCCTCTTGTTCTTCACTCTGTTCGGCGCGATTGGGTTTTTGGCCACTTATGCCGCGCTGAGAAAAATCTATAGCGCTATCAGGGTGGATTAGAACAAGCACAAAAGCACTGCTGATTTGTAGGCTGAATCGCTCTTTACAATTACATTCATTACAAGAAATCTCGAGTCTGGCTCAAGTGCGGTGTTTGACATTTGGCTTGCTTAGCGGCTTAAGGGTCACACATGGTGCATCATATCAGTCGATTCCTTTGAGCGGGTTTAGCACGCTTGTTTACACAATGTAGACGAAGCGTCAAACAACATCGAACCAAGACTCGGCTTAAAAAGGCAAGCAGGCGAGAAAGGTCGAACGATCATCTCACCCTCGATAGGGTGGGACACAGCAGTATTATGCGGTGTAATGAAAGGCGGATGGCAATCTCACTTGTCATGCGGTACAGAGGTTTTGAAGAGCCAAACGATTCGGTCTCCTTTGAAGCGGCATTAAACAAATCAAAATCTGACTTGTCCGACCTCAGATTGACTGCAGTGGCGGGTGGAAAGGAGGCATCACCGCTACGACGACATAAAGCCAAGGTTTGAGTTAAGAAAGGAAAAGTGGTCTAGTTTGCACTTTTGGAAAGGAACATGAACAGAAGTCGATGACATCTACCGACGCCGAAATTTATCGCTTTGTGAGCCTGCGAATAGGGTTGGTTGGCTCTGACCTGCGTGAAGATTTCTGTGTGTGTGGCGTTGAGTGGTATGTGGCTATCTGATCTGCTCATTGATTGCTGCCTCAGCACTGATGGATCGTTACATTCGAGAGCATATGTGTCCAGTCAGAGAATCAAGGAACGAGCTGGGCATCATAGCAAACGTGTCAAGAATGTAGGAAATCGCAGTTTTACGCATCCAGACAAGGCGCGCGGCTGACGTGCACAGTTGCATATTATTCCACCACTCTCACGCTTCACTCAGTGTCATCCATCAACGTCCTATCTACTTGTATCATTCGTGATTGGCTATTCACTTTACACCATCCATCTGCTCCACACACGCCTTCATCGCGATAACAACATCGCCACTCTGGATCTCATTCTGGTTCAGCATCGCCTCTGAATCACCGCTTATCGAGCCCCTTGTCTTCGAACCCCCCAGCGGACCGGCGGTATTGTCTCCACTTGACTTACCGTTATGGGCGCAGCCCTCTCGCTTCCATTGCTTGGCGGTGGCCTGGCTTCCATCGCCACCTCGTGTCTCGCCGGACTCGCCTTCTTCTGCACATCCACTGCTGCATCTGCATTCTTTAAGTCATGCAATTGTCAGTCATCCATCGCAACGCGTGTTGGGTTTGCCATCATCTTTTGTCTCGATGCTTTACTAGCCTGGCTTAGCTTGACCGGCTTCATGATGCATAAGATCGAAGAGTGGTCTTACAATTACATCAAGATGGACTGCAAGGACAAACATCGTTGCTATGGAGTGCTCGCGGTACATCGTATTACATTTGCACTTTCCCTCTTCCACTTGATCTTGGGCATGCTGTTGATCGGGGTCAAGGACACAAGAACAAAGAGAGCAGCTATCCAGAACGGATGGTGGGGTCCAAAAGTGCTGCTATGGCTGCTATTGACCTTGCTCATGTTTTTTATCCCTAACGGATTCTTTGTCTTTTGGGCCAACTACTTTAGCTTGATCTTTGCCAGCATCTTTATCGTGGTCGGCTTGGTGCTTTTGGTCGACTTTGCTCATTCCTGGTCAGAGACATGCTTGGATAGGTGGGAACAAACCGAATCCGACTTTTGGAAGTTCACCTTGATCGGTAGCACGCTCGGTATGTACGCCGCCGCCATCGCTCTCACCGGTGTACTCTACGCATTCTTCGCCTCGTCGGGATGCTCGCTCAACCAGTTCTTCATCAGTCTCAATTTGGCACTCATTGTGGTGCTCACCGTGCTGTCCATCAGTCCGCAAGTTCAGGAAGCAAACCCTCGCAGCGGACTGGCACAGAGTAGCATGGTTGCCGCGTACTGCACCTACCTTATCGCATCTGCCGTCATGAATCGGGACAACGCCGAGTGCAACCCCATCACACGTGGTCGCGGTGGTAGTGCCAAAACTACCACCGTTGTCATCGGTGCCGTGTTCACATTCCTCGCCATCGCCTATTCCACCTCACGCGCCGCTACTCAATCCAAGACGCTCGTCGGTAAGCGAAAGGCTGCTTTCAACGAATCTCGTCCCCCTTCCGGCTACGGTCCCTTGGCGACGCGCGAATCCATGGACACTTCTTCTGCAGCGGTCGTCACGGACCAACCCACCAAGAAAGATTCACTTCGCATCCAAGCGCTCATGGCCGCCGTCGAAGCCGGAGCCATCCCCGCCTCGGCGCTGGATGAGGAAGAGGACGATGACGAGATGGAGACCAGGTCAGAGCTCGGTATCGGTGGAAATGAGAATGACGATGAGAGACAAGGTACAAGGTACAACTACAGCTTCTTCCATTTCGTATTCGCCATCGCAGCTTGTTATACCGCAATGCTGTTGACCGATTGGAGGTTTGTCAGGTTGGGCGGGCCGAGTCCAGATCCAAGCGAGGATGGCGCACCGATTGCATACATCGGTAGGAGCACCACAGCCATGTGGATGAGGGTAGTGAGCAGTTGGTTGTGCATTTGCATCTACACTTGGAGTTTGGTGGCTCCGGTTTTGCGTAAGTACCTTTTGATGCCCGACTATCTAGTCGATTCTTTTGGATCAAGCTCAACTGACACATCGCTTTTTTTCGTCTTTCTTTGACAAATCCTCATAGTTCCGGACCGTTTCGGCTACGATTAACAAATAGCGTTTCATTCTCTTTAGAGCCTCGACGTGGGAATGCGAGACTTGAGCATTGCATTGTAAGTTGCTGAGAACAGCTTCAGTCTGCGGGCGTGTTCATTCCTCCATAGTCCGATCTGTGTGGAGCTTCAAGGCGAAGAAAGTGTGCCTCAAGAAAGTCCAAACTCCCAAGTTCTACATTCACCACCACCAGCCTTACTCGCTCTCACATTCTCCGCCTCCGCAGCTACTTTTTCAATGTTTCTCGATTTCAACAGATCTTGATTGGCACCGATGCTGACACCCTCGATCCAACCTATGGTACGTCTGTGCTGATAACCTCTCCATTCATTTGGATCAAATTCGAAGCTGCGCCATAGATGGTAGCTCCTATACCTGTGGACGTTTTTGAAAATAATTGATTGCTTTCGTTGGACGGTCGTCTTTGAGTGTAGGTTGGCGGGGCTGAGTGTTGAGAGTCCGTTGTTGGTAAGATCTTTGAGTGTTGGTTTCTTGACTCCCTTGGGCAACGCTGGAGCGGTGGAAGCGATGACGGGTAACATTTGAGGGAGGCGCTTTGCGAGGTTAGCAACGTCCCACAAGGTGTATGGTGAAGCGTTACGAAGCGTGATCAGGACGGATCCTTGACGGTTGGGAGGAGAGAAGGGTTCAAGTGCCGAGATCCTAGCTTGTGTATCGTTCATAATCGTTTGATCAGCATCATTCAGGTTGGAAGCTGTGAGAGGTTCGCCTAGTGCAACTTGTTCAGCATCATCGTTGTCCAGATCATCTTGCTCATCATCAGATCCAGCAGCATGTTTCTTACCGCTCGATCCACCGGGTGCATAACCTGGCAAAGTTCCCACCGTCAGCAAGGGTGCAACCGAGATCAAGAATCGCAAAATCAACAATTGATTCGCTAAAACGTTTCTCGTCTCATCCTTGTGTCCTGCGCCAACGTGTGGAAATCCGAACCAAACTTTACTCCACCTTCGCTTTTCCGTCCCTAGATCCTGCCTAACCTCATCATCGTAGCCTTGTGCTACGATGTTCTTACTAGCTGAGCTTTTCTTGGAAGAAGATCCAGTGATCCGTTTGTGTTTCTCCAGCTGGCCGGCATCCACGCCGAAAAGCACAACATCGTCACGTCCTGCGATCTTGCGAATACTTTGCACATTTTGTTTTGCGTCTGGGTACTTTTCAAAGCATTCCTTCTCCGAGTCGTATGCGGTAGCCAAGATATTGAAAGGAGGATGAGATCGAGGAGGGAGGAGGAGCGAGAGAGTGAAGGAAAAGTTGGCTTCACCTACGATCAAAATTGTGTCATCCTTTTGGAAGGGTTGTCGAAATCTGTTTGGTTGTCGTGGTTGAATTGTTGGTCTTGAGGAAGAATTGTCTTGTTCGTGGTCATCAGGTGAGATGGTAGATTTGAGTGATTTGGATAGCGCATGCTTGCGTTTTGCGTTTGAACGACTTGGATTGGACTTTGCAACCGACAAAGCCTTTCGATGTGCAGCTTCCTCTGCTGCCCTTTGACGTGCTTTCTGATCCTGTGCTACGAAATGGCCCTGAAGCGCTGCTTTGAGGTTGCCTTTCTTCTTCGGCATTTTTAAAAGTTTGATATTGTGGTTGAAGATAGGACAGTCGACTATGAGCATAACACTAAAACTTGAAAGAATCAGTGCAATGAGGAAGAAAAAGGGTCCAAAACCCAAATTCTGCAGATAAAAACCTCCGATTTCCGCAATTTTACAGCACAGAGACAATTGCCGACGTATGTTTGAATCACCAACATAGTACTCGTTGCTTATCAACTACATACACCAACAATACTGTACAGCATCAGTCTGTTGAAGCTTTCGGCCAGCTTTGCTAGCTTTGCTTCATTTGTGTATTGCGCTTCACATGATCATCATTGCAATTTAAGCACATCAGATCTAGGAGCCAGCCTCGGCTACCGAGGACCCCATCCAACCCCAGCCATGTCGTACCAAAAGCAGCCAGCACCTCGACCAACCTTGTCTTCCGATTTCACAACATCGACCATCTCTATCCCATACTCTCAAATCGTCTCGTCACGACGTCAACTACAAACATCATACACGCGTTTCCTAAGCTTTCATATTCTCGCGTTGCTGCCGACGGTGTTGATGCTCTTGACCACCTTGTTGGGCACGTTATCTTTGCGCGAACTGTGCCATTTGCAAGACCCAGCACCGCTTCCGCTTGCACTTCCTACCATCCTCCATTCCGTTTACCAAAAGGGACAGTGCGTTAGAATCCTTGACAGCCAGCTTTTGCTCTCAACACTTGCGCTCGGCCTGGTCGGTTGGCTTGCCAGCTATACCTCTCGCAAAGCATGTCTTGCGTTTGCTGATCGCATCATCCCTCGCCTCTTCACCTCTTCCATCCCTCTTTTCTCAAGATCACCCCGATTCCAATTCTCCTCAAGTGAAGCCGGCAAAGATGGAATTATTGTCACGGTGGCCATTGCCATGCAGGCGGTGATAGGAGAGGCTTTGAGGGTTCTGTCTTTTTACTGGGCTTGTTGCATCCTCGTCACTGCGCTATATCTGTACCCGATACAGGAACGCGAATCGCACACTCCTCACCATGCGCAAGAGCTTAGCGCCACACCAATCATGGACGTAGCAGCAACAGGGCCGGACTGGGCATGGAGATTGAGTTCTAGAGATCCACGCTTCTTTGTCGCTGCTTGGTCGAGCATAGCTTGGGCTCTGGCTGAGTTCGGTTCTGGAGCGTTTCAGATTTTGCACCAGGTTGCGCTTTACAATCCTGCAGATATGCTCGCTGATGCTGACGACGACGTAGTACGCTCAGGCGAGGATGATTTGGATGGCAGGACAGGTACTGCAGAACAATCAGAGTTTAGCTTGCTTTCTGGTCGCCCAGATAACAATCGTGACATAAATCAAACTTGCGAACGAAGAAATGGTAAAGCACGCCGCATGTCAGCATCTCATGCACTCGAATCGGCTCGACAACGTCTTATCAACCCATGCGCGCAAGTGCAACAACTTGATTCTTCTTCCAAGTACGGTGCGATTGAAGAACAAGCACTCGAAACTCAAGATGAAAGCGATACCACTTCACAACAGAGTGGTTCGAGCTTTTCGCAAACATCAGCATCGTCGTTGTTGGACGCGGAACTGGAGGAACAAGTTGAACGATTCCTAGTGGCAAAAGAGCGAAGCGAAGTGGAAGCGGTTTTGGGTGTACCTTTACCAGATATACCAGTTGCGCTTTGTGCCTTGTGGAGGATGGATGCCATGTTGTGGAGCATAGGAAGCAGCGTAAGTCAACCATTTTTTTTACTGTTTCAGCTGCTTGCTCGCACACACGCGATCACACTGAGAAAGTTCAAGAGTCTTACTGACCGCTCTGCTAATTTTTTGCTGGGTCTTGCGCCAAATTTTGCTTATGATTGCTTTGGCCATGACAGCTACTCTTGTCGGCGTCATTTACGCACGCTCAAGGAGGATTAGGCCATCTATCGCATGATCGTTTCGACCTTTCGTCAAATTTCCATCTCTTACCGCCCTTTGACGGATTTGGTCTCACTTTTGGCATCCTGGTTTTGTTGCATACCATTGTTTCGTCGCTCTGGGCCACCTCGCTACCGTATCTAGGATTTGCCACTATCACCTACGCATCACTGCTCTTTGGTCTCGCTATCATGGTCGCTGCGCTGGCTCGATGGGGATTGCTAATCTAATTTCCCCCCCTCCCCCTCTCCCCCTCTCCCCCTTTTGTTTTTTTCTTTCCCTTTGTAATCGCTCTCTTGTTGGACTGCTTCTTGTAAAATGAAACTATTTTTGTGGGGGTCCAATTTTAGGTGTGATGCTTTTGTTTGTAGCAATTATGCTTGGTAGTCGTTCGCGTATACTCTTCCAAGCATAGATTGTTTTGGTTCAACCACGTTTTTGGATCTAATACACGAGAGCGCAGAACCATTGATTTGGTGCATTACAGTGCAGAGGATGGTTTCGGCGTATGATGCTTGCCTATTCTCTGTTCGTTCGGTCGATGTCACGACTAACGAGTGATGCACGCAGTATAATACTGGCCCGGCACGCTCGTTTTACTCGTTTGGAATAATGATCTGGTTTATCAACAGTCTAGGGAACGAGCTTGTAAGGTTCACCTGGAGGTAAGAGTTGAAATTGCACTTTGCTTGTTGTCGAAATTTACTGTTGAACTGGCGCTTTTTCTGGCATAGTCGAGGCATCCTATTTCACCACAACGTTGAACGGAATTCAAAAAATGATGTTAGCAAACCTATCAAGTTGAAAAAAAAATTCAACCAGCCGTAGTAACGTCATGCTAAAAAAATCCCACCATAAAATAAAAATAAAAAAATAAGGCTTACCTGAAGCTGAGCAGCTGTTCGCTGAGAAGGATCCTTTGGTTCAACCAGGTGCATTTTTTCTCCAATTTTATGCACTTTCTCCTTGATCGCCGCCAAACCAGTTGAATTTTCACGACGATGATTACGAGATTGCTGTACAGCTTCTGCTTGTGCTTGCTTTTCGAGTCTGCGCTCCTCCCATCCTGGTGGACCTTGTGGTGTTTTTCCTGGTCGAATTACTGAGGCGACTGGTTGAGTTGGAATCGACATGGTTGTAAAATCGAATCTGAATGAAAAAGCGGGCGAGTAGTGCTTTTAGAAAGAGGTTTGAATTAGCACGAGACGAGACTAAATTTGTGGTGTGCTGACGAATGTAGTGGATGATAGTGTTGAATGAACGAAACGATAAGTTTAGTTTCAACTTTTTCAAGTTTGGTGCGAAAGTGCAGACAGACGTTTTCTTTTACTTTGGACCCTCAGATATACATTGTTGAAAGAAAGCTGGTAATGCTCGAGGCAGTGCAAAATGTCGATCTTTCCGACGTTTTAATCTGCACAATGAGGCAATTTCACCTTACGTCAATTATTATTATTATTTTTCGCTAAATAATACGTAGAAACAGCGATATAACATTGGCCTAAAGATTAACAGTGTCGGTGTTGCCCCTATCCAATTTGAGAAAAATCTTGTTAGGTATTGCAGCCCCAACATCCAAGCACTACTCTTTGAGTTGCTTTCTCCTACCTCTTGGCATCAACAGTATATCCAAGAAATCTCAACAGCCACACTACTGATTGTTACAAACTCTACAATAATGTTGACTCACAGTAGCATGCTGCTTGTGCAGCTAGGCCCTTCTTTGATAGCAACCCGTCTGCATTGTTCACCCAAACGTTAAACAAGCTCACTTTGCTCGGTCGTTTTGCTCATGCTGTGTGAACAGCACTTTTCAATATGTATATACATATATCATTGTCTCCTCTCACTAACGGTAAATGGCATCGGAAGTGATCGCAACATCACGAATCTGCTCGACGTCATGAACTCTTAGAATGTCGGCGCCAGCCGCAATAGCAGCAGTACAAGCTGCCGCAGTGGCGTACACCCTTTGCTTCGGGTCCTGCTTACCCGTAATATGACCTAAGAACTTCTTCCTGCTTACCCCGATCAAGGTTGGAAACGACACCAACGAGCAGCACGGCCTTGTGATCGAATCTCTGATCGCCTCACCATCACTCTTGACATGGGACAAACCAGTAGAAGCAAACGACGCTACGATAGAGCGGTCCAATGCGGGTGTAACAGCACCTGAATACGCCAATCCTCTGCCCTTGCTTGACTTGGCGACAGATTCGGGTTGTGTCAACCTCGCCAAATCTCTTAAAAGTGAAAGGTTACCTTGACTATCTTTGGCAAACCCGATACCAGGATCCAAGACAATGTTCCACCTCCTCACACCCGCACGAAGCGCACGGTCTAACCTCTGTTCCAACTCGGCACGTACACCTGCTACCACATCTCCACCCTCGTACGTGATCAAACCGTTCATGGTCTTGCTGTCTCCACGCATGTGCATGAGGATATACGGACATTTTGCTTGCTTTGCCACCTCAAGGATGGCAGGATCACGCTCCCCACCCGACACGTCGTTGATCATGTCGGCGCCAGCAGCGAGAGCGGCCTCTGCGACCGAAGCGCGGAAGGTGTCGACCGAAATGGGAATCGTGATACCAGCCTCGCGGATGGCACGAATCACAGACACGACACGAAACTCCTCTTGGTCTGCAGAAACCTCGACCGCGTTAGGTGCGGTGCTCATACCGCCAACATCGATCACGTCAGCCCCCTGTGCAGCCATAGCCGTGGCGGAACGAAGCGCATTGGCCGCCATGAGGTTGTCTCCACCATCGGAGAACGAGTCTGGAGTGGCATTGATGATGCCCATGATAAACGTCTTGGAACCCCAGGTCCAGGTTTTGGTGTCTTTGATGTTTGAAGAGCGCGTGGTGGGCGATGGGATGGCAAGTACCTTTTTGATACCACTCGGCTCGTAATCGGGTGACTTTTGCAGCATGATGAGCAGCTGAGACATGGTGCGCGAGTAAGTAGGATGCTCAAAGTCAGGCAAGATATCTTTGAGCGGCTCTAAAACAAATTCGCGCTCCTTGATACCTGGGTGGGGAACCATGAGACGGGGTGCATCGTTGATCTCGAGATTGTCGTACAGCAGGATATCAAGATCTACGCAACGAGGGCCTTTGTCAGGAACGCCAGCTTTGTCGCGGCCGAGCTTGAGCTCGATGGACTGTGTGAGTGCGAGCAAGTCGTGCGGGCTGAGCTTTGTAGCGATGCGGCAGGCGGCATTTAGGAAATTGGGCTGATCGACGAGGTACATGGGTGCAGTCTCGTAAAGGAAGCTGGTGTCGACGAGAAGGCAGTCGTGAGCTTGACTGAGGCATTGTACTGCGGCTTCGATGTTGGCAGCACGATCGCCGAGGTTGGAACCGAGCGCGATGGCGGCCACGTGCCAGCCTTGCTCGAATGCAATGTGGGACGATTCAGATTGATCAACTATCGACGCTGAGAGGGGCGGCGAGAGAGGTACAACACCGATTTCAGAAGCAGCCGAGGCAAAATGGTGCGCACGCAGCTGTTGCTCCTCTTGCAACGCTTCTTGCTCAAAGAAGTGTCGGGTGCGTTCAACCTCGACGCCTGCGCTACTTGCAAACATGATAGCGCTGGGCTTATCGACGCTGACCCTGACCTTTTCGACCTTGTTGTGAAGCACGGCGACCCTTGCGATAGAGGTTGCGAGGCTCTCTACGGTCTTGTGAGAGCTGGCTTCTACGTAGGCCGAGATGCTGCGTACTATTGTGCGGTAGTTGTGCTGCTTATTGACGACGTCGACGAGGCCAGCGGTGTTGTGCTGAGCCTGTTTGGCACGACCAAGACCGGAGTAAATGACGAGGTTGAGTTTGACGTCTTGCTTGTCTTGCCTTTCCCAAGGGTTTACACCGATTATGGTGTTGATGATGAGATCGCGGACGATGACTTTGTCTTGTAAGGCCAACGTGGATGATGGTGAAAGTCTGAGCTGATCCAGGTGTTTGATCGGGTCAAGGTCGACAGGAATTGGTTGATGTTTGTACAAATAGTCGAAGGAAGTGCGAACGATTTGAACGCCGGCGGAAGCGGCGTGGAGAAGAGAGCGAGGCTTTTCGACATTGAGGGTTACTTTGGGAGCATGAAGGACAAAGATGCAAATCTTTGCGAGGCCTTCTGCGAGAGCCTCGAGACTTCGGTAGCGACGAGAAGCACAATGTGCTTCAAGCTGCTTGACAAGGATGCCGTAGTGGATGCTGTAGGGTAGGTGGTCTGAGTTTCCGGCTTTGGAAACATCGGTGTGAACACGAGCGTCGATGGTGACAGTTTGAGCTTGGACCCTCTCCCAATTGTCGACGCCGACGATCATGCGCACCTCGAGCTTCTTGACGACGATAATGTCTGGAAGATCAAGTTTATGTTGAGATGAGGTCATGGTGGCTATATGACGAAGTGGGTAAGGTGTATGCTGTGGAAGAGAGAGAGTGATGGTATACGAGTGTGGGTAGCGGTAGCGGTATTCGAGTGGAGATGGAGCAAAGGCAGAGGTGAGGAGAGCGGGTGGTTGAACGGGTGTGATTCGGGATAAGAGAAAGTTTTGTGTTGTTATGAAACGTCGGTATGTAAGCATGCCATCGCTATAGCTGTGTTGATGGACGATGATAGGGTATATCCAAGACAGTGAGTACAAAGGTCAAGAGAATGTGAAAGTCTGAATAAGGTTTTAGTACGATGATAATCAACGATTGACTCGGCAAAGTTGGACTGTTTAGTATTTTGAAAATTTAAATATATATATATTCTCTTCTTCTTTGCGCTTTGGGAAATAAAATAAGGGTCCCAAACAAGTATGTATATACAAAGAATGAAATTTAAAGCCAACAAAATCAAAGGCAGCAGGCGGTAATGTAACTAAGTACTGTATCGTATAAAGTGAACCCTAAGTATGTTAGATTTTATTAATATAGCTCAGTAGTAGTTACCACTTGCAACATTATTTCTAACACTAGTCTATGACCCTCGTCCACACCATCAAAGTCGCTTCATCCTCATTACTTTGAGACGTATAGCAAGCTTCACTACACCCATCCAATCACATTCTAACTCGACTCGGTACACTTCAAACCTATCTTCAGCCCCTGCTCATCTCTATCTGGCGTATAATAAGGGCTCAGCTTGACGACATGGCGAACATTACTAGTCTATCACCCTTGCTCATCCTTTGGCATCTGATTCACTAGTCATCCTGCATCAACACCACACACACACACATACACGTACACATATACAACCATTCCAACCAATCAACAAGCACAGCCACTCTTGACCATGCCATTTCAGCGCTCCAACACCGCCGCTTCCGTACAATTGCTATCCGCACCTCCTCATCAATTCAACTCTTCCGCTCTGCCATCCATTACCTCTACTTCCACCACTATAGCAACAAATTCGGCCTTAGCGGAATCCTCCTTCAACGCGTTGAATCATCCGCAAGCTTCAATCGCCCCCGCTCGTAAACAGCATCACGTCTCTTTTCAAGACGACCACCCAAAACAGCCGCCCCAAAACTCTTCAAATCGGCGCGGTCGTAACCAGCGCACATCCAACACAAACGCTTTTTCCGACTCTAACCATACATCCTCTGAGCATGTCTCTTCGAGACAGCTTACATCTCGCGAATCTCATCGTCACGCCCACCGTGAGTCAAATCAGCCTGAATCATCCGCAAAATCGGTAGCAGGCGGCAGCGCTCCCAGCTCATCTTCACGCTCACGCAAATCCCGTCAACGCTCCGAAAAGCGTTCAGAGCGCTCACAACAACAACAACAACAACAACAACAACAACAATCTGAGCATGCAGCCAAAACAGGCTCTCAACACAATACGTCACTGTCGCAGACTCGTCCTGCGCCCTCAGCTAAATCAGAGCCTTCCATCTCGCCATCCAAGAGAGACGCAAACTCGCGCGACACAAGTGTCTCTGCCAAGCGTAGCCGCCAGCAACCCGCCCACGCCATCCTCTCCGACCTTCGCACCCAAGATGCCTCTCGTTCAGAAGCGGGCACTCGCTCTCAACACTCCTCATCAAGCCGAATGCATCGCTTTGCTCGATCTCATGATGCTCGGAGCATGCCCGGCGAATCCTCAACCAGCCGCGATGGTCGCCAACTCTTCGATCCACGTCGCGATGACCCTGTCAAGTTTGCCTCCCAACAGAGAAGCCAAGTGGATGGCCGATCCACTCCCAGTGCACCTTCTCCTCGTCTCACAGCTACTTCCACCGCGCAGCCGCAGATCTTGATGCGCAGCACCACTTCCAACGCTTCTAGCGCAAGTCACCTCGTTGGTAGCCCCATTATCAACCCCTCCATCTCTGACACTGCCTTCACTCCCGCCGTAGATCCTTCCGATCCAAGTGCTTTACAAGCGCACGTACTCGAAATCAAGAAGATTTATCGATCCATATACTCCATGGAAGCCACCCTTCATGAAGCCCACCACGCCCAAGTGGAAAGCGCACGTCTCTACATGGCCGATTATGTTCCACCAGATCTGCGCCATCCCTCTTATTGGATCACTTTGATCGCCAAACATCGCGACTTGGCAGACTGTCACTCCTCTTTCCTCGAAATCACCTGCCGTCCCGAGCTACCCCGCTCCATTCAGGAGCTCGCAGAGGTCTACAACTTACCTTCAAGATTGTGGCAGACTGCATTCCATCTCATGCTCGAAAGCCTGCGTAACAGCCTGTCTTCTCAGCATCACTTGCAGACCAACGAGCGAAAAGCCCAACTCCTCGACCATCTCACCGAGTTCATTTATTATGCCTACTCTTTCTACTCGGCTTTGCAAGAATCAGAGAAGTACAAGAGCTTCCGCAGAGCCTGGATCGAGAGCCTCGGCGACCTGTCGCGTTACCGCATGGCCGTCGCTGGGCTTGCTGCCAACATGTCTATCGAGAGTGGAGGCGATGAGATCCGCAACACACAGTCTGACGACGCGCGACCCTTTTCACCCGTGGATGCACGCATCGATGACGAAATTGAAGAAAACGAGGATGACGACGACGACGACTATTTCGGCCAAACCGATGACGACGATGTTGATGATCGTCCAGACCAACATGGAGGCGAACACGCGGCTCGGCGGCATGGTCCCAAGGAAAGAATTAAAGACAACGCAGACCCTCGATCCACTAGCCGCAAAGACAGAGCCGTCGCCAACGATTTCGATAAAGCAAGCATTGGCACTGCCGCCCTCGGCGACTGGGAGTGGACTGAGAAAGAGACCTGGCGTCAAACAGCCAAAGATTGGTATGCAATGGGTATCACAGAATCTCCCAACATTGGGCGACTTCATCACCATCTTGGCGTCCTTAGTCGGGGCGAGAACGATCTTCGCGCACTCTACCACCTTACCAAGAGTCTCATTGCCGCCAAGCCCTTTGCCTCAGCCCGAGACAGCATCCTAACCCTTTTCGATCACGAGCGTCAAGCTCGTCGCTTACGGCGAGATAGCTCCATCGAAGAACTCTTCCTCTACCTGCACGGTAGCCTCATCACAAAAGTGCAGCTCGACGATTTCGAGCCGGTCTTTGACAGGTTGATGGCGAGACTCACAAAGCTCGTCGAAGAGCAGGGTCCAGCCTGCCTTCCGCAGTCTGCGTGGACGATGATGGCCACCATCAACATTGCAGGCCTGTTTCAGTACGGATCTGTAGACTCGAGGCTTGCAGATCTCCTGCTTCAGCAGACCGGAAAGTCGGCCAAACGCCCCACTAGCACACACAAGGCCAAGACCAGTACACCGACCGCAATCCTCGTCAGTTCGGCAGCTGCCAAGACGGATGACAATTTGCTCAGCGAGCTGCCTCGAGATGCCGAATGGGACGATCTCAGCGATGACGAGTCCGAAGCGGGCGACGATGTTCAACTGATTTCCCTCGAACCAAAGGCGTCCGCCAACGAGGATCAAGAGACGGCGGAAGAGCTGCCTCTGGTATTGGATCGAGCCGCCACGCTCTGCTTTGCGATGCAGCGCCTCACCTTTGACCTTTCCACAGATGCGTTCTTCCGTTCCAATCCTTACACCACTACCATCAGCACTTTTCTCGTCTCGCTGTGTCAGTCCAAGAAAGCATTCCGCCTCTTGGAACGCTTCATTCCCTGGGATCTCTGGCTGCAATATGTTCGGAACTCGGTCTCCTTGACTGAACGCAACTGGCCAAAGTGTCTCTCGAATTCGTATATTACCGCCCAGCTTCTCCTCCCAGAAGACTTTTGCCTCAGAGGCATCCTCGGTCTCTCTCGCCACCTTTACGATCGCAACCTGTGGCGCAATGCAGCCAACGACGACGCCATAGCAGCCTCACAAGGGTTTGACAACGAGGTGCAAGTGCTGGATGCGGATGACGGAGAGCTTTATGCCCGGACAGAGTCAGCCTGGCGAATCTCTGCTACTCGACGTCGCGATGAAAGCGAAAGTCCGACTTTGCTCGATACAGTTCGAGCGTATCGGTTGGCGTTTGTTGCTCGAAAGATGGCAAGAGCAGCACGGGGCTTCGAACTCGACTCCAAAACTTCCGCCTTGTCTCTCTCAAAGCTGCTTCTTGCTCGGCTGGCGAGGAGAAAGATGGAAGAGGAGCAAAGGCAACTGGAGCTGAGAATTCAACAGCTTCGATTGAGCTCTCTTAGTCCTACCGCCTTGCTCTCGAACCAAGGGGAACGTACGGACGAGCGCCAGGATGTTGAGGATGAAGATGATGATTTCGACTCGGACTGGGACTCGGATCCAGATGCGCCGCGGCATGAGTGCTCGCGTGGGATTCATGCGATCTTGTCCATGGCAGATAGTCAAGACGTGACGGAGGAAATACGAGCATTGCAAGGACGAAGCTGCCATCTGCGCAACGTGCTCCACAGCGTTGACCGCTCGCTGTCGGGACAGCGTTCCATCGGAGGCAAAGCAGCTTCAGCTAAGGCAAAAACTTCAGTTCAACCCAATCCGGCAGCAGCCAACATCGTTCCTGGCTACACCATCCTAGTGATTGATACCAACATCATCGTGACTCCCGGCTCGCTCGTTTGCCGCCTCATTGAATCGCAGCGATGGACCGTGATCATTCCGCTTGCCGTCATTACTGAACTCGACGGTCTCCGGCGCAATGACAACGAGCTTGGTCGCGAAGCAGAAAAGGCGATCCAATTCCTCGAGTCGCGTATCCGAACGCATTCCAAGTATGTCAAAGTGCAAACGAGCCGAGGCAACTATTTGAACGATCTCAACTGTCGAAGTGAAGATATTGATTTCACTTGGCAAGGTATTACCGATGGTGCGACTCATCCAGAAGCAAGTTCTCCGCGGATGGATGCAGCAAGTTTGGCGGGTGAAACGAAATCGGTGGCGGCACGTAACGTGGATGAGGTGATCCTGCGAATCCTGGCTTGGCAACGTGATCATTTTGTTGATCGTCGGAATCTTTTACAAACCAGTGCTGGTAGTAGTGGTCAGGAAACCAACTCGATGATTGGGGTGGAGACACTAGCGCTTAAGAGCGTTTTGCTCACGTTGGATCGCAATTTGCGTTTAAAGGCAAAGAGTCGCGGTCTGTCGAGTCTGGATGCCAAAGGAGTCGCTAGTCTTTGATTGATTTCATTTTATGACGCAAGTTTGGGGTCATAAAAAAAAACAAGTTATATGGAAAGAAAATAACGATTGCGGATTGTGAAGCTCCTTCTCTCAAGAGTATGAAAGAATGGTGTCTAATCATTGAGAGGAAATTATGGTTTAGTGGGGATAGAGAGCTCACTGAAGAGGTCAAGAGGCAGGCTTCGTCGTTAAGGGGTGACAATTAAACAAGTTAGGATTCCAAAGTGGAACTCGATTTTCGGCTTGCTGCTTTCGTTTTGCGCCAATGGGTGTACTTTTTTCTTTTCTTTTCTTTTCTTATAAAAAAAAAATCAAAAATAAAAAATTCATTCATAGCCATGAAAGAAATCGAGACTGTTTACACAACATGCTTTTTACGCAAGTTATACGATGCAATGATGAACAAATCTACGATATTCAATACGATCTCCAAAAAAAAAAACAAGAACCAAAACCAAGTGCATATTGGGAATAATTTGCGAATACACCAAGTTAAAAAGATTTTAACCCATCTTGAAATGGAATTGTTGACCACCAAATCCACCACCACTTCCAGGGAATCCACCGAATCCACCAGCTGGAAACCCTCCACCACCACCACCTTGCTGGAAGAACATTTCAAAAGGATGTCCACCTTGAGCAAAAGGATTACCATAACCTCCTTGAGCCTGACCCATCGGATCATTTGGATCATCTCCCTGATCATACCTTTTCCTTAATTCTTCATCACCCAATACTCCCCACGCTTCATTGATCTGTGCCATCTTTTCTTGACTTCCACCTTTATCCGGATGATTCTCCCTTGCCATCTTTCGATACGCTTTCTTGATCGTTGCCAAACAATCCGTCCTTTTCACTCCCAGAACCTTGTAATAATCCTTACTTTGCGAAAGTCTCAGCCGTTTCTGTGCGGTTTGCAACTTTTGATGGATTTTAGCATCAGTTCGACCCGAAGCCTCAAACGCTTTGCTAAGATCCCGAACAGCTTGCTCGTATTTTTCCTCAGAAAGAGCCAGCTCCGCTCGAGCAAGAATCGCTTCAGCATTATCCGGTTTTTGGACCAAAACCAATTCGCAATACGGCATCGCTTTCACCATGTCGTTCAACTCGGTGTAACTTTTGCAGTACATAATGTAAAGTTCGTGCAAAAGTGCAGATGCTTCCACAGCATTGCGTTTGTACGTGTTTGGAATCAAGGACTCTTGATCCCCACTTTGTACCTGCA
Source organism: Melanopsichium pennsylvanicum (assembly GCA_900208305.1). NCBI lineage: Eukaryota > Fungi > Basidiomycota > Ustilaginomycetes > Ustilaginales > Melanopsichium > Melanopsichium pennsylvanicum. Next base: position 593,904 of record OAPG01000007.1, read on the forward strand.
TCGACGATTGAATCACTTGCTTAATTTCATCCACCACCGTGGGTCCACCCACTTTGCCACCTTTCAAAGCACTCAGAACTGCTCGGTAGCTTTGACTGTTGTAAAAATTTCTAGCCTTTTTCAAACTCTTTTCCAACGCCTTGACTTTTCGATGCGTCCTAGCACACGCGTTGTTATCCGGATCGGTGTGAAGACACGCTTTGAGGTGTTGCAGACCTGCATCCCGACTCTGTGACCCAGGTTGCGAGACGACAAAGTACGAAAGCACCGCAAGACGTCGAAAAAGAAAAGGCGAAGGAGAGAGATGGACGATACGAGTCCAATCTGCCATTGCATCCTCCAAGTTACCCTTGATACTCTGACATTTGGCTCGTACCAGCCGTGTTTCGAGATGCGAAGGTGAAATTTTGAGAACTTCACCCGAGAGTTGGATGCAGTGATCTACTTTTGATGAATCCACCTCTTTGGCTTTTCCCTTGTTGCTACCTGCTTTTTCAACTTCCTTGACCAACAGGTCGAGGGATTTGAGGCTGGTTTCTACCAATGATAGCTTGGTACGCACCGAAGTGGCTTCTGCAGGTACGCTGGATTCTGCCTTTTCCGCGCGAATGGAATCGTACGACTTGAGCGCAATTCTAACCTTTTCGAATTCGCCTTCCTTGAGGTACACCTTTGCTTGTTGCAGGTACGCCTTGTCGAATTTAGGGTTGATCCTCAACAAGCTTGCGAAATCTTGTAGAGCGGCGGTGATCCTACCCAACGACAGCTGGGCTGTAGCTCTGCGGTAGTACGTGAGCCATGATGTAGGATCAGCCTGCAGTGCAGCGTCAAAGGATGTCAGAGCGTCCTGATATCTGCCTGATTGTAAGGCGATATTTGCGGTGGTGAGGTGTTGATTTGCCAGAGCTGGATCGGTAGCGGTGAATGTAGTTTGAGACAAGGACTCGGCTCGAACAAAGGTCGAGGTGGTTGAGCCTAAGCCTAGGGCGAGACATAGGGTTAGAGACAGCGCAAGAAGCGATGGGATGAGGGGGTTTTTCATGTTGTAGAGCGCAACGAGCTCCTCTGTGTGTGTGTGTGTGTGTGTGTGTGTGTGTGTGTGTGTGTGTGTGTGTGTGTGTGTGTGTGTGTGTGTGTGTGTGTGTGTGCGCTCTTGGACGTTGGTATTGTGTTGGCTCGAGTGTGAGAGAAGGTGATGCGTGTAGAAGCGATGAGGATGAGGCCTGTGACAAGTTTGTGCAGGTGATGGTGGTGTCGGGAGCAGTGCGAATAGGGATGAATGAGGATGTAAAGAGCGAGATGGGTAAGTGGATTTAAGTTAGTGGAGCTCTCAGTTACAAGTTTGAGGTGTGTGCGTGTTGGTGTGTGTGGATGGACCAAAGCGTGGAAGCTTCCACATCATGCATGCGCTCGTCCTTTAGTGTCATAACCAAAGGTAAATAATAAATTCAATTTCACGGCCGCCGCGCACGTCCAAGTTGCCCGAGATGCCTTTGGCTGAGACAGCTTTTTCTCATCCATACCTTCAACTGCCAACGTGGAACCCGCGGAACCTGACGAAACAGCAACCAAACGTGGCGCTTTCTTATTCGCACGAGATACAAACCTTGCGTTCGTGTCGAATCTTGGCTTACTTACAGTTGATCCGATTCCTCACCCATGCACAGATCCGCAAACATCAAACCAGTGTCTTGCTACATGCAACTCACGTCACACATCGTCATGTCACGCCTTTGTCGTCAAACTTCTATTGCAAACATAATTCCAAACCATTACTCGGCCATAGATTTGTCGCTCCACACCTTTTTTGACATCAGAATTGGAGCAGATTCGGCTGCCCATCATTGCGGATACTCTTCCCAAAGTCGCTTGACGGTTGGAAAGGTTTGATGCTCGATCCACCGAATCCTGTTGGCTGAGGCTGAAGCTGAATCGCACTTGTTCCGCTGAACGAGCTCTGAGACCCAAATGGCTGAGCACTATTGTTGTTCAACGAAAAGCCATTCACTCCTGTCGTCTGTTGTTGCGGCGGCTGTTGGGACTGATTCGAAGCGGAACCAAAGCCAGAGTTGAAGGCAGTCGATCCCAACCCCATTTGCTGCTGCTGCTGCTGCTGCTGCTCAGAGGATTTCGTATTGGTGGAAAAGGCTGAGTTGAAAGCATTCAATGCGCTGCTGTCATTCGAACTCGCCGGAAGCCCAGTGGTGCTGCTCCCCACATTCTGGCTCGATCCAACCCCAAACCCACCTCTAATCCCTTCCATCCCAGTCAAGCTCGGTTGTTGCATCCCAGCACTGGGACTCGAGACTCTAGCGAACGGATTTCCAGTCATCTGAGCAGCCAACCCGCCTGGATTCGCACCACCTCCAAACTGCGCATCATTCGCCAGACTAGCACCAAACGACGACTGCGGCTTGAAAGCTTGGACCGACGTTCCTCCGAACCCTGTTGGTTGAGCCTGCAAAGGCTGACTTGACTGATTTCCGACGCTGCTGTTGAATGACATGGATCCGAACTGCGATGAGAGGTCATTTGTGCTTGTGATGGGCTGGCCTGTGAGTGTGGATACCCCCGCACCAGAGCTAGTGGCTCCGAAAGCAGATCCAGCGTTGCTATTCTGGCCATTTTGGTTTTGGTTCTGGTTCTGGTTTGCAAATGTGAATTCGGAAGCTACACTACCGATGAGACCAGTCTTCTGCGGCATCAACGTCCCACTCTGCCCCTGCTGCTGCTGTTCGTTGGCATTCTTGCCACCGGTAGGCTGACTGCCATCCCAAGCACCAGCGCCTAGCCCGTAATGTCCACCGTTGGGCGCACTGCCAAATGCGCTCATAGCCAACTGATTCAAACTTGGTCCCTTGGGCGCAGGAGGCGACGCTGGCGGCGGTGTGGAACCGGGAGGTGGAGCAAACGGATTGCGTGAGCCCGTCTTCTGCGGCAGAAGCTTGGCTGGTGAGCTCGTAGTCTCGGAGAGCGTGTTGGTGTTGGTGTTGCTGGGCTGTAGTTGAGAGCCAAAGGCGGAGTTGAAGGAGGACAAAGCGGAAGATTGCTGCGGATTGAACGAAGACGTATTGTTCTGCGCCGATGGCGGCTGTGCTTGGGAAGGTGTGGCTGTATGCTGCGGTTGTACAAATGAGATTGGTTGACTCTGCTGCTGCTGCTGCTGCTGCTGCTGCTGTTGTTGTTGTGCGGGTTGCTGTTGCTGGTTAAAGATACTCGATGGACCACCATCAAATGCACCAAACGGCCCACCAAAGCCAGTAGGCTGGGGCATGACACTCTGCCTGAACGGATTGAAACCGGTCATCTGCGGCTGCATCCCGCCAGCGCCGTTCATCATGCCGCCGCCAAACGCGGTCATCTGTGGCATTTGCATCCCTGTTTGCTGCTGAGCCATGAACGGATTGTAACCCGTCATCTGAGTTTGCAAGCCACCCATACCACCCATACCCATGCCACCAAAAACTCCGTTCACACCCATCATGCCGGTGGGTTGAGCCTGCAAGAAGAAGCTCTGCTCCTGCGGGACATTGGAAAAGATGTTTTGACCACCATTGTTGTCAATGCTGGCAAAGAAATCTTGCAAGTCTTGGTTAGAGGTTGGGGGTTTGACGCTGCGCTGCGGCTTGTCTGGCTCTTGAATGGTAATGCTCTTCTTTGACTCGCTTTTGGGGACACTCGAAGAAACAGTCGAGATTGGCCGAGCGGTGGACGCGGATGGGGTACCATCAGCGATGCGTTTGTTCTCCTTGTATTGCAAGCGATTCTGTTCAAAGTTTGGATCCTTCAAATATTCTTCGAGCGCCCCGGCAAGCGACACGGGGGCGTGCTTGAGTGAGGGGATGGCAAGATTAAGACTGTGGGAAGCCTGTTTGGCGCTGTTGAGAAACGCGACCACGTTTTCGGTTTGGCGACAGAAACGACGGTAGAGTTCGAGTGCACGCTGAGCGTCGGATTTGGCCATCTCAAAGTAGTGTTCTAGAATGTTGATGACGCCTTCGTTAATGGCGGTGTAGATGGCAAGAAGATCCTTCAATGTCATGCGGAAGGCAGACATGATGAGGTCTTCGTTGAGATCGTCAAGGAAGAAGGAGCATTGCATGAGGACACTGGCCACTTTTTGGGTGGTCGAAACCTCTCGCAGCAAGCCCTTTTCGACCGAAAGCTTGCGGAGTCGGTTGCTGTTGCTAGCACCATTGGAGTGAGCACGAGATCGATCGGAGGAACGGATGACGTCGTGCTTGAGCTCGCGATAGGCGCGGACACGTTCGTCGAGGTACTGTGCGTAGACGGAAAGGGTCTGTGGTGCTGAGTAGCTCGACCAGCTGTTGTTGGAGACGTTACGCAGGCGAATGTTGCCGGTGTCAGATGCGAGGTGGCCGAGGACGTTGTCCACCTCGCCATTGCGGATCATCGTGTGGAGGATGACGAGCGATTTGAGAACGACGGTAGCGTTGGGTTCTCGTAGACGGTTCCCAAGTGCACGACATACATCTTGAAGGGAACCATCGGTTGAAAAGGTGGTTGCGATGACGGGATCGATGTATTTGGGCTTGATGCCGCCAGATTTTGGCTTTGTGGCCCCTTTGATTACCTTGTCGTAACTGTTTGAAGATGCAGACGGCAGCAACAAGGCGATGGAAGAATCCAACAGGAAGCGAATTGTGAGCAAGATTGGAAGCATAGGTATGGATCACCGCTTGAGCAGAGGAAACTTACCTAGACATGATGAGTTGTGAAAGACGCCGCGGAGGGCGGTGTTAGACTTTGAATTGAGTGCTGGCAGTGGGCAAGTACGATGAACAGCTTGACTGAAAGGTCTGCTTAGCTTGACTTTTTTTTTTCTGCGGTAGGTTGACTTTGAACGCGGACAGGCTCAAGACAGGAGCTTTCTGTGATGGTGCGCCGACGTTGAGCGGATGGAAGGGTGTTAAGGAGAGAATGTGCGGTTTTTGTTTCAAGATAGGATGCCAAGATGATGACTATGTGCGTATTGCCGAAGTAGGGGGGCAACGAGGGGACCGCAAGGACGAATGGAGTAGAGTAAAAGATCAATGAGAGCAAGCGGATGTAATATAGCAAGTCTGTGAGTGTCGTCCAAGGTCGTAAAGGGCGACGAGGCAGGTGGAGATTGAACCAGCAAAGTCTCTCTCTCACTTGACTGACGCACTCACACATATTCACATTCTTTATTTAAAAGTCGAGAGACGCCAATTTCAGTCACTATCGCACCGCCGTCCTGTGTGCCTCGCAAGTCGCGTCTCCCGTCCAATTTACCATACAAATTTCCAGCTTGTCCACACTCACACTCACTCGAACAATATGAACCGTGCGCCGTCATGACACCTTGTTTCCCTTAGTTGGAGTGCCATTCACGATTCGGACTCTCATATTACCAACTTAACTCACTTGACTATTTTCAAGAGACGCAAAAATTACAGCTGATGCCACATTTGAGAGCTAGTAGCCTGTTTCTTCTAGCCAGCCAGGTGAGGAGAATTTCATCTCTCAGAGATGATACATTATGGATGGCCAGATTGGGCAGGTGTTATGTCTGAACGGAATTTCAATCACAATGCCATTTCGTCATCACTGCGAGAATGCCTAATGATTCAAAGGCTGTGTGGTCAAGAGACGGACGAAGCTTGCTCGCCGTCATCTCAGCAAATTCGAATGTGGTCGGTCCCACTCATCTCAAACTGCCACTCATCTCAAATTGCCACTCATCTCAAATTGCAACTATCCGATTTCGCAGATCGAACAAGCATTCTCACAGCCCATCACTCACTAAAGCACGCTGCAGTCAGCAGCCAGGCAGAGCATCGCAGGAGAGTACAACTACAAAATTCCAATGCATGATACAAGATAAATTACAACACAACTGATGAGCACGTAAAACATTCAAGAGCTTCGTCACAATGAGCTTTGCACCTTGGGCAATAGTGTCTCCTTCAGGAATTTCTCCAGTTTCGTCGCGCTCTTGGCATAAGGGCTCGAAGCTGGGTTGTACGATCGGCAATTGTCAAAGATCAACTGAGCGTCGGCAACCAATTCATCCACATTCGCATACTGGTTGTTCTCCAATTTCGCCTCCATAGTAGACAGATCCATTGGATTCTTGATCACATCATAGTAATCCGTCACCTCGTCGCCGTTGACAGGGTTCACGAATGGCCATGCGCTGCCATGTCCATTGAGCTCCACAAGGATGTGACGCATTACCGCAAAGTGAGGGCCACGCTTCGGTCGTCGACTCAGCTCGTCCATCTCTGGTGTCCATCCGCTTTCTTTCAATCCTGGCACCTCTGATGGGTCCACCAAGAATGTTGCGGTTGGATCATCTTCTCCTTCCGTCTGTTCCCGCTTCGCTGCACGTTCGGGTTTAGCTACCGTTCCATCGGGATTCTCGATCAACCCTTTCAGCTTGATCAGACGATCTCTATCCCTCAGAGCGTCCAGTCCTTTATGCACCACATGAGATCGACTGATACTTCGGATTTTGGCTAACACCTTTTCCTTCTGCATCGTCAGCATATCTCCAACTTCCAGATACTTCACCCTGGGTATCATACTGCACTGCATCAACGTTCCTCCTTCGTAGTCTTTGATATATCCCACCCAAATGGACCTGTCCAATGTAATCTCCTTGGTAAAACCCTGTTTCTTGAAGTATCCGATCGCATAATTGTCCGCATAGGTCAAGAAATGCATGACGGGGGAAGACGCTTTGACGTGATCCTTAAGATGATTCATCAGATGCGAGCCGTATCCCTTCACCTGCTCGGTGCTGGTGATGGCGCAAAACACGATCTCGGCAAACTTCCTCTGCTTGAAAGGTCGATACGTGATCCCACCCACCACTTGAAGTCCACGCTTTACGATGGCGACCGATTGATGGTTTCGATCGAACACAAGTCGCGAAATGTACTCTCGGGGCATCTTGGGAAGTTGACGTTGAAAGATGTTCTTGAGGCCCGTGAGAAGGATCATGGACTCGTGATCGTCATCATTGGTAACGACGCGGAACTGGATGAGACCGGTGCGCTCTTCAATCACTGCTGGGCGTTCCTTCTTGGGTGCTACGCCTTCCTCTACTGCTGAAGCCGCGCTTTTAGGTGGCGGTTGGAGCTCTTCTTCCAGATCCACGGCTGGTTCCTTTTTGACTTTCGTTTCGCCCTCTGTCTCCGCCTGACCCTTTGCTGAGGACGACTGGGAAACTTCACCAGACTCTACTTCTGCCGCTGGCTGCGCTGATGTATCGTCCCCCTCAGTTGAAGCTTTTCCTGTCTTCGCTTCGACAGAGTCGTCACTCAGATCAGTCGAGACGTTCGCAGTGCCGGCGTCTTCCCTGGCCAAATCAGAAGGGGCAAACTTGCGTCGCTTAGCGTCGTGTCTGCCGTTCGAGGCACTTGGTTCCACAGACTGATGCCTTGACGCAGGATTCGAATGTACCACTGTCATCTCGGGGCTTGACAGCCGGCTTGACGTTGCTACGGATGCTTCCCTGTCGCGCGACCTGGAGCGCGAACGCGAGGCTTCGCGAAGCTTGCGTTTCCTATTCAGGCTTTGCAGAAGTGGCGTAGATGAGTGCGGTACAGAGCCATTCGGCAGTGCTTGAGCTGATGGATGAGGGCTAGGCGTCGCGTCAGGCACGGTACTGAGCTGTGACACCGGGCTGGACGCTTCGACTAAACCATCGGCGCCCACGGGTCTCATCTGCTTGCGAAGCGACTCGATGTCGCCGTCGACATAGTCAAAGTCGAGCAATTTCCCTTTGTCTTCCAGCAACTCATCCAGACGTACCGCAACTTTAGCTCTTCTCGTGGCTTCCTCGTCATCAGCATCGCTAAGAGCTGCATGTTCCTCCACAGTACGGCTGCATATGTCACATGCTACCGATCTCCACTCTGCACTGAGTTTGCTGTCATCGACGTGTCGTGTATCATTTCTGGAGCCTCTTGAGACAGGATCCTCAATAACCTCCTCGTATTCGGATGGTTTGAAACCTAGACAGGTTTGCGAGCTCGAGTTGGGCCCACTTGATGTGGCGATAGAAGGCGTGTGTCGTGCAACCTTGATCAGGCGTTGAAAGGGCGAAAGTCTAAGAAGCGACCTGGCACCTGATGGATACAAGAGGGGCATCCTAAGGTGTGCTGTAAAATATGATTGTGGCTTCGATGACGGGACCTGTGGTCATATGTCCATGAAGTGAAAACTAGGGCAGATGCCCACAACGTGTGACGAGACAGTTTTGTGACGCGGGAAAGAGCTACGTGGATGGAGATGGGACGCGGAGCTGAAAGATGATGCGCCGAGCAGTGTCGCTGTCTAAAAGTTTCGTGTCAGCTTGGACAGATTGCTGCCGAGGATGGTGATGATGATACCGGATGAAGAAGGAACGCGGTTATGGTGGTGTTGGTCTATGCGAAATCAAGTGCAGCTCGAGCTTGGATTGAGGCGCGTTGGACCCGAACATACCACACCATGAATTCCGACTTCCGAGAATCTCACTCGATTCTGGTTTGTTTCACCAACTCGTTCAGCTTACATGTTGGTGTCGATATACACCCTCACTATTCAGGCCATCTGCATTCCCCAAAATCTGCTTTTCGGCCAGCCAGTACCATCTAGCTGTGTGCCTTGAAAGACTATGTACTGCCTCCGTTAGTGGATACCGCTTTTCCTGCTCATCTTCCCACAGTCATCCCCCTACTTTCTCGTCTTATTCCTCTTCTCCTTCGCACTGCATTCCCAACCATGCATGTACTGCGCACTCATACTCACCGGCCTCTTTACCACATCGTCTAACTGGTACGGCTCCAAGTCCACTATTGTGCACCTAAACAGCTCAAACACTACAACGCCAGCATCAACCAATTCCACACTGCTTCGCGCGAGCTACGGATGGCTCGATCTCGGCCTCTCAGGTGGCAATGGCTTCTTGAGCCTGATCGCTAGGCCAGGCTCAAGCTCTATCGCTGCTCAAGGGATCAGTCTCGAACAACAGGATCCTTTCTACCGCTTTGCAATACCCTGGTCAGAAACATCAGTACAGATTCCGAAGCGCTTTTATGTTGGACTCGGCAAATATCAGGGTCTCGGCGTGTGGGTCGACCTAGGAAGCGGTTTGAGCGGCAATGCCCCACCGCCGACAGCGAGCACAGAATTCAATGCAAATCTGGCTTTCCCTAATCAGGCACAGCATTACGAGCTCTAGATCAAGATGCTTCTTCTAAAGCCCCATAGCTGTTGGCCGTCTTATCAGCCAATGCTTTGCATCTTTTCTTGTACTTCACGAGCGCCTCAGCCGCAATATATCCCATGCCAACATCTGGAATCTACTCTATGACTCGATGTCTGTGCGACACTATTCATGCTCCAGCTGAATTCAGACAGAGCCAAGGAGGAACGTTGCCGTTGTCAAAGGAATGGTTGCATTGAAATAGATGCAAATACCTGTTACGTGATACAAATCCGTGATAAAGATGCTGCGAATGCTATGAGATCCCACGGACGTTGGGATGCTTTGTCTGTGTTTGATTACTTGCGCTGCTCGCCATCATCATCATCATCACTGATCTCGGTGATATCCGAACTCGCCGCTTCCCTTAACTTTGCCAGCAGCGTCTGAGCAACCTTCTTTTGCTCTGCCTCATCGCTTTCGGTATCATCCTCTCCGGAAACTCTATCGGCCAACTCCAACTTCCTCTCTCCCAAGGCGTGTATATCCTCATCAATGGTGCCCCTGCTCAGCAGCTTGACCACCGTAACTGGCTTCGTCTGCCCCATCCTGTACGACCTGTCTGCTGCCTGCTTATCGTTGTGCGGATTAAAATCTTGGTCGAACAGGATTACCCAGTTTGCTGCAATCAAGTTAATCCCCAGTCCACCAGCCTTCGTCGAGAGCAAGAACACCGTGATGCTCGGATCGTTGGTGAACTGATCCACCAACACTTGTCTATCCTCAACTTGAGTCGACCCCGTGAACCCAACATACTTGACTCCCATGTGTTCAAGACAAACACAGAGGATATCGAGAACCATGGTGAACTGGCTAAAGATTAAGATCCTGTCCCCTTTCGCTTGGATCTCTGGGATCAATCGTTGCAAAGCTTGGATCTTACCAGAGTTCATCCACTCGGGGGCAGGCAAGATATGTTTGCGAGTAGCGGGGTAGGTTTGAGCGGAGAACGAGAGTTGAGCGTCGGTGTTGATCCGTAGATCTTCTTTGACATGCTCAAAGTTGTAGTCGGCATAATCGGGTTCCTTCATCAGATCTCTAGCCATAGCGTCGATTTTTGGCTCGTCAAACAAGCGGCGAGAAAGCAAAGGATGGTTGGCCGCCTTTCGCAACTCCATCAAGACATGGCCACTCTCTTTAGTAGATGCTATGACGGAGACTTTCTTGCTTCGGGTAGTGGTCGTTGCTTTGGCACTTTCGGCCTCGGCTGCAGCGACACGCTTCGTCCTTGCAACTGCTTGAGCGTAAATTTTGCGTTGTGCGGGGGTCATGTCGCAGTACTCGACACGAACCGTCTTGGTCGTCAGATCGGTAAGAACTTTATCCTTCAAGCGTCGCAGTACGAAAGGGTGCATCATCTTCTTGGCCCTATCCACCCTCTGTTTCGACAATTGGTTCTGCTGGCCCCCGGCCTTGACCTTGAAAATCGCAGCGAGCGCCTCTTCAGCATCGCTAAAGTACTCTGGCATGATGAAATTCAGCAACGAAACGAGCTCTTGGAGGTTGTTCTGCAGGGGTGTACCCGTTAACAGAAGACGCCAGCGGGTCTTAAGCTTGAGCAGCTTATCGTACTTTTGCGACTTTCGGTTCTTCAGCATGTGTCCCTCGTCGAAGACACATACTTCGAAGCCCCCTGTACGGCAGCCAGCTTCGTCGCAGTTGGGCTTGCATTCGTTGCGACCGCATCCTCGGCGACCAAACTTGCGCAGGAAGCTGTGATCTGCTGGTCCACCCGCCGCCATGTCGTAAGTGGTGAGGATCACTTCCAGGTCGGGATCCTCTGTAAGTTCTTCCCTCAGCTCAACGCGATCCTTCATGCTACCATAGTATTTGCGCACGTGGATCGAAGGAGCGAAGAAGCGAAATTCGCGATCCCAGTTTTCGAGTACGGAGCTGGGTGCAACCACCAGATGCGGACCGCGTATGCCAATCTCCTTGAGCTGCGCAAAGAACGCAATTACCTGTGCTGTCTTGCCGAGACCCATTTCGTCCGCGAGGATGCAGCTCGTTTTCTTGCGATACAGCAGGTTGAGCCAGTTGACACCGACAAGCTGGTAGTCTTTCAGCTTGACCCCTTTGGCGAGTGATTTGGGTTGCTCCTCAAGGTAAAATTTGTCGGTGGAAGAGCCACCCTTCTTGATACTGGAAAGGTTGAGAGTGCTTGCGGGTGTGCCTTCGCGAGAGCCTGCGAGGGAAGCGTTGACCGAGGCAGTCACTGCTGGTGATGCGAGTCCAGAAGCGGACTGGCTGGCATCGGGAAGCCATGAAGCCATAGCATCGCTAAGCTCTTTTCCGATCTTTTCGCATCTAGCCAAGACTTCGTCAACTTCATAGTATCCAGCCATGAGGTCTTTGCAGTGGTGGAAGAGTCTCGGCGTGACACCTTTGGCGGATTTGCTTCCAAGTTTGTCCTCGATATCTTCAGCATCGTCAAAGGGACGCAGAGCGATGATGGTTTCTGCCTGCAGTGCATTGCAGTTGGTCGTGTCAATGAGTGCATTGGCATCGGCAGTGTTGAACCATTTAACGGCAGCGCGTTCTTGCTTCTCCTCGCGATCTTGGTCATCGCCGTCGTCGTCACCGGAGCTGATTTCGACGGTTTCGCGGTGTTGCCTTTTCACGGGTTGGGGTGCTAGGGACATGGTCGTGGTCTGTGACGAGACGTGCGAGAGCGCTGGGGTGGAGGCTCTTGAGCTGGGAGTGTTGGAGATAGAGCTGGCCTGTTTAGATGTTTGGGCAATGCCATTCATACCAGGATGGGGAGCGATCGACTTTGAAGCGGGTTGCCGAAGGCCATTGCTTGCAGGCTTGAGGCTGACGGTTTTGGTGGTGACTGCACTAGGTCTGGAGGTGAGCAACTGAATGCTTTTGGAGACATCGCCGCATGTCTGGCGCAAGGCAGCGATGACACGTCTGGGATCGAGAAGGGGTTTCTCTTTGATGATGAGTCGTGCTTTCGCTCTGAGTTCTTCATCGGAGATCGGAGCGTTGCCATTTGATGGTGGTGCTGTTGTGCTGGATTTGGCGTTTTGTGAAGGAGCGGTCGTTGGATTGCGAGCAGACGGTGGCGGTACCTCTCGGACGTCATCATCGTTACCGTCACTTTGACTGTTGAGTGATTCCTTCAAGGTAGTCTGTTTAAGTTCCGCACTCTCCCTCTCCTCCGAGGTATGGCGAGACGGTGACCTAGCACCACCTCTCACAAGGCGTCGCTTCTTGGGTTTCCGATCTTCACCAGCAGAAGATTCTGGATCACTGAGATCAGAGCTCTTATCCGATGCAGCATTCTGGCGCTTGATAGTGCTGCTACCTCCAAATCTGAACTGTTCTAGACTGGACTTGAACGAGGTGGGCGCCTTCGAGGACGAGACAGAGGTGGATTTGCTGGTGACGTAAGAGCTTTGCGGCGTTACAGTTGTGAAAGAGGTTCGGCTCATGGAAGAGCCGTTGCCGGAGCTCATGGCGGAACGAAAATTGCTGCTTTCGGACATGGTGGGATGCGAGGCGATGACTGGGCTAGAATCAAGGCAAAGAATGCGTGGTGGTGAGGCGTCTTTGTGAAGGCGCTGCGTAGGTGGTGTGGTAGGCTCGATGGAGTCGTCGCTGTGGTGTCCATTCGGCATATGCAGGATTGATGCTTGCCAATAGCTGCCAGAAACTAATGTGTTGCTGAAGAGGGATAGAATGCATGTGTAGTTGGGGTCAGGCCAGTAGAGTCGGGAATGAAACAATTGCGCTGATAGTGATCCAATCTTGGGTTGAAATGGCCTTGGTTACTACCCGAGCCGAATTGTGCGCATGCTCGTCGAGGCGGTCTGTTGCCGAACAAACCGATGTTGAAAGTGCTGTTTATCGGGTAGTAGCAGATGCCAAAAAGGAATAGCTACCACGATGAAGGCACGAAACGATGTCGTTTGAAGGATAGGCATGCTCACACCTCCTTCATCTACAGTCATGCATCACGTGGTCAGGTGGGAGGGCGTTCGCGTCTACGCTGAACTAGCGGCCGTACACCTCACCTGTCAACGCGCTCTTTTCACTTCTTGTCTCGCTCTTCTCTTGCTTACTTACCTCCATGTTCTTCTCGTCCAAGGTAAGACTCACTCTAGCTTGACTGATTTCGTTAAGTCTTTTCAACCTGTTTTCCCGCCTTTGCCACTCGTTCTGTGCTCAATTGGCTCCCATTACGGCCGGCCGGGAACCTCCCTCGAGCTTGTGGTCCTCATGGTTCTTTTCGCCTGCAATTCGATATGTTTTACTTCTCGTGCGGTTATGTACCAACCAATATGTCAGACCAGGATGTAACATATCTATGCAAAGCGAAATTTCACTCAAGCTGTTCAAGCGAGTTGCACCACCTCCAGCCCGATCAGATCTCCTCGCTTTGCTCACTGTACCCCCGATCTAAAGTGGATCAAGAAAGTTGAAGCGTATGGAAATCATAGAAACAGCACTCACACTCATTTTACTGTAATGCTCCGTAATACGTCTTTTTTGTTCCGATGAAGAGGCGAAATTAGCGAATTATCGGGAAGCAAAATCTTTGTTTCAATTGCGATGCGAGGTTTAAGATACACATATTACTTTATTACTTTCGCTGACCATAGGCTTTGGTAGCGTACTGACCACCCTCGACGATGACATTGACGGATTCCTGAGGCTTGCCAGCGAAGTAGTTGGTGAGAATCTCTTTTACGCCATCTGCGTAGCGCTTTTGGGCATCGAGGGATGTACCAGAGATGTGGGGCGTCATTGCCAAGCCGGCCTTTCCATGTTTGTACGGAATACCATGGTTAGCTGCGATCGTTTCGAAATGGCGAAGTGAAAGATGTTTGATGGGCACGGGAAAGGATGGATGATGGAACAGAACAGATTAAGGGAGCGTAGCGTGGAGGGAAAACATCCAAGATTAAAATTAAATTTCGAGAAAGGAAGACGTTAGAACCGTGCTTGGGCAATAAAGAGTCTTTTGGTTCAAACCATTCACCGACATCAAGCTGAGATACATACCGGATGCATTGAACCAAGGGTGGTCCTTAGGAGGAGGCTGCTGGTTGGTGACGTCACCTCCGTATCCGAGAAGCTGGCCAGATTCGAGGGCAGACTTGATGTCTTCGGCGTTGACGATGGCACCACGGGCGGTGTTGACGATCCACGCGCCCTTCTTCATCCAGGAGAGCTTCTCGGCATCAATGAGGCCCTTGGTGCCTTCGTAGAGAGGGCAATTGATGGTCAGCACGTCGAGCTCGGAAAGGAACTCCTTGAGATCCTCGCGGCGGACAGCGCCAGTGTCCTTCTCGAGTTGCTCATTGCGCTGGTAGTCGTAATAAGTGAGCTTGCCGCAGTCAAAGGGCTTCAATCGCTGGAGGATACGGGAACCGATACGACCAGAGCCGAGGGTGCCGACAACCTTGCCCTCAAGATCATAAGACTGACGAGCCACCTCAGCGACGTTCCAGTCACCCTCAAGGTACTGTCGGTTAGCGGGAACAAAGTTGCGGACAAGAACGAGGATGGTCATGACGGCGTGCTCGGCGACGGAGACGACGTTGGAACCAGTGACCTCATAGACAGAAATATTCTTCTTGTTGGCGACATCGAGATCGACGTGGTCAGAGCCGACACCGGCGGTGACACAGCACTTGAGATTCTTGGCCTCCTCGAGGACTTCGGCGGTGAGGTAGGCAGGGTGGAAGGGAGTGGTGATAACGATTTCGGCGTCCCTAATGTGCTTGCGGAATTCAGAGTTGGGTCCATCCTTGTCAGCAGTGACGATGAGCTCGTGACCCTGCTCCTTGAGCCAGTCAGCGATGCCAAGCTTGTTTTCGACAGTGCCGAGCAGTTTAGGCTGCTCGTCACCGTACTTGCCGGCGGTGTAGAGGACAGCAACGATCTGCAACGGTCAAAATCACAATGGCAACGCGAAAAAATGAGCCTCTGAGGGTATAAATTGGTTGTACGTCGCAACGGCCGATGCCCATGTTGTATTTGAACTTACCTTAACCATGTTGGGTCTAGTAGTAGAGAATGCACGAAGGGTGGGAGAGACGGATCGAGGAAGTGTGGTACGAAAAAGAGAAGCTCTAGCTAGCATGATATGGGGGCTATTATATGTGTCGAGCCAGAAAGCGAGAATTTCGGAGGGGTAAGTGCAGAGGTTGTTGAAACAGGTCGCAGCTAAATATTCAAAGTCTCTAGCGGCCGAGCTCAGAAGCTGGGGCAGTACATCACACTCTGCCTTGCTTTAAGACGTTGGAGTAATTCTCTTTTAGACTCTCTCTCTCCCTCTCATAAGACTTGTGCGGGAAATCAGCCAAACTAAGGCGAGACAAGGGTCGACGCCGCGAACACCGAGACTGATACCTTGGCCATGTCTAACAAGACAAGACTGCCGCAAAAAGTTGACTGGGCCACGATGCGGGGAAGCAAGTAAAAACATGGCGCAAAGATGACAGCTGCAGATGCAGCGCATGGGCATCAGCATCAGCCCACCAAAAAAAAGGAAACAAAAAACCCCATAATCCCCAACCGCGGCACGAGAGGAGAACAGATTTAGGCGAACAAGGTGGAGGCAGAAAATTGCGCGGTTCACCGACTTTCGCAGCAATAAATGGTTTCGGCTGGTGCGACCGATGCCCGAAAGCTGCCTTTAGGCGGGGTTACTTCGGATGGGCTTCTCTGTGTCATCTTCTGAACTGATGTGAACAGTGACCAGTGGTTGCATTTGCCAACGATCTCCAACACGTAGTAGCCCGACAGTACGCAAAAAAGAGCTCATGATGCGATGCGATGTGATGTGAGGGGAAATCGATTTCCTACCGGCCCATGTAAAGTAAATTACTGTAACGTCAGCCTACGGAAAAATCGCCAAGAATCCTCTCTATCTCTCTCGTTCTAGCCAGCCTAATGTGCGTGTTGTTCTTGGTGCGGGGTTCCTAGCTGAACAAAAATCGGCATGTGCTCTGCAGACAGCATCCTTTCCAACAAAGCCACTCACAAGATGATGAGTGTAGATGCGGAGCAAGACGGAATCAAGCGCAACCAGGCGCCGTTATATTTGGCAACCCGCTTGGTCGCTTACTGACCTTTAGATCTCGCTTTGACTAAGTTCTTCGGTGACTGATGCTCGTCAAATCATCCAGTCGAGCCAAGAAGAAGATGCGGGTCGAGACGAGAGAGATCTGGCCCCATCCTCGTTCGTCGACGTGAAGCAAGAAACGAGCATGTATGTGAGAGCGATGAGAGCATGGCTTTGAGTGGGACTATGATGCTACTAATAGAAACCACCCAGTGCAGCAATCACAGCTTCCAGCAGTGGGACAAGACTAGCAGAGTTGCCGGACTCAACCTGAGGGCGGAATGCAGCTTTAGCCTTTCATCAAAGCCTCTCCGAACCAGGCTGCCAGTTGAACGATATGCGCAGTGATTGCATCGCTTGGCATGCATTGCGCTTGGTCTAACTATACCCTCTCTTCTAAAAGCAAGAAAACCCACTTTCGGGTTGGATCGGTCGTATGCCCGTCTATGCGCTCGTTGAAGAATCCTGCGTGGCTCCACAGCTCCCCCCCCAACTCTCTCTCTCTCTCTCCGCTGACGTGCACTGCTACCTTGAAAAATGTAGACTTGCAAGGCAACTCGGAATTATGGACCCAAGACTCACCTATTTCAGTAATACATACTATCGAAAAAAAAAAAAACTACATTGTTACGAGCTCGAGGAGCTGCTTGATATATGTTCACAAGACGCATGCTCTGTCATCTCAGACCGATGACTGCTTGCTATGACAGTATCTGCCCCGTCACGCTACCCGCTTTTGACCAACACATCTCCAAACGCTCGTTACTGTTGCAGCTTTAAACATTATTAAACGTGACTACTCCACAAATGCTTGAAACTCTATACGGTAATCTATCAATCACGTGAATAGAAAAAAAGGCACAAAGAAAAAGCCTCCTACCTCATATCTCACTAGATCCATCTGCTGAGTGCGCATGGACCACTCTTTGTGCCAAGCTGCACCATGGCCAACACCATTCTTCGCTGAGCGTAGTTGACCTTGAAAAGCTTCATCTTTATTCCAATTCGGCGTGTACCATTCTAACCATACTATATTCTCGCATTTATTATACATTTTCAACAACCAATCGCAAACTTGTCTTCTGTCCAAAGCATATTACTCGAGCTGAGCGATAGTCTTCTTCACCAACTCGACCAGTCTGTGCACGAGAGGCTGGAGTTGAGCCTCGCGAATGACACCAATCTTGGCCTTGAGCGCTATATCCACTCGTCCATCCTTCCTGCCAAGAATTACATCCAGATTCACGTCGGGCTGCCAAATGCTCGCGTAACCTTCCACTGCCTTGACCAGGCTCTTTGCCTCGACACCATTTTCACCGTTCTGCTTATCAGCGTAGCTGAGCGGATGCCCGAGGTCTACAGCTTGCATCTCGGCATGATTCTCAGCAGAGTCCTCGTCGGAGACATCTTCTGAGCTGATAAGCAAGTTGACAAAGGTATTGTACGACGCCTTGTCAGTGGGCAGCTTGCCCCAGCGATGAGCAGAAATCAGGTCTGTCTGTTCGAACTTGCCCCGTGTCCTTAGAGCTGCGGTGGCTGCTCTAGCTTGTTCCATCGTCGAATTGCCCTCGAGCGCGATGGGAAGCATGTTCAGCAATGGCCCTTGAACCCTTTCTAACGAGTCGAAAGCCGATGATCGACCCAACTGATACAGACCAAACACCGGAGATGCGCCCTCAAGTTGTTCTGAGAGAAGCGTCGACCAGGCAGCAAGGACCAAGGAGGGCAGCGTCACGCCAGCCTTCCTCAATTGAGCGTCTACGTCAGATGAGATCGACATTGCATTGCGCTCCATATGGAACGCATGTTCGTCAATAGACGAGGTCGTGTCGCTTGATGGTAGAAGACCAGGGCTGGCTTTGGCGAGCGAGTGAGACCAGTACTCCTCAGCCTCGCTCTTGATCTGCAGCTGTTCCTCAGAGATGTGCTCGACAGCAGAGACCCATTCGCTGGAGCTGATGAGAGGTCCACCGTGGTACACTGAAACATAGTCCCGGACGAGCAATTCGATGGAGAAAGCGTCGTAGAGCACGTGGTGTAGCGAGAACACCAGGGTATCTCTCACCATGGTTAGCTGAACGCAAGGTTTGGTGAGATCTTGCCATCCGGCCGAGGCATGGCGAGCCACCACTTGCTTTGCCGTCTCCTCGGCCTCTCCCTTCTCCGTGGACACTTCCACGAAATGAGATTCATCTGCAGTAGAGTCGGCCGTGAAAACGACTTGTGCCGCACTGCCGTCTCTCCCCAGCATGAACCCCGTGCGCAGAATGGGCTGGAGCTGACGTAGCTTGTTCCAGGCTCCTTTGGCTTTAGCAGACGACACGCCGGGAAGACGATAGGCAAAGCTGAAGCCTCCTGCACCGCGACCCTTGGATTGCGCCCAGGTGGCGAGCCACAACTTCTGTCCAGCAAGGATAGGGAGCACACGCTCGACACGGTCTGCCTCGATGCCGAGCTGCGATGCGACTCGCTGAGCCAATGCAGGCGATACTGTGGAAGCGCCGTTAGTGTGGCCGTTGCCGTTCACATGTCCATTGGCGGGCCCATTGACTTTGACTCCATGGGCCTGCGCTCGTCCAGCAAGAATACCATTGATAGTCTCACCCGCAACGATCTCGCCCATGCGCAAATTGATACCAGCCTTGCGAGCCTGAGAAGCGATGCGGATGGCAGAGATCGAGTCGAGACCAAGCAACGACAGGCGGGTGTTGCCGTGCAACTCGTTCTCATCGACACCGGCGACTCTGCTAATAATGGAGGCGAGTTGGCGTCCATCTCCGCTGAGAGATACCGCGGCATTTGGATCTCCCTTTGTGGCTGATGAGGCGGCTACTGCCGCAGATTCTCCAGCCAGATGCACGGGGAAAACGGTCTTTCCAAAGACCTCGGGCAGCGCCGAGACTGGTTGATCGACACCGGTTGAGATGTGCTGCAACAATACCTCGAGCTTCTCCACCATATCAGCAAGCGCACGTCGATCGTAGCGTCTGCTATCGGCTTTGGCCACGATAGACATCTTGCTCGGACCTTGAACAAACGCAACGTTGAGTGTATACTGAGCTCTCTCTTCACCGCTGTCCGGCAGCTCAAGTGGATGCCATTTACCATTATCAGCCTCTTCATAGGCCCTCTGATAGTCAAAGAGTGCATCGAAGAGCTGGCCCCGCTGGAGCTTGGCTTGCACGTCACGAAGGGCTGCACGTCGGTGCGATCTGCCAGCATCATTGGCTGTCTGTAGCGATGCAGCAAAGTTCTTAACAGGTTCGTCCAGGTCTGCGAAGCGAATGCGGGTGGCCACCGTATTGAACGCCGGTCCAACAGCGGTGTCGGCCTCGGGAACTAGGTCCAAGAGGCCAAAGAGCTGACCGAAGCAGACGTCTCGAGTGTTACTCTCAAGTGCTAGCAGCTTGCCGAAAGCGAGGTTGCACAGCACTTGAAGCGAGACACCAAGCGGACGGCAGCGCGACTCCAGCTCTTGAAAGGTAACTGCGAGATCTCGTTCAATCAAGATCGTGGCACCCTTGCTCTTGTCCACGCGTAAGAGCCTTGGCCGGAATCCTTTAAATGCTTCTACCCAGTGTTGCACATCCTGTTCCTGCGACAAGATCGAAGGCACCAATTTGTAGAACGGCAGACGAGCCGGCAACTGCTTGTTGTCGACAGTGATCAGTGCTTGAAAGTCATCCAGGAGCTGAGGCAGGGATGTACCATCGTACAGAGCGTGGTGGATGCTTAGCATGATGACCATCTTCCCATCTTGGTGTCCTTCCGGCCACGTGTGCAGGACGTGAGGTGGGACTCGGAAAGCTTCCTCGTCCTCAAATGATGGCTGTCCGTCGACTTTCCCGAAATCTTTGCTTGAGAAGAAGCCAGGATGCTCGACAAGGCGGGGTGCAGCGACCGAGTGCACTGCCTGCGCCCAAGGATGAGCGCCTTCGACGGGGTGAAAAGTGGTCCTGAGGATGTCGAGACGCTCGGTTAGCTTCCTCCAAGCTGCTATTACCTGCTCTGATGCCACTTCAGCGAGCTGAAAAGCGTGATGGTGGAAGTACAGGCTACCGGCAGAGGCCAAGGACTGTGCGATCATACCCGACTGCAGTGGGGTGCATGGCAGGATCGAAACAACCGAATCCTTGGCAGACAGAGTCCAGCCATCCTCTTTGGCACCAGCAGTGATGCGCTGAGCCCAGTCTTTCAAGCCCGCTGTGACGCCGGTCTGCTGCTTAGAGCCGCTGGCAGCGCCGTTGGATTGCGCCTGCTTCTCTGCCAAAGCAGCAATGTTGGGCTTGCTGAGGATATCTGCGACAGTACAAGTGTAGCCGACTGCGCGGAGCTCCTTGACGAGACGAATGGCAGAGATCGAGTCAATACCGAGACGGTGGAAGGTAGTGTTCCTGGCAATCTGATCTTCTGGAACATCGCAAAATCTGGCAATGAGCTTGCGGAGCTTCTGCTCAGACTCGGTCCATGACTGGCTCGAGATTGCGCCTTCCCTCTTGGTGCCGAGGGAGCGGAGCAAGGAGGCTTCGAGTCGATCGTAGAAGATGGCCAGAGCCTTGTGATCTGTCTTGTTGTTGTGCGTCAACGGAAGAGAGCGATTTGTCACGATCCAGTGGGTCGGGACCATGTAGGCAGCAAGACGCTTCGCCGCTTCTTGCTCGAGTCGGACGCAAAGCTCGAGTGCTTTGTCGTCCTGCCGGACCTGAAGATCACTGCCGCTGGCGCGAGCGTCATTGCCGGCGACAAACGCAACCAGCTGCTTGGTACCCATGGAAGGATGCTTGAGGTACTGAACGTCAGCATCGTGGACGCCAGCTTGAGCAGAAAGCACAGAAGAGACTTCGTCCAACTCCATACGTTGACCGTTGACCTTGACTTGACGGTCAGAGCCAATTCGGCCAAGGCATTCGACCGTCTCATTATGCAAGAATCGACCAAGATCACCAGTGCGATAGACTCGGCTGCCATCTTCCAGCTTGATGAACTTCTCAGCGGTCAGATCGTCGCGGCCGTAATAGCAGTCTGCCAGCTGAGGCCCGCCAACGACAAGCTCACCAATGGCACCAGACGGCAAAATGCGAGTGGAGCCTTCTTCCAGCACGTACATGGAGGACGAGGGATACACTCGACCGATCAAGTTTCTCGTGGCGCCTGACTGGACCCGACCAAGAGTGTTACCGATAGTGGCTTCCGTTGGACCCCATGCGTTAATGAGTAGACGGTTTGCCTGGTTCCACTCTTCGATGACCCGGGAGTCGATAACATCGCCACCACTCATGAGCCACTCGAGTTGCGCATCATCAGGGTGCACAGTTCCGGCAAGGGCAGCAGGAAGGTCAGCGATGGTGATACCGAGATGCTTGATCGAGTGAGTGAGATCCTCGAGGAGCTCCTGCTTGGGCGCAGTACCGATCGAGAATCCGAGAGAAAGAGGCATGCACATCTCGATCAAGCATACATCGAAGCCGATAGAAGCGAGCTGCAAGAAACGCGACTTTGTGGTAAAAGGAAGCATTCGCTCCCAAGAGTAGAGCGCACCGGCCAGAGCACGTTGGTTGATTTGCACTGCTTTGGGCTTGCCTGTCGAGCCCGAAGTGAAGAGAAGATAGCATGGTGCGTCGAGATCTTGAAGTGGCAGCTGTGGACTGTCAGATCGCGCTTGAACGAGATCAGCCAGGTCGAGGACCTCGCATCGGAAGCTCGCCAGGCCCGCTTTCGTGGTCTCGTTAGCAATTACAGGGCAGTCGCCAACAGATTCGATCATGTACGAGAGGCGCTCGGCGGGAAGAGTGGGATCGAGAGGCAGGTAGGCTTTGCCGGCCTTCCAAATGGCGAGGATTGCAGCATACAACTCGGGTCCTTCCTTGTTGAGATGGACACCCACAAAAGGTCCGGGCTTGCCAACGAGATGCTGCGCGATATAGGTGCTGAGAGAGTCCAGTGCAGTATAGGTGGTGATCTTGGGGGTCTCTTGCATCGATGCAGCGAAAGCAATTGCAGGTGCGTCAGGATCATTCCGCACGTGCTCGGTGAAGCGTGCTACGATGGTCTCAGCCGGGCTCGTTGGGACATAGCAGTCCTTATTGAGGACAGACAGATGCTTCTCATCGATTTCCTGCGCCTGTTTAGCCCCCGTGAATGCGGCAAGGATGCTTTCGTACTGCGAAAGCATCAGCTTGGCCTGTTCGGCAGGAATCAGTCGAGTGTCGAAAGCGAGATGGACACTGACATCTTCCCCAGTCGCACTGACCTCGAGCGCCAGTGGGTAGTCCTTCTCCATTTGAGTAGATCCTTCCGAGAACAAGTTCTGCTCTGATGTGGAAGAAGACCTGCCGAGATAAGAGAAGAGCGCCTCAAACGGTGTTCGTGAAAGGTCGAGCCATCGCAGCAGCTGAGGAAGTGACACATGCTGGAATGGCAGCAGCGCATTGACAGCCTGGTGAGCGCGCTGACACAGGTCAACTGGAGCCGCAAATCGAGTCTCGGACAGACGAAGAGGCACCGTGGTAACACAAGGACCGTGGATCGACTCGATGCCGTCAACAGGAATGCTTCGGCCGGATAGGACTAGACCTAACGTGACCTCATCGTCGCCAACATAGAGACCGAGAAGGCGAGAGAATGCCGCGACGAGCAGGGACTGCACCGTCACCTTACTTGAACGAGCCGCTGCCTCGAGCTGAGAGTATGAGTGCGAAGAAGCAACAGTAAGCTCTTCATTGCGGCTGATTTTGTGCTCCAGCCGAGCACCAGTCAAGTTGGGCACCTGACTTAGCGAGAAGCCCGCAAGCGCTGTATTCCAGAACCTCTTGCCTTGTTCTTCACCTCCATCATCGACGATGGCGCGTGTCGCGGCTGCAAAAGGTAGGGCAGGTTGCTCCTCGGACTCGCCTTTGAGGCGATCAGAAGCTTCCTTCAGCAGCATTCGGATCGAGTCTCCATCGTAGATGGCATGGGAGCATGTGAGAGTCAGAGAAGGCTGACCTTCCTTGCCTTGCCAGAGCTTGAGACGAAGAGCAGGCACGTTGCCGACGTTGGAGACAACCTCCTTGGCAGTGCAAGCATGATACTCGGACAGATCTTCACCAATGGGCACTGCCTCTGTCGAAGAAGACCAACTTGACGACAGCGTATCGGGAGACAAGACGACTTGCACGAGATGGCGGTCGATCTCGGCAAAGACAGTGCGATATACCGAATGCCTGGCCAGGGTGGCCATCCAAGCATCGCGAATCTGCTGAACAGAGTAGTCGTTGCTCGCCAGATGTACTGTGATCGTGGTAATGTAGCGGGGGACGTCATGATCTCCCGACTTTGCCTGAGAGATCAGAGTGGTCTGAATAGGGACACATGGAATAGCGGTTTCGATCTGAACACCTTTGAATTGCGGCAATTCTCTGGCTTTGGCACTAAGATCCGACACCTTGCGTTGCCAATCTGCCATGCTTGCGCGTGTAGCAGCAGCACCTTGCCTCGTGCGATGGCTGGCAATGGCTTCGATTGTTGGCTCATTCATGATGGATGAGACCGAAGCATCGTAGTCATGCTTTCTCAATCTGCTTGACAGAGTGATGACAGACAAACTGTCGAGGCCTACCAGAATCAAATCGAGATGGGGAGTCAGCTTGACGTTGGACGTCAAACGGATGCACCCACGCACGATGTCGACGACCTCCTGCTCTTCGCTCGTAAAGTCTCTGTTTTGCGACTCCTCGGAGCTTGAACATCCTGACAGTTGAAGCGGGTCAATCGATTGATAGAGATCCTTGAGCAATCGACGATCGGCTTTGCCTGAGAGCGAGGAGATAGGAAGGCTATTGAGCGGAATAACGATACTCGGCACCATGTACTGCGGAAGCCTGCCCCGAGCCCGCTTCCTGAGTTCAGTCGCTTGTGAGGAAGCCTCGGACGTCTGCAAGAGCAGTCTGGAGGGATCTGCTGCATCTTTTAGGCTGGTTCTGGCGCTCTCACGCGCGAAAAACGTTACCAGTCGTGCAGGGCCCTGAATGTTGGGGTGATCAGCATGGATCGTGACAGCTATGCCTGTCGCCTGGTGATCCTCTTTGAGGGCGCTGATCAGAGCTTCATCTACTTCGCCGAGCTCAAGACGGGCACCTCGAACCTTGACCTGTGAGCCATCCATACGACCAAGGTACTCGGCTTCATCTGTTGGGTATAGTCGCACCATGTCTCCGGTACGGTAGATCCACTGACCCTGGAATTCCACGAAGGAGGTAGACTCGGGACGATTCAAGTAGCCTTTTGCAACCTGGTCTCCTCCAATGCACAGCTCGCCGGGCTCTCCGCGAAGGGTTGGAGCCAGCTTGCCATTTACCTCTTTGAGGACGAGGTACTGTGTGCTATGGAAAGGAGCACCAATGTTGCTGGGTCGGGACCGCTTGCTGACTCGGGCAACCGAGTTTCCAATCGTAGCCTCACTCGGGCCATAAGCGTTGAGCACCACGGGTCTTTCGTCTCCCTCGCTTCCCCACATCTGGCACAAGTCCTGCGTGAGAGCCTCACCCCCAATGATGAGCACTCGCAGTGAGGGAACGGCACTAGGCTTGATGCGCTCACCTTTGCTGAAGAAGAGAGAAGGCACCACACATGCATGCGTCACCTCGAGGGTGGACATGGTCTTGGCAATGTCGAAGTGAATCAGTGCTCTGGGTCCTGTGACGATTGTAGCGCCGACGCGGAGCGAAAGGAAGATCTCGAGCAGGTGGACATCGAAAGCTTCGGCAGAGCGCGCTAGGAAGCGAGCGGGGTGCTTGAAAGAGCCTGGAGCTTCTGTTTCGTATCGAATGTGGAAACCTTCAATCGCAGCAGCCAAGTTG
The DNA here is from genome assembly GCA_900208305.1 of Melanopsichium pennsylvanicum. Taxonomy (NCBI): domain Eukaryota; kingdom Fungi; phylum Basidiomycota; class Ustilaginomycetes; order Ustilaginales; genus Melanopsichium; species Melanopsichium pennsylvanicum. Next base: position 619,060 of record OAPG01000007.1, read on the forward strand.
CCTTGGGTCAGCAAACAGCCTTTGGGCTTACCCGTCGAGCCCGAGGTGTAGATGATTAAAGCAACATCATCAAACTTGACTTCTGCCTTGCTATATGCATCCCTTCCGTTGAGTGCGTTTCGGAAGCTGCTGGAGCCAACATCAAGCTTCTTCACATCGGTCAACGACTCAAAGTCCGAGTCTGTGCTGGAAGTAATAAGCAGCGCGGCACCGCTGTCGTTGATGAGCTCCTTCTTCCTGTCGAGTGGAAGTGTAGCGTCGAGTGGCAAATACGCATGACCCGCTTTCAAGATTGCGAGCGGAGCGATGTAGCTCTCGAGGCTGCGCTCTAGGCACACACCGACAACCGAGTTGCGCGGAAGCTGCGAAAGCAAGTTTGCAACACCATTGCTGGCACGCTCCAGATCTGTGTAGGTCAACTTCGCCGCAGGCTTTCGAGAGGATGCCGAGTCGGCGAGCTCTTGATAGATCTCGACGGCTAGTCTGTCGTCCGCGATGGCTTCTCGGTTGAGTGAGCTGGCCACACCGATAAATGATGTTTGCTGAGGCTTTCGCTGAGGGGTGATCATGGACACGGAGAGGAGAGGAGAGGCATCTTGACCAAGATCAGAGCAGTCTTGGAGGAAAGACTCCACGGTGGCATCGCAAGACTCGCATAGCGCCCAGAGACTGCGGTTGAATTGCTCGAGCATCACTTTACCGAAGGCTTCGCTGATCACGCTCTTCTGCCAGCTAAGGCCGATTTTCACAGATCCGTCTGCGGCAGGAAGCACCTCGACCCCAAGGACGTGCTCGGTAGCAACGCCAAGATCAGCTACCTTGGACAGGCGGAAATGGTTCGAGTCGACGTGCTCCGGCTGCGAAGGTGCCGGCTCGAGCACAAAGACGGAATGGAAGAGATGCTCTCCAGGCGGTATCTGAAGCATTCGGCGGATGGAACCGAGATCAGTGTGCTGCGCCTCCATGACGGATGCGTGGAATGCATCCATCTGCTTGATCAGGTCGCTCAGCTTCTGCTCTGGGCGCAGCTCGAACGGTACGGGAACAGTACTGAGGACAGGGCCGTACACCTGATCCAGCTCGGCAGAGAGCGCTCGACCGGACACGGAATCACCAAGGATGAGATGCTGAGACTCGATGTATGCGGACAGCACCATAGCCCATGCTGTCTGAACCATCGGTCGAGCTGAGACGCCGAGACGGCGGCAAACAGCCTCGATATTCGACCATCGAACGCTCGATTTCATATACCGGGATTGATGCATGCTGGCCTCTTCAACGTCCACATCCAACTGCTTGGTCAGGGACAGAGTGGGAAAGGATGCCACTTCACCCTTCGGGTAAGACGATAACGCCTTGTTCCAAATTTGGGTGTGTCGCTGAGCCTCTTCGCTGTCGATGGGCAGAATTTGAGCCAGTGCGGTTGCAAACTGGTGCGAAGGAGGAGGCTCTGTACCTTGGTAAAAGGCTTCGACGTAGTCCTCAAAGATGCCCAAAGAACGAGCATCGTACGTGCTATGGTGAGCCACGACAACCAGACTTCTGTCTTCGCCTTGCTCGACGAGTAGGAAAGCTATTGGGGGGGAGGAGCTGAAGGGATCCAATCGCAGCTCTGATCTTGCGGCTGTAAGGATGACCTGTTCGGCATCAGCACCTTCTTCGATCTTTAGAGGCTTGATCTCAGGGATGAATGATTTCCATACTATCTGCAGGAAGTGCGGCTGGAATGGCCACTTGTGGCCTTCCACGTTGATTTCGAGCGATCCAACATCGACAAATGACGTGCGCAAACCATCGAAGTGTCCGACAGTCTTGATTATTGCCTGGCGAAGACGCTCCTCATCCGAGCCAGGGGCAAGCCGGTACTGACGTTGGATACGGTAGCTCGAGGTGTCGCGCTGCGACTCGGCCAACATGCCCTCCTGGAGCGGTGTGCAGGGTAGGACCGACTGAACGTCAGCGTCCTTTACAGAGGAGTCGCGCTGCTGGAGCCAGGTTGAGACTGGCGGTCGGAAAGCAGCGTCCCACTCGGCGAGGAAGTTGGCAGCCCTCTGAGCGCGTTCTTGACTTGCAGATTGAGAACTTTGGAGGTGCTCGCCTAGCGACTTGAGAGTGGGGTAGCGCGCGACGTCGAGAACCGAGACCGTGTGACCTTCTTGTGATACGCGCTGCGAGAATGACATAGCGCGAATAGAGTCGAGCCCGACGTTGGTGAACGGCGTGTTGCGGCCGATCTTGTCTGCGTCCACATTGCAAAGCTTTGCGAGCCATTTGCGAAGGCAAGCCTCAACCTCGGCAGATGCTTGGTCAATCTCATCGTCATTGCCTTCATTGGCAAGCTTGTTCTCCCAATCGAGCTGGTCAAAGTTTGTCAGCACATTCTTGAGCGCGACTCGGTCGATCTTAGCGCTGGAAGTGCGTGGGAAGTGCGAAAGGATGACGAAGAGGTTGGGAATCATGTACGAGGGCAAGTTGGCTTTGGCTTTGGCTTGAAGTTGACGGGCTACGGCAATGGCCTCGTCGTCCGTTCTGAGCAGCTCTCCGGGCTGACCACCTGGCAGCGCAGAAAAATTGATGATCTGCTGCTCACTTTCGTTGTCCTTCTTGGGGAAAGCCATGGTCTCGGAGTCCTTGATCTTGTCATGGCTGTTCTTGATGGCGGCGTTGATCTCGAGCAGCTCAATGCGGATTCCATTGATTTTGACTTGGTCATCGATACGTCCGAGGTATTCAAACTCTTGGTTGTCGAGCTGACGGACTAGATCACCTGTGCGGTAGACACGGCCCAGCTGTGGATGTGGGAAGAACTTGTCGGCAGTCTTGACCGGATCGCCGACGTAGCCTCGCGCCAATTGAGGGCCACCAAGCACCAACTCGCCCACAGCGCCCTTGATGACGACACGATCAGACTTGTCGAGAGCATGGCATGACACTGTAGGGAGCGCAACACCGATATTGGGCGCCTTGACTCGGTCGCCGAATGGAACGCGTCGATTCATGGCGATCAGGGTTGCTTCAGCAGGACCATAGAGGTTCAGAAGACAACAATCCTTGCTCCACTCATCAGCCACGACCTGACTGAGCTTCTCACCTCCCGAGATGACGACCTTGAGACTTGGCACTCGATGGCGCTCGGTCATAGCCATGACAGCCGGCGTCAACAGGGTGTGTGTTGGCTGAATGCTGTTGGCTACCTCGACGAGGTCTTGAAGAAGCACACCACGTGGGCACGAGCAGATAGTGCCGCCGAGACCCCATGTGTAGAAACAGTCCATGATGGAGAGATCAAAGTTATAGGCCGAGTACTGGAGGTAGCGGATCTGATCGGTACCGATCTTGTCGTTGCCATAGGGGATGTACATGCGAAGAGCACGCATGGCCTGGATGATGGCGAGATGCTGAATGCCAACGCCTTTGGGCAAACCAGTGGTGCCTGAGGTCCAGATCATGTAAGCTAGCTGCTGTATCGAGCGCGAAGCTTTGGCGGATGGTAGGTGCTTGATGTTTTGTAGCTCGTCATCAAGCTTGTCCAGACGAATGGCCTTCATGCCACCTTTGCTCCTGATGACGTCGCTCTCCAGGTCGTCTTGCAGCTGCTTAGAGATGTTGTCATCGTGAGTCAAGACGATCTTTGCATTGGATTTGGCAAGAAGAGCTTGTCTTCGTGAGGCAGGCCAATCCGTGTCGATGGGACACCAGGCAGCGCCAGCTTTGAGGACGCCGATGAAGGAGAGATAAGTCTCGGGACTTTTTTCGAGGTAGAGGGCTACGATGTGGTCAGACTGAGGATGCGAGCTAGTGGAACCGATGCCATGGCTCCAAATGAGGCGCTTGACCTTTTCGGCTCGGCGGTTCATTTCGGCATAGGTCCATTTTGTCGAGATGTCGTGCTTGAGGTCGAAGCGGAAGTCGAGAGCAAGCGCATCGGGCGTGACTTGGGCGAAATGCTCAAATTCTGTCTCGAGGCTGTGTGCGTCTCGACCGCAAAGGTGCTCCGGATCGGGAAGGTGAACGTAGTTGGGGTTATCCGAGGCTCTGAGCTTCCAGTCGAAGCGTTCTACGGACAAAGCATGCTTTTGGACGTCAGCATGGTAGGAAAGGAGGAGCGCGGCAACCTCACGTAGCTGGAGCTGAGCGGACTGCTCCGAATGAACCGCGGGTGCGGCTTTCATCTCAAGGACTAGATGGTCGGAGTCGTCGCGCAGATGATATGAAAGAGCAAGTGAGATTTCGGGTCTTTCATCGAGCTGCAGCTTGTTGAAGGCGGTTGAGGACATGTGAGTAGTGCTGGATTGATAGAAAGCAGCATAGCCATGATCTAGATTGTGCGGCTTGGTTCGCTTTTGGCTGGCGGCAAGGATGAATTCAGCCAGTTGTGTGATTGTGAACTCTTTCAGCTGCTGCTGCTCTGCAAAGTCGAGCTCAACGATGGTTTCGTCGGTGGCATGATGATTGTGAAGCACCTCGATGTTGGTAGCTTCATGTGAACCGTAGTGAAAAAGGATGACGCACCACGCCGAGAGGACAGCGAGGCTGAGATCGTTATTGGCAAAGGCGGATAGTGCTTTGGGGTCAAGCTTGATGGACTCCTGTACACGCACGAACCTGCAGTGTGGGCCGACACGTGAGAAGTGTGGGCCGGATGTACGGAGACCGGTGACGTCTGGAAATGGAGCGTGTGACATGTCGATGCGTGACTCGATTGCTCAATTCTAAGCCTTGACCAAGACCTGAATATGAAGTTGCGTGATGGGTGCGAGTCAGAATGTGAGAAGGTAGAAGAGAACTGGTGAGCGCTTTGGTAGGTTGAACGGAAGGGTGTGCTGTGTGTGTATCATTTACCTAGGTGTATGCCACTCTTGGTGAGCAGTGGAGGAGATGGCGTCGAGCGCGGAGATGGGATGCTTGGTTGAGAGTACGGGATCTTGAGAGCTGAGGTTGTGTTGAAAGCTGTGCCAGGAGCGTTGTTTGGAGCAAGTGTTGATGCTTGTGGTTGAAAAGTGAATTGAGTGATGGGGGACAGAAGGAAAAGGTGATATGAATGATCGATGCGGGAGATCTAGGAAAGGAAAGGTGCGCTAGGAGTAGGTACACTGGATGAAAGACTGGTTGGAGGGGAAGAAGCGATGGCTTAGATGGCCATAGCAAGGGTTAAAGAGGAAAGCGGGACGGGCCAACGGCAAGGCAGATTCTCAGAAGAACTGAATCACAGCTGTGAACTCGGGATGCTCGGCTCAGCAATCACGGCGAAATGATGCAAACTTGACGGGATTCTTGTCTCAATTTGGTTTTTGTTGAAACCTCTTGGAACGATACTGTAGATTGGAATAGGTTTACAAGCTCTATTGAGAACAGAAGAAGCTCAAAAGTGACAAAGAGTGCAAGCTTAACGACGATATGCAATCTTCTGATGTATGCGCTAAGTTGTTTGCTTGCCGGACCCTGATTTTTTAATTTGAGGCAGACGCCCACCAAAATAAATATCGAACAAGGTGGAGGCGATTCAAGGCTGATGAGCACACCCAGGACGACGGTGATTTTAAAATATTTATTTATTTGGTGTCATTTTTCTGGGCTCAGCGCAAAGCTCCGATTCAACTTGATCCAAATACTGTATTTTTTATTTTTTTATTTCCACACGATTTCTTGCTTTGATGAGCGAACCAAATGCCAATCTCCGCCATGGCGTGAATATGACGTTGACAAGCTTCATATTAACACTGCTGGTCGCTCCGACCATTTTTGAAAACAAACTCTAGGGTTTTGACAGTGCCGCTTCAAGGACGAGAAGCCAATCAGGCTTTTGGACCTAATTGTGCCCGGTTGCCTGTGGTGTCGGTATGCTGTGATCTTGATGCATCACATTCATCGCAAGTATCGGACAGGATCGTCAAAAGAGAACGCAACACACACACTCGGTCATTATACTGTACACTTTCGGTAGTCGTGCTTGCTGCGACAATCTGCTAGTGCGGACAAAGCGTGACAATCGTGGTGAGTCACGCATGCTGCTGTTGTTTGGATTGGATCAAGATCAGAGCCGCTTTCGGGTCAAATTCAATCAAAGTGATACTGAGCATGAAAAGCTTGCATACGGTATCAACGAGAAAAAGCGGTCGAGTTTGACAGTCGCTTGATGTTGGCTTTGCAGGCAATCGGTTTGGCGCGATGATGGCTCACTGAACATCCTCAAAGTTTTGTCAAGTGGTTGCAGCGTCAGAGCACAAGGTGAACGGTAGAGCGGCTCGAAATTCACGCACCAAACGCACCATTTTCAGATGACAGATGCCTTTTGAAAAATCTGATAACCAGATCAGAAAGCTCTTACCGCAGTCAATCTGATGGTCAACTTGTCACCGCTTCTGCTGTCTGCACATGTTCTTCCTCCACACACTGCAGTTGTGATGCCAACAGTGTCTTGCTGCGTGTGCAGTGTCGGGCCAAACCGGTAACCTACTCTCAACCAATCGTGTTGCTGTGTCTGCATACGTGTGTGGCCACAGTATCCCCAAGCGAGGTTGCACATAAAGTCAACCGTAGCGAGGTGCAAACCTTACTGGGAGGATTTGTTCCAGGAGGATTTGTTCCAGGCGTGATCTTATCAGATGAGAGTTGAATTTTGGACCTAGATGACAAGACGCTGCTAAGATGTTGCCAAGATGCAATATGCGGTTGGCTCAATCACGCTGTCGAGCAATGATTCAACGTTAGCGTGACACTACTACAAACAGAGCCGATCCGTGCCATGCGCTTTTCCCTCACGCTCAGCAGAACGACTGCGAGCTAAAGACAGAGAGCCACACACCTCGGCACTCGGAAGCCCACTCCCACCAAATTTTACACCAAATTTTACACCAACCAAGTTGACATAAAAGAGAAAAGATGGAGCCAATTTGCGAGTGTTCAAAGCTCTTTGTGCCGGTTTGAGTCTGATTATTTTTTTTCTTTATCAGATTCGATTACTCTACATCACTACAACAGGGTCTTAATTTCTAACTCCAGCCAAAAAGTTTCATTTCATGGTCTTGGCTGCATCGCTTGCAAACGGGTTCGAGGCTGATGACGTCTTTGAGCAAACAAACGAATCATGGTCAATGGTAGTCTATGTATGCCTCACAACCTTACGCCGGCCTGGATGATGAGCAAGAGTGTTTCGCATGTGAGTCCACAGTAGGTTGAAACTGCACATGCATCCAAACTTGCACTAGCGCAAACTTGCACTCAATTGACGATTGAGGTTGACATTGTGCGACGTCGGCGTTTCCCCAAAGCTGAAAACATTCAACTCACTGGAGCGGTCTCTCATCACACAATTAGACAAAGACAGTTTGTCCGAAAAGATCACGCAGAGCCTGCTCTGAGAACACCATTCAGAAACATGACTCGTGTACCGTAGATTTGCAAGAGACCCACAAGAATTTGGCTTTAAGTCCATTGCAGTAACATGGAAGCTTGGTGTTGATTGGCCGGAGCATGTAGCTCGCATGCGTGAGTGATGCTCGGTAGAATAAAAAGCAGTCCATTTTGCCCGGAAGTAAAGGAGGGTGGCCACGCTGTTGGCGGATTCGCACGTCTTTCAGGATGATGGAAGAAGAATTTATTTTTTTTATCAGATTAGCGAATCGTTTCATTGTGTAGGAAAATTTTGGATCATATGCACAGACAAAGTTTCATTTGGACTGTTTGATCGTCACTGCTGGAATGCCTCGGATCAATATACACTGGCTCGCAGCGGTGCACAGACTTGGCCTTTGCCTCACTCACACATCTTGTTTCTAAGTCAAGTCCGGGCATTCGTACAACTGCTTTGACCTAGCTTGCTTTCCAACTCGCTCTGAGCTGCGGGTGTTCCCAAGCAAGAGGAGGTGATCGTCTATCCGTACAAAATATCCTTGCGATGCTTCCAAGCACTTGTATATTCTCCCATCATTCTCTCATCTTCCTCCCATCAGCCGACTCGTTCGTATCCATCCTCGTGACGCTATCCACTCTACTGTTCAAAGGTACGTATAACTGTTTAAATCCCATCGTCGCCACTCGACTGTAGCATCTCAGAATACTGGCATCACGCCTCAGCAGTCCGACTCCTTCCGCCATCACGAGCGTCGATCGGCCTCGTCGTTTCAAATCCGCAGTGAGCTCAACGTGGACGTCTTTCTAGACCGTTGTTCCCGCGCTGGAACAGCAAATTGCTTCAAACCAACTCAACATCTGGGTGCGTGCACGTCAAGCCTATGGTCGTCCAATCGACTCGTTCGAACGCCCAGTGGCGGATGATGCTTTTCCTAGCAGCAATGGTGACATGAGCTTCTCGCTTGCTTAGGGTCACCGATACTTCTGACGTTATCGAGATTCTATCTTGGCAATTTATGCTTCATCTGATTGCTCGTCAGCCTTCTCGATGTCAGCTTCACCATGCAAGGTCCATGAAAGTTTGAGCCCAGCTTCAAGTGCTTGCAGCTTGTCATCGCACATTTTTTTTGGCGTTTCAGACATCTCGGAGCGAGCCATCGACATTTGACGAGTTCGATGCACCGACATGCACCAAAAGCTTCTCATAGCCGAAGCGTTTCTCTGGAATGAATGACTGACTGATATAGTTCCCACACGCTTTCCCCACTTCTCGCCCCGCATGACAATTATCCCCGACGGATTATGCCTGCATGACGACAGCCGTCGCACTCAAACCTTGCACGAACACAATTACCAACCCCAATTCAAACGCTCTCTGCCTCTGAATAGCAGCAATGAGTGAATTAGCCGTAAGTGCACTTCCAGCTCCGTTTTGTAGATCGACGTCGATGATGGGCAAGTTCCAGGTCTAAGCCTCGATGATGTGATGCGATGTGATGGGCAGCTACGCCAAAATTCTCCGTAGCCATTGCTCCTTTAGGCTGCATAACCGCATGGTTTTGCTCTTGCGAGCTCTGATGATGCTTTCACAGAGCGAGCTCAGGAGTTGCGCGGTTGCTTCAGCACAAATCGGGCCGATTGCCTTGATGCTAACATTAGGTTTGAGGAATGTGCGGTCCTAGAACAAACAAAACCGCTCCGAGCTTGGTTTTTCTCAGAAGGGTGGCCAATTCTGAAGGGTGGCCAATTCTCAGAATACGGACCCAGACGCTCGCGACTTGTACCAAGTGTGGTCGTCAAAGATGCTATGCAGCTTCTGATTTCGGTTGATCCAGGTTTTGCTCTCGCTCAAGCATTAAGACATGCTGCGGACGTCTCAACGACAGCGATGCCGTTTCGCTGCTTCGACAGGGTGAGGGCGCCTCGACCAATCAAATTCGCGCTATTCCCAATCCTCCTCGACCCTCGCCCCGCCTGACGTGAGCCTTTGGGCTTTGCTGCACTTCTGGCGTCATCCAAATCCTAGATCGACGATCTGCTGCCCCCACCATTTCGGCACGGCATCTCGATCATGGCCCACGGTTTTTCTGTGTCGTGCTCGTACAGGGTAGTGCACACTTGTGCAGACTTGTACTGAGCGCACTGCAGGGAAACGCTCATAGACTCATGCTGTGGGCGTTGTGCTCAGCGCTTTTGCTTTCTAAGCTAAGCTCAGAAAGACAGGGCCACTTGTGCACTGCGGCTTTCACATGAAGAAAGACATGATCAACGGAGCATACCCATTCAAATAAAATTCCTCCACACGCGGATCGCGATGGATGAAAGTATGCACAAAACCAAACATATAAAATTCTGCGGCCATGTTTGTCAGCCAAGATCGTAACGGCAGACAGCGCCATCTTGCCTTGGATCGTCATCCGCCGTATACTTTCCTAAGATCTAGCGTCATATCCGCGACTCTGGTGTTGCACCTTCAGTTGCTTTCCGCTTTTCTGGATTTTTCATCTCCGCTCCTTTGTTTCGCAATTTCGACTTGTGTCAACTTCAAGGGTAAGGTCGCCGCTTACAATAACACCGCTCCGAGCCATGCCTCTTGGGTTTTGAGGGGTCAGTATATTGGTAATGACAGCATTCTGATTGGTCGATCGTTCAGCTTGTTCGCTATGCTTCGGCTTGATGTGATTGGCAATGTTCGCCGTTCGCGATACGTTTACACAGCAAGGTGGTGCTCGAGTTGCAACGCCAAGCTTCGGCCCGACTGACATGGCACGTTTCTTGCAAAGAGCCAACGTTGTCGCTAATGTCGGTTTTGCGGCCAATGCAGTGCTGCCTTCTACCGTGCCTAGGACAAGGTTTTGACTTGACCTCCTAGCTTCGACGCCAGCTCCCCACTAGAGGCACCGTGCCGACGTCGGAGCGGATCAAGACGAGTATGAACCTCGAAGCCACAAGCGAGTCCGATACTCTCGGTACTTGGGCGTCCTTACGGTAAAGGGCTACTACCTGTTAACGTCAGGGTCTGACCAAGCCGGTTCGAATGTTCAAAAATGCCGCGGCCGATCCATAGAATCTGGGTGTCAAACCCTTTTTCGTTGTCACTCTTCTTGTTTCTCCTCTCCTTTCCTTTCAAATTTTGGGCCTGGTTGGCCCTGCTTAGCCAAAGCCGCTCACAGAAGGGGTTCACTTGATCATGATGCTTCCTGCTCCCTGACTTTCGCATATCATCTCCTAGCCACCTGTCCTTCATTCCGAGCTCCCCCTTCTCCACTTACGAAGACGCTGAAACCTCGTTCGCCTCTCTTCATTCCCAATTTAGCGCACTTGCATTGGTTGATATATACGGCGGCTGTTATTACTTTGCATCATTTGCCTGCCCCCTTAATTCTCATTGTCAACATCCTATCGTTGCCAGCGACCACCATCGTAACATTCGAGGCTTTCTCATCCTGACGTCGGTTCTTGGTTCCATCTACTTTATTAGCAGCTCGTCAGCCTGTTGCTCACCACTTTCCCATTCCACTTTCGTCGCTTCTCATCCTCTGTGAACCTCAACTTTGGCTTGGCATCCATTTGACTCTGCTCTCTCCGACTGCCCCATCGCTCCTCTTGGCCTTCTCTTCCAACTCTGTTCGCATTTTCGTTGTAGGACATCGCTCTGGCCGCCTCAACCTCTTCGCTTGCAATCATGGATGGAGTAAGTATTCACACAGTCAGCAGCAGCTCACCACATTGCTCGTGAATGGTCCGCTGACCTTTGCCTACCGTCTACCCTGTGTTTTTTGCTCGTCGCAGGTCTCTCCCCCGCATGCAACCGTCCTTAAGGATGACATCTACGACCTGCTCGGCATTGGCTATGGTCCTGCCCATCTCGCCCTCTCCATTGCTCTCCGAGAATCGGTCGACGCCAGTGAAGCCAGCTTCAAATCTCACTTTCTCGAAAAGCGCGGATACTTCGCATGGCACCCTGCCCTGTTGCTTCCAGGCTCTCAATTACAAGTGTCCCCGCTCAAGGACCTCGTCACCCTTCGTGACCCAACGTCCACTTATAGTTTCTACAACTACCTGCATTCGCACGGCCGTCTTGCTCGCTACATCAACAAAGAGCAGGGCGTGCCAAGCCGTCGCGAATGGACTTCCTACCTCGCATGGGCTGCACGACGCATGAACGATGCTGTCTCGTATGGTCAAGATGTCGTCTCCATCGAGCCTCTCACCGTCATCTCTGCCGCAACTGATGGCAAGGAGGACACCCTTACTGTCCGATCAGCAAGCGATGAGGAAGCAGACGCTCTGTGCCTGTACCGCGTCTGCACACGCGACCTAGCTACCGGCCAGATCGTCACCAGGTACGCTCGCAACCTCTCTGTTGCCGTTGGTGGCGTCCCTAAGCTTCCGCCTGCATTCCAGTCCGCCTACGCCCAGCAAAACCATAACACCACTTCCGTCCCCCGCATTGTTCATTCGGGTACATTCATCCCATCCCTCGAGGGTCTTGAGCCCAAACTTCACTCTACCGCATCCATCCGCCGCTCAAACGCAGGCTCGCGGCTAGATGACGCGTCCCGCCTCCGACTGGCAGTCATCGGCGCCGGCCAGTCGTCCACAGAGATGCTGATGAACCTTCACTCTCGCTTCCCTACTGCCATTGTGACGATGATCTTCCGAGCCTCTGCTCTCGTTCCGAGTGATGACACCGGCTTCATCAACAGTGCAGCATTCGACCCTGAAAGGACGGATGAATTCTGGCAGGCGAATGAGACTCAGCGCCGCAAGTGGTTGCAAGAGTTCAAGAGGACCAACTACTCGGTTGTGAGGACGGACCTGTTGAACGAGCTCCATGACACTATGTATGACAAGTTTGAAGTGCAGTTGCCAGAGGAGCTGCAAGACCCGGCTGAAAAGGAGATGGGAAGGATGGAGATGAGAAGGTGTACCGAGGTTGACGCTGTTACACTTTCTGAGGATGGAGTGGAGCTGATGCTGAAGGACAACCTGAGGAATGGTAAGCAGGAGATGATCAAGTTTGACGCTGTATTTGTTGGCACAGGCTTTATCAGGAGTCCAGCTCAGATGCCTTTCCTCGAAGCTCTCAAGCCCTTCTACCCCGCCCTTGACTCTGAATGGACTGCGAGAGATACGGCAGAGGAAGAAAATGAAGTGGCAACGTTGATCGCTGTTGAGGATGAGGAAGTGGTCGAACGTCGTCGTCAGAACTTGCGAGGTATCACCAGGGACTACCGCCTGGTTCCAGCCAGCGCTATGAAGAGCACTCTCCGCAGCGGAAAGAGCTCGCCTGGTGTGGCTAGTGATGCCAGCTCGACTTCGAGTCAGGAGACACTTGCAAGCGAAGGAGGTGCCTCGGATTCCAACAACCTTCCCGAACCATCACTGTACGTGCTTGGCGGGAATGAAGCGACGCATGGTCTCAGTGACAGCTTGCTGTCGATTGTCGCGCACAGGGCTGGCGAACTTACGAGTAGCCTGGTGCATCGCTTACCAAGGTCGAGGAGAGGCATCGCTTCCACGACCAATGCAGAGATCGCCGCTACTACGACGACAACAGGCGACAAGACTACGGCGCCAGCAGCAGTCAAAGCGGCGGCAGCAGCGGTCAATGACAAGCTGAACGCCTTGTCTGGTCTCACTATCCATTCCACACCAAACTAGAGACGGGGTGAATGGGGTGCAGGACACGAAGGACAACACACCAACTCATATCGTATGGTCTCAACGCAATCTTTAATAACAGTAAGAATGTATCAGTCGTAATCATGTCTTTGGTTCCCTTGGCCACTGAGTTGACGTGGTTGCTTGAACATGAAGTGTTAGAGGCATGCTCGATTGAGCTAGACGAGGCAAGAAAACGAAGTTTCGAGTCCAAAAAAAAAAAAAAGCGCGTTGTGAGCTCAAGTCACAGTTCGAGCATCTGATCATCACTACCTGAACCTTACTGTGTCGACCGGTGGCTTGGCGCGTGGGATCCATTTGTCGCCTTGTCTACCCTCTCTCCACTCCATTCAGTACTCACTCACCCACCCCATGGGCGATCACTATGCGACCAGGACGCTGTGCACTTACGACATCAATTTGTTCAAGTCTTACTAAAGGAATAGGAACATGACAAATCGGATCACTCGCCAAACTTGACAGTGTGCGCGAAAAAACCGAAACAAGACTCTCATCTCACTCATCATCGCTATTACCCGATCCAAACTCTGTCAACGGTTGCTCATCCCCATTTTTTTTCCAACCATTCCTTTCTGCCTTTGCATGTTCTTTTCGCATTTTCACCTTGTCCATCTTGTGCAGCACCTTGGTGGCCGAATTGAACAACCCACCCGTCTGTGCACCGCATGCGAAGCATTTGGAATTCTTGGCATACCTCTTGATGGCGCAACTCGAACAAAAGTAATGTGCACATCTCGTAACCACTGGATCCGTAAAAGGCTTTCTGCAGATCAAGCAAGCAAACGGTACCTCCTCTTGCTCCTTGTCATCCGTTTCTGGATCCGACAAAACATTCTCTCTCGCTTTCAAATTCGAATTGGGCAGCACGTCCAATTGCCACCCTGCCAGATAGTCGGATCGATCGTGGAGGAACTTGCAAGTATCTCCGAATCCACAGTATCCGGTTTCCTTGTACTCCTTGCAGATATCGGGTTGGTAATCCATGAGCGATGTGGTGCGGACGGTGGTGGTCTGGCGGATAGGACCACGAGAACGCAATTTGGAGGATGTACCATCGTCCCTTGTTGCAATGTATGACGAGTAGGAGTTGGCGCCTCGATACAGCCCATCGGCATTGCTGAACTGGGTCGCATCCTTCGAGGCGGAGGAAGCGGTTTCGAGATCCCAATCCGAGTGACGAGTTGCATCGTCGCGAATCTTTTCAAGGCTGTGATTGGTTGTGGAAAAAGTGCGACTCTGATCGCTCGGGGATGACTTGGATTTAAAGTCATTGTCTAGACTATGCAGAGAGTCATCTGGATCATCGTCGCTACCTCCGCCACTGAACTTGGACTTGCGAAGAACCGAACCGGTGGACTGTACAAGGGGATTGTTGTTCACCCGCTTCTTCTTATGCACCAGTGATGAGAGTGTGCTGATCGCGGTTTCATCGTCAGAGTCACTTTCTGAACTCTTTGATGTGTTGTTGGGTGCTCTTGATGGACCAGCGCCGCTGCTGAAAGATGATGATACGGTTCGTGATGAAGTGGAGGTATTCGATCGAGATGGTGGTCCGCGCTTCCTTTTAAATACCACCGAAGATGGCGAATTACCAGATTCCGTAGATGCATTCATAGCTGACAAGATCATTTAGACCACCGGAAAACTAGCATATAAAGTGGTTGTCCAAGGTGAAAAGAGATAGGATTACGAAGCACCAAAGTATCAACAATCAAGGGTCTCTGGGTTCCACAAAACTTGCTGGGCTCCTCGAGAAAGTGGAGTTTTCATCTGTCGCGCGAGAAAAGAAAATATAACATTTATTGATTAAGCCAGCACAGACCCTACTTTATTTATTTTTTTATTTTTCGTCGGTCGATTTCTTTTTTTTTTCTTTCTTTTTTTTCTTCTCAAAGCAGTCATGACTGGAAAGCTCAGTGTCACGGTGATGTTGCACAGAGCGTGTACTGCTATACCGTACGCTGTAGGACACAAAAAGTATGGTTTGATCACCATCGCTTCTTGCCTCTTGATTGATAGGAGGGCCATCCACTCCTTTTTGCACCCCTCGACTCAATCGTCAAGCAGCATCGTCTGCTTTCGACGTTGCTTGTTCCTTCCCAATCTCATTTCCTGTTGTCGCTTCTCCTTGGAATCCCTTTGGCCGTCGAGCCAACTTGCATACAGCCACAACGTGAGAGTCTCTTCGACGGCGCTCAGAAACGTATCCGCAGCTCAGTTTGAGAGCGGCTCAAGATCTAACCACTCCTTTCTCTTTTGTCACTTTCTTGCTTGGTTGCTTGGCTTTCGTTCGCTGCATTGACATTCACAGGAAGCGATTGCTTTCTGTTGCAGTTGAACTCTGACTCTGCCCACACCCTTGGGTAGTCAACCCTCCACCCTCTTTCTCCACCCCACCAAACCGCAAGATGCTGTCTCTTATCGGCTCTTCGCTTCTCCACCCTTCCAAGCGCACCCAGCTTTTGGAGAGGGCCAACGCCAAGCTCGGCGGCAAGCTCGCTTCCATCGACGCTTTGTACATCCACTTTGTCAACCCTGCTTCCGAGCAAGCCGATGCCGCTCTTGCAGACACCAATAGCCCTCAGCGCAATGTACTCAACAGCCTCCTCGTGTACGGTGACAACGTCGATCTCGCCCACACTCGTCCCGCTGTACAAGCTGTTCTTGCTGCAAACGCTGCAGACCCGTCTTGCACCGTCTTGTTCGTCCTTCCCCGCCCAGGAAGCATCTCGCCCTGGTCCAGCAAGGCTACTGATATCGCTCGCATGTGCACGCTGCAACAACACGTCGACCGCATCGAGCGAGGTATTTCTTACGTCCTCCAGCCCGCTGCTGGTGTCTCTCTCGGGGCTGCCGACATTACTCAGGTACACGACCTCCTCCATGACCGCATGACCCAATTCATCTCGGCCGTTCCTCCAACAGCAGACGCCCTCTTCCACAAGGCTCAGCCTGCACCTTTGACCCGCGTTGATCTCCTCGGTGTTGATGGCACTTCTGACCGTAAGGTCGCCAAGCAGCGTTTGGTTGAAGCCAATGAGCGTCTTGGTCTCGCTCTTGCCAATGATGAGATCGACTATCTCGTCGACGCCTTCGTTGCTGGCAAGGGCGACGGCTCCGACGCTCTTCGTCGTAATCCTACCGACGTCGAGCTTTTCATGTTCGCCCAAGTCAACTCGGAGCACTGCCGTCACAAAATTTTCAACGCCGACTGGACCATCGATGGCAAAATCATGCCCCACACCCTTTTCGGTATGATCCGCAATACCCACAAGCTTCACCCTCAGCACACCATCAGCGCCTACTCGGACAATGCTGCCGTCATCGAGGGTTACGACGCCACCCGTTTCTCGGCCTCGCCCGCCGGTGGTCTCACCGTCTATCAGGGCACCAAGGAGCCCATGCCTTTCCTCGCCAAGGTCGAAACGCACAACCACCCAACTGCTGTTTCACCTTACCCCGGTGCCGCAACTGGCTCGGGTGGTGAGATCCGAGACGAAGGTGCCGTTGGTCGCGGCTCCAAGCCCAAGGCTGGTCTCGTTGGTTTCATGACCAGTAACTTGCTCCTTGAAGGTGATGGCCGTCAGCCTTGGGAGGAGGACTTTGGCAAGCCCTCGCACATCTCGAGCGCCTACGACATCATGATCGATGGTCCTCTCGGAAGCTCTGCTTTCAACAACGAATTCGGTCGTCCCGGTCTGAGTGGTTTCTGGCGTACCTGGTCCGAGCGTGTGCCCATCGACGACAACTCTAGCGAAGTCCGCGGTTACCACAAGCCTATCATGCTTGCTGGTGGTCTCGGAAACGTTCGCCCCAAGAATGCGCTCAAGTCAAAAATCACCCCCGATGCTGCCATCATTGTGCTTGGTGGGCCTGGCATGCTCATCGGACTCGGTGGAGGCGCTGCTTCGTCCATGGCCAGTGGCAGTTCGTCACGTGCTGCGCTTGACTTTGCGTCGGTCCAGCGTGACAATCCCGAAATGCAGAGGCGATGTCAGCAGGTCATCGATGCCTGCACTGCTCTCAGCGATGCTCCCGGTATCATTGAAGGTCAAATTGGCAATGGTAACCCAATTCAGTCTATTCACGACGTGGGTGCCGGTGGTCTCAGTAACGCTCTTCCTGAACTTGTTCACGACGCTGGTCTCGGCGCTCGCTTCGAGATCCGTGACGTTTTGATCGATGACCCTTCCATGAGCCCCATGGAGATTTGGTGCAACGAGTCGCAGGAGCGATACGTCCTTGCCGTCAGCCAGGAAGACCTTCCTCGCTTTGAGGCCATCGCCAAGCGAGAACGATGCCCTTACTCTGTTGTCGGTCGCGCCACCACTGAGCAGGAGCTTGTCGTTACGGACCGATTGCTTGGTGGCACTCCTATCCACCTTCCCATGCCCATCCTCTTCGGCAAGCCGCCCAAGATTGCTCGCCAGGCCAAGAGCAGCCAGCCGCTCCGCATTCCCTTCGACTCGAGCCTCACCTCGTACTTGCCCAACATCAAGGACGACCCTGTCAAGATGTTTGCCGAGGCCGTCGACCGTGTTTTGCATTTGCCTACTGTTGCTTCCAAGAACTTCTTGATCACTATCGGTGACCGTAGCATCACTGGTCTCGTGGTTCGTGATCAAATGGTTGGTCCGTACCAGGTTCCCGTCGCGGACGTCGCTGTGACCCGCACTTCCTACGGCTTCGACGAGAGTGTTACCGGTGAGGCTGTTGCGTCGGGCGAGCGTACACCACTTGCCCTCCTTAGCGCTGCTGCCTCCGCCCGCATGGCTGTTGCCGAATCGCTCACCAACCTCGCCGCTGCCAGCATCGAGAGTCTCGAGCGCATCAAGCTCTCGGCGAACTGGATGTGCGCTGCCTCTCACTCGGACGAGGGCGCTCGTCTTTACGAGGCTGTTCAGGCGATCGGCTTGGATCTGTGCCCCAAACTCGGCCTTGCCATCCCAGTCGGCAAGGACTCGATGTCCATGAAGATGGCCTGGAAGTCACCCGAAGGTGACAAGAAGGAGGTCACTGCCCCTCTCTCGCTCACTGTCACTGCCTTTGGCCCTGTCGATGACGTCAACCGAACCTGGACTCCTCAGCTTCGAACCGATTTCGACGACACTGTGTTGCTCTTTGTCGATCTTGCCGGCGGCAAGCAGCGTCTCGGCGGTTCGTGCTTGGCACAAGTCTTCCGTCAACTTGGCCACGAGGCACCCGACGTCGAGGATGCGGCTGTGCTCAAAGCTTTCTTCGAGGCTTGCTACACGCTCAAGCAGCTGCGTGTGCAGAAGCGCAACGAGGGAAGCCTTGTGCTTGCCTACCACGATCGATCGGACGGTGGTTTGATCACTACTGTCCTCGAGATGTGCTTCGCCGGTCACTGCGGTGCCGAAATTTTCGTTGATGCTTTGGACGCCGAGCTCAAGGACCCTGTTGCCACGCTATTCAACGAGGAGCTCGGTGCGGTGATGCAGGTCAAGTCTGGTGATGTCAAGGCCATCTCTGCTGTACTCACCGCGGCCGGCGTTCCTTCTAACAACCTCCACGTCATTGGTCGTGTCACGCCCGACCCGCAGGAGATCAAAGTCGTCGCACGATCGCAGCCTTTGCTCTCGTCGACTCGCGCTAGTCTTCAGAAGGCTTGGGCCGAGACCTCGTTCCGCATGCAGAGCCTCCGTGACAATCCGGAAACCGCTGCCACCGAGTACAGCCTCATCGATGATGAGGCCAACTCGGGTGCTGCTTTACGCTACGAGCTCACCTACAACCCTCGCGAGGACATTTTGGGAGCAAAGGTCGTCGAAGCTGCCCTCGGTGCTCGACCCAAGGTCGCCATCTTGCGTGAACAAGGTGTCAACGGCCAGATCGAGATGGCTTGGGCTTTCACTCGGGCAGGATTTTGCGCTGTGGATGTTCATATGTCGGATCTCGTCGAGGGTCGCATCACTCTTGACAAATTCGTGGGTCTTGCTGCCTGTGGTGGGTTCTCCTTTGGAGACGTCCTCGGTGCGGGTAGCGGTTGGGCCAAGTCAATCCTGCTTAACCCTAGAGTCAAGGCTCAGTTTGTAGACTTCTTCCAGAACCGCACTGATACGTTCGCGCTGGGTGTCTGCAACGGTTGTCAGCTCCTCTCCCAACTCGGTGTCGCCGGTCTTATCCCCGAGGCTGAAAGCTGGCCCTTGTTCAAAGCCAACGAATCTGGTCGTTTCGAGGGTCGCTTGTCTACCGTTAAGATCACTCAAACTGGCGGTGCCGACTCGATCTTCCTCGCCGACATGGCAGGATCTGTTCTACCTGCCATTATTGCTCATGGTGAAGGACGTGCTTCCTTCCGCAGCAAGAGCGATCTGGATTCGCTCAGGTCGAAAGGCCAGGTGGCTATGCAGTACGTTGATCAAAGGTATCCTATCAACCCCAATGGCTCGCCAGAGGGCATTACTGCCATTACCGCCAACAAAGGTCGAGTGCTTGCTTTGATGCCTCACCCTGAACGTGGTGTAGCGCTGAGCAGTATGAGCTGGGCTCCGGCAGAGGCATATGCCAAAAGCGAGAGAGGATGGCAGGGCAAGGGTCCTTGGTTCAGGATGTTTGAGAACGCCAGGAAGTGGGTTGCCAGTCAAAAGTAGGAAGGGGGCTTTTGTCACTTTGAAATCAATGCCCAATGTTAACCGCATTTTGTAGAGATGTTTCGCACAAAATCAATGCTCACGAATCGTATCAATGTATCCCATAGTGGTGTGTGGAGATGATGCTGGCAGCTGAAGGTGTCTTAGAGTGTGATGGGTGCGTGTGTACGCCTTTCGGGCCGGACGCTGCAAGCCTCACACCAGATATACACGAACAAAACGGACTCGACGCTACACTGGACTTGACCAAAAAGCCAAGTTTTGCATTCACTAAGAGCGTCAGTCATCATCGTTGTCGTCCTCTTCTCGAGGATATGAGCCGGTCACAGCACTGTGTGCCGCTGTATCTGTCAACGCACCATAATTGTCCAACAAGTCCCTCACGTCCTGCTCCCTACCCTGGTTCCACATGGGATCCAGATCCACCCTGACCAAATTCGCCATCAACTTAGCCGCCTTATAGACCAACACGGTCGGCAAAACCTCCAACGTTTTTGGATTGAATTCGTCATATTCCTCATCGTCGTCATCGTCGTTGATACTCTTACCGAACCCTATGGCTGCAGCTTGTACTTGGAGGAACTTTGTCCTTGGATATTGACGTGCTAGTGATGCGAGCGATGCTGTGAGGACGTTGCATTGAGCCACCGCTTTCGAGTAGATATGAATCACGATGGGGACTTGAGCATGTTCGTTGTCAATTGCGCTGACGTAACCTCGTTCGTCTACCTCGCGAAGGTGGCCAAAGTAACGATCTGCTGCGCCATCTGTACCTCCACCTATTTTGGCTCCTGCTGTGGGCAAGGGCGCAGTTCCGGAGTAGTTGGCGCTATTTCGAGCGGCGTGGAAACTTTTGAGCTCGGCAATACGCATTTCCCTTCTACGCTCCTTTGCTTGAAGATCAGCAATGGCACTCCTACTAACTGCAAACTCATCTTGGTCATCGTCCTGGTCGCTATCGGCATTGTCGCGATTGAGTCGAGCAGCCGCTTCGTGTTTCTCCCTCTGCACTTGCTCGCTGTATGTTTCGGACGACAGTGCCATAGACTCCATCTTTCGATTTGTAGCAGCGATGGAGGACAGGCGTGCGTTTGTTTCTTGTTGAGCGCGCAATTGGCGATCGCGTAGGACACCTTTGGGACCAGTGTTGGATGCGCCTTCCTGACCTCGCGTGGCTGTTTTCGATTTGAGTAGACCTTTGATGCCACCGCTGGTGTTTGATGCTCCACCTGCGGCAGCGGAGGAGCGAGGATGTGAATCATGTGCATCATCATCATCGTGATCATAATCATCTCGGTCCTCACCGTCATTGTGGTCATCAGGGAGATCTGAACCGAGCTCGTCATCGGTGTTCGTGGCGGAATGGTCAGAGTTGTGAGTGGCAGCTGCACGGCGATCCTCTGGATAGGAAGAGGTGGGATGCGCATCAATGCCTTGCAGGATCGCAGCTTCTATGCGATCACCGCTGGCGGACATGGTGGCAGGATGCTCTGAGTGAGTGAATGCTGTGGTGGAAGAGAAGAGGTGAAATGCTTGGTCTAGGATCTATATGCTGTGGGCGGTGGACGGTGGTGACAGTATCGATCCGGCTTGCTGGTCGCGAGATGAAGTAGGCAAGATCTCGTTTTGTCCCACTGTTTTGAAGAGCAGCGTCGGTTTGTCTGCGAAAGGTGTAGAATGAGAAGCAAAGTCTGGACGAAGATGGGTGTGGCAAAGAACATAGGGTAATTCAAGTTAAGGACCAAAGCAAGGTGGGACCAAAAGAGGCCCTCATGCATGGTGCGGCGGATAACACGTTTTGTCCCACACTTTCATTTGCTGCACAGTCTCACGGCCACTTTTTTTCGCTTTTGGCGGCAGCACATCAGTAACAGTCTTTCCAAGATTCTCAGAGTGGCTTGTGCGATTCAGTAGTTTGCAAGCGAATGACAGCTTTCAGGTGTGCATCCTTGTTTGCGAGCTTGTGGTGTGCTGCACTGTAACAATAAATACAGTATGAACAATGGAAATTTACTGTAATTTACTTTACTGCACTGCGCTGCGCTGTCTCTGTCCCTGTCCCACTCGCTTGGCTTGGCAGTGTCAATCCAAGCCAGCACCCCGCATACTGCACCAAGACTTCCAAGCCAGAGCCATAAAAAAAAGGTGTGGGTCTCAGAATTTGGGCGTACTTTCAAAGTGTTAGAGTTTTATAAATCACAGTTTTGAAGTATGCGTGACGTCTCGCGCGAGTGACTCGAGAATAGGTGCTGTGCACTGCATTTCTTCTCGGTCCAAAAAGAGCGATGGAAACACAAAAAGGTCAGAGGACAAAAAAGTGCGTTTCCAAGTAGTGCATCCTGGGCCACACAAAATATTGTAATATAATTTACTCTATAATGTATTCTGATTGAGCTTTTACTTGCGAGTCATTCTTGCCACTACCCCTTCCTTCTCTCCACCCTCCTACATTCAGTGAAATACCTTTGGACCGCATCGTATCGTCAGCATCTTAGTTGACATTGGTGCAAACACAAGCATCCATGGCGGATTCAAAGACCCAAAAAGACTCTAACGCCACTTTTGGTGAGCACGAGGTCACAACTCCCTTCAACTTCCCCGCAGAGGAGGAAAAAGTCATCCGATACTGGCGCGCTATCGACGCCTTCAAGACTTCGCTACAGCAAAGCAAAGACAGGAAACCCTTTAGCTTCTACGATGGTCCTCCTTTTGCTACCGGTCTCCCCCATTACGGCCACCTTCTCGCAGGTACTGTAAAGGACATTGTCACCCGACACGCTCATTCCACAGGTCACTATGTCGACCGTCGTTTCGGTTGGGACTGCCATGGTCTTCCAGTAGAACACGAGATTGACAAAAAGCTCGGTATCAAGGGCAAGGACGATGTCATGGCCATGGGTGTCGATAAGTATAATGCAGAATGTAGGGCCATCGTCATGACCTACCAAAACGAGTGGAGAGATACCGTCGAGCGTATGGGTCGATGGATCGACTTTGACAATGGCTACAAAACTATGGACATCAACTTCATGGAGTCAGTTTGGTGGGTCTTCAAAACTTTGCATCAAAAAGGTCTTGTCTACCAGGGCATCCGTGTCATGCCTTACTCCACCGCATGCACAACCCCTCTCTCCAATTTTGAAGCCGGTCTCGACTACCGCGAGGTTCAGGATCCCGCCGTTACCGTCAGCTTCCCTCTCATCGGCGACCCCAAAACTGCCTTCCTGGCATGGACCACCACCCCTTGGACGCTTCCTTCCAATTTGGGTCTCTGTGTCCACCCCGACTTCAATTACATCAAGATCCACGACGATGAGCGCGACATGAACTTTATCATCCACGAGGACTTGCTAACCACTCTCTACAAGGATCCCAAGAAGGCCAAGTTCCAGAAGCTCGAGACGTACAAGGGCAAGGATCTCGTTGGCAAGCAGTACGAGCCCATCTTCCCCTATTACCAAGAGCGCTTCAAGGACCGTGCTTTCCGCGTTCTTTCCGACACTTATGTCACTTCCGACGCCGGTACCGGTATCGTTCACCAGGCTCCTGCCTTTGGTGATGACGATCACCGCGTCGCTATTGCCCACGGTGTCATCACCCGTGACGAGACACCCCCCAACCCGGTCGATGAGGCCGGTCGATACACCAACGAGGTCCCCGACTACCACGGTGTCCACGTCAAGGAGGCTGACAAGGCCATTCAGAAGGATCTCAAGGCTCGTGGTCGTCTCATTGTGCAGGCTACCTTGAGCCATCAGTACCCCTTCTGCTGGAGGTCGGGTACACCCCTCATCTACAAGGCCATCCCTTCGTGGTTCGTTCGTGTCGAGCCCGCCATCGAAAAGCTCGTCAAGAACAACGACGCCACTCGCTGGGTGCCCGCTCACGTCGGCGAGGGCCGATTCGGCAAGTGGATCGCCAACGCTCGTGACTGGAACATCAGCAGAAACAGATACTGGGGTACTCCCATCCCTCTCTGGGCCAGTGACGACATGCAAGAGATCGTCTGCGTCGGTTCCGTCGAAGAGCTCGAGAGGCTCTCTGGTGTCTCTGGCATCACTGACCTTCACAAGGACAAGATCGACCATATCACCATTCCTTCGCAACGGGGCAAGGGCCAGCTCAAGCGTGTCGAAGAGGTCTTTGACTGCTGGTTTGAGTCCGGTTCCATGCCTTACGCCCAGGCTCACTACCCCTTCGAGAACAAGGACAGCTTCGAAAAGTCGTTCCCGGCCGATTTCATCTCTGAGGGCCTCGACCAGACTCGAGGTTGGTTCTACACGCTTCTCATCTTGGCCACTCACCTCTTCGACACTGCGCCATGGAAGAATCTCATCGTCAGCGGCCTCGTGCTGGCTGCTGACGGAAAGAAGATGAGCAAGTCCCTCAGAAACTACCCGGATCCCAACTTGCTCATCAACCAGTACGGCGCGGACGCTATCCGACTCTACCTCATCAACTCGCCCGTTGTGCGCGCTGAGAACCTCCGATTCAAGGAAGAGGGTGTCAAGGAGGTGGTCTCGTCGACTTTCCTGCCATGGCTCAACTCGTTCCGCTTCTTCCTTGGCTCCGTCGCCTTGCTCGAGAAGGACCATGGTATCAAGTTCGTGTACGAGAACAAGGCGCAGCACTCTACCAACGTCATGGACCGATGGATCCTGGCCCGCTGCCAATCGCTCATCAAGCTTATAGGCGAGGAGATGGCGGCCTACCGACTCTACACTGTCGTACCACGACTGGGAGAGCTCATCGATGAGCTCACCAACTGGTACATTCGATTTAACCGCCGTCGATTGAAGGGCGAAAACGGTGTCGAGGACACCAAGGCCGCCCTCAACTCGCTCTTCGAGACCCTCTTCACTCTCTGCCGAACCCTCTCGTCGTTCACGCCGTTCTTGACCGAGAACCTCTTCCAGGGCCTGCGCAAGTTCTTGCCGTCCCAGGCGGCTGGCGACAAGGAGGATTACCGAAGTGTTCATTTCTTGTCCTTCCCCGAGGTCAACGAGTCGTACTTTGACCCCGTCATCCAGCGTCAGTTCAAGGCTCTCCAGTCGGTGGTCGAACTCGGCCGTGTCATCCGCGTCAACCACAACCTCCCCATCCGTGTTCCTCTCAAGGAACTTGTCGTCTTCCACACCGATCCTGAGTACCTCAAGGACGTCGACTCGTTGGCAGACTACATCAAGGAAGAGCTCAACGTTCGCGACCTTGTCCTGTCATCCGACGAAGCCAAGTGCGGAGTGCGCTTCAAACTCTTCGCCGACTGGCCTGTGCTAGGCCGCAAATTGCGTAAGGATGTCGGCAAGGTCCGTAAGGGTCTCGAGTTGGTCACCTCCGCCGATGCCAAGTCTTACATGGATACCGGCAAGCTCAATGTCGCCGGTGTCGACCTGGTTGAAGGCGATCTGCGTGTTATCCGCTATGTCGAGACCAAGGAGATCGAAGGTACCTTTGAGTCCAACACGGATGGAAATGTAGTCATTCTGCTGGATATCCAGCAGAGGCCAGAGTTGCAGATGGAAGGAACGGCGAGAGAGGTTGTCAACCGTATCCAAAGGTTGAGGAAGAAGGCTGGGCTTGTGGCCACCGATGAGGTGGACGCGTTCTACTCGTTCGAGGAGGGAGTTGGTGAGGCATTGGCCGAGTGCATCGAGAGTCAAGAGGACGCGTTCATGAAGGCTTTGAGGAGGAAGCCTCTGCCAGAAAGCGAGAAGAAGGCAGATGCAAAGGTGATCCTGCAAGAAGAACAGGAGGTGGGTGAGGACAAATTCATGCTTACTCTGGCTTGGGCTTAGAGCATGTTCGCTGCACTTTAAAGTTAGAGATTCAAAGGCAATCAAATTTTCATACACATTTCAATTCAAATTGTTGATGTGTCAAACGTGCGTTGCGGTTGTGCGGTGTGCGGTGTGCGGCTAGTACTACAATGATAATGATACATGTCATCAATCGTGGGCAAGGAGAAAGAGGCTGGAGGTAGTGTGAGAGGTGGTGAGTATCTTGAGGTCTGTCGTGAGTGGATGAAGCTTGTGGATAGCTGTGCAGCATGTTCTATCGGTTCTTTGTGGACCCGAAACCGCCAAAGCCCATGGCCACCACCATTGCTGCTTCGGCGTCCTGCTCCCCACCAACACTGGCGCCATTTGCTTCTCCGCCCGCGTACACATCCGTCTTACGAGTATCGGCCTTCTTCGCCAGCTTCTGCAGCCTTCGCTTTTCTCTTTTCTGTTGTCTCTCGTTCTCCTCGTGTTGAGCGATTTTGCGCAATCTCTCCTCGAAATCATACCCTCCACCGCTTACACCCTGCGCTCCGAACTTTTTGCCTCTCAGCTCGTCCAACACGGCATTGACCTCTTGGAGCGTTGCACGATCTTGCTGAGTACTCTGTCCTATCCTCATCAAGTGAACTCGGCCATTCACATGATCCAAGTAAGCCAAATTGTCTTTGAGCAGCTTTCTACACACTTCGCAGTAGAATCCTGGACCGGTCTGACCTTTGCCATCTGCACCGGCGAGATCTACCATGAGCGTTTTGCCTTGATTCTTTTCCAAGTCAAGCGGTGCCCTGCGTGCCTGCATGGCAAGTTCTGGTTCGGGAGCATTTGATTTGAGGCGTTTCAAAGGTGGAAGTGCTTGAGCACGACGTTGTGCATTGACAGAGTCTAGTTCGGCTTGACGTTTCTCGCGAGACATGGCTTTGCGCGAAAACTGTTCCTTGTCCCACGTCCTTCGGGATGGACCTACACCGTTGCCCGCTCCAGCAGCTGCATTGGATTTGACAGACATGATTGTGATGAATATATGAAAGATTCGATGCTGCGTTTTTTGGGAATGATATTGGTCAGGCGAAAGAGGTAAACCAACTGTACTAATATGCAAGCAAGCTCAGCTCTGCACTTTCCGAGCAGGGCGAGTGGAGCAAATCTTCCGACACCCGAAGCACTCGATGCTGGAAACCCTTTTTGTGATCGCCTCTGAATCGGGAGCATACTTCAGTTCTAAAAAGCGAAATGGGGGAAATCGGCTAGATCGAACGTGTCACAACAACGCGATGCTGTGGATGTGATGTTCTGTGAGCACCAATTTTTTCGTCGTGAAAGCTAATCAACGTAACTGAGGCCCACAAGATTTATCACGGCCAAGGAAACCAGACGAGACTTTAACATAAGCATAAAAGAAATAAGAAAATCCATTAATTGCCTAACTCGGAGTTGAAATTCGAAGTTCGAGCTCTGTTCTTGTTCTTGTTCGAGTTCTGTTCTTGTTCGTTCTTAAATGTTGCTTTTTTTTCAAATTATCTACAGGTCAAATATCGCGAGAATATATATACTTTCGGCCAGGCCTCGAGAATTTGGTAAAACAGCGAATTCTGTCAAGTACAGCCAGCTGTCCGTGTCCCAATTGTTAGTCTCGCCTCCATCTAATTTACGCCGATTTCTTTTTCGCCCTGTTCGCTTCGCCTTTACGCCAAATTTATTTTCGCCCTGTTCGCTTCGCCTTTAATCTCCCATTTAATCTTGGTCGGCGTATGTATCTTCAACTCTCGGGAGAGTTGCTTGCAAGCTCCCAGCCGTGGCCACAAGTGGTGCAAGTGGCGTACTGCATGGTGTGACGGTCACAAGCTGAGGCTGGAGAGCAAGGAGAGGCAAGTACCAACCAAGAAGGGCAATTGTCATCAGAGTTTGTGCCAGGCAATGGTGTCAAGATGCCAAGGAGCCAAGGAGGTGTTGGAGTACAGAGCCGCTTGTCAGGGGCCAGTGTGCCTAACTCGGGATTTGATTTAATATCCAATGAAACTGTTAGTGCCTACCAACCGGAGTCCAAAGAGGGGGTGCTCGGCCCTCCTCCCGATTGAGCGATCGTCGTGATCGGGCCCCGACCGACCCTCTCCGGACCCCTCGCAGCGGAGCGGTCGGCCTGACACGATCCTCCTACCGCCCAACCGCGGCTGGCCCCTCCGTACGCAGAATATGACCGTTGGCAATCTAACATTGTAACGCCGCGGTGGGAAGTGACCGATAGTTCCTGTACCTTACCACCCCGCCCCCGCCTGACATGAGGTTGCCTCCGGACCTCGTCGCATGTATTACTTAGTTAGCTCTATAGCAACGCAGTAGTGTGCTCTGACCCCCGACCGCCTGTGTCGCCTACGCCTACGACCTCTCTGTACCCGTAGACCCTGTTCCGGCTGTAGCCGCCCCGCGGTATCTAGACCCTACGGCCTTAACAACTACGGTTGGTGGGGCACTAACATTCCGGCGCGTGTTCAACCAAAATTGGCTGGAAGCCCACCTTTTACCGGAACTCAATACAAAACCCAATAAAACAAATGTTTTCATCTGGACTCATTCTGAGTCCCTGTAATAGTGAGCAGCAGTGCCAGTTGCTGTTAGTTCTCAATCTCCTCATTGTCCCTTGTTGTCCATTGTTGTCCCTTGTTGTCCCTTGTTGTCCCTTGTTGTCCCTTGTTGTCTCTAATTGCTACACTATCATCTCTGCAATTTATAGTCTTGACAATGAACCTCTCTTTGCAACAAGGTGTCAGCGGTCGCGTGCCAGAGATCCGAATTCCCGTGAGAAAGCGCGACTCGCCGGATTTCAGTGAATTCCGGCGGTTAAGCTTGGCCTCAACGGATATCGAAGAGAATCCCGCGAGTGGCGATCTCTCAACGGATATCGGCTGACCGCTGGTGACACTCCGTACAGAGGTAACGCGGCAAGCTCGGACGGGGTATTCGGTCAACGCAAGTGTCACGACGTCGACGGGATACTGCTGATGGCTGGGTTAGACCTCAGCCGTCGTTGCCGGTGGAGTTATGAGGGACTGGTTGTGGTGCCAGGCCCGCGGTTGAGGTTCCGCCTGTAGTTGAGGTGCTACAGCGTCGATTGTGGTGTCGACGACGTCTATACGTTGTTCTCCGTTCACCGACGGGGACACAGACTATATGGATCGCAATAAATGGTATTGCAATGTGCGACGTGTGAAGAGTATGGTAAGTACGACGTACTGATAACTATGTGTGACTGAGATATAAGATAGAGTGGATGAGCTTCCGCTCATCCGATAGCGGGGAACAGAGTATTTATATATATGTATCGTGTGCGAGGTCCATCGGTACTGTACGACCTGCGTGCGTCGAGCTTGGACCCCCGCACGATAAGACTGCCCCCTAGTCCTTTGGCAGGGTGCTTCCGAGCACGCCCGCGTGCTCCCTCTCCGTTGCCCCCTGGGCGTCGATTGGCCCACGTGTCGTTCCGGCGTGGCGTTGGTCGCCGCCGTGGCAGATACCCCCCTCGCCATCGATACCTTCGATATCCGGCAAGTCACTGCCACTCGCCGAATTTCCGTGAGATCCGTTGAGACCTGCTCTCTCACCGGATTTCGTCCGATTCAACTTCTCGGTCCTGCGCTAACCTTAAATCCCATGAGCCCACCAATATCCACCGGATCTCCCTGAGATCCGTCGAGACATGCTCTCCCACCGGATCTCAGCCGATTCAACATCTCTGGTCTGCGCAGACCTCTTCCTTGGGACCCACTCCCGTGACACTACCCCCCCTTCGAGAGCCGAGCTCCGTTGAGGCTTAAATAGGGTCGGCGGATGTTCCCCCCAACTTGTTCTTCCACCAACAGCGCTCTCCAATACGTCACCATGTCAACCCCTTCCCATGCCGCCACTTCGGCTGCGTCATCGCGACCAGCATCAACACGAATGCCTGCCCTCAGGGCAGAAGAGCCTGTGCGCCGTAGCGTCAGGCTTCGCAAACGCAACCCTGCCACTTGGGCAGTGGCAACACCTTCGGCTGTCGGCCTCGAGGCCACAGCTCCGTCGTCCCTTGCTGCTGGCGAACAGCCCCTCAAGATTGTTGCTGCCGAGCAGCTCGTCGCGTTGCGGTCGACGCCGCGGCCACTGGAACCGCTGTTTTTGGGAAACGATGCCGCGGAGGAGGAGGAAGAGCGGCTGGAGGCGATGGAGGTGGAGGAGTTGGTTGTAGGGAGGATTAGCGAGGTTGGGGAGGACCCTGTCGCTTCGCTCGTTGGGCATCATGTGCCCAACTACCTCGAGATTGCGCTGTGGGCGGAGTCGCTTATCGCTCCGGTGTTGCTGGTGTTTGTAGCGTGCGGGGCCTGGCCCCCTACTTGGGAGGTATCGGAGGGTTCCGTGACGGCCGGTCGGCTGCATCGTCTGGTCCTCCTTCGACTGACCGAGGGCTGCATGCCTTGGCCGAGCTGGCAATGCGCCCGATGCGCGAAGCTTGGAATACCGTAAGTACTACTGCTTCCTTCTCCGTTCGATACTTGCTGTCCGTTCGATACGCATCGCTGACCGTGGTTCTCCCCTTTTTTGTCCCAGTTGTTTTGCGTCGGCTTTTGCTGACGTACTTTCTGCCGGTGGCAAGGGCAGGACTCCGCGCGCTTGTGTGCACTGCCATCTTGGCGGCCACAAGAAGTGCGTGCGAACTGTGAGGGCGTTGCCAACGACGGTATACGCTGGCGACGCTCCTCCTCGCCATTTGCATCGAGGCGAGCGTGGCGTCGAGCGAGCTCACGTCACGGGAGCGGGAGGTCGAGGATTGGGGGAGGTACGTGGGATCGACCGTGACTCGGATGGTGTGGCGGACCCCCACTGGGCGTATGCAATGCGCATCATTTGGTCTGTGTTACGGCTGTAGGGTCTAGATACTGCGGGCGGCTACAGCCAGGATGGAGGCTACGGGTACGGAGAGGTCGTAGGCGGGGCGACACAGGCGGTCGGGGGTCAGAGTGTTAGTGCCTACCAACCGGAGTCCAAAGAGGGGGTGCTCGGCCCCCCTCCCGATTGAGCGATCGTCATGATCGGGCCCCGACCGACCCTCTCCGGACCCCTTGCAGCGGAGCGGTTGGCCTGACACGATCCTCCTACCGCCCAACCGCGGCTGGCCCCTCCGTACGCAGAATACGACCGTCGGCAACCTAACATTGTAACGCCGCGGTGGGAAGTGACCGATAGTTCCTGTACCTTACCACCCCGCCCCCGCCTGACATGAGGTTGCCTCCGGACCTCGTCGCATGTATTACTTAGTTAGCTCTATAGCAACGCAGTAGTGTGCTCTGACCCCCGACCGCCTGTGTCGCCCCGCCTACGACCTCTCCGTACCCATAGCCTCCATCCCGGCTGTAGCCGCCCGCGGTATCTAGACCCTACAGCCTTAACACAGAGCACACTACTGCGTTGCTATAGAGCTAACTAAGTAATACATGCGACGAGGTCCGGAGGCAACCTCATGTCAGGCGGGGGCGGGGTGGTAAGGTACAGGAACTATCGGTCACTTCCCACCGCGGCGTTACAATGTTAGGTTGCCGACGGTCGTATTCTGCGTACGGAGGGGAGCCTCCATCCCGGCTGTAGCCGCCCGCGGTATCTAGACCCTACAGCCTTAACACAGAGCACACTACTGCGTTGCTATAGAGCTAACTAAGTAATACATGCGACGAGGTCCGGAGGCAACCTCATGTCAGGCGGGGGCGGGGTGGTAAGGTACAGGAACTATCGGTCACTTCCCACCGCGGCGTTACAATGTTAGGTTGCCGACGGTCGTATCCTACGTACGGAGGAGCCAGCCGCGGTTGGGCGGTAGGAGGATCGTGTCAGGCCGACCGCTCCGCTGCAAGGGGTCCGGAGAGGGTCGGTCGGGGCCCGATCACGACAATTGCTCAATCGGGAGGGGGGCCGAGCACCCCCTCTTTGGACTCCGGTTGGTAGGCACTAACATTACCCCCCGGTTCAGGCCGACTGGTCCCCAGGCGGCTGATAGGACAGGAGGGCGAGGGGGGTCGTACTCCCTCAACCTTAATCCGCGCCAGGGGCGCCTCTCTGTACAAGTTGCGACGCTCGTCTCGGCAATTTAATTGCGGATGCGCAGCAATGAGGCAATACCACCCACAATGCCTTGGACCGGCGGAATTGACTGTGCGCCATTGCTCGTGCGTAGCTATCGAGGAGGGATATAAGGATGGGGGTCGACGGGTCTTCCTTCTCCATTTCACCCATTCTTCCCCATTCTTTTTTTTCGCAATGTCGTCGTCACCAGCAGACGCTTCCATGGAGTGTCTTTTTTTCGCAATGTCGTTGTCACCAGCAGACGCTTCCATGGATTCCCCGGCCGACAACCCGTCCGCCGGTGTCAGTACCGTTCCCCCTCCATCGCCTACGTCCGCGACGGCGGCAGCGTCGGCAACAGCAGCAGCAGCAACAACAACAACAGCACCAACAACAACAACAACGTTACCCGCTTCCGGAGGTGAGTCGATCGTGGTTCCGTCGTGATTTGGTTGTGGATGGGGGGCCCAGAGGGTCTGACAACCACCGGTCGGTGCCGTGGAATGGGTTACTGACATTTGTTCCCTCCCCCTTGTTTCGATTACGACAGATCGGCCGTCGGAGACCTCCGCTCGTCCCATCCAGGGGGTGCGCCGTTCCCCGCGTGCTCACCTTTCCCGGGGGGCCAACTCGGGCCGTCGCGAGCGCGCCGTGCGTCAACAGTCTGCCGATCCGTTGGCCATTCCTTCCTCTGCATCGACCAACACTTCCCTCGTCCTGGCGCCCCGGAATTCGATGCCGTGGTCGCGTCCTTTGGTTCCCATCGAGATCACTCCGGAACTCGTTGGTGATGGTAAGTATTTGTTCCATTGCTGTGTTGATTGGGATCGCTACTGACGTTTGTGTTTCCGTGGCCGATACGACAGACCTTGCCCCGCTATGGGCCGAGACGTGGGGCGATTGCTACGGCTGCGTATGCGCCGGCGTTGCCTGTGAGCGGGCGGGAGGCGATCTCCGCTGCCGTCGGTGTCAGGGGCAGCACGGGCAACCCTGCGACGCGGATATGCGCGGTAAGTATTTCCATCGGGCGTCTGTTGCGATGTCCTGGGTGGTCGGCTGACTCTTGTTCCTCCTTTTGTTTTCCTCGACAGTCCCACCACTTGGCGGCGCCCAAGGTCCCCTCCGAATGAGGGTTTACGCGTGCTTGCTTGAGAGGTGGAGGTCCGGAGGGGTCGGTCGGCGTCGCCGCCCCCACCCCAACGTCAGGTTGTCGCTGAGGACACTTGGCGAGATCCCGGAGGAGGAGGAGGAACTGAGGGAGGAGGTGGCTCGGGTGGGCGCGGTGGGTCGGGAGCGGGAGGCGGCTCGCAAGCGAGCTAGGTCTCGCCCCGACCGTCCAGCCGAGGCTGCCCGAGAGCGGCGCCGCACTCGGGCGCGGGCCCAAGGCCAGCCGGGGGAGTCCGCTACGGGCCTGGGGGACCTGGGTGCGGCCGTAAGGCGTGCCGAGTCCCTCTTCCACGGGGTGCAGGAGGGGACTGAGTTATTTCAACAGGGGCTGGCCGACGTGGCTGCGCTGTTGCTGACAGAGTCGCTGAGGACCGGCGGCGAGCGAGAGCTCCGCCGGATCAGCGAGATCCAGCAACTGTCGCAGAACACGCGACAGCAGGTGGACGTGGTCTGGGCGTGGTTGGAGGGCTTCCTGAGGGACTAGCCCCGGGGCCCCTCCTCGAATGCACTTGTTTTCTTTTCTGTCGCTTGCGTGTGTGTGTGTCCGTGTGTGGGAGTGGGGGTGAGGGGAGCCCGACCGGGTCTCCTACCCCAGAGGTCGGGGACCGGAGGGGTTTTGGCTCCGGCGGGGGGGTCTCCCGACGGCGACCGTCGCTCGTATCCGTGCCTAACGCCGGGTAGGGGCCGGCTTGGTCGGGTTCGCGGCGTGGTACGCAGCGACCAGATCCGGGGCGCGGTCCACGTCTTCCGCCGGGACCCAGCTTGGGGGGTACCCTACCCAGGAGACCTTGTACTGTAGGCGTCCGGCGCGGCGGCGGGAGTCCAATACGCCCTCGACTTCGAAATCGGCGTAGTCGTCCTCCAGAGTAGTCGGTTGGGGGGCGTCGCTGGACTCCCTGACTCCGTCGGGGTATGGCTCCAGCATCTGTACGTGAAAGACGGGATGGACCTTCCACGACGGAGGCAGGAGGAGTCGGTAGGCTCGGTCGCTAATCACCTCGTCGACTTTGAACGGGCCGGCAAGGGGGTTGGAGAGCTTGTGGGAGGGTCGGTCGCTGCGGAGGTGCTTGGTACGGAGGAGCACCAGGTCCCCCCGGCGGAACAAGACGTCGCTCCTGCGACGGTTAAACCACTTCGCGACGGCAAGGTTGGCTTTGGCGATGGCGTCCTGGCACACCCGCACTTTATCCGCCGACGGAACGTTGGAGGTGGCCGGGGGGATGGAGGGGTGTGCCCGAGGTGCAAATGTGAAGCAAGCTATAGCCGGGGCGATGGTTGTGGTCGCCGACGGTCTTTGGTTCAGCGCGAGCTGGGCTGTTGGCAGGAGGGTTGCCCAGTCGCTGTGGTCGTAGGCCGTATAGAAGCGGAGGAACAACTCCAGCGTCTGGTTGGCTCGCTCGGTCTGGCCATTTGTTTGAGGGTGGTAGGCCGACGAGTAAGACCCTTTAATCCGGAGGGCCCGGAGGAGTTCCGTCCAAACGGAAGCTACAAACGTGGTTCCTCGGTCAGATACAATGGTGTCCGGGAGGCCAAAGTATGAAAAGACGTAGCGGTGGAGCTGGTACGCCAAAGTCTCCGCCGTATCGGTTTTGTTTGCAGGAATGAAGACCACAAACTTGGTGAGGCGGTCGACGACTACGAGAATGGAGTTGTAGGTGGTGCCGTTGGCAAGGGAGGGCGGGAGGTCAGTGATGTGGTCCATGGTAATAGTGGACCACGGCCGATCGGGAGGGACCGACGGGAGAAGGTAGCCGTGGGGTTTGTGACGGGGGTGTTTTGCCCTTCGGCAGGCCGCGCAAGAGGCGACATAGCTGTCGGTGTCCTGCACCATGGTTGGCCAGTAAAAACGTTGACGCATGAGATGGAGGGTCGTCTTGCGGCCAGGATGTCCCGCCGTAGGGTGGTCGTGCAGTAGGTGGAGTGCCTTGTCCCGTAATTGGGGTGGCAGGTAGACGTGACCCTCTGTGGTGTACGGGACACCATCGCGGACGGCAACGTTTGGGGGGAGGTTGGCCGCTTTCCGGAGGGTTTCGATCCACTCCGTAGGCAGGGGGTCTGAGGAGTGTACGCCGGCTGCCCTTGCAAACAAGTTTGCAGGGAGGAGAGTGGCTTGGTTGGCGGGGTCTGGGCGCGACGGTCCGTCGGGGAACAAGTCGTGCCGGCGACTCAGAGCGTCGGGGCGGACGGCCTCCTTACCCGGACGGTAGTGGAGGACGAAGTCGAACTCAGCCAGGTCGGCTTGCCAGCGGGCTTGGCGACGGTTGAGTTGTCGCTTCGTCTGAAAATACTGGAGCGCCTGGTGGTCGGTGTAAATGAGGAACGGTCGGGTGAGGCCATGGAGGTAGTGTCTCCAAGCGCCGCAGGCGTCTACGATAGCCAGGAGTTCCTTGTCGTGGATTTCGTAGTTACGCTCCGCCGGGATCATCTTTCGCGACCAGTATGCCACAGGATGGAGGGTATGCAAGCGGCTGTTGGGCTCGGCGCTTGCGTTGGCGCCCGGCTGTGGGTGCCACTGCGACAGCACGGCGGCTACCACAGCATCGCTCGCGTCTGTTTCGACGACGGTGTAGAGCGTTGGGGAGAAGTGCCGGAGGATAGGGGCAGAGGTGAACGCTTCTTTCAGCCGGTTGAAGGCTGCCGTTGCTTCCGGGGGCAGATCTACCTTTCCGGAGGCTCCTCCTTTCAGGAGGTCGGTGAGGGGGGCCGCTACACGAGAATAGTGGCGGATGAAGCGACGGTAGAAGTTGGCGAATCCGAGGAAGACTTGGATCTGTCGGATCGACTGTGGTGGCGGCCACTCCAAGACTGTACTGACCTTGGTCGGGTCCATGGAGAGGCCGTCGGGACTGACGAGGTAGCCGAGGAACTCGACGGAGTCGGTGTGGAATTCGCATTTGTCCGGAGCGCAATACAGCTGATGCTTCCGTAATCGATCCAACACTTGGCAGACGTGGTGGTGGTGGTCGGCCTCGTTGTCGGAGAAGACTAGGATGTCGTCCAGATATACGATGACGGACACGTCTAAGAGATCCGACAGCACGTGGTTCATGAGCCGTTGGAAGGTCGCCGGAGCGTTGCAGAGGCCGAACGGCATGACGAGGTATTCGTAGCTGCCGTAGCGCGTGCGGAATGCGGTCTTCCATTTGTGGCCGGGGGCGATCCGGAGAAGGTTGTAGGCACACTTCAGGTCGAATTTAGTGAAGATCTTGGCCGTCGCCAGCCGATCAAGGTGTTCGGAGATGAGGGGGATCGGGTAGCGATCCTTGACGGTGATGGCGTTGAGGGCGCGGTAGTCCACACACGGCCGGAGGCGACCGTCCTTCTTTGGTACAAAAAGGAGGGGCGCGGCAGCTTGGCTACTTGACGGTCGGATGAAGCCAATGGCCTGCATCTTCCGGAGGTAGTTCCGGAGCTCCTCTTGTTTGCGGTGCGACAGGGAGTAGAGTGCGCCGTAGGGAGGGGTTTTGCCAGCCTCCAGGTTGATCTCGTGGTCGTGTGGGCGGTGGGGAGGCAATTGGTCGGCCCTCTTGGCGTCGAAGACGTCGGCGTACTCGCGGTACTCTGGCGGTAGGACGGCGAGGTCGGTCGCGGAAGCTCGGAGGGGCAGTAGCTCCTCTTCCGGTTCTGGGAGGACCAGCAGGTCCTCCTCAGTGGAGACCAGCTGTTGCCGGCCGACCAAGTTGTGGAGTTCGTTCTTTTCGATTTTGGGGTTGGAGGGCACCGTGACGGTGTGGGGGACCCGGAGGTCCCACGTACGGAGGGTATAGTTTGGCTCCGGCCTGGCGGCCTCGATCCAATCCATCCCCAACAGCACGTCGTGGGAGGTCATGGGGGTGATGAAGAGTCGGTGGCGTGAGGTGATGCAGTGGTTGTTGATGATGATATCCACCGCCGTGTGGCGACTGATGGCGGCCGACATGCCCTGGAGGAATGTGGCGTGGACGGATTTACGGAGGGAGTGGGTAGGAATGTTGGCCGTTGCGACCATTTCGGGAGTAATGAAAGAGGCGGTGGCGCCGGTATCGAGCAAGGCAAGGCCTTGCGTGTCGCCGACGCTTACCAAGCATTCGTAGGTTGGTAAGGTAGGGTGTCGATGGATCCGGAGAACGGATCCCTCTTGCTCCACGACGGGAGTGTCGGTCCGGTGGGCTGCCCAGAATGCTGCGGCGAGCACCCGGAGCTGGCTTAGGTTGTCGATGGGTTCAGACCGAAGGAACCCATCGACCCTTAGTTTCCCTCCGGGGGATCCTCCGAATCCGATAGGTCACTGTTGGGGTTGGAGGCTGACCCGTCATCCATGGGGTTGACGAGTATAGTCCCGGAATCGTTGTCGAATGAAATAGCATGTGCCCGGAGATTTTGTGTTTGGGGCGCCTTCGGGCAGTCACGGGCCAAATGGTCGCTGCCACCGCAGCCGAAGCACTGCCCGTTGGTCCGTCGGTGCTGGCGGAGGCGTTCCGCCGCATCACGCGTAGGGTCCTTGGCCGGTAGTGGAGGTTGTTCCATTTTGCGGGGTCCCTCCGGGGGCTCTCGTTTGGCCGTCACGGCTGGGAGGGGCGGTCGGTGTTGCAGCTGTGACTCCGCGGGTCTTGTCGTGGCCTCCTGTATCACCTGCATCCGGCGCTGCGTGACAATGGCGGCGTTGATGAAGTCACGGATGTCGGTCATCGGCACGTGGGTGAGCTTTTCCCGTAGGCGCGGCCGGAGGCTTTGTTCGAACAGCATCAACGCCTGCTGCTGGTTGGTCAGGTGCGATTTGGCCGTCAGCGACATGAACTCCGCCGCGTGCTCCGATACTGATCCCTTCTGGCGGAGGGCATTCAGTTGGAGGCGTGCGGTGTAGCTGGGGTCGGGATCGCCATGGACGCGACGGAGGTCGGCGCAAAAGGCCCTCCAGGAGCTCATCCAGGGCGGATCCTCCCCCTCCTGTTGTTGCACATTGCGAATGCGGGTTCGTGGTTTGCCCGTCATGTTGCCGATGGCAAACATGATGCGGCGGGCATCCGTCGGAAACTTGGAGGGATTGGCCTCAAAGTTGAGTTCGCATTGATCCAAGAAGTCCTCCAGTTTGTCTTGGCTGCCGTCCCATTCCGGAGCCTGGAGTCGAATCTCTGGCTCGCGGGGCGCGGCCTCCACGTAGACGGGGGCTACGGTTGGCGGGGGGACCTGGGCAGCGGTTGCTCCTTGGTAATGCTGGGAAGACTCCGGTCTAGGTTGATCCTCCCTGGGGAAGAAGGCGGCCTCTAGCAGAGCGGTAATGCGCCGCTGTTGTTCAGAGGTTTCGCGCAGAAGCGCCAGGATATCCACTTGCCCTTGGACCAAGGTGGTCAGGGCGGCGGGCGGTTCGCCCGAGGGTGCAACGACGCTGGCGGGCTCGTCTCCGCTGGGGGAGATGGTGGGAGCGTCTCCCTCCGCTTGGGGGGAGGCGTCCGTTTGGTTTCGTCGGTTGGAGCGTGTACTCATCTTGGTTACGACGTCGTCCCGTGGGGAGGTCGCATGTAATGTTAAGGCTGTAGGGTCTAGATACCGCGGGCGGCTACAGCCGGGATGGAGGCTACGGGTACGGAGAGGTCGTAGGCGGGGCGACACAGGCGGTCGGGGGTCAGAGCACACTACTGCGTTGCTATAGAGCTAACTAAGTAATACATGCGACGAGGTCCGGAGGCAACCTCATGTCAGGCGGGGGCGGGGTGGTAAGGTACAGGAACTATCGGTCACTTCCCACCGCGGCGTTACAATGTTAGGTTGCCGACGGTCGTATTCTGCGTACGGAGGGGCCAGCCGCGGTTGGGCGGTAGGAGGATCGTGTCAGGCCAACCGCTCCGCTGCAAGGGGTCCGGAGAGGGTCGGTCGGGGCCCGATCACGACGATCGCTCAATCGGGAGGGGGGCCGAGCACCCCCTCTTTGGACTCCGGTTGGTAGGCACTAACAGTCTGCCTTGCCTCGTAGTCGGCGAGTCCCAGTGCTGACGATGATCGAGGAGTACTTCGATCGTCAGCGGCAAGTGCGGTCTATGCGCTCGCCATTTGAGGCTCTCGAGCCTTCTTCGGTGCCTGGGCCTTCGTCAGCCCCCGAGTCGGCGGAGTAGTCTGTGCCCGCTGGCTGTGTCGACTTGTTGCAATGGCAGTGCCTCGTTACCCATTGAACCTAGTGTGAGCTTGATTGTGTGACTTCCGGTGTGCAACAGGTGCGACGACTCTGAGAAATATACTTGTCAACTTGCGTCGCCCATTAAGGCCTGGGATCCTTTGGATCATGCATTCCTCGGCGAATTTTGTGACTTTTAGGTTCTTGTTACCCCGCAATTTTTTTTTTTTTTTATTTTTTCTCTGAGATCCGTTGAATTCTGCAGTACTCGGCGGATTTTGTGGAAATTCCCTGAGTCGGGGTCATTGTCCGGATCTCGATTCCTGCAACCTTCTACCTTCGCCGCTCGACATCGTCCTTGTCGAGCTTTGTCCTTGTCGAGCTTCTCACCATCTTACTCTCCTGTGATGGCATGCATCGCGGCTCGCAAGATCCTCTTCAGCTTAGTGTCTCCGTCCCCCCGCCGATTCCTCATACTCCCGGATGAGGTCTGGGCAGTTGAGACAGTCTGTCGGTTCCCACGAGGCTGCCTCCTCGGGGTAGCCCCTCCATTGGACTTTGTACTGCACTTGCCTACCCTGTTTTTGTTTTCCCACAATAGCCTCTACCTCAAATTCTAGAGTGTCGTCCGGTAGGGGCGGCATGACTTTGAGTGTGGAGCGCTGTGGGAGTGAGCTCGCCTTTTGAGGCTCGAGCATCAAGACATGGAAAACGTCGTGTACGCGCAAACTTGCTGGGAGTTGGAGCCGGTATGCTCTTCTGCCGATTCGTTCGAGGATGGGGAACGGGCCTGCTAACCTTGTGTCGAGTTTGGGACTGGGTCGAGCTGTCTTCCAGTTCTTTCGGTTGACGTAGACCATGTCTCCAACTTTGAACTCGATGTCCTTCCGTTTGCGGTTATATTGCTCAACGGTTCGGCTTTGAGCGTACCTGATTTGCTCCTGTAGATACTCCGTAAATTCTTGTCTTCGGGTGGCAAACTCTTTTCTCTTGGGGTCAAGCACACCGACTTGTTCTGGGAGATTGGGGTGTGACTTTGGATTCCACCCGTAGCAAGCAAAGAAAGGCGAGACTCCTATGCTGCTGTGGACCGTGTTGTTGTAAACGAACTCGGCCATCGGCAGCCAGGTTACCCAGTTGTCCTGCTCGTAGTTGCAGTACATACGGAGGTACTGCTCGACAACTTGATTGACTCGCTCCGTTTGCCCGTCCGTCTGTGGGTGGTAGGCTGTGCTGAGCGAGTGGTGGATGACCAGCTTGTCGGTGAACTCTTTCCATGCCGCCGAGACGAATTGTCGGCCGCAGTCTGAGACAATGTGCTCCGGTACCCCAAAACGGGACATAACTTGGTCTTTGAGCATCTTTGCCGTCTGCTCCGACGTTATTGTCTTGTACGTCGGGGTTAAGATGGCATATTTGGTCAACCGGTCGACCACTACGAAGATCGAGTCATACCCCTCCAATTTAGGTAACCCTTCAATGAAATCCATCGAGATGGAATTCCAGGGTCTTGACGGCGTCGACAGCGGCTGCAAAAGGCCATATGGTCGGTGTCGTGGTGCTTTATATCGAGCGCACACTGGGCAGGTTGCTACATAGTCAGCAACCCATGCCGCCATATTCGGCCACCAATAATGCCGCCTTGTGAGCTCGAGGGTGGCGTCTCGACCTGCATGGCCAGCGGTAGCGCCGTCGTGGCATTGGGACATCACCATGTACCTCAGGTGCTCCACCGAGAGCGAGCAATCTTTTGCTTCGGCGGCACTCCGAGTGTTGTGTTGACCTTTCTTACCTGGTAATGTGACTCGCGGTACCACTAGCCGACCGTCGCAATACCACAGGCCATGTCTAACTTCGAAAGTTTGCTTCTGATGAAGCTCCGCAAGCTCGGCATCGAGCGGCTGGAAAGTCTTTACGAGTTGGACCAGCCCTCCCTCCGCGATATTGGACATCGTTGGCTTTAGCATATTTATTTGAGATTCGGCGAGTAGCTCTTTCTTGGCGAATTTCGGTGAAATCCGCCGAGTTGAGTCCACTCGGCGGTTTTCGAAATCCTCGGCAAATACTTGTGCCGGTAACAGCTGTCGGACGTTGTGTAGGTCTTCTTCTGCGGTCGGCTGCATATCACTTCGTCGTGTCAACGCATCTGGCTCTACCGCTTTATCTCCCGGTCTGTATTGGAGTACGAAGTCGAAGTCAGCGAGTAACACCGACCATCGAGCCTGCCGACCTGTGATCTTCCGCTGAGATTTGAAGTATTTGAGCGCCTCGTGATCAGTGAGAATAATGAGCTGACTAGGTAGTCCTGCAAGCATGTGCCGCCAGTGGTTGAGACAGACGACAACAGCGAGGAGTTCCTTGTCATGGATCTCGTAGTTCTTCTCCGCCGATGCCATCTTGCGCGAGTAGAATGCTATTGGGTGCCATCGTCCGTCGTGCTCTTGTTTAAGTACTCCAGCAAGAGCGAAGTCGCTTGCGTCCGTTTCCAACCGGGTAGGACGATGGTAATCGAAGTGTTTGAGAACCCCAGCGGTGGTGAACATTTCCACCAGCTTGTGGAAAGCAGCGCGAGCGTCGTCAGGGAGGTCGAACTTTTTGAATCGCTCTGTGGGCTTAACAAGGGAAGTGAGCGGTCTCGCTATACGTGCAAAGTGAGAGATGAATCTGCGATAGAAGTTGGCGAACCCGAGGAAGCGTTGGATGTTGTGTATAGACTCCGGCATCGGCCATTCCTTGATAGTCCTGATCTTGTCGGGGTCCATCTCGATACCTGACGGCTTGATAATGTAGCCGAGGAACTCAACAGTATCGGTATGGAACACGCACTTCGAGAGTTTGGCGAATAACCGCCATACCTTGAGCCTACTGAGCACCGTCCTGACGTGCTCGATGTGTTCCTTCTCATTGTTGCTGAAGATCAGGAAGTCGTCCAGGTATACTACTACGTATACGCCAATGATGTCGCGGTAGATGGTGTTGATGAGCGATTGGAAGTGCGCGGGCGCATTTGCCAATCCGAATGGCATGACCAGATACTCATACAGTCCGAGTTGAGTTCCAAACGCGGTTTTCCATTCGTCCCCGTTGGCAATCCTAACCAAGTTGTAAGCTGCCTTTAGGTCCAGCTTGGTATAGATCTTCGCTTTTCGTAGGAGGAACAGCTGCTCCTCGATTAAGGGCAGTGGCGCTCGGTTCTTAACCGTGACCTCGTTGAGACCGCGGTAGTCTACGCAGAGTCGCAGGCCGCCGTCCTTCTTAGGCACGAAGAGGACGGGGGATCGCGCCGGGCTCTTTGAGGGCCAAATGAATCCCTTCTCGAGATTCTCTTCGAGGTACTTCCTCAGCTCGGCCATCTCCTTAGGTCCCTTGAGATATAGCGGACCTTGAGGTGGCGTCGAACTGGGTAGTAGCTCGATGTGCAAGTCGTGCTTCGTATGAGGGGGGAGCTTGTCCGCTTCGACCTCGTCGAATACATCCTTGAGGGGGTAGTACGGGGCTGGGATTTCGACGGCAGTGGGAGGCTCTTCTAGTGTCGTTTCCATCTCTATGCCTTTGTCGCCTCCCGTGGGGACAAAGCCAAACGACGGGAGCGACGTCGGAGGAGCGCTGATTAGCATGACCCCTATGGGGCCATCCCGTAGTGCCGCCTGAACGAGCTCGTTGGCGTCGACAAACTCGTAGCCATGTACTACTAAGCTTGCTCGAGATTCGGCAGATCGGCCGGTCTCGGCGGATTTTGGTGAAATCCCTTGAACGACCGCGTCTGACCGGATCTCGTTGGTTTTTCCGAAATCGAGCTGTCCAGTATCCCAATGGACCCTTGGCTGTAGGCATCGTAGTTCATCGTACCCCAGGATGAAATTGTAGTCGCTAGCGTCAGCGACGGCGACCTTGAGCATCCCTAGGTGTTGTCCTCCTATGACTACGTCGACGTCCGCAGCGCTCGTGATCGTGAGGGAATGTCCGGTCACTCCGTGTACGGTTCTGTTTTTTATGGGTTTTGTGTTTATCGAGTACTTGCAAACAAACGGAGCTGAAACTATAGACAATGCAGCGCCGGTGTCGGCGAGAATGCTAGCAGGATGGTGGTTGACCGTACCTGCTAGCTCAAGTACTGAGGCACTGGAAGCTGCAGAGAAACATAATGAACAATCTTGACATATACAAGGTGATGGCGAAGGCGGTCTTAGAGCGATGCATGCCATCATTGCATCGCTCCAAGGTCGTTTCCCTCGTCCTCGTGGTAGGGCTCGCCTGCGTCGTGATCGTCGGCGAAGAGGTTGGGGTCAAAGTGGTCTTCAAGACCGCCATCGTCTTCGCGATGGTCTTCAGCTCCGTCTCCTTCCTCTGGTGAGCCGTCCTGTGGTTTCTCCGACTCCAACACCACGTGCGCTCGCATCTGTGGTCCTGATGGTCTAGCCGGGTAAACCGTTGGCTTGGCGTCTGGACAGTTCCGCTGCCAATGCCCGGTCTTGCCGCAGACCCTACAAGCGTCGCTGTTAAATGTCGTCGGCCCGGGGACGACCCTTCGGTTGTCGCGAGGTCTTGGTGG
The DNA here is from genome assembly GCA_900208305.1 of Melanopsichium pennsylvanicum. Taxonomy (NCBI): domain Eukaryota; kingdom Fungi; phylum Basidiomycota; class Ustilaginomycetes; order Ustilaginales; genus Melanopsichium; species Melanopsichium pennsylvanicum. Next base: position 662,383 of record OAPG01000007.1, read on the forward strand.
TGCTTCCCGTACCGGCAGCTTCTGTGCCAGATGAGGGGGCAACGGTCGAGAGCCAGTTCTCTGGGGAATGCCCGGTTCGGTATGAGCAGTCCTGATTGCTGGGGTTGGGGCGAAGCGGACAGCATTCTGCTGATGCCGCATACGCTGGCGATCAATGTCCTCGACCTCCCGGTACCAGGCCCACTGGTCTTCTGGTGGGTTACGCTCAAACTTCTCCTGAAGTGAGCGAGTAAGGCTCCCTCGGAAGAGGTCGATGACGAACTCAGGGTCCTCCATGTGGCACTGAGCTGCCAGGTCTCGGAATTGCTTGACATGTCGCGTTGCTGCTCCTGGTGTGTCGGTAATAAGCCTCAACGCTAGGAGTTTGTTGTAGGCATCGACCCTGTCGCTGCGCTGATTGTACAGCTCCCTGAGTCGGGTAGTGAAGTGGCTCCAATCATGGAAGAGCATCCCTTGACGATGCCGATCGACGCGGAGCTTACCCTTCCACCACTCTCGAGCGGTGCCCTCGAGCTGGGCTGCCGTGTGTAAGATCATCGAAGTATGGTCGTACACACCATTAGCCTTGAACCAAGCGTCGGCCTCGAGAATGAAGATATCGATGTCGCGAGTGTCGAGCTTGGGGAATGGAGTCTTGAGGGCAGCGTGGGGCTGAGTGTCCTGTTCACTGCCAGTGCCGGTCCATGCCTCTGGGGTCACCGGTTTGACATACCGAGGTCCAGTAGGCGTAGCGTACTTCTCTTGGTCGGTGTACGCTCGTCGGTCGAGAATGTCGAAGGTGACGGACCAAGGGTGTGGTCTAGTCGCAGGCGTGGGTGTCTTGAGACCACCGAGGTAGGACTCATCCGCCTGCTGCGAGGCTTGACGGGTCGGGGAGCTTAGATCATGCTCCCTGGCTCGTCGACCAGGGGATGGAGTCTCCTGTTGGTCAAGCCGAGCCTTGAGTGCGGCATTGTCTACCTGCTGCTGCTCAAGGAGGGCGATGAGGCGGTCGAGTCTGTCATGTAGTGCAGAGTCGGCCATCTTGGTGAACTTGGGGCGTCGCTTGTACGATCCACTCTAATGTCAGCGGTTGCGTGCCAGAGATCCGAATTCCCGTGAGAAAGCGCGACTCGCCGGATTTCAGTGAATTCCGGCGGTTAAGCTTGGCCTCAACGGATATCGAAGAGAATCCCGCGAGTGGCGATCTCTCGACGGATATCGGCTGACCGCTGGTGACACTCCGTACAGAGGTAACGCGGCAAGCTCGGACGGGGTATTCGGTCAACGCAAGTGTCACGACGTCGACGGGATACTGCTGATGGCTGGGTTAGACCTCAGCCGTCGTTGCCGGTGGAGTTATGAGGGACTGGTTGTGGTGCCAGGCCCGCGGTTGAGGTTCCGCCTGTAGTTGAGGTGCTACAGCGTCGATTGTGGTGTCGACGACGTCTATACGTTGTTCTCCGTTCACCGACGGGGACACAGACTATATGGATCGCAATAAATGGTATTGCAATGTGCGACGTGTGAAGAGTATGGTAAGTACGACGTACTGATAACTATGTGTGACTGAGATATAAGATAGAGTGGATGAGCTTCCGCTCATCCGATAGCGGGGAACAGAGTATTTATATATATGTATCGTGTGCAAGGTCCATCGGTACTGTACGACCTGCGTGCGTCAAGCTTGGACCCCCGCACGATAAGACTGCCCCCTAGTCCTTTGGCAGGGTGCTTCCAAGCACGCCCGCGTGCTCCCTCTCCGTTGCCCCCTGGGCGTCGATTGGCCCACGTGTCGTTCCGGCGTGGCGTTGGTCGCCGCCGTGGCAGATACCCCCCTCGCCATCGATACCTTCGATATCCGGCGAGTCACTGCCACTCGCCGAATTTCCGTGAGATCCGTTGAGACCTGCTCTCTCACCGGATTTCGTCCGATTCAACTTCTCGGTCCTGCGCTAACCTTAAATCCCATGAGCCCACCAATATCCACCGGATCTCCCTGAGATCCGTCGAGACATGCTCTCCCACCGGATCTCAGCCGATTCAACATCTCTGGTCTGCGCAGACCTCTTCCTTGGGACCCACTCCCGTGACACAAGGCCATGGGCATAATCACCATGAGACAGTACCTGAATTGCAATTGTCCAACTGTAGTACATGCACTCATGATTGTGATAAATGCATGCTAGAGCAACTAGTACACACTCTTTTGAGAAGGTCAATAGATCGGTGATTAGATTCCCGATCTACCACTATCTTGCGCACGATACAATTTATGATCTTCGATATTAACAAAAGGCGCACATCTCAACGAATTTCGATGTGATTTCTGTGTGACTGTAGGCAGCGAGAGATTGAGAATTGACCTTCGCCGGGTCCTTTTTCTTTCTTCGTCGCAATCATCATTGTCGTCTTGCTCTGTCACCTTTTCCCCTTTTTCTTTCCATCCGTTTCCCACACTCAGGGCCTCTCGCTTGGTGATCAGCAGGTACACACTTCAAGGTGCGCTGTTACCTTATCGCGTCCCTTGTTCGTCCACCCGTCACATCCACCACCCGACTCGGCATCCGACTCGTTCTCGTATATCGTCATTCACGTCCGTTGGGTAGCACATACCTACGTAGGACTTGCAGGAAACTCAAACTCTGTCACGTTTGGTAACGCACTTACCGTTTTGCACTTTGTCAGCGCCAGATTTAGCGCTTCGGCTCGCTTGCATACAACATGTTCGGCTCTAGTGGATTCGGCGGCTTCGGTCAGCAGAATAACCAACAGCAGCAGCAACAGCAACCAGCCGCCGGCGGCGGCCTCTTTGGTCAAGCCCAGCAACCTAACACTCCAGCTCAGACTGGTTTCGGTGCATCAAGTGGTAAGCTTTCAACCCCATTCCTCATTCTGTCCTCTGTTTACCGAAAATACTGATCCTTACAAACATCGTACTCAATCTGGTCATCAAACCATGTCTCATTTACCTCGTTAGGCTTCGGATCCACAGGTGGGTTTGGCGCAGCTCAGCCAGCAGCGCAAACCGGCGGTGGTCTCTTTGGACAACAGCAGAACCAGACTCAGACTCCGTCCTTTGGCGGGTTCGGCGCCTCAACCAACAATGCATCCACAGGCGGCACATTTGGTGCAAGACCCGCAGGCACCACCGGTTTTGGAGGTTTCGGTGCTTCTGCTCCTACTGCAGGCACCAACTCCTTCACCTTCGGCTCCACTCCCAGTCAACAACAGCAGCAACCAGCAGCCGGCGGTTTCGGTTCGTCCACTTTCGGCTCGGCAGCTCCTGCCACCGGCGGTCTTTTTGGTCAACAGCAGCAGCAGCAGCAGCCTGCTGCAGGCGGATTCGGTGCCACTGCAGGTGCCTTTGGTCAGCCCGCCGCAGGTGTCACACCCAGCCAGATCACACAGGGTACTGCAACTGTCCCGTACGACCCGCTTCGCGAAGATCTCAACCCGACCGAGCATCTCAAGGATCGCAAGAACTGGGACGTACAACAGTCTATCACCGTCATGCCCGCTTACAGCCACTACAGCCTCGAAGAGCTCCGTCTGATGGACTACCAGCAGGGTCGATCCAAGGGCAACACCGGTCCAGGTGCTGCAGGCGCTCCAGCCAGCGGCTTCGGTTTCGGCGCGAACAACGCCACTGGCGCCTTTGGTCAGCCTCAGCAGCAATCCACTGGCTTTGGTGCCACTCCCTCCACAACCACCGGCGGTCTCTTTGGCCAAGCCCAGCAGCAGCAACCCGGCGGTCTCTTCGGACAGCAAAACAACACACAGCAGTTGGGTGGCATGTTTGGTGCCAAGCCTGCCACAACCGGCTTTGGTACTTCCACAACCGGCGGCGGACTGTTCGGCCAGCAGCAGAACCAGCCTCAGACGGGTGGTCTCTTTGGCCAGCAGCAACAACAACAGCAGCCCACCTCCTCCTTCTCGTTCGGCGCTCAACCTCAGCAGCCCGCTGCAAGCACCGGATTCACTTTCGGTGCCAACAACAATCAGCAACAGCAGCAGCAGAACAAGCCCGCTTTCGGTTTTGGCGCTTCCACATCTCAGCCAGGACAGACCGGCATCACTGGTTTCGGCTTTGGCGCAAACAACAATCAGCAGCAAGGACAGACCAGCACTGGATTCGGCGCAGGTGCAACAGGCACAACCGGTGGCTTCTCTTTCGGCGCTAAGCCCGCCACCGGTGGTCTCTTTGGCGGTCCGACAAGCCAGCCCGGTCAAACGGCCGGGGCAACGAGCACTTTTGGCGGATTCGGCGCATCCTCACTCGCAGCTACTCAGAACAAGCCCGCGTTCGGATTCGGTGCAGGTACTGGTTTCGGCGGCACTTCGGGTGCTGGCACTGGTACCACGGCTGCACCAGCAGCCGCTGGCGGTCTCTTTGGCAATGCTGGCTCGACACAGCCTAGCGGTGGACTCTTCAGCAACACCAACAACGCCGCAACAGGCACCGCCGGAACGGGAGGATTCAGCTTCGGTGCCAGCAACCAGCAGCAGGCTGGTCAGACCGGCACCACTGGTGCCACCGGCGGTTTCGGTGGTGGTTTGTTCGGCGCCAAACCCGCAACCGGTTCTCAGCAAGCTACAGGTGGTCTCTTTAGCAGCGCCAACACTCAGCAAGGCCAGCAAGTCAGCACCGGCTTTGGTGCAGGCCCCTCTACCGGCGGGGGACTCTTTGGCAGCACGGCCAACAAGCCTACCACTGGCGGTTTCTCCTTTGGTGGAGGCGGCGGCTCTTCTCTCTTTGGTGGGACCACCACGCAGAATAATCAGCAGCATGGTGCTGGTGGTCTTGGAACTGGCTTCGGTCAGACTCAGAACACCGGCGGTGGCCTCTTCGGTAGCTCGAATCAGACTTCGACTGGTGTAACTGGCGGCGGTCTCTTCAGCGGTGCCAGCAACACTGGAGGCTCTTCGCTCTTTGGCAACACGAGCTCTTCCAATACTGGCGGAGGTCTCTTTGGCAGCTCCGCCCAGAACACGACCGCCGGCGGTCTTGGTGGTGCTCAGGGCCAGCTGGCTTCCGGTGGTCTCTTTGGCCAGTCGCAGCAGAACCAGCTGCAGAAGAACCAGTTTCAAAACCAGCAGCAGCAGCCTACCGTCCAGCTTTCGCTCGAATCCAATCCTTACGGCACGGATAGCCTCTTCGCGTCGAACCCCATCAACAGTGCCATCGGCTCTGCAGCCAACGGTGCTTCACTTCCCTTCAATGTCGCTCCCAAGAACAAGCCGCCCCTCACTACGCCGTTCCGCTCCAGCCCGCGTGGAGCCAACAAGATCAACCGTTTGCGCGGTTCCACCCCAGGCGCCTCCGGTCTCGGCAACTCCAGCTTCATTCGTGAAGGTACTCCCGGCTCCTTCCGTGAAGGCACGCCTGGTGCACTCACGCGCTTTGGCACACCTGGCCGTGCCGGCTCTCCTGCCCTGTTCAAGGGTCTGAGTGACGAATACAGCCAGCCGCTGTCTTCGCAGGCCTTCGTGTCGCGACCTTCCGCCAAGCGCCTCGTGCTTGATGACGCTGGAGAGAACAGCTTCACCGCCTCCCGCATCGGTCGCAGTGGAAGTGTCCCGCACTTTGACTCTGGCAGCAGCCCCGCTGTTGGCTCGTTGGGCGCTTCCGCTTTCCGCAGTGGCTCGGCTCAGCCCGGCTCGGCGTCTCGCGTCACCTTCAGCCCTGCGTTGGAACAACGTGCAGAGTCAGTCCGTCCTGGCGGAGGCGATATGTCATTTGCTTCTTCGCTTCCTTCGCGCCGTGGCAACTTCCTTGGTACCTCCTCTCCCAGTGTGGTGGAAGAAACCCCGCTCAAGACGGTTTCTGCCGCCGTTGCCAAGGCTGGCGTGCCGCGTCAGGGTCGCGACCTCGAGTCGTCGTTCGCTGCTCCCAGCACTACGTTCACCAGTGCCGCCACCAACGGCTCCAGCGGCAAGGCCGGCGAGTACTACACCGAGCCTTCCCTGTCTGCCCTTTGCACTGCTAACTACAACGAGCTTGCCGCTGTCCACAACTTTATTGTCGGGCGCAAAGGCGTTGGCCAAATCGAATTCCTCGAGCCGGTCGACCTCACCTCCTTTGGCGACCTCAACGACATTATTGGAGGTATCGTGCAAATTCGTCTCAAGGAAGTGGTCGTATACCCTGAGGAAGACGACTATGACCCGCGCAACCCCAAGGACGGCGCTAAGCGCAACTTCGTCCCCGGCATAAAAGCCAAGCAAGGCACTGGTCTAAACGTGCCAGCTCGTGTCAGCCTCGAGGCCTGCTGGCCCACCGACCGCGCCACTCGCGAGCCCATAAAGGATGCCGAAAACCCGCGGATCAAGCAGATGATCAACAAGCTCAAAAATAAGCCCGAGACCGAGTTTATTGACTTTGAGCCCGAGTCTGGTACGTGGACGTTCAAGGTCAAACACTTCAGTCGATACGGTCTGGATGACTCTGATGAGGATGAAGCGACTGCTGGAGGTACTGGCGTCGGTGGTAAGCAGGCTGCTGCTGCTGAACAGAGTACTGCCCAGCGACCTGCTAGTAAGCGTCTCGCACCCATGACGGCCGCATCCGATGTGTCGGACGAGGATGCTTCAATCCCCGGAGGGGCTCACCACGATCGAGGCTCGAGCAGCGAGGACGACGACGATGCCCCGCCCCCATTGAGGACGCTAGATGATGGGGATATGGACACGGACGACGATGCCAGCCAAGCTGCTGCCATTGCTGCTGCAAAGCAGCGTCAGCGACGCCAGTGGACCCCTTCCTCCAACGCCACTGGTAGGGAACGCGCTGGCAGCGCAACACCATCCAGGGCGATGTCAGTCGTGGGCAACGTCGCCGAGGCGCGCCGTGTGCAGGTGATGCAGGCGAGTTTTTTTGGGCAGGACGACAGTGAAGTAGCTTCCGCTGCTGTCGTTACACCCAGACCAACGGGAGCCAGCTTGAGCGCCACCACCCAGCTCAACATCAAACCTACATCTGCTTCACCAGCAACCATCAAGCCTGTCACTGGTCTGTCGCCTGCCGTTGCGCCTGTCCAGGAGGATCGCAAGATTGTGGAGACCAGGCCACGCGAGCCCAAAGTACAAGAGGTACCGCAGCCGGCAAAGAAGCTGCGAAAGATCAACGTGGCCAAATCCGACGTGAAGGCTGCCGACGGCGAGACGCTCGATGCAGGTTTGTCTCTTGGACGAAGCTTCCGAGTCGGATGGGGGCCCGACGGGAGCTTGGTGCACAATGGTAGGATCGTGGGTGCTAGTCTCGAGCCATCAAGTAAGGCTGCGAAAGCCGAGGCCGAGGCTACGGCCTCGACTTCGACTTCCACATTGGTGATGGAAAAGATCAAGCTGTTCAAAGACGCCGAGACCTCCAAAGAGGAAGCTGAGCGAGCGGAGAAGTTGCTCAGTGTTCAACTCCAACATACCGATATCGAGATGGACGAGGACGGCGTGCCAGCGGCGTACACCGACTTTTCGACCCGCTTCCGCCACTTTGCATCCTCTTTCGAGCACAAAGACCGGAGCTTCGAGGCGAGCCTATGGCGACTGGGCGTTGCGCTGTTCGACGAGATCGATTTGCACATCCCCGAAGGTGCACCAGCTGCGACTGCCGAACGCTTCCGAAACATGCGCAGGAAAGCGGCTCTGTCCGACTGGCTTCGCCATACCGTGGCTGGTACAGTCGAGACGGAGGCGCGATCGCACATCGCAGCATCCCGACGTGCCGCTTTGCTGTTCAGCTACCTGAGCGGGAACCAGGTCGAACGTGCAGTCAACGCTGCGTTGGACGCGGGAGACCTTCGGCTCGCCACATTGATCGCCCAGGCTGGCGGCGATGAGGAAGTTCGAGCGGACATCAGTGAGCAGCTCCTGACGTGGCGCAAAGAAGGTGTCGATGCCCACATCGCCCGTGACCACCGCCGGGTGTACGAGTTGCTGTCTGGCAACGTGCTCGTCTCTCAAGGCACCGATTCGAGGACGACCAAGGATCCGATCGATCAGGTGAACGATCTTGCCATCTGCGAAGGCCTGGATTGGAAGCGTGCCTTTGGTCTTTTTCTGTGGTACGAGTCACCCTATGAAGCTCCGCTCGAACACTCGTTTGAGCGGTACGAAGCGCAGATCTCGCCCAGTGCTTCGAGCCATACCGGTATTGCTCCTCCACTGCCATGGTACCGGGAGAGCTCCAGTCTCGGCGCTACTCGGCTGAGGCAATTGCTGCAGAAGGCTGGCGGATACGATAGGGACGCATTGTTCGAACTGCTCAAGTTGTACGTGGACCCAACTTTCGGGCTGGAATCTGCGCTCGACGCGTGTTCGTTTGGACAGTCCAAGATCGATGCTCGTCTACCATGGCATCTCTACAACCTCCTTTCCCGCGTTTTGCAGCGAAGAGATTTCTCTGACCGCATCGAGTTGGGGTTTCAAAATGACGATATGGACGAGTCTGACAAGCCCAAGATGTCTGGCAACTCGGCAAGGGCAGATACACTCTGCAGCTCGTACGCTCACCAACTGGAACTCATTGGAAAGTGGCGTTGGTCAGCATTCATCCTTCTCCACTTGGAACTCGGCGAGTCGCGAGAGGCTGCGGTCAAAGCTTTGCTCTCGCGGAACGTAGCACACCTTGACTCGGCCAAGGAGTTCCTCTGTGATCAGCTAAGGATCCCTGAAAGCTGGCTGTATGAGGCCAAGTCTTACGAAGCCAGGGCGAGGGATGATAGGTATGAGGAATACCAGCTGCTGCTCAAGGCAAAGAACTTTACTTCTGCACACAACGTGGCGAGTAGGTACTTGGCTCCCGAGGCCGTCATTCGGGGTGATCACGAATTAGTGTCTGTTCTGTTTTCTCCGTTCTTTCTCGAGGTGGAAGGGGATCCTCAGAATGAGATTGCCGGATGGGCCGATGGAGCTGCGTTGTACATTGACTATGTTGCCGCTAGTCGAGAGATCCCAATTTTGGATACGATGCTCGCTGATCCAGAGACGCGATTGATGGCGTTGGACAAGGCAGAGAGGTTCGCTTCGCGCTTACCAACATTGACTGCAGGCATCAACGCTCTTCTCTCGATGCTGACCATTTCTTCTTCATGCTTCGGTGCGGAAGCGAATAAGGGTGAACGCACTCACATGGTGGCTAGGACCGAAATGATTGCGGGCATCACAAACCTGTCTAGGATGCTCATCAACATTGCTACCGCAACCAGCACGATTGGTCTAGAGCCGGATATCAAGGCCAGGTTGGAAGCAATGGGTGCAAAATTGTTGAGTTCAAATGCGATTTCGGGCGGTGACGGCGGTGGTAAGGGCCTTAGAGAGAGGAGTGGCGAGGGAAATTGGGATTCGGCGAGTCTGGAAGTTTGGGCGGTCCAAGATTCGGCGTCGGATTACCTCGGCAGTTTGATGGCTGTCGCCTGAAAGGGAGATGGCTTACTTTGATGTGAAATGATATGCTTTCTTAGTACAAAATGACAAAGGTATTGCCTTTGATTGCTGTGCGAAAGTGGTGAGTGGTGAGCAAGGGTGAGAGGTCGATGCTGGTACATGAAATTATTTACAAAACAGAAGAGAGATCGGGTGTATCGGGTGAATAAATATCGAGCCGTTATTCCAAGGCAGCAGAGAAGTAGCTGTGTTGAATGTTGGGTGGAGGAAGGAAGAGTCGGACGAGGTGTTGTTGCTTTGCTTTGTCTCTTACTTCTCGTCACGGTATCCGGCAAGAACACCACTTTGCTCCATCTTTCTTGCTCGTCTGCTCACATCGGACAAGCGCTTTCTTCACACTATCTTGTTTTGTATCAAACTCTGTACACTTCCGATCTCGAGTCGAACGATTCCATCCAACGTTGCCTCAAGAGTTCAATCTTTCTATAAAAAAAATGTCCTCCTCCTCGAGACCTTCTGGCGTTCACCCAGTGCTAACGCTAATCAACAAATGCGACAGTCTTGCTCAAACATTTGATTCGACATTTGAACATTCGTGTACACTTCTCACAAATCTCGCGAATGCAACTCCAGCTCCTGGTCAACCAACGACTATGGACGATACACTTTTGAGCCTGCGCAGCACGTTGGAGAAATGCGAACAAGTGGTGGGAGCCATGTTGAATTGCATCTATGAAGACATTCCACATTTGTTGGATCAACTAGATAACGGTGTAGAGGCAGGAGTGGGGAATCATGATGCCAAACAAGCTTTGGATGGTATATCGCAACTGTTTTACGTGAGTATCATGCCGTACAGTGTCGAAAGTTACACTATCATCGATAGTAAAGTATCACTGATTCCACCTCAAAACCTCCTCCCCCTTTTCTTTTCCCTTGCAATACAACTCCAGTCATATCAAGACCTTCTATTAGAGAAAAGAGAACTGCTCGCCGATTTTACATGCGAAGAAATCTCCCCACAACATTTCATCACGCATTGGACTTCCATCGACAACAACCTCGCCAGTCAGAGGAAACAACAGGTCGATGATCTCGCCGATCTTCTAGCCGCTTTCTAACACAACGCAATATAGCAGCACGAATCCTTTTGTCCATCCGATGCCCAGACCAACATCCAAGCTAGCACGACAGCCGCTCTTGTTGCTCACCTCGCAGCTTGTCAAGATCATGACTCGTCGCCCATGGAAATCTTTGCAAACACTGCCAAAGCTTGCACACACAGACAGCAAGCATTAGCTTCAAATTAATCAACCAAATGCATTGGAACCGAGACAGGTCACAGGACATGGATACAATTGTAGGTCCCTTCCTATCACATGTACGCCTTGATCGCATTCACAAGCTCCGTGCCAGCCTTTGCGAAATCGACCGGTGAAGCCCTGGAGATGGTATACCTCACTCTCGCGGTATCGTTGAATGTATCCATCTTGGCCCGGCAGTTGAAGAGATACATCCTATTCGCAGCCCTATGCAAGGCTGCCGTAAATTCGGACTCGCTGTCCTCCCTGAGCTTGTGCAGTTCGCCTGCCGACATGCCGATAAGCTTGCTCGCATCCTCGTTGAATCCACTGAGCCAAATCTGACCTGTAGCATCGGCGACGTTGGTAGAGAGAATGTAACGGTATTCAGGTGCCTCGTAAGAACGGTCGCACTTTTCACAACGCCAGTTGTTCTCGTGGTCGATCGAAACCTTTTTGTTGCATCCATCTGAAGGACAGGCGGTGTAGTAAAGGTTCTCCTGCTTGATGTACACCACTGTGGCTCGAACGTTGAAATAGTCGGGCTTTTCCGACATGCCCAGATTCTCGTCCTTGACCTGAGCAATGGTGCGCCTCTCGGCCATGTTTCCTCCAGCTCCACCTGCACCCATGGCGCCACCGTTGACGCCAGCGTTAGTGAAAGGTTGGAATTGCACGTGAGCTCCGTCGTTGTCGTACCATCCCCTGAGGACGTGAGACTCTGTGATATCGGGGTTGATCAGCATGGTAGAGCTGGAGAACATGCTCAGACTCCTTCCACCAAAATCGCCAACCTTGACACCCTTAAATGCGATGACGGGTTTTTCATCCACGCCGGCGTTATTGGGGAATGTCTCGGCGTTCTTACCCCACAGTGTCAGCCTGACGCTCTTGTTGCCCTGGTCCACCAAAGTGAGCTCCCTCTTCTGAACCGGTCTCTGTGAAGCCTTGGACACAATCTCGCTCAGCTCCCCGTAGCTGTCGAGGACGCCAATGACGTCGCATGTCTGGTTGGGCTCGACCGACTCGAGCTCATTGATACGAACAAATTCGTACTTGACCTCCGGCACGTCCGATGCATCCGTGCACTCTTCGATCTCGGTCGAGTTCTCAAATGTGATTTCGTACTCGTTCTGAAGATTGCTGAATTGCTTCTTGGCAATGTTGACGCGAGCCTTGGAGATGAGGTAGACGTGGTTTTCTTGCAGAAGAGGATAGAAGCGGTCAACGGCGTCGTTGAATCCGGTCGCTTTGATCTCGCCCGAGTCGTCGAGCAGGTTGACGGAGAAAAGTTTACCTTCACCGCGCTGGTTGGACCAGTGACGAATGTCGGACTTGGAAGTGACTCTAGCCTTGATAGTCCAGCGATTCTGATAGGGTGAGAGTCCTTCGATCGGGTAAATGGGCATGCCGGCGTGGACGCTGCTTCCGCCGGGTCGGCCAGCACCGCCAGCTTTGCTAGCGCCAGCAGCAGAGGTCGCTGGGGTTGTTCGTCCAGCTGAGCTATTTCCCGCAGCAAAGTTGCCGAGCGCGGAAGCGCCGCCCTCCTGCTTCACTCCACCTTCAGTCTTGACAGCCTCGTCGACATTCGTAGGGGTGCCAAGACGGTCGGCCGTGGCAGCGTGGGTGACTTGGAGATCGAGAAGGATCAGGATGCGGCGGTTCTGGACCGAGTTGCTGGCGTATTGGGAGATGCGGATGAGACAGTGCTTCTCGAGCTCGCCGGATTCGACCATGGAGCGCTTTTGAGAGGCGAGCATGGCTTGAGCATAATGAATACCGTCAGAGAGAATGATGCGGTAACGATCACCCACGTTGGATGCAGATGTGGCGGACGCCTGGATTTTTTTGATGGACAGGATCTGGCACACAGGATTTTGGACCGAACTGGCAGGATCCGCAGTCTGGATCATCTGCGCGATAGCGCCCTGAGAGAGGTCGTTGAGGGACATGGTATTGTTGATGGCACCGATGTGCAGTCAAGCGTGAAACAAATGGATCGTATGCTCTGGATTAGGTTGCGAGGACCTAACGTAGGTCTCGGCGGGGCGCAACTTAGCCGAATCAGAATATGATAGCTACACCGCCCGGAGCTCGTGGCGGATGAATGGAGAAGGTAGCAATACTTGCGGATCTGCTTGTCTGAGGCAGCTACTTTATCACGGTGTTGAGACTATCGGCTGACGTTGATGGTTGTTGATGATGGTGTTGGTGACAAAGCTTAACTTGTTCTTCTGGTCTGCTCGTCAAGGCTGAGTCGCGAAGTGACACGTTTAATCGACTGTTGCACTGCTGCGCCATTCGACTGCTCGACACTGAAAATTGCGGACCACTTTGGCTCATTTACGCGGCCGCGACGCGTTCCCTCATCCAACGGCGAGAGCATCGTCGGAGTCAAACTCAAGACCAACACCTCAACTCGCGCGAGAATTCAACGCAATTCTCTCGCAGCATCTGTTATTGTACACGCTCTAACAATTTGCTGGAACCCGATCGGAACCATCTTTCCTCTTTGTCGTCCACTGCTTAGAGCAGATCTGCTGGGTGCAACTTCTCGAGCACGCAGCACCGACCCTTCGCAAAGTCGATACGGTAAGCAGTGCTAAGTACTTCTGTCGGAAAAACTTCCATGTTAATCCCGTTCGTTGTTGCTGGGACTCATTTCGTGTTCACTGAATCTTTACTGAAAACGCTGTAAGAGAGACGTCGGCAGGAATGGTAAGGCCATAATGTCTATTCAACGCAGGATCATAAGGCGAATGTCCAGTGTATTGTTCTGCCATCCTGAACTTGACTTGGCCGCACCAAAGAGCTACGCGTGGAAGGGACTCATTCAACGGCCGTTGAACAACCCGTACGGGCCAAAAAGAGAAGTCTCTCGAGCCGGTCAATTCACCTGGTACCGCTCAAGGGCGGAGAAAACAGGACTGCCAAGGGAAATGGGAGTTTCGCGCTGATCATTGCTCATTTTTACCGCTACCTAAAGCGGATGAACAGCTGAGAAGATCGACAGGTGATTTGAACATCTGGCACCTCGACTCCAGATCTGCACGGCACACGAGCGCAAAAGTTTCCATGCGCCTCGGGCTATTTTCAACCTCCGCACGACCAATGCCCCTCTAATTGAAGTGTGTTTGAGGAAATCCTTGGCTCTTTCAGCCGCTGGTATACACACTCCATGCTGCTCATGCTGATGGCCAAAGCCGTCCGATCTCAGGTAGCTTGGGGCCAATGTTGAAATTTGCTACTAGACATGAGCTCGACTATGCTGGTACACTGTTGGACAGCACCCCGGAAACTAAAACACCATAAAATTATTGTAATACGTAATACAAACGTCAGGTGTCACCGACAGCTCCCGCACAGTGGACCTGCTTCTAGCCTGCTGTCATTGGTCGGAGCGAACGCAGAAGAGACGCTCTTTCAATATTCAAGATATGATAGCAAGGCCTCAAAAGAACCTTCCCTACCTAACCGAGAGCCGAGCTCGAAGCTACAACCGACCAGGACAGAGCCTTGGCCGCTTCAGCAAAAGCAACACCAACTCAATCGCCTCGCCATTCAGGTAGTCTCAACCGAGCCGCGAGAAAAGCGCCGAAATGTGATGAAAGCCTGGTTGGAGTCGACAGCTTCCGAACGCTTGCCATTGTGCTGATTCAATCGCGAGTGTATCTTACAGAGGCGTGGGAAGTAGATGATGCCAATTCTCATGCACATCGTGGGTAGGCACGATAAGGCCATTGAAACATGAGCAACGGCAAGATTTTTTGTGTGCTCGATGGGTCTCCCAAACAAACCAAAGATTATCGACAATACAGGCTGCAAGCCTGAATCGAGACAGGAAGACATTTTTCATCTCCGCACGACGGCAATTCTGGGCGGTCCTTCAGAAACAGGGGCTCAAGGTGAGAAGCTGAGTGAATTGTTGATGCAGAGATTTACCCTCAGACAGCGAGAGATAAGCATTCTTGTGTTGTTGACTCGAGACTTTTACGTCGCACGTCTTCGTTGGTGGCAAGACTACTCGTATTCAGATCACATTCACCAGGCCTAATGCCTGAGGCCATTGTAATTGAATGGTCGCACACTGGAGCTCTGCAATCATTGTCACCGCCTAAGGGTAGAGCAATACACGCACTCATCTTGAGCGGGACGAAAACACGCAGCCGAACAAGTCAGAGAAGAGGGCGTTGGCTGCCCTTTGGAGCCTTTGGAGCCTGGTAGAGCCAGGGCTATTCATGAGTGGTTGCAGCAAGGCTGCTGTCGGAATCCAAACACACTTTCTTCATCTTTGGCCTAGGCTAAGCCTTTCCTCTCAGCCTCATCTGCCTCGCGCTCAGTTGCCGAGTCCGAATGCTACTTTTGAGAACTAATTTTTCTTTCCTCAGAAGCTTCGGTCTTCCCCAGTCTTGGTCGGTATTTCTCTTTGACTGCGGTGCTGGGGCAGCTCCCTATTGCTAGAGCGGAGGAGAAGCGGGGCAAGTGCGGTGAACCCCGCCGGCCGCCTGAAGATTAGCGTTTAACAGTATACGGTACTGTAAGTTTCACGTACTTTACTGTACAGTATAGTGTAATCTGTTGACAGAAATGAAGTGGGAACCAGCTAACATGCGGAAAAAAAAGAAGTGATGAGAAGATCCGGTCGCATCCTTGAGCAAAGCCCAACGAGACGTTTCAGAGAGTGAGAGTCTTCCCATAAGCACACATCCGCGATTCGAAAGCGTTGTTGACGGTGGCTTTCCTGTATATTTACGTGTAATCAGTCTGGCACTCTGGGTGTCTGATAACCGTTCCTCCTGTCCTGGCTTGGTCTTGACCACATACAGATATTGGGACCCATGGCACATTTTTAAGCAGTACTTTCTCTCAACTCGCGCTGCTGATTCTAGGAGGAAAGGGGATCGGGCAATCTCAAAACCCCAATTGATCGAGGTCGCTCACGCATCGCGGGTGTCTGAGCATACCTTTGATAACATTTTCTGCTTGCCTTCATGCACAGCCGGGCCAGCCATACTTTTGAACCTGCTTCAATCAGATTGGACTTGGCGTTCTCTCACGCACGGGACGTTCATCGCCAAGCCACGTACCTTTTTGCAGTGACATTTAATCTCCTTCTGTGCCTCAGCACATCTCAAGTCACCCTTTATTATCCTGCTCCTGCAGCAAAGCTCTCGTGAATCACTCTTGACGCTGAGCGGGACTTTTTACGCGGGAACCAAGAGACATATCATGGTTCCTTAG
The DNA here is from genome assembly GCA_900208305.1 of Melanopsichium pennsylvanicum. NCBI lineage: Eukaryota > Fungi > Basidiomycota > Ustilaginomycetes > Ustilaginales > Melanopsichium > Melanopsichium pennsylvanicum. The sequence goes on from OAPG01000007.1 coordinate 678,288, forward strand.
ACGTTAGGTAGGTCCGAAAGCCGAACCTTGAATGGTAAAGATCCAGTATGATCGTGCAAATTTTGCCCTGGAGCTCCGCTTCCAACACACCCAATTCCTGGAGCGTTAAAGAAGCTCGAAGGATGTGACACACAAGCAACATGTCCACTCTGATCAGAACCTGGATATTCTTGTCAAAACATCAGGCCCAGCCTGCCCGTGGCCGCAAATTCGATAAGCGCAAAACGGACCCTACGTGAAGGACGTTTGGTCTCAAGCAAGCGGTTCGAATACATTTCGTGTCACATCTTCAGAACCACCTTAAGCCAAGCTGCATTTGATTAAATCTTATGATTTTCCTTCATACTGCGCGTCAACCTCTTGCGGCTACCCTTTCGATGCCCCACCGTACAGGCTTGACTCTGGGTCCAGATTGCCATACGGTCTTGGCGACGTTGTGAGCACAATTCCCACGAATACTGACAGAGCAATCCGAAGTGAACTTTTTCGGGGATCATGAGATCCTATCTCTTGTGTTGTGGCCTTATCCAGAGCCGTTGCGTACTGTGAAATTGGGGGCAACATCAGTCCGCAAAGCACTGCTTTGGGCTTGGAGGAAGATGGCTAGTCTGCCTAATTGAACAAGAACAGTAAGTGGCAATTATGGCAGCCAGGACATGCAAGCCACTGTAGCTTACGGGATTCATCTTGTACACATTGCTGTCGGCCTGTGTTTATGCGTTTAATTTACAGTAAAGTAGATCTTTGCTCTCTAATTTCCAATAATTTCGCATGTGTCCTGTTAATTAATGGTCCGCGATTCTTTTGGTTACAATGGCACTTTCCTCTTCCGGCAAGTAATGATAAACACGCCAAAAGGGTATATTATTAAATTTAAGATTCAAAACAAAACCCGAAACTCTCTTTTTCTGGTTGTGGCTTTTTCCACTGAGCCCGGACCAGCTGCCCGAACGACAGCATTGTGCATCAACTTTTGGCAAAACACCACTTTGATATGGTCTGCGCTGCAGTGGTGGATAATCTTGATTCCCTTCTTCTCCTGCTGGATGACTGACATCTCGCTGCCCACGTTGTCTTTCCCTGCACTGCGACGATAATCGAACTTGCCCAAGTGAGCGTCCGGAGTTGGAAATCATCTTGGTTGCAATCGCAGGAAGCGCGCTCGCGAATGGTGCCTATTGACGATCATGGTTGTGCTGAACTCTACCAAAACTTTGTTCCTCAGCTTCAAAGCGAGACTGCCAAGAACATTCGCTCGGATAGACTCGAAGCGCAAACCGCCGAATCCTTCCCGCTCTATGTGTGCAACGCATGGTCAGGAAAAACACCCGGCTTGTCGCCCGAACACGTTGCAGCACCTGGAGATCATAGGCCTTGAGTTTGCGAACAAGATCCGCTGAATCGATGTTTTGACGGACGACTATCTTGTGTACAAGGTCTCACTATACCAAAGTCAGAGATCGCCAAGCTTCGACAGACTTGACGTGAGAAGGCGTGTTTATCTTTCCAAACCCGCTGGTCGAGACATGAGCTGAGCGTCAGGACTGACGGAGTTGGAGTAGCCATTGAGCTAGTTCTCCTATTATGCGTTCGAGGATGGTGTCGCCCTCCGACGGTAACCACCTGTCCAGATTAGTCCAAGCATATCAAAGACGTGAGACAGGATATATAGACCCTTCGCGAATCTCCTCATCATATTCTCCCACCGTCAAGCAATCTCTCTCCACTCTCTTTCCATACTCCCTCCCTACTCCCCCCTTTTCCTTTGGACGCAGCCGTCTTCCCAAGATATCTATAACAATGCGAACTTCTATCCGCGCCGCTTTCCTTGTTGCCGCAGCCGCCCTTGTGGCCCTCCAGGTTGCTCAGCCCGTTTCGGGTCACCTCGTCGACCGTGAGGTTTTCGAGAACGTCACCCCTACTCTTTACGACTACTCTCGTCGTGATGCGGCTGCCACCCCTATCTCCTCCTCCACCGCCTCCGCCCCCACTGCCACCGCCACCGCCGGAAGCGGTTGCAGTTCAAACAGCGACTGTGCTTCTGGCTCTTGCGATCAGGGCAAGTGTGTTCCCAAGACCGGTACCGGACAGAACAACTCTTTCTGCACCGCTGACACGCAGTGCAAGTCGTCTTCCTACTGCTACCGTGGCTCTTGCCAGGACATCAAGCAGGACGGTGCTCACTGCTACAAGGACTCCGGTTGCGTGAGCGGTAACTGCATCAACAAGAGGTGTATCGCCGCCGCTTCCCAGACCAACGGTAGCCGCTGCACCAAGTCCACCCAGTGCGTCAGCGGCTCTTTCTGCTCCAACTCTAAGTGCGAGACCATCAAGGCTTCCGGCGCTTACTGCTACAAGAACCAGGGCTGCACTTCGGGTATTTGCACAAACAACAAGTGCTCTTCCAAGGGTCTTGCTAAGCTTGGTCAGTACTGTCAATCTCACAACAAGTGCATCTCCAACTTCTGCTACAAGTCTGCTTGCCGTGCCAAGCGTGAGCGCGGCCGCACTTGCCACATGAACGAGACTTGCATCAGCAACAAGTGCCGTAAGAACAAGACTTGTGCTTAAAGCATATCCTCGCTATCAGCTAGATCGCACTAGGCCTACACTCCTATACCTTACCTCTCCACCCTCTTCCCCCTCCCAATTCGCCAGAACCGTCGTTGTCACGGTCGTACCTTTCCCTTCTATATTACCAACATAGTCTTGGGAATTCAGTCATCAATTCCGCCATCGTCTAATAGAATTTCTTGTTTTGATTGGCTGCATTGCTTCTCTCCTCTTTCGCTACTACTCGAAGTTATCATTTGATTGTTGTTCCTGTTCGTTTCTATTAAGGCTACATATTGCGATGCAACAATTTTGGTGGCTTTGCATTTATAAGGTTTGAATCTACAAATCTTGCTCACTTACCTGCTATGCATTTGTGAGTCTGAGTTGGTTTGCACGTCCTGAAGTGTGGGCAGAGCTTTTCAGAAATCAGACATAGATCGAGATCAGATCCGAATTAGGCAAGCTGAGCAAGTTCTACAACGCGGTGATTTTTTTTTTTTAAAAAATGCGGTTCAAGGTCCACTCTTTGTCGAATTCGATGCTTGTGGTGGGAGCTACAGTAACTTAAGTGAAACTCTCATCCTACTATTCAACCCATGTCAATTTTCGATCTGAATCTACTGTATCTGATGATGACCTCGTTGGAGCACCGAGATCCCGCGTGTATATTGTTAGATGTCCAATACTGCAACCCGAAGTATTGAACTGAAAATGTGCCCGAATCAACGTTAAGATCTCTGCAGAATGCATGCAAATCGGTCGGCGGAGTTTGACAGCTCTCCCCTTTTTTTTTCTTTTTTTTTTCCTCCCAAACAGCAACGCATCAAAGTTTCTAACCTCGTCAACGCACGAAACCAGTCCAAAACGCACAAGTTCAATTCCCCAAAAATGTTCACAGACAGGTCAAGAAAACATTTCCAAAAAAGATACGAAGCATACTTTTCAGTCGGACTCTCACCAAATCCTTATTTAACTAATTATCCGTGCTGACTGACGGATAAAGCTCATACCCGCTAAAAATGTGCCCGCATCTGGCACAACCGGGTTTTGCATCGGGCAAGATCTGGCAATCGAAGCTCTCCTTGAACGTGCCCATTTGGACATGGCTTGCCTAACATGCTTGAAAATCTAAATGAAAAATGAGTTTGAACAGGTACGATATGTACGGTATATGGTTGAGTGCAAATAAAATCAAAATGTAGCAATCTGAAACGAGTGTAGATAGAGACAAACAAAAGTGGTCCAAGGAATTGCTCGATATGACATCCAGGCCCCAGACTCGTCTCTCAATCCTTCTTGTTGTTATTCTTTCCATCGACCTTTTTTGTATTCGCCTTAAGCTGCGGAATGGGAGCGTAGTACTTCAGAACAGGCTGATGTTTGTTGAACGCGCTGTGTGCGATCTCGATTGCTTTCGACAAAGTCGATGGAATCACCGTACCCTTGAGCCTGTTCAACGTCGCTCCATACAAGCAGTTGTCCGATCCCTCTTGGTCCTCCTCTATTGTGGTGTAAGGTGGGACATTTCGCGCGTAGACGTTCGGTGTGTAGTATGTCTCTTCCGTTTGACCCGGCACAAGATATCCGCCATGGAACCAGAATGGTTTCTCACCAGCAGCGTTCTCCTTCAGCTTCCCGTTCCCGCCTTTGATCTTCTTTGCCTTCTTACCGCTCTGCAACTGGAAGAGCGAGAAGTATTTTCTTGAGAGCTTCTGCTGTGCTGCTTTTGGTGACAAGAATTGAATTGTTCGCGGAGAGCAGAGGAGGGGAGAGTGATCATCCCACTCGCCATCGAATCTGCCGATCGCACCTGGCCATGTGTTTTCAAACGCGAAAGCGATATCAGAAAGCTCAAAAGCCAACCAGAGACCTTCGTTCATCATCTTGGGGAAAGCACCCCAGAACATGGCTCTGACCATCTTGCGGCGCATCCACGCATTCATGAACAGTGCTGCTAGCACGCCTGGCCTAGACTTGTCCAGGACGACGACGTCCATATCCATTCTCGATCCGATGGTGTGGCTGAAGAATTGACTGTCAGCAAGCTGCTTAGAGGGTACACCTTGGTCGATCTGGCGCTTGAGAAAAGAGACAAGGTACTGAGAAGCACGGTCAACCGGTTTCGCCTTTGAGCGGAAGAATAGCGTGCCGGTTGATGCAAAGCTTGGATGAGAGAAGAGCTCGGATGGATTCTGAAGGAAGACGACTTGAGGATCGACGATGATGATCTCTTGGAAAGAAGATGCGAGGAGGGCGAGCGATTGGCGTTCCCAGGTCTCCTTGAGGCCTGGGTAGTGTCCGGCGTCATCTTCTAGTTCGGCGGTGAAGAGCGGCAACGCATCGATGTCAATCACAGAGACGCGCCCGAGTGATTTGAACATATCCACGAGGGCCGATGGGAGCTCGTCGTCGGTGTGATGGTAGATCTCTACCGGTAAAAGACATCCGTGAAGCTCGCGGAGGACTGTAATGGTCTGGATCGCTGCCAAAGCGGTGTATCGAGACACGCTCATGACGATACCTTTGCGCTTTCCTCCTCGTGTCTCATCTTCGAGCTGTGCGGCTTCAAGCAAAGCGGAAGTCTGATTAGCGGAGAGAGCTCCGGACTTTTTCAGCTGCGCATTGACTTTCGCCTCCACGCTACCCGCCACAGCACCCGCCGCTGCCTGCTGCTTCTTAGTTCGAACAGGAGCGACGTGCATCGCCTGTCTGCGAATTTGCGCAGCACCAGGAGCGAAGCTCCACATCCTCTCTTCGAGCCTTTCCAGCCTTCCAATCTGGTGTGTTCTCGCCAGCTCGGCATATGCGTGGGCACGGAATCCCATTTCTGCAAATCCGTATCGCTCGTCGACCTCGACGGGGTGTGTGAGAACGTAATCAGTCCATATTTCGTGAGCTGCGGCGTCGAGAGCTCGCACATGCATACCGAACATGGGCGAGAGAGAAGGTCGGACCTGGACTGCTAGTCGCATGAGCAATACGACAAGAAAGAAAAAGCAGAATGCCTTGATCTTGCCGACATTGGCACGAAGACGAACACTCCATGATTTGCCACTCTGGGCTCCGAGAAAGCTGGAGAAGTTTACAACCACCATATTTGTAAATGATCGTATATGCTTGCAGAACTGGGAAAGGTGGTATCTATGCTTTGCTAATTGGCGAAGGGTGGGCCCCGTCTGCGAGACAGGTTGGTCGTCGTGACCTAGCGTCTGAGTGTGATGGGAATGGAGCAAGAGGAGGGTTGACAGTACGATGCTTGGTAAGCGCCTCCTCGTCTAGTGCATGAGGAGCTTGTGAATGGTGATGAAGGAGGAGAAGGAGCAAAAGGCAATGGTGAGCAAGACTCGAAGAGGATCTTGGTGGTTGTTGGATAAGTTTCAGGAAAAAAGCGCGCAGCAGCTAGCGGACACTGAAATTCCAAGCAGTGATAACAGAAGCGAGAAGGAACACGGGGAGGCAACACGGGGAGGCAACACGGGAGGCAACACGCAAAGTAACATCAGAGCGAGAACAACACATGCTAGAAGAATAAGGGTCTTCAAGTACCGAACAAGCGGTCGGTGAGTTGAAATTAGCCAAGATGTGCGTTTCTCTCTGCCATTTGCAGGATAAATTGAGAGACACAAAAAGAAAAGGGTAAGTTAGAGCGAAAGAAAAAAAGGGGGGAGACGCCGAGCCCAGCCCAAATTTGCTGAGCATGATCCAGTGTAACGCCGAGCGAGACAATCGAAGGTTTCTCCTCATTCCCTCTCTGCATTAACCTCTGGTCTTTGGCTCGCCTGAAGCTGAGCATCGAGCCTTGTACTCTACGTGTGACCTTTTTTTGCGATGAGACTTGAGCAGCTGTCCAAGCGCTATATGGGCTCATGGTGCTCTTGCTCGCACATGTTCTCAAGTCAGCGGCTTTCTTTCGCAGCATGAAATAACTTTGGCTGAAACATATCTTGGTTGCGTCATTTCTCAATCCATATCATTGTGAAAGCGGCCACACTTTGAATGCGTGGAGAGAGAGACATGGTCGCCATTGTTGTGGTTCCGAATTGTCGAACGCAGAAAAGAGCAATGCACAAGTGTCGATGGGACAAGTAGTCGCAGCTTGTTGCATATTTGAGTGCAGTCAGCTTCTCTTTGACTTCGGCCTCGAACAGTAGAGTAAGGCCTTGGCGATCATCGTGGCTCGCTTGACGATTCCGGTCCGATGTATCGAGTTTCCATCATTCTGAGCCACACCTATCGCTAACTTCGTAGCTAAATGTTAAGCCAATTTCAAGGGGAACGATATTGAAAATAAATAAATAAACCCATTTCTTCACTTTACAGTACAATCAAGCCCTTCTAACGCTTTTTTTCCCACTCGGAGTTGAAAGTGGCCTTAACTACTCGCTCTCAATTTGGGTTGCAAGGCTAATTTGGTAATTTAGAAATCATGCACTTCGGTCTTGATCACAGCCCTTGTTTTTAGAGTTTCGTGCTGTCCAGATGAGCAAAAATCTAAGGCTCAGACCAATCCAAACATGTCCCAACACGACGACGAGAGTATGTATGGTCTTGGCGAGAAAGCTAGGTCGAAACAGATTAAACGCGATAGGCGATGTGGACAACAGGATGGCTCGCGTGGCCTTCCCGTGCCTCTTCCCGTATTGCAGTTCTGTCAACTTATCTCAGGTCGTTTGAAAGTAACACAAAAGTTTGAGCCGTGTCCCATTGACACGCATCGCTATCCCTGATCTCTGTCTTTCGTGGATCACAACCTCGGCGGCAGTGATTACGAACCTTGGTTTTGCCTCTCCGACCGTGCTAACTTGTCCTCTTCCCTTGAACCATTTCTGATCACTACCCATCCCTAGAATCTTTTACGCCCTTTGAGAACGCCTGGCCCTTCTCTGTATTCTTTACGGTATCTTCATCCTCAACTTCTTCTGTCCGTCTTCCCTGCCGCACATCGCGCCATCCTGAGCTATAGCAAGCCAATACTTCCAGGCGTCTTTTACAATACCATCTGTCCTGGGATCCGGGATTGATATCACCTTACCTACACCTGGCAAGGCAGCTTCAAGATCAAAAGCATCACTCTGCAGAAACATTAGCGGGACTTGATCAGACACAAATTATCGACGAGCGTAGAAGATTGCTCCCCGCACTATGGTCAAGGACAATATCTCGACCTCGTCGGGTCACGCTGGCGACGAGTTCACACCCACTTCAAGACCTGCGAGACCAGCACGAGCCGCATCTTATGATATCGACCCATCTGCGTCGACGCCTAATCAGGCTTTTATCACGCAAGCGCAGCAGCTAAGCGAGCGCACCCCAACGAGCCCCACCACACCCACCTTCACCCTCTCTCCGTACGATCTCTTTGCTAGTGGCGTCAAGAGCGAGCCAATGCTGCTTGGTGGCTGGAGTCGCAAGGGTGCGCACATCAAAGGTGCAAAGCAGCACCCTTCGCTCGTCCGGCCTTCCAGGCTGCTTTCGGACGACGTCAAAACCGATCTTGCGTCGCTTGCTTCGGATCAAGGCGAGAAAGGCAGACCTGCACCTCTAGGAAGAGCAGGCAGGCGCTTGTTCGGTCTTCCCCCTCTCCGATACATGCTTTTCACACGCAAGGGCCGCAGGGGTCTAGCTCTGAATGCTCGTGCTTGGTCCTCGTACAGGTCACTCATTGCACTTGTTCTCCTACTTTTGCTATTCTTCAGGCTCTTCTTGTCGCCTTCAGGCTCAGTCGAGCGGGACGTCAATGGCCACATCACGGCTCACAGAGCAAGCGATGCTGTATTCCTCAACGGTTGGATCGACCACGTGATAACTCATCCGGTTCGAGCTCGTGATAAAGCAGGTTTCGCCGAAATGGGTCTCCGCACCGAAATGTATTCTCACCTCCTCCGTCATCCCACTTTGCCCAATTTTGACCGTATGGAACGAGCGCTATGGCCATTCGTTCCCGGTATCAACCAGCTCCGCCGATGGTGGCAGGCCTCTGTACAGGCCAAGCCAATTCTCTACGCTGCTCCGTCTGCGCCTCGCAGCGGAAACAGGCTCGTCTCTCGCGCTTTTGGCAGCAGTAGCAGCGTCCACCAACGCGGATCAAGGGGAATTGTTATGTCCTTAGGCTATAAAGGCAGTGTCTTTGCTTCGCAATTCATCTCGATCATTCGAGAGAAACATGAAAACGATATTCCAATCGAGCTCTACTACTATGGCGATTCGGACCTTCCTGCCAAGTACCGCGACTATCTCACTCGCACGTACCGCAACGTGCGCTGTATCGATCTGGAAAGCCTCGGTCTGTTCGATCCTGATCTGGTCCAACTCGAACGTCAAGGATTCGCCATCAAACCGTTCGCTTTGCTCGCAACCAACTTCACAGAAGTCATGCTGGCAGACGCTGATGCAATCCTACTCGAGGATCCTGATCATTTCTTTGAGGAGCCTGGATACCTTGATACTGGAACACTCTTCTTCCACGACCGCGATCATCTGAGGCAAGGAGCTGATGATATCATTCAAGAGTTTATGAACAATCAGTTGTCTCTGCGTGGGCCGTCACCAAGGTTGGCACAAAGTGAATTCTGGAAGAAGAAGGGTATCTTTGAACAAGAATCCGGTATCGTCGTGGTAGACAAAAGGAAGACCGACGTCTTTGCCGCCCTCTTGTTCACCGCATGGCAGAATATGGGAGAGATCAGGAAGAAGACGACGTATAGAATCTGGTGGGGTGACAAGGAGACTTTCTGGCTCGCTTTCGAGTTTTCGAATTTCCCATACTACTTTGTGCCAAGGTATGCGCAGGCCATTGGAACCTCCAGGAGAAGGAGCAAGGCGGAGAGGCTTGCAGAGAAAGCTAAAGCCAAGGCCAAGGCGAACAAAGTCAAAGCTGGCGACGGTGAAGGAGCGGGTGCTGCTGACGGCACAGAAGAGAAGAAGATCGCCGGCAAGAAGGTAGTGGTAGAGAAGCCTACTGCTGATGAAGCTGGTGGAGCGTTAGCGCCGCCCTCTGGCGAAGAGAATCCGTTCAAGGAGGGTATTCTGCCCGGTGAGCCTGAGTTCGAGGTCAAACCGGACTCGCCATTTGACCAAAACGTTGCTCGACCGGCTAACGACCTTGTCTCGCCTGATTCGGCTTCTACCAAGGAATCCTCTTCTGACATGGCGGAAGAGGAAGAGGAATTCTGCAGCGAACACCCGTTGCATTTCCTCGGAGCCGACGTCGACGATCTCAACCATGACGGCCAGATCGATACCATGACTCTTGGCCGTCCCGCTTGGTTCAACGGAGGAATCCTCGACGTCAAAGTGCTCTCTGACGAAATCTATATCCAACCCAACGCCTTCACTCTGGATGGAGCATGGGAATTCCTGTTCGAAGAGGAAAGATGGTGTATTAGGAACTATACAAAGGGCAACATCAAGGAATTCGACTTAACTGACCGGATCGACGAGATCAAAAGCATCGCCAAAAAGGCGGAAGATGGGTTCCGTGCAAAGATTCCCAAGGTCAAGAGTGTCAAGGAAGCAGTCCTCGAGGACAAATGAGTTGCAGTGTGTGGGTCTAGATATCCGCTCCGTTTCTTGTTGTGCATGCATTGATTCATACATTTCATACAATGTTCAGTCCGACTCTCTGTCTGTGTTTCTGTAGCTGATGCTCGCTGACATCTAATCGGCTAATTCGCTTGTGGGTCTGATTCTACTCAAAAGGATGCAGTTGCAATGGGAATGAAATACATGAAACATGCCTCAAAACCATCTTATCACACCTGAGGCTCGGGCTTCACAGAGAAATCCTTAGCCTTGGGCACCTCATCGTCGTCACTATCCACGCCATCCTCTCTCTTGATCCTCTTTCCTCCCTCGCCCTTTACGCCTTGCACTTCCTCAGCTTGCCTCTTCTTAAACAGTCTGCTGCCTGGAACTTTTTCAGGATTCATACATTGTTTCTGCCGTTTGTCTATGTCCTTGACTCTCTCTACGTCCTCGGCTCCTTTACCTTGGCCTGTGAATCCACTCGACTCTCTTTTTTTGATCAATTCCTCTATTTCGTCCAGAATTTTGTCCAGTTCCTCCCTACTCATCCCTAATGGCTGCTTCTCCAGCAGTTCATCATCAAATTCCATGACCACCATAGGCTCTGAAGCAGCCGCAGCCAATTCGTCTTCAGCAACCTTTGCACCTGCTTTGCCTTTCATGCGTCTTGCGAGTGCAATCTTCGCTTTAGCAGCTCGCATCGTTTCCGCCTCCCTAAACGCGTTTCTCTTGGCTTTTGTCGCTACTGCAGAGGTACGTGCTCTGGCCTCTTTGGCATCCAACCATTTCGTCACAACGTGCTTGCCGTCGCCTTCAGTACACCTCACACAAGCCAAAGCAATCTGACTGGGCGTATAGACGAATTCGGCGTCGGTCAATCTGCTTTGACCCAAGTTTGCATGTGCTCCAGCCGCGAGCTTGTGCGCTTGCTCCCTTGCCACTCCACCGCTGAGTGCCTGAATGTCGAGCACCAATCCGTATACAGCTCTGTGTGCACCGTGCACTGCGTATTCGAAATTCAAGCTTTGACTGACCAAGAACTCGAGGTCCAGCACCGTACGACGATTTTCTTCGACCACTTTTGGATCTGATGCTTGTTTGCCGGCCAACTTTCGAGAGAATTCTGAGAGCGAGAGAGGATAGTTTTCAGCTTTCGAGGCGAGGAAGATGCAGGTGATCACTATGGATTTCGGGTGAAAGTCCATGACCGTGTTGCGCAGGTAGAAGCGTTTGACGAAAGTGGTTGCGGTTGCTTCTACCAGTTCGGGTAAACCGAAGGCTCGGACAATCTGAGACACTTTGACAAGGTAGTATTTGATGAGCGCTTGTTCGTCCGATACGGAGAGAAAGGGGATGTCGAGGTGGGTTGACGAGGAAGCGGAGGCGTGTTCTTCGGCCCAGATATCCGAGAGTCGTTTTCGAGCAGCAGCGTTTGCAGTGCTTCGTATCGTGGACAGTTGATTGTGTGAAAAGCGCCAGTTGCGTGCCTGTGAAGTCTGGGCATATGCTGAGGATGGACCGAACGGCGGTGGGGTAATGGGAGTGCTGGCCAACTCGGTTTTGCGCATGATTGCAGTCGAGTACGGGGGCGTCGCGGCGGCGGATGGCGCTGGAGATTGGCTGATATTTGCTTTGACCTCGACCATGGCTGTGATACCGTCTGCAGCAATCTTGATGGGGCTGGAGTGTGCAGGTGGACGAATAGGTGAGTTGAACCGGGTGTGGAAAGACCATATGCATGAACTGAGCCACTTTTTCAAATGTGGAGCAAGAGCAACTCGAAGCACGTGACCGAGTCTGGTCTGAGCAATGCTTGTACCCGATTATGACAGAATCGGGGAAACATTTTGAAGCCTTACTTTCTATTCTTCTATTTTCTTTCGCAAAATTCGAGAATCCTTTTTTCCACGAAGAACATGAAAACTGCTCACCAATATTGGACGAATTTCATTTGGATTTGTGACGAAAAAAAAAAAAAAGTCGCTACTTTTTTTGTGGCATCCCGAGGGGGAAGATAGACATTCTAGCGTCCAGCGTTCCTAATACCATTCGAAAAACATGCCAAGTGAACAAGAGCCTGGCTATAACAAGACAAGAGCGTTATGTACCATGAATGCGATGCGGTTCTGAATGAAGCACTCAATTGCTTCGCAAGAGCCAGGCGCAAAACACGGGGTACCCTGAATGATCGACGTTGCATCAGCGAAGTTGGATTGAAAACAAAGACACTGCTGGCCAAGCACACCAACATGTGTCATGTGTATGCAACGTCGCTCACTCGGGGCTCATCCTGATCCTCACATGACGCTCTTGTGGAGGGTGAACGCAGGCTAGGATGACGCCGATTCGGCAACTTGGGAAGAAAAGAAAAAGAAAACAAACTAAAACGAATTAGGGTGGACAGAAGAAAGAGGAAGGATTCGGCCGAAGATGCAAGAATACACTGTACAGTGAATTTATCATATCCAAAGATATGCAGCGAAGGCTTGCCTATTTGTTGTTGTCGCCCTCGTGATGTGGGCCAGGTGTGTAGTCGATCCTTTTGAATCACGGCCCGCGGCTGTGCGATTTTGGGGGTAAAGACAAAGAGGACAAAGACAAAGAGGGCAAAGACAAAGAGGGCAAAGACAGAGAGGGCAAAGTGTGGCTCCCATCGGAGCCTACGGGGGAACGCGTTCAAGAATCACGCGCGTTGTTCAGCTTGCAAATGACCACGCGAGGGTGAGGTGTGAATCACATGATTACATCGGACAGACCATCTTGACAGCTACTTGACCAAGCTCAACCCATCCTTCCGGCCTGCTCGCCTTGACAATCTGAGATCGGAAAAGTGTAGCATGTGATGACGCGCTACAATGCCCGCACTGTGCGTGGTGCCGTAAGTCAAGCAGGTGTTCTCAAACTTGGTGCAAAACAGGTCTTAGTGCCAATTCAAGTCGATATCTGTTTCGGAGAGGGCTTAATGCGATGGGGAAAGCAATCGAGGGGGAGGTAGTTTGTCACAAGGTGGTTTCAAGTGGCCGAACACGGGCTTCTACTTGCGTGGCACCAAAAGAAAAGAGCACATGGCTGCTCGGTCGGAGCGCGAATCTTGTCGCCCAGTCAGCGTTGAAATGAGTGAGAAGCGTGCAAGAAGCAGATTGCCCCATGTTGTTTTACTAGTATGGTCGCGGCTCAGAGGGGCATAGTGGATTCACGATTTTATTTTATGAAAGAAAATTGTTTCGCGAAATGTGAATTTCGCACGAGCAGCTTAGAGTATGGTCTGCTACTGTACTAATATGTTGTGCTAATTATGTGTTTGGTTTGTTGCTCAAAACGTGATTCCACCTCGCGTTTGATTCAATCATATCTGACAACCGACGCGCATGTAGCGTATAGTACACGTGAGGCTCTTTTGTTGCGGTCCTCGCTGGCGCTGATGCAACTTGGGCTTGACCTTGTCAACATGCTGTGTGTAGGCTTAAAATTTTAATTTTAATTTTGCCTAAATTGGGTTACGAGCCTTGCGATGGTGGATGCGCGTACAGTTAGGCCCACACAACAGTTAGGCCCACACAGTCACGCACGAATGCCATGCATGCTCTTGGATCAGACACTTTCGTCTGGCTCGATCGAGTTCAAATGCCGTATCGATGCTGCATGAGTGTCTGCCCCTTACCTTGTATCGTCGCCGTATAAACTAGGAAATAGATGCGCAAGCTAACGCTGTATTTGCAACCCAGCAATTCACCATGCTGGCGGTCGCTCGCACAACCATTCAACCCTCCGACCATAGTTAGATAGCATTTGTGTTTGCGTGATTCGGATACAAGTGAAGCACTGAAACAAGATCTGAGCATCTTTGCGTTGTATCTTAATGGCGCAGATGCTTGGTAAACACTACAAAATGCCGACCATGGATCGATGATCGACGTTCCGAAAGGAAAGACAGGTACGGCGAATGTGAATCGTCGCCGAGCGATGGATGGCACTTGGACAGTGGCCATAACACTTTAATTGTCGTGTTCTGCAAAGAAAAGGCAGAAGATCAGCTTTTTGTGAAACCAACACGCAAAACACAAAAACAATTTAATAAAATTAGTTGCAGCCACACAGCCAAAATGCCACAGAAACCCATTAGATTACAAAAGTACGCTACAGTTGTCAAAGCACTTTGGGGCGATATACACAATTCTGTACCATATCAATGTATGCAAAAACTTAGTAAGCAAAGTGTGTGTGTGTGATGTTGCGCGCTTGTATGGCAACTTGTCAAGTGCAAGTCCAAGTCTCTGTCAAACCCGAAATGCCACAATGTGCCATGCCATGCTGATCCACTTTGTGACTGCCGCCGACATGCATCCTCTTCACCCCTGTGTTTCGCCCTCACCTCTGATGCAAGTCACCATCTCAGCCGTCTTTGGTGGAAATGTGACCGTAAAGCAAAGTACGGCAATCCCTTCCGTTCCGCGTGTCATAGAGGTGATGGACTCTTGCTTCATGCAGTATGTTACTGTATCTGCATTTGTGATGCTCTTTTCGAGTAATGTTAACCAAGTGAATGAAATTCAGAGTGCTTTTGTCTGACATTCAGTGTGTGTTGTGCTCTGCAGACACTCACGCTGCCGTCTCGTGCCTTTGCTCGTCACTCATCACTCAGTCTCCCGCTCACCTTTGTCGCGCTCTATTCTTTCCATCATCATTATCATCATCAACTTCACTTTGACCATCTTCTTCGCGTCCGCACCTGCCTCGGCTTTGTGACATCTCTCGCATCCCTTCCCACTCTTTACCACGCCGCTCCATCCTCTCGCTAAATCTCTTGACTCTTCTTGCCCATTCAACACGCTCTTTTTTCTCCTTTCCGTCTCGAAAGCGTATCCAAAAATCTCTCCTCAAATCATCTTCCTACAATCTCAGCTGTCCGTCCAAACTCGCATTGCAACTCTCTTCACCACCACCTCGTAGCTCATCCTTCGCTTCTTGCCCCCGGCGAAAATCAGTATCGCGCTACCTTATCACTTTTTCTTTCTTCTTTTTCTTTTTTTTTTTCCGCTTCGCCAACCCCATCATCACCGCTTCGCTCTTCACGCTCGAGCTCTATCCATCGCTATCGAGTTCATTCTTCGTCATCTCAGCACTACTCTTCTCTTCTCAACACCAGCAAACGCACGCCTCCTTTCAACATCTCGCTACGGCTGGCACCGTGCGACGTTTTCACCTGCTCCAAGCAACTCACGACCGTATTCAAGAGCTCCGTATTGCTGGCATACGCTCCACCAAAAATACACCGATTGCTCTGCTAAACTCGTTTCCCTTCTAGACCATCTGTGAACCAAAGATAGGCAGCCTCGCATGATTCAGTCGTGATCCTTGTCCCTTCCTCTCTCTCATCACATCGTTCAGCTCAGACGACAACGGCATCTCAACACACGTGCATCGTCTCTATTCAGTCTGCTTTCCGCACTTCTGACCGGCGATTCGTCATTCAGCAAGCGCTTACCTTGCGTAGCCAATCCTCTTCCTCCTTTTCCGCGTACAGTACCTAACATTTCTTCATAATGGACGCACACACACTCAACGCGTGGACACGCTTTGCACTTCAAAAGGGCGGCATTGGTACCTGCATCGCCCTCATCGATAATCCAGCCACCGAACCCGAAGATCTCATGTTCATGGCTGGTGAAAAGATCACCGTCCTTCGCAGACTCGACGACGACGCCTCTGACGCTCCCACAACCAGTACTAGCGCCAAGAGAAGGAGTGACGCCATTCCCGACTCGGAAGCTTGGTTTCTTGTAAGTAGAAGAGCCATCTCTATCCCCTGTCGTTCCTTGTAATCTCTGCCTGCTGTCCAGCTCTTCGCTTCAATCCTACTCAAGAGCGTTTGCGCGAGAGCGACTAGAATCCTGAACATCCCCTTACCGCAATCTACAAACGATTACTGACTCTGATTCCACCCTGGTTCTCCTCTTCTACACGCTCGCGTCATCCCGTTACCTTTGAATTATCTCCAAACTCTCCCACATCGCCTCTTCTCTTATTCACTTGGCATGCTTACACCATGTCTCGTCTCATCTCGTGTCCGCCCGTCCACTTGATCGCGCTGCACCTGTGTCATTGTTCCTCGCACCCCTGCATTCACGTTTCACCGTCACAGGGCTACTGCGAAGGCGTCGTCGGCCGTTTCAAGGGCGCTCACGTCCAATTCCACGGTCGCCTCAAAAAGCCCGTCTTGATGCGACGAAGCGCTGCAGGCAGCATCCGCGACTCGAGCATGCGTCCCATGTCCAAAAGCGAAGCTGCCAAGATGCATCTCTCTCAAGTACCAGCTGGCATCCCGTTCACTGCAGTCAACTCGGATGGAGAGGAAGATGCAATGTCACCAGTCGACCGTCGTCAACCTGCACTGCTCTTGCCTACGCAAACCACGGCAGCATCCACTTCATCTGACAAAACCCACTCTGCTGCTGCTCGAGCACCCCACCCGCCGGCGTCTGCAGCTCCGGTGATGAAGAACGGTAGGTTCGGTCTGACTACACCGCCACCTTCGGATGAAGGCCATCTTCGCAAGCAGGCCGTTCCACGCACGCCTGCTGTTCAGGACAATGACGAGGACTCGGATGACTCCACTTCGCTACTCCCATGGGCGAGACACAGCCGCGAAAGCAGTGCTGCTTCCTCTTCCAGCCCAGCTGCTAGGACAGCAGCTCTTTCTGCTCGAACCGCATCCCTCGTACGACCGAGCGCACCGGTTCGCACTTCATCTGCCTTCACCCACGAAGCAACAAACAACCTGCCGACGATCCACCATTTGCCGCCTTCTCCCATCTCATCTAGCGAATCACCAGACCATGCCGAGTCAAGCGTGGCACTGCCTGCCATCACTACCACTTTGAGCTCCGGGTCAAACTCGCGTTCCGGCAACATGACTGTCACAAGTACAACAGCAAGTGGCAGCTCAGCAGCAGACATAGCATCGCGCACGTCGTGCACGTCGTCGAATTACACAACTTCAACTAACGAGGACTCGGACGACGAGCAAGGTCAGGACAACCGTCGCAGGGACTACACATTTTCGATTTACGACGTTTACGGTCGCGATTCGGTGGCTTTCCCAAACTTCGACTTCCGCCAGCACGGCAGCAAGTCTTCTCTCAACAAGCTCGCTGCTTCCAAGTCGGCAGAGTCGCTCGGCATGCAAAGTCAACACTCGTCAGGCATAAAGGACGACCGACTGCATCTGCCGCCTTCCCTGCAGCAGCGTCCTCAGCATTCATCGCAGGAAGCACAGCATCCCCAGCAGCAACAAGCTGGACCTCCGCGCCGTCCCGGTCAGCTCACTGTGCCTGCTGCTACCGACAGCTCGATCCCATTCGCGCTGCGATCTCCATCCGGTCGTCGTCCGAGCGCTGCACCTGACCCGAGGATGGCAGGAGCCCCAATTGTGCGCGCGCCGTCGAATATAGCATCGAGCCTGCGTCGTCAGGTGGAAACACCTCCCGCCGCGACTGCAGCTCAGTCCGTGTCGCCGCTCGACGCAGCAGGCGCAGCTCTGATTCAGAACACAAATCAAGTGCCTCGCGGACCTGTTGCCTTCGATCCACGTCGACGACCTTCCCTTGCCAACATTGCTGCCGCCGGACCACCACCCATGCATTTTAGCTCACTGCCTCCTATCTTCACAAGCTCGCAAGCTACTTCGACCGCCTCGAACTCAAACTCAGGCTTAGGCTCGCATTCTGGTTCATCCCCACAGGCATCTGCTGACACAATGCCTAACGACTCCAACTTTTCGCACCGTCCTGGGTTTGCCGAAGCACGCTCACGTCGACGATCCATGTCAGTCGGCACGTTGAACAAGGTCGAGAACCTTGTGCTCGTTAATGAAGCTAATACCGAAGGCGCGCACGCGCCTTTATCCCCCATCACGCGTGCACAGCACAACGATGTGCTTTCATCTGCTACCCCCGGTCGTCCTTCCTTCCGAACTTCAGCCAGCTCTTCTCGATCCCGCAACGGTCAACAAGCACAAGCAACGTCCCCTGGACTTGGGCCTGTGCGCGCTTCGTCCGACCGTCTTTCGGAACGCGAAAGGGCACACTCTGGCGTTGGGAGTGGTCTGCTTCGTAAGAATCCGAGCAATCCTACTCCCGGCCTCCACGGTGGGAGTGGTCTCCATGGACTGTCTCCGATGGCGAGAAGCACAAGTCCCATGAGTCAACTCAGCGCTCCTTCGCCGACGGATGAGCAAAGTAGGCGTACTAGCGCCGCCAGCACCAGTGGCTATTCGACCAACGGTCCTAGAAGTCCGGCCTTGAGGAGTCCGTTGGGGATGATGCCACCTGCGCCCAACTCGGCTCCGGTCACACCGGGTGGCGGACCTGGACCGACGATGAATGGATTCATCAGTCCAAACTCGCCAAACTCGATGCACATTCCGGGTGGAATGATGAATGGATTCGATGCGATGGGTTTCATGTTTGAGCCCAATGTGCCACCATGCATGCCGCAGATCGATGACCCCGAGTTGAAAAAACATTGGTTGACAGTGTTGAAAGAGAACGACTTTACTGCTGCCAAGAAGAGCAGGAAAGTAAAGAAGCTTGTACGCACCGGCGTGCCACCTTCGCTACGCCGCGAGGTGTGGCTCTTCCTCGCCAACGCATCTGTACGTCGTCGACCTGGGCTATTCGAACAACTCTGCAAGACTTCGCAAGGCACCAAAGGCAAACGAGGAAAGGAGGAAGCATACGAAACCATTGAGAAGGACCTGCACCGAACTTTGCCCGATCACCGTCTGTTTATGGGCGAAAACGCTACTGGTCGCGCCGATCTCGAGGGCATCCTCAAATCGTACGTGCACTTCAACCCCATGCTCGGCTACACGCAAGGCATGGGTCTGCTTGCTGGCTTTGCTCTCATCCAAATGCCTGCAGAGGATGCCTTTTGGCTTCTGTGCGCCGTGCTGCGTAATCCTCAAATGGAGGAGTACTACTCGGCGGGGATGAAGCAGCTTCACGTCGACTCTGTTATCTTGTCCAACCTGCTCTCAACCATGGACCCCGAATTGCACGCAAGGTTCGAGCAAGCTGGACTTTCATCGATCATGTTTACTCCCAACTGGTTCTTGCCGTTGTTCACCCGAGTTCTGCCTTGGGCGACATTGGTGAGGGTGTGGGACGTTTTCTTTTACGAAGGCCCGACGTGGATGCTTAGGGTGGCACTTGCGATTGTCAGGATTTTAAGGGAACAATTGATGGATCACAGGATTTGTCCGACGGCTGGAGAGATGTTGCAACTTTTGCTGCATCCACCTCCGCATAGCCTCACGGTGGAAAATGTACTCAACTGCGCGTTCAGTGTCACGTTGAAGGATGGCGAGATGCGCAAGTTGAGCAGAACGGCGAGCAAGTTGGTTCGGGAGAAAAACTTTTTGAATCAGCCTGCAGATGCGAGGGGTAGAGCAGGTACGAGGAAGGCCAGCGGTGCCAATGGTAGTAAGAGGAGCACGAGTGCTCCAGCGCGACGATGATGAGCCGCAGCACGCTTTGAGCTCTGATTCGAAAACATCAGACGGTGAAGGCAGAGTGAGATGATACTATTTTGGCTCGTCCTGATTCAATTGTGTACATCATATGAACTCATTTCTGTGTTGCAGGAAAGGACCGAGAGTGTACATTTTATAGGCCAACTCATATTTTTGAAGCTATGCCAGTTGCTTTGTCAATTGTCGAGAGATGTGACACACACATTGAATCAAGGAGTCGTCTTTGATGCCGCCATGTGATACACGAATAGTTGGTCTTGGTATGAAGCAAGGTGATGAGTAACGTAGCACTATTAAAAAAGAGCCCCAAATCTGGAGATCGATCAGCATTTGGGAGCAACAAAAAATTATGATACGGTCAAACTGCAATCTTGAGCTCACGCTAATTTATTTTTACTGTACCAAGTCTGTGCACGCGATCCGACTTTTCTGATCAACATAAATTAAATCTTACATTTAAAGATGGAAAAAGGAGGCTCCCATTTGTACTGCAACATTGTGTCATTCCTCCCACTCTAATTCCGCGTGTCCTAACACTTTCAAAATTCATCAAACCTGCCGCACTCAAGCAGAATCCACAGGTCGCAAAGTCCTAATGCTTCTTGACCTCGGTTCTGACCTCCTTGGTTGTATGGCTGAGACAGTACTGCACAGTAAAGTAATTTACATTAGATAGGAAATCGGCCGCTTTTCAGCTTCCCATCCATCGACATTCATCACCATTTTACTCGATCACCGTTTTACTCTCCCTGCCTATACTAATCCCTAGAACGCTGACACTTCACACGGAGCTAGCCGCTAATTCGCCATCGCCTTGGGTGGTTCAACGCCGAACGTCTATCAATTCGCAATCGCCGCAACCTCACCTGGCGTCAACGTTGCATTCACCACACCACACCGATATCCCCTCGAAGGGTAGGATCGAGTCCACATGTCATCAGACACGCGCTATAGCGCACTTCCCGATAGCGAAACATCCGCACAGAGGGGTCAATCATCCCCGACCTCCCCCAACACCACCTCTTCCAATCATGCCGCCCTTTTCGCCCGTGCATCAGTCTACTGCGCTACCGCATTCGTTTTCACCTGTCTCCTCCTCTCCATCTTACCTTCCTCCTCGCTATCTCCCTCTTTGGCTTCCTCATCAGCATCATTCAGCAAAGGTTTGCCTGCAGAAAACCGGAGAGATCGAACCATGAGCGAGGCCACATGTCGAACTGAATTCCCGCTATTCTTCCCTCAGCTTGAGCAGAATCTTGCCGCATGGAAGGCCAAAGGTGGGATCAGCTATACGCATTTGGACGAGGCCGCTCGTACGTGTGCTACCAATTGGGGGATGGCAAGAGTTGTCATTCGAGATGGCCAGTTGTTTCTAAGACAAGTTCGCGAGGGAGGCGAATCACGCACGTCTGCTCTCTTACACTTATTGCATACCGCCGTGACATCGGATCCCTCCTCCATCCCCTCCTTGGCTTCTGCTTTGCGCAAGAATTTTAACAGTACAACTGGGATAGAACTTGTGCTGTCAGAAGCAGACAAAGACGCCTCTGCGTCGAGCGATGCTGTGTGGGTACTTGCTAAAAAGACTTCCGAGCATGCATCCAAGGGTACATGGTTATTACCAGATTTTGGCTTCGCCAGTTGGCCCGAAGCTGGCATACCTTCTTTCGAAGAGTACTCCCGTCTCGCTTCGCTGCAAGATCATCTCTCACCGTGGCACGCCAAATCGGATCGTGTGCTTTGGAGAGGTTTGGCCAATGGATATTCACCTAGAGTGGACCTTCTTTCTCGAACCAAAGTGGCAGGAGCTGAAAGTTGGGCGGATGTCAAACAGACCAGTTTTCACGATAAAGGCGATGAATTTTTCCCACTCATACCCATGCATCAACATTGTCGTTCCAAATACCTCATTCAGACCGAAGGAAACAGTTACAGTGGCAGAGGCAAATATCTTTGGTCTTGTAGAAGTGTTACCATCTCGCATCCACTTGAATGGACACAGCATTTCCATCCAGCCCTCAATTCCAACCCTCGTTCACCAGAACAGAACTATGTCCAACTTCCAGGACCCTTGTTCAGTGGATTGGAAGAAACGATCCTTGCACTTCAAAAATCGGCAGATGCTCCGACCGATCAGGATGTTGTATACGAAAGTTCTACTACAGGACGGCTTGGTGGGTTGGGAAGGAATCCACCACAGCGTATTGCAGATAATGCGGTCGAGTCGCTTAGGAATCGATACCTCACACCTGCAGCCACAATGTGTTACATTCGAGCAGCGCTCAAAGCATACTCACAGGTTTTAAACGTGGATACATGGCCGAGAGACGATACCGCTGCAGCATGGGATCAAGGCGGTGTTGGCATTGTACCTCACGGTGGACCAGGTGGGGGTGTCGCTCCTGGTTCGGGCAAGAAGGCAGACTTGAAAACATTGGGTGTTAAAGGCGATATCGAGTACGGCGTTTGGCGTTTGAGCGGTAGTCCAGATTGGCCTCCTCAGTGAAACCCACTTCAGACCAAAACGGGGATCCGCTCTCTTGCCGCATCGGTAATCACACGTAATGGTATGTACTCAGACCAAAAGAGCACATGATAGTAACTTACGAACATTGATTTAAAACAATTTCAATGAAACACGATTCAGCGTTCCAATCTCAGGGTTGGGGCTTGAAAAAGGACGACCCCAAAATGCCGCTATTATTCTTGTTGTCGATTGTCGTCTAAGCCTTCTGCAAGGATGGGACAGATCTTCGCAAAAACTCGAATGCCTTCACATAAGCCTCTCTAGACGACTTGCCACCGGGCAACGAATCGATCTTAGCACTTCTCATATCGCCAATCGCAAAGTCGAAACCATGACCCACATCCTTTGCAAAGTACACCTCGTGCTTACTACCACCTGGGCCTTCCATGAGCCGTTTTCCAAGTTCCATTGCTTCGTCAGCCAAAGGATCGTGCTCGCAAGCGACAATATAACACGGCACCTCGAAACTTTCAATCTTTGCCTTTGCGGGCGAAACTCTTGGATCAAGGGCAGCCTTTTGTTGAGTCGCTGGATCGAAGCCAACGAAGGCGCCAAAGGCGAACTGTAAGAGCTCGAAAGAGACTGGAAGCATTGGGATTCCAGCTTCCACTCCGTTTTCGTTGGTACGCCTGCTCTTCTGGGGAATGGAAATGTCGGTAACGGGGTAGAATGAGGCACATGCCTTGATCGCCTTGTACTCTTCTTCAGTTAGACCTAGAGCGAGAGCGTTGGACTTGGATGCGAGTACAAGAGAGAAATGCGCACCTGCCGAGTGACCCGAGATGACGATCTCACCATTACACCAAGGTTGGGCAAGGGTCCATTTGATGGCGGAAACGCAATCCTGGAGGGGTTCAGGGAAGGGGTGCTCTGGGGCCTTGACATAGTCGCCGTCAATCACTGTAGTGTTGGGCAAAGTCTCGGCGATGTAGCGACAAACGTCGCCCTCTGCGCCAAAACGGGGTACGACGAATCCACTTCCGTGCCAGTTGAACACGACAGGGCGTTTTGCAGTTTTGGGCAAAGAAGGCGGGTCGTATACGCCAAGTTTAATTTGGCGATCCGAGCTGATAGAGGGGCATGTTGTGATCCAGTCTGGCTTGGCACATTGTGGCTCCGAGACTTCTTGCTGGTCACGAAAGATTTTGAGGACCGCAGCGATATCCTCTGCGCTGGGATTGGTAGGATTTGAGAGCAATTGGAAGCTTGTGATTGTGGGACCTTCTGTGGGGGGGAAGGCGGTTGACATGGTAGAGCGTGGATGAAGTTCAGTTTCGACGGAAAGTTTTGTCGATGTGAGAATGACACATGTTGATGGTCGAGGATGGACGAAATGCTTGCTTTATAGTTTCTTTGGTGTGTACGACAACATTGCAAAAGAGAGTCGAAATACAGACTATGGTTTCCCCGCATCGTATAGCTAATTCATGCACCCAAACCCCACACTTCCACCGCTTCGTACTGTATAGCGCTTCGGATAGCGATTCCGTGCGACCACTACCGTGTTTCCCCGCTAAAGATGAGTTTGTGAGTACGCTCTTGGCGCCCATCGGATCATACGGCCCGAATACAAAGCCACATATAGTGTAGTAGGGGGTATGTATATATATATACACTGTGTAGAGAGAGTACACGATGGGTCCGTGCACAAAAAGGTACTCCGACCCCCGCTTTTTCTGACTGAGTCCTTTTGGTTTGCTACACTTGCTCACATGTGGCGACGCGGCGGAATTCGAGTTGAACACTGAAAATGCTGTTTTGGCCCGAGTTGCCTTTCGACGGATTCATTCCCTGTTCCCAACACTCTCTATTCCTTCTCAACTAGCCATCCTGGTTCAAGATGAGGCAGAGAAAGGTTAACTCTCAATAAGGTAGTTGAGAATTCATTCTGTGTACAGTCTGACTCTGCTTGATTTGCAACAATTTTTTTTTCCTCTTGGAATGAGCCACACTGGTTCGTTATAAGTCATGGGGTATGGGATATTCAACATGCTGAAAGCACACACACACACCGTCAAAAAAACGAGTACCAGTCCGACTCTAGACGCTAGACGATTATCTACCAAAATCACACCATGCTATTCCTACATCGATGCCAGTCTATTCATCCATTGCATTCACCCTACAAACAACTCATCTCTCCACTCTAAATTCGTTCTAAAACTCATCTCCTGTTCACACAATCAAGTCAAAATACTACTCATCTTCAATTTCGCCAAAACAATCTTGCGCTAAGCTAAACCAGCATGTCAAATCCTGCTGAACCTAAATCTATATTTCCTACAAACATCCATCCACAACAACTAGCCCACCTCTCTCAACCTACCCCATTCATGCCTAAAGTATTTCAAACTCACCCCATCACACATCTACCAAAAACCAAAAACTCAAATCGCATCAAGATCATCTTGTCCAAATCCCATCGAGATCAATATGTCATTTTTTGCGCCAATGCATCGCGTCGTACAGCTGATATTGTGTTTAGTTACACTCCATCGTTATCGCGAGTCAAGTGAATCTTAGCGGAAAAAAACAAAAGAATCGAAAGAGGGTCCAGACGGTTGCTGTCATTAACATTCTCGTTTTCGGTCGTTTTCTACGCCTTCTGAGTGGTGGAAGGGACAGTCTTTTGCAAAAATTCAGACGCTTTCGCATAAGCCTCTAAAGCTGCCTTGCCACCGGGCAGCTTGTCGAATCCTTCACTCGTCATATCGGAGGGAAGTCTGGACTCGAAACCATGGCCTATACCCTTTGCAAAATATAGCCCATGCTTCTTACCACCCGGGCCTTCCATGAGCCGTTTGCCAAGTGCCACTGCTTCGTCAGCCAGAGGATCGTACTCGCAAGCGACAATGTAACACGGCACCTCGAAACTTTCAATGTCTGCCTTTGCGGGCGAAACTCGTGGATCAAGCGCATTCTTTTGATGAGTCGCTGGATCGTAGCCGATATAAGCGCCAAAGAAGAAATGCAAATCATGGTACGAGAGCGGACACATTGGGATTCCAGTTTCCACTCCGTTTTCGTTGGTACGCCTGCTCTTCTGAGGAATGGAAATGTCGGTAACGGGGTAGAATGAGGCACATGCCTTGATCGCCTTGTACTCTTCTTCAGTTAGACCTAGAGCGAGAGCGTTGGACTTGGATGCGAGTACAAGAGAGAAATGCGCACCTGCCGAGTGACCCGAGATGACGATCTCACCATTACACCAAGGTTGGGCAAGGGTCCATTTGATGGCGGAAACGCAATCATAGAGGCCTTGAGGGAAGGGGTGCTCTGGGGACTTGACATAGTCGCAGTCAACGAATGTAGTATTGTGCAGGTCGCGGCCGAGGTAGCGACAAAGGTTGTTCTCCATGCCAAAGCGGGGTACGACGAATCCACTTCCATGCCAGTTGAGCACGACGGGACGTCTTGCGGTTTTAGGGAGACCAGGAGGGTCAAGCACGCCAAGGCGGATTTCGCGAGGAGTATCCGAGGTGACAGAGGGGCATGTTGTAGTCCAGTCTGGCTGGGCGGTTACTTCTTCGTCAAACAGGCCTTGACGGATGATCTTGACCGCAGCAGCGAGTTCCTCTGGACTGGGATTGGTAGGATTCTGGAGCAATTGGATGCTCTCCGTACCGTGTAATTCGGAGGGGACAGACATGATGGAGCGTCGATATAGTACGGAAAAGGTGTTTACGAAGGGTGGTGGTTGCGACAAGCTCTATATGTGGAATCGATCATTTGGGATGAAGGTTCTTTTGGCGATGGCGATGAAGGACGACGAGCCTTTCTTTTGGAGACTAACGCGATTGGCGCGAATTGCTAGCTTCTACTGTATGGTCTTATACGAGAACAGTGCAGAAGGCCACCAATTCTGTTTCTCCGGGAACAATGTTGAAGACTACCATGATGCTGCCGCGACAACAATGCAAAAGATCACAATCATGTTTCCCCGACTCTTTTGGCTTACCCCTTGGATTCACAATTTCCCCGCATGAGACGACTTTGTTGGTACACCCTGGGTGTCCATCGAATAGGTCGGCCAAAGTACTGAGGCTTCTCTCCACCGACGAAGCCGTTCCGAAGAATAAAGGCTGGTCCACATGTATACGATTCAGTATCGATGAATCCTCACAGGTCCTTTATGAATGCTCAGACGACTAGTCAAGTCACTGGGGTTGGACCCTGAAATTGATCCTTTTTGCATTTCGTGCTGCAAAGTGTGGCGAGCACTTGGTCCGAGCGGTGTATTTACTCGTGCGAATACCTGTCTGTCACAACCATCACTGTCTCCACACTTGCTGATCGCAATATGCGATTTAAGCTTTCGCCGTCACTACCCTTCCTTTCTACGCTTGCATGTCCTCAGTCGTTCCGTGTTTGTTCTTGCTCTCACGCACACTTAAGCATGCTCTGATGCGACGCTCGACCAACCGTGGCTCCTACGGCCACGGCTGGTCGCTGACAGGCATCCTTTCCTATTATTTATGTTATGTTTTACTTGCATTCCTTCTTCCGATCGATGATGGGTGTGATGCCCGTGTCCTTGAACGAGTGAACTCTTCTCTCAACAACCATCCCAACACTTGCTCATCCTGGCCCTCGATGTGCACGAAAGCGGCTCCTGTTCAGGTAGTCGAAGCTGAGTTCTGCACACAAGCGGACACTGCTTCACTTGTCGACCTCTTCCAATCTCATTTGCAGCAACCCTCTCTCTCCTTATGAGCGATATTGGCCCATCACTTTGTCCCTCTCTGACAACGCCATACCATTCCTCTCCAAGCAAGCCATCGGAATAGGATATTCAACATGCCGAAAGCATACTTTGTCGATAAACGGGAAGCAGCTCGAGCCTTTGCTACAGACTCTGAATCCGAAGATGAACTCGAGACGCTCGACCTCGAAGCAACGTACCAAAAGGACATGGTGCTATTCTGCATCGATGCAGGCCCATCCATGCATCGCATCGACCCTAAAACCAACACCTCTCCACTCTGTTCCGCTCTCAAAGCAGCATCGTCACTGATGCAAAACAAACTCATCTCGTCTCCACACGATCACGTCGGAGTACTCATCTTCAACTGCGCCGAAACACTCTTCCGCTCAGCCAAGCCAGGAGAATATTACAAGGGCAGCTATGAGCTTCAGTCTCTGCGTCAAGTCAACGTTCCCGATACCTACAACCTAAAAGCCCTGCTTCACGAAGCAGAGAGCCATCCCAAGCATTTGCAGGACGTCTTGCCTCCCGCAGAAAAACAGATGAGGGTGGACTGGGCGTTGGCAAATGCGGGTGTGGTCATGGTGGCTGCAGCAAACGCCGGAAGTAAAAGGATATTCTGGATCACCGACAATGATGATCCGCATCCTATCGCCCAACACAAAGCCACCAAGGTGCGAAGGGCGTGCCTCGACAAGATGAACGAGTTTCGCAAAATTGGGGTGAGGATCTTGCCATTCTTCATCAAACCTGCTGGAGAAGCCGAACAAGGAATGGAATTCGAGATCAACAAATTCTACGCAGACGTCTTTGCCCAGTACGACGACGACCTCGAAGATGAGGACAGTGCGTACCCGCAAAAGCTTGCAGAAGGCATTGGCAGAACAGCTCACGTGCAGCTCAAGGGCCAAGAGTTGAAGCGAAGTCTGTGGGACAGTGCGATACACTTTCAGGAGCTCGAGGATGATATCGCAACGCGAGAGACACCCAAACGGGTCGTGTTCAATATCAGATACGAGCTGGCTGCTCTCGATCCACCTGCATCGCCTGAAGAGGCAGAGAACGAGAGGTTACCCCAAGCTCGTACTCGCGGCCGAAAGTGGCAGATTGGAATCAAGGGTTACAGCCTTGTTAGCAAGACAACCAAGGGCAATCCTGTCAAAGTCATCGTTGACGACGAGTGCGGAGAACTCAAAGAAGTGGTGACCCATCAACACTACATTGACGCCAATTCAGGCAAGCCCCTGTCCAAAGACCAAGTCATTCCCGCGTTCCAATTCGGCCAATCTTCCACGCTTCGAGGTCAAGTCACTTTCACTCCCGAAGAGCTCAGGAGGGTCAAGACATTCGGCATGCTCCCCGCACTCAAACTCATTGGGTTCCGCAATCGCGACGACCTACTCAAGTTCGAATGGAACGTCAAACACGCCTATTTCATCTATCCCTCGGACGCTGAGTGGAAGGGTTCTCGCAAGACGTTTTCTGCCTTGCTCAATTCGATGGTCAAGAAGAACAAGGTGGGATTGGGGCTTTTCATGCCGCGTCAGAACGTTGTGCCGGTGTTTGTGGCCATCGTTCCGCAAGAAGAGGAAATTGGCCAAGATGGTCAGCAGATGGTTGCGCCGGGAATGAATATTGTGACTCTACCGTATGCGGATGATGTTCGTGACGTGCCGACGAATCTATTGCACACAGAGGATGCCAAGGACGATCAGATCGACAAAGCGATCGCGTTCATCGAGAGGTATCAGAAGAAGCAACCATTCAACCCGGATCACTATCCGAATCCTGCGCTGAACCATCATTATGAGGTACTCATGGCAACAGCTTTCCAGGAGTCGTTACCAGAAAGTCCAACGGATCTCACAGTGCCGCAGTACGCCACGATCAAGAAAAGAACGGCACATCTCATTCAGGAATGGCACTCGGCGATCAATGAGGATCCAAGAGTAGCAATGGCCCTTGGACTAGGGAGCAATAAGGTCGCAAAGACGAGTTCCAATGTTAGGAAGAGTTCGTTTGAAGATGATACAGAGATCTTGGACTTGTGGGGTAAAGGAAAGTTGAGTGCGTATACTGTGGAAGAGTTGAAGGGGGTGTGCGACTTTTACCGATTGGATAAGAAGGGCAAGAAGGCGGATCTGCTTGTGAGAATCGATGCGCACATTCGCAAGCGGAGAGAAGGGTAGCTGTGTATAGCCTATTGCAACGATATCTTTCAATCATCATTCCATTCTCAGCTTGCTCATAGCTATACGCTACTCTATTCATGGCTCTTTCACAAATTTTGCGCGTCGGACACGATCGTTTCTTTACACCCACAATATGGCTAGGAGCAAGATCGAGTGGTAACCGAGGGCAGCGTGAGAATAATGCGTCTGAAATCGTAGCAGGTCACGGGAAATGGCTGTCTGTAGTTCCGACACCCGAACGAATCGAATTGTTTTGGGTTCTGAGATCCAAAAGGAACTGACAGCTGCAAGGTGAGGGTAAGCGAAGTGTCAGTTTGGCGGTTCAATCTTGTGAATTGCCTCTGTATGTACGAGCCGCGCTCATGTTGGGACCGAGGGCGAACAAGCAAAAGGCGACTGAACCGGTAAAGGCAACTGTTCCTTGTTGCCGACTCCGGATTCAGGTCTTGCCGCCCTCCTGTGTCGTGCAATACATTCACGACGTGCACAGGCCAATCATTTGGACACTTCATACCAATGTCAATAACAAGTCTTGCGCACTGGGTTCGAGTAAACGCTGCTGACTCTCTTTCTATGGAAACACAACCATCACAACAAGTTGCACACCTCTGAAGGTATCGCATTCCTACCAAATATCAAAACTTAGCCCATCACACACTCTACGAACGCCAAGAGCCAGATCGCACCAAGGTCAACATGTCCAACAAAGACACCGCCCGAGCCGCTGTGATTCTCCCCGCCGCCAACCCGTCGG
Source organism: Melanopsichium pennsylvanicum (assembly GCA_900208305.1). Taxonomy (NCBI): domain Eukaryota; kingdom Fungi; phylum Basidiomycota; class Ustilaginomycetes; order Ustilaginales; genus Melanopsichium; species Melanopsichium pennsylvanicum. The sequence continues at coordinate 708,078 of OAPG01000007.1, forward strand.
CGATCTTCAGACCCGACATCTTCAAAGGCAAAGTGCTGTTCTGTACCGGAGGTGGCAGTGGTATCTGCTATGAGATGACCAAAACCATCATGTCATTCGGGGCCAAAGCATCCATCTTGGGTCGTAAAGCTGATCGACTCACACGCGCAGCCAAAGAGCTCTCCACTGCCACTGGTCAAGAATGTCTTCCTTGCCCCGCAGACGTTCGCGAACCTGAACAACTCAAAGAAGCCGTTCGTAAGACGATTGAAAAGTTTGGTAGGATCGACTTTGTGATCGCCGGAAGTGCTGCCAATTGGCTGGCTGGAATTGAACAGAACAGCGAAAAGGGATTCAAAACCGTCATTGACATTGACCTCATCGGATCTTACAACACTGTCAAAGCCACTTTGGAACAAGTTACAAAGAACAAAGGTTCCTACATCTTTATCAGTGCCACTTTGCACTACTTTGGACTCCCTTACCAATCGCATGCATCTGCGGCCAAAGCGGGTGTAGATGCGCTTTCGCGTGTGCTTGCGGTGGAAATGGGTCCTCTGGGTGTAAGGAGCAACGTCATCGCACCAGGCCCCATTGCGGGTACAGAGGGAATGGACAGACTCGCACCCAAGGGCGCGGAAGAAGCAGTAGCAGAGGGAGTACCTATGCAAAGAATGGGTAACAAGAGCGATATCGCTTCAGCAGGAGTCTACCTCTTCAGCGATGCGGCGAGTTATGTAACCGGTACACAGATGGTGGTGGATGGTGGTGCATGGCACGCTCAAGGTCCTATGTTGCCTTACCCTACCACGTCTCTCGATCCAAAGAGTCTCAGTTCGATCATCACTGGTAGTAGGCTTTGATACCCCCCCTAAAAGAAGTCAGAGCAAAAAATGAGGTTTTGGATAGCCGAGTGAACCGTTGTTCCGCTCTCGCAATTTCAATGCTTCCGTCCTGACTCTATCATGGACTGATGCTGCTCTAGACCACAGAGTTCATTGACCGTCCGTGTTTCTCCTTCACAGCTCTGTGTGAATCAAGCTTTCCTCATGTATGACAGAGAATTCGATGAAGGCGTATCGCGAGCTGGAGTTCTGTCTTGAGAGCAGTGTTGTAAAACAGCAAATCTGTTTCACGGTGCTGCTAGGTGGAAAGCGCTTGCAGATGACCACCTGGAGACATGCTGGTGTCCTCTTTACCGCTTCCCCGAAATTTTGTTTCAAGTGGAAATGTAAGATCATTTCTGAACGACATCTTCAAATTTTCGAAACAGGTTCGATAGTGTCAAACCGCGATCTCACAGTCCGCCTAAGCGGCTCATGAGGCACGTGTAGTCCTCGGCCGAGCTTTTGTCTCAATTAGAACTTTCTGAAAATTCGTCTTGCGATCATGAATCGGCACCGAAGCAAAGACCCCGGACGGGGATGTGATATCTCGACTGCGTCCTACTGCGCTGGGCTGCTGAAATTCTTCGCTATCTCGTGCTAGCACAGGTCTGCAGTTGGTTATTTCGGATTACAACTATTGTAGGTGGTCGGTGGTGCTGAGAAAGTGATGTGCAGCTGGGAAGTCTTGATGTACTGAGACTAAGAGAACAGGGCCAAGAATTTCTCAGTTGCTCAGCGCGGTGGCTTGAGCGACTGTCTGTTCGAACTGTCTGAGTGGCAGTGCGTGTGGCAGCTGGACGCAATCTCCTCGGTCCAGTCTATTGGCACTACCTCGACACTACCATCTTACCGTCACCACATCAGGATCACCCTCGTTTTCCGCATATATCTTCAAGATGCCGTCCCAAAAGACTTTCCGCACCAAGGTCAAGCTCGCCAAGGCCCAGAAGCAGAACCGGTACGTATTCCCATATTCAACATGAATTTCTTTACAGCAGTAACAACAGCAGCAAAAAAGCAAAGAGTACAGCATCACGCATCATGCAGAGTAAAGTTCAGCAATCAAAAACTCCGTTGGCAGCCCTTGACAGAATCGAATCAGCGACACGTCTGTAAGGAAGGGATACGGTCATGGATATTTTGTATCATGGTTCTTGTTTCGAAGTTGGCAGAGATGTTATAGTGAAAGTCTGTCGGCGCGAACCAGCATGGGTGGAGGACGGACATTCATGATCATTGAATCTGAAAGGGACCGATGATCGATTGAAAGCAGGGAAGATACAGCATAGCAGCCATATTCGGCATCATGATCAATTGGAGCTCTTCATCGACGGCACTTCACAGCGGCATAGAGGTTGAGATCACATCCGGAAGTCACACCATCCGCATTTCGACAACGAATCAACCTCACCAGCGCGCATTGCTGTCAACCTCTCTATCGGGCCCAGAACACATCACCCACATGCCCATGAATGATAGCACATCTGTGTGCCTAGCCTAGCACCAGCGCCATTGCTCATCCACGACGTCCCTCGGCACTTGCCAGGGAAGGCAAGCAATGGGTAGCAGAAGCATTAGCTGCATGGTCAAGTTCACGTACAACTTGCCCATACGGTCGAATAATGCAGCTGTTGGTGCGCTCCTCCGGTTTCACGAACGATGAAGCTCGACTCGCGCTACAGCGTAACAGAAGGATTGCAGCAATCATACGCAGCACAACGCAGATCCGCCAGCAAATTCAGCAGTTTGACTACATCAAAATCAAAACAAGAAATCGCGATAATGGGTGACAGGTGAACCGGGCTGAAGAAGTAAAGTCTTGCTCAAAAAGTATGGAGCTCGTTCGCCAACCTGCCTACGCAGAGTTGAACTGTTCACGCTTTCGTCGCTTCTCGCACCACCTTCAGTCAAACTCCATTTGCACCTTTCGCGCCTTGTATCTGCCCAAATCTCGAGCATCCGTCCGGGGCAGAGGGTAGACGTCCAACCAGCTGCACGCTACGCTCCTGTCTAAAAGGGTATTCTTGCATTGAGAATCTCACCTGCTTTCGACCGATACTCGTCATGCAATATACCGCGCTTTCATTGTTCGACGCGTCTCCAACATCTCGCACAACACGATCACATTTTGCACCAGGAACTATTGCAGATCTACTCTTGCACTTTTGCGCCTTTTGCTGTTACTCTTGCTCTTTGCTGCTGCTGCAGACGGATGATGGCATATTGTCTTTTTTTCTTGATGTTTTCTGTCACACGCCGAGACAAATTCTGACTCTCTTGTTATTGTGCCGATCCAACAGACCCATTCCTAACTGGTTCCGCATGAAGGCAGACAACAAGATTCAGTACAACGCAAAGCGTCGTCACTGGCGCCGAACCAAGCTCAACATCTAAAAAGGAAACAAACCATACATACAACACCTTTACCTTGTTTTGTCTTTCTCTTTTGATGTTGAATCCGCGAATACGGTATAAGATTTTTATTTCTCTTCTACAAGGGAAAAACAAAATGCACACATACACACACGCACACACACACTTATTTCATCCGTAGCGTAGCACAAACAGCTGCGTTTTTGTACATCATCGTGCACTCATGATTTCTCTCCACAAACACAAACGCACACCAAAATTTTACACTCAGTCTTCTTGTTAGTACTTTTTTTTTTGTTTTGTTCAAGAGTCGGGGACACCTGGGTGAGTCCAGGGCGGTTTTTTGGGTCGCTTGCTGCTGATGACGAGACTTTGTTCATTGTCAATACGCAGAAAAAAAAAAGGGGGAAAGCTGGTTCCTCCCGTGTCAAAAAAAAAAAAAAAAAAAAAAAAGGCATGAATATAGATCAACAAGATTACGGCATCTTTGTAAAAAATTTAACTTCACATAAGCTTAAAAGCTGTGATGGAATTGGAGGAAGAATGGTTCTGTCATCTGATCATGACATGCTATTTATACAATACAGTACGGCTCTAAACATTATACTTTTTTTTTTTTTGTTCATGCAAGACTATCGATCTGCTCCGACGACTTTGAACAAGAAAAGAAAGTGAAAAAAAGGGGGAAAAAAAGGAAAAGAAAAAAGAAAAATAAAAAATACCAATCCCAAACCTTTTTAGGTCGACAGAGCACCATCAAATCTCTGCAAAATCCAAGCATCCGTTCCACCTCTCTTCGTCCTTTCTGCGGTTGCAATCCTCAAATCGCCTCTGTAAAAACCTCTCTTAACAGCCTTGCTGTCATCATTGGGAGCAACAAAACCGTGAGCTCTATACAGTGCCAACGCGTGAATGTTGGAAGGATGAACTTCCAAATACATTCTTGTGAGATACTTGCCTATTGGTGCTGCGATTGGATCCTTGAGCTCCGCTAGTGTCCATTCTACTCCCCCTAAAGTGCGAAGGTAAGATGAACAACGCATTGCTGCTATCACTTCACTTGCTTTCAACCCTCCTACAGTAGACGCGTTCGACGTGGAACAGCTGGTGGAAGCAACTTGCGATGTCATTACTGTTGCTGTTGTTGGTTCGTCGATGAATTTGGGACTCAAAGGAGAAACATGAGGAATTGTGATTCCAGGGATTTGGGATCGCATCCTCAAAGCCATATGTCTCGCTTTGATCATACATTCTCCATGCAATGCAGACAGAAGTTTCGCCCCCAACCCTTGCCCTCTCTCTTCCGGCGACGTTGCCAATGTAAGCAAATGAATATCAATCACTCCGGTTGCCTCTTCCCCTCCTCCCTTGTCCCCCTCACCACCACCTTTCTTGAACGACGAAAACAGCGAATCTTCACTGGGAGCCGTCACCACAGTCAACTGTGCCGACACGACACCCAAAATGGTCTCGGTTTCGACTGGCTTTGAATCTGAGCTGAGAGAACGTGGGGGTGGTACGTTGAGCACTTTACGCACCGGTGCGGGTTCGGTGGGACCTGGTAGCGCATGTTTATTCAAACTCGATGGAGGATGACCTCGTTCTGCGAAGATATCGGAAAACACCGATGTCGCAGGGGTATTGTTGATCCTACCATCCCTACCTCTAGGGTTGATCATACGGGTGTGTGGAGCAGCGGGAACACCATCCCCCTTACTAATCGAAAACAGTGAAGGTGGACCAGGGCTCGATGAAAGGCTAGACTGTTCTTCTTCTTCATCATCATCTTCATCGTCGTCATCATCATCATCGTGTGCGGCGACCGAAGCTGTGGCAAGGTTGAGCGATTCAAGCCCATCGATCGAAGGTGAGGACGAAAGCGGGGATGCAGCGCCAGACGAGGCATTGTCAGCAGATCGGGGAGAATCAGGAACCGAGATGTTGGCTCGGGACGATACGAGATCGGGAAGAGGCGCCGATGGTTCAGGGATGGGCTTTGCAACGGCTACCAGGCAGACGTGACGATCGTCCACTAACAGGCGGAGCAGGAAGGATGCAGTCGAAGCGTACGTCTCGCCGTGGACCGGCGACTGCACAAATGGAAGGGAGGTGCAAGGGAGTCAGTTTCGTGTCGTGCGATATGCTTTCGGGATGTGTGAGAGAATGCAACAGATCAGTCGAATGCGGCACTGGCGGCAATGTCAACACAAACAAAACGCAAGCGAACAACTGAGAAAGCCGAAACCCCACATCAACAACCTTTGGCAATCTTCTTGTCATGCTAGCCTCCCGTATGGAGGCGATGCGGGGAAGGCGCCGATCCTGGCTTTCTCTACACGAGGACGATGAAAGCTATGACAAAAATAGACCGAGTGTATACAGGACGGGGAGATGACCGGTGACATTGGAATTTATGTCAGAGATTGCCGAAGCTTCCTTCCTGTCGCTGTCAGTCATATGAGTTGTCCCTACCTGCGCGTCCCTACCTGCGCAGCGAGAAATGCGCAGGCAGTCTTGACTGTCGAGCTGATCTGTCGACGTCAAGATGTCCAAGCAAGCAAGCAAGCAAGCAAAAGCATATGGACCGAGGAGGCGATGTCAAAGAATCCGTGCAGCGGGCCCAAGCTGTTGTACAATTGAACGGGATCGGTAAAGATCTCGGACCGCGGTCCCGTCTGGTCAGTTTCCATGGACGACTGTGAGCGGCAATCCGAAAAAGAGACGGATAATGCAACGTGGCAGCGCTCCAATAAAATCTCTGTGAATGTTTTCGACCCTACGAGGAATTTTGATCTTTTGGTTTGTTTCTTTTTAGTGCCGAAGATCTTGCGCCGATAAGGAAACCTTTGAGCGCGGCAAAAACGCCCCAAGCTGTGTCATAAAGTCTCGCCGAGAATGCAACGAGGATTCTCCTTCGAAAATCGGCGTATCGTTCTTCTCCAGAAGGGAGCCAAGCCGAAAAAGCATCTCGTGCAGTGGACGTTGAGCCACAATCTCGTTACCGCCAATGGTCGGTCAACTTTACTTTTGAACATAGAAACTTGACACGAGGGCAAATTGTGTGGTAAAAGCGAAGCACGCATTCGCCGCTCGCTTCTGCCAGCCGGTCTCGGCTTTGTGCTTGGTCTCGCCTCACGATCAACACACTATCGCTGAAGTTTTCGCATTCCTCGAATAGTGTGAAGAACATGAAAAAGAGCTGAGTTGAGCCAAAAAGCGTGCGCAACGAAAGGGTGAAGACAGGGGCAGGAGACAACGACTTAGCCTCGACTTGGGCTTTCGAGGTAAGTGGCTGCCAGTGCTGGTGCTGTTCATGCAGGTCAAGCCTTACTTGTTTCGAACATGTTTGCCCTTTGCGCAAGTCAATCTGGTCGGATTCTGCTGATGGGCAAGCACAGTCACCGGCAAGGCTGACGATGCGCATACTTTCCCCCTTTTAGGTTGGCCGCTAAGTGTGTGTGCAGGTCGGCCGGTCATACGGGTCGGCCGATGACAACGTCCCACAGTGGGATATCGTTCACACGGCCCCACTGCGCTCGGAGATTTTGCCATCGCCCTCTCCATAAAGTGAGGAGGTCCCACAACCGTACACAGAATGCAAGTTGTTCCACATGCATCGAGGCTTGATCAACTGTTGCCAGTAGATCTTTTTCGTGATAAGCTCCTCTTCCCCCTTTTTCATTCTTTGACTCTTTTTTTTTCAACCTGTTCGCAGTTGAAGTGCTTTTCATGCAGGTGCAGAGATTTTTTTTTTGGCATGACCAGAACAAAGCAACGTGCCAAAAATTACGAAAGGGACCGAGAAAGTGTTGCGGAAAAACAAAATCTAGCAACGGACTGAGCCTCGAGAGAATGGGAGCGAATACGCCGGGCGGGTGCAGCTTCAGATCATAGTTGCAAAGCCACCAAACAGCGGACGCGCAGCCAAAGTGGGAGAACAGCGGCAAGACGAAGACGGTGCCCGTACTGCCGGTCCGGCGCAGCACTTTGACTGAAAGTCTGCGAGTTTGTGGTGACTGAGCTGACCATGTTGCGTATTGGCACTAGGGCTGCCTTGTGTAGAGGTCTCAACGGGTGAAGCGTATGGGCCTGATGATAATGCGAGCGATGCCAATCGGATACTTACTCTGTCTGAATCGCCGTGGAATGCGTGCAGATCGCGAACTTGCTCCAGATCGCCACGGCGTAGTGGACGCACTTCGATACGCGCGTCCAATGCTGCTGCTCGTGCGGCTGGGTCGATCGGCTTGGCGCTTGATGGTGCCAGCAGTGTTGACACGGGAGGCATGCAGACCTCGTCAGGATCATGTACTTTGATTTGGTCGAAGGGAATTGTGTGTGAGGCCGAGCGCTCGAATTGCAGATCAAAGTCGAAGTCGTGGGGTGTCTCGCCCTCGACTAGACTGACGGAGGACGCGTTCGAGACGGGGCGGTGCGGTCCGGCGCCTTGCTGGAACAGGTATAGTTGTCGCACTGCTTGCGAAGCATCGGGTGCCAAGGCGGCTTCCTCTTCATCGGCGAGCATGTCCTCATCGTAGGGCACGTAGCTGGGTCTTCGCTCTTCGATCTCCAGATTGCGTCGGACACCTTCGAGACGGGAAGCAAGGTAGGTAGCATCCGGTGCATGACTCATGAGCCTCTCGTCGCGCAACGCCTCCAATTCCTGTTCAACCGCATGCACTGTCTTGCCCTTCCATCTACGCCCGCCGAACGAAAGCCCGTCAGCATCTTCATCGCTACTACTGTCGGCGGCATTTGCTGCTGGTTTGTCGTTGGGGTGGAGTCCGGACGACTGTGCTGCGAACGTCGCATAGTTGCCATCACCAACGCCCCGGTAGGTAGGAGGCTGTGCTGTTGGCTGCGGTTTGCCCCAGACTGGCATGGGAGCGAACGAGGCACGCACATCAAAGTCGGGAGCATCTGAGCTGGCGCTCGAGGAACGACCGCTGGTAGAGCCCTCTGTTTCGTCCTCAGATAGACCGGGAGAGCCGATTTGGAAGGTAGCGCGGCGTTTCTTACGTTGTGGGAGTTTCACGTTCTGGCCGAGGTAGCCGAAGCCGTGTGTGGAAGCGGTAGGCTGTTCGGAGGAGGTGCTAGAGGAGAAAGTGCGTGATGAGCCACTTGCCTGGCCCTGCTCAGCTAGGGTTGTGGAGATTGAAGCAGGGGTAGCAGTGGGAGCAGGATCGACTTCGGGCGCCATGGTGAGCCAGCCGGTGAAGCGAGGACGCGAAGGCCCCGCCATCATCTTTTCTTGTAGTGTTGCCACCATGATTATGTGCTGAAGCAATTGGATGTTAATTATGGTGTCACCAGGAGAATTTGTGTCTGTACGACGTGTTTATAGCTGAATGGGGGAAGGGAAGCCGAGCCGGTTGGCTTGTTGCGCGCTAAGTGCTATCGGGGGTGGACGCTTGGAAAGAATCTACAGTAACAAAGACCTTCTGACGCTGCAGTATGCTGGACGTCGCCTGGTTTCGATTTTAGAATGCGCGGGAACGCAGACTGAGGTTGACGATACTCTGAATTTGGACAGCCGCGACAAGATTGCGCCGACACGTTGATCTTGAGCTGGCGCCGAGATTGGTGTGAACGTGGGAATGAGAATGTCGACGACGAGGTTCTATCAATGGGTTTGCGTGTCGATTGCGAAGAAAGATCGGTTGTCATCCAGTTGAAAGTGAGATAGCGACGGGGTCGAGTTCAAGATTGTGTGGCCCGGCTAGCTATAAACCGAATGTGATGCGTTCGAGATGAAATGCAGCAAGGTTGAGCGTATCTAGGTGATGCGCAAAGTTAAAGTTGGCTGTTTCCTGTGATGGAACGAAGTGGGATGTGGCTTGATTTGATGGTCGTGAAGGAGTGATGACCTAGAGGAGTGGAACAAGGACAGGCAGGCAGGTAGGCAATCATGAGCATTAAAAAATGGAACGGATGCTTATCGGTCTTAGATAGCGGGCGACAGTGTGTTACATTGCGTGGGACGACTCTGCGTCAGCAGTCACCAATTCTGTGCGAGAGGACCGACCCAAATGCAAGTGGGCCCTGATTTTCGTTGAATGCGTCGACTCCGAAAACGTGTGCAGCCACTTGCGAGTCAAGAGAGAGAAAGCTTTCACAGAAAAAATGTCCAAAATGGCTGTAGCAATCGCAGAATTGCGACATTTTGGTTTCTAATTTTGTTTTTGTTTTTGTTTTTGTTTTTGTTTGTGGAGCGAGCCAAAGAAAAAGGTGGCAGACAGATTCGCCCATCAAAAGCCGGATCTGCCGAAGGCATGCGCGCAGATCAGGATGAGAATGCTGAAAAGGTGAAAGTGGTGCAAGTCTGAGATCGTGCGAAAAGCATCCTCCCCTTCACATCCACATCGCGCACCGAGCGCAATCATCCGCCACATAACTCGCCAGATCAGCCTCATCCGTCTGTAGGCATACCAGTGACTGCGGTTTTGCTGGGTCAGGAGTTCTGGAAATACAGTTGTTCAGCGTTATGTGTGACACTCGATCCAAAGCAAGCGGATCCATACTCTGGCCGTCGGATCTGAGCTTGAGCCTGAGACGTCACTCACCTCCTTGACATACGGGCGTACCGGTTCGACCTGACCGAATGCTGAGTGCGCGAGGATTTTTCGGACACAACAGCCTTCATGCACTTATCATTTGCACAACATCGGCTACACTCTTTCAGATCCAGTCCCGTGAATCCGGCCTAAACCTCGAGATCCTTCTCAGAATGGATCTAACATCTTGGACGGCCTTAAAATTCCCTTCTCAAGGAGCAAAAAACTGCAGCACCTAGGATTCCCGCGTGGTCCCCCACCGCAGTACTGACTAGGCGATACCTTGCTTAACTTCGCAGATCGGACGGGATGCGGTGCTTTCAAGGTTCTATGGCCGCAGATATTATCTTCCCTTTAGGAAGCACACATATTCTGTTCCATCTTTGCCGATCTCCAATTCAGAAACCACATATCATTTGACTATTTTTGCCGGTCTCCGCCTCGGGCCAACTTTGATAGCGCACAAAGGAGGAAAGATCCCGTCAAAACAGCGATGACATTAACAATGCACCTACAGAACGCGCGTGATATGCGTTGATTGCGATATAAAAACACTTGTAACATAGACCATTCTGAACTGACAAAATAACAAAGCAGAACGCCACGAACCCAGACAGCGAGCAAAATCATAAAACATGTCCACCAAACGCCTTTCCAGGTTGCTGCGAAGCTCCAACTTCACTCGTTGCTGATCCTTGATCGCAACCCTGACCACCATGATCAGAGCCAGCCTGAGATCCACTTGCACCATCGTTACCACCCGAAAGCGATGACGTATTCGTCGAAGATAGACTCTCCTCGTCGCTCTTCATCGTGCATCCGCCTGTATCGCTCTTGTGGTGTCTGTTCAGCGCATCGAGACGTGCAAACGTCTTGCCGCACTGTTCACAGGTGTGCGGTTTGATGTTGAGATGAAGATTCTGATGACGCTTGCAGTCGTGGGAACGCGCAAAGCTCTTATCGCATCCGGGCCAGTCGCATTTGTACGGTCGTTCGTCCGCATGAGATCGAAGATGGCCTCGCAGATTGTATTGTCGCGTAAAGGTAGATCCACACCCAGGAATCGGGCAGGCGAACAGCGCTTCGGATTTGCGCCGCGATGCAGACGCTGCCTGCGTCGCTTGACTTGTCACGACAGGTACAGGCGGCGCAAGCATGGACTGCGAGCTGGTTCCTGAAGCAACACTTGAGGCTGAGGGCGAGTGTGCAACACCATCCATACCCATGCCTGAGATCGTTCCAAAAGCGTCGGTTGAGTATTGGACGAGATTGCCGGCTGCATCTTGCATGAGACCACCTTGCATTTGTGCCAGTGGCGATGCGGACCCGGTGCTGCTATTCGATGTGTTCGATCCGAATGAGTAGCGTCGATCGTGGCCGGTGCGATACGGGTGAACTCTTGCAGACCCAGACATGGTATGATGGTGACCGCTCGTGGCAGCGTTGTTCGAGGACACCGAGCGACCTGTTGATGGGGGAGCCAGTCCTCCGTTGGGCGCGGTGATCTGAGCCAGAAAGTCCTCGTCAGCGCCTTGATACATGCGTGCGCGCGACAGGTCCTCGGAATGAGCCAGTCTGCGGTGTCCACCGGCCGAGTTCTGCCGCGCACTGCTGGATCGTCGCGTTTTGGGCGTCGCCGACCCACCGCTACCGGATGCGTTCTGCGAGCCATCGCCTGGGAAGCGCCACTGCGGGTTGAACTCGTTTGGCTCCGTTCCTGCGAGCTGCTGGGAAAACTCAACAGGGCCCATCGTATTGATCTGGCCGTTGAGTTGAAACACCGGAGGCATCATCTGCTGGTGCTGCGATTGTTCTTCTTGGTGTCGTTGGGGATGCTGTTGCTGTTGCTGTTGCTGTTGCTGTTGCTGTTGCTGTTGCTGTTGCTGTTGCTGTTGCTGTTGCTGTTGCTGTTGCTGCTGATGCTGCTGATGCTGCTGATGCTGTAGCTGTAGCTGTAGCTGCTGCCGTGAAAGCTGAAGTTGCTGCTGCTGCAGGTTCGACAAGAAGGCATTGTTCCCGCCGCCGAATTGCGACATGTCAACGGGCAACTGTGCATTATTCAGCAGCGATGGGTCCATGGTTACGAGCTGCAATGGGTCGATCTGTAGCGAAGGGTCGTTGAATGCTGGCGAGTTCCCCTTGAAAGAAGACCAATCCAGATCCAGAACGTTGCTGCCTTGAGTCTTTGCGTTGGCCTGACTGGTTGCAGCAGACGACCAATCGAATGCGATGCCTGCGCCACCAGCGTTGCCAGCAACGACGGGTGATCTCGGCCCAACATCCGAGTTAGCACGCTTCCGGAACGATGCGAGTGTCGGAGACTCGGTCTTGCCATTGGACTGGAAGCCCATGTCGACATCCAACCTCAGGAACTGACGGATCTTGTCGTATGAGTCTTGACGCTTGGCCTGGCTCGACCACTGGCCCGGAGCGTGGATAGCTAGGTTGCGTAGCGGACCACCGGCCAGTGTCGACATCATCTGAGTCGGTTCCGCCGTGTAACCTTCAGGCACAAGACGGCCGCTAGCCGAGTGCGGGCGGAAGATGTCCTGGCCTGACGACGCCTGTTGCATCGATGTACCCATCTGAGCCTCGGCAGCAGAGCCAGGGGCATCTGCGTAGGTGAACGGCTCACTGTGCACGGTCGCCGGTTGATCTGATGGCAACCAATGGTTCGAGGTGCCTAGTTGGGGAGAAGGCGCACTGGTCCCTGCGGCAGAATTCTGAGACGAGGCAGCGAGCTGGGCGAGAATATCTTGGAAGCCACCACCCTGCGCGTTCGCACCCATTGCACCCATCGCCCTTGGTGTTGATGGGGAAGGCGCCATCACGTTGATGCTAGGCATGTAGCCACCGACGTTTGGAGCCACAGGTGTGAATTCCATCAAGGCATCAGAAACCGATACTATTGGTATGCCAAGAGAGAGCTGCGGGGTGCTCGCCACCGACGGGCCGGCATACGACTGACTCGCTAGTGACGAAAATGGCGTAGGTGCCGATCCATCATTCGTTTGTGGATACGCCGGTGAATCGGCGTAGTCTGAAGTATCGTCAAATGTGGATGGATAGGGCTGGTCCTCGTCGAGCCTAATCTGTCCAATCTGACCGACGGTCTGCGACAGAGCAGGTTCCGAGATGAAGCCTTGACCAAAGCGGGGCGGACTCGCTGCCTCGGAGCTGTGAGATTCGGCTCGGTGATGAGAATTCGCTGGGGAATCAGCACCCATGTGTGGGCTGGAGAGCGGACTCGGATTGACCGAATGGTCGCGAAAAGCATTGAGGGCGCCCAACTGCATTGTCGCGGCAGGTGCGGTGCTCAGCAAGCTGCTTTGCGATGGAGCGCTGTAGCCATCTGCGGAGGAAGGGTCGTAGAAGGCACCATGTTGGGCATGATCAGCATGAGCACCATGTTGAGGAGCGCCGGTGCCGGGGTTCTGCATGTCGACACGAGAGTCAGGGACCGCGTCGACACTGTGAGCCCCAGTGGCAGGGTGCTTGCGATCGGCTTGTTTGAAAAGGTCCTGTTTGGACTCGCTGCGAGTTAGAAGATCAAAAGGATTCAGCTCGGTCGAGAGCACCTTCTCGATGCGTTCGAGATAGTTGAGGCGTCGAGTAGAGAGCCCTTCGTGAGTAAGTGTCTCGGTGGGCGATGCGAGAGTGGCAGCTTTGGTTTGGCTTAAAGGAGAATGGCAAGGGTCGATTACAAACTCGAAGAGAGTCGAGGTGTCAGAGCCCGGAGTGAGCGGACTCGGCGCAGCCTCGTTCTGAAAGTTAAGAAAGAAGTAAGAGTTTTGAGCAGACGAAGACATGGAGGTCAGCTCTTTGTCGCGTCGTCCGATCGCTTGGATGCGACCGCGTCAACAAGGAATAGAGACAGGCTTTCGAGGATGGAGGAGACGGTAGCCGGACTGCACGAATGCTAAGATGGTGGTAGAGGATAGTGAGACTGATGATTGGTGGACGGTGCGATGAGTGTCCGGTCGATAGATGAAGCCGATTATGACACTTGATGCTGTTGCTACTGCTACTGCTGCTGCACGTCGAATCGAACACGCTATGACCGAGAGAGGATTGTTAAATTGCAGACTGCGGGTAAGGTGCAGGTGTAGAGTGGAGAGAAAGGTCAATGAGATTATGCTGAAAACCACGGGATGAACAGAGGAGTGATTGGCTGAAAGGATCGGGCTCGAATAGATGCAGGGGCAGAATGCGAAGCGAGTGGCAGCAGAGTTGCAAGATGCGAGTGCAGTGACAGTGGGAGGGCCAAGTAATCGGAGTGCTGACTCGGACAGATGGTTTGCTATTGACAAGTTGGCGAGAAGACGAGGACGCTAGCGTGGTAGCAGGACGATGAGGACGAGGACGAGGAACAAGAGGACTGGTATGTTGAAAGCGGTGTAGCATGAGACTGAGGTGGACTGCTTCAAGGCATTGTCGTATGAGCGAGGCGAGGCGGCGTCAAGGGCGTTCGGAATTGAGATGAGCCAGAACTTACACTATACTGGTGAGAGCGTAGGGCGATGCGAGATACACAACGAAGCAAAATCTATGGGAGATCTAGAGTGTTGCGATGCTTGGAGATAAAAAAGGGTGGACGGTAGGATGGCGTGTGGCTGTGTAAAGCCATGTGTCCCACTGACTTGGGAAGCGAGGCAGCTCGGATCGACGTTGATGCAGCCAATTCGGTTGATTGCAGCGTGACAAACAGTGGACAGCCTTGGCCTTACGTCGCTGGAGCTACAAATTCAAGCTGTCCCTGCTGTTGTGTGATGGTTGCCTATGACAAGAAAAGTGGGATGGTGTGAGGTGTTCAAGGTGTGAGGATGGGGACGTGGGTGGATTCCGAGTCGACATTTCGGATGCGTTAGGCAGCTCAATCCGTCGGCCTCTGTGGCAGCGGCGGCTGCAGTTAAGAATTTCGACGTTTATTTAATTCGCTCTGTTAATTCACTCTGTTAATTCACTCTGTAATTCCGCCTAAATTGTTTTTGGTGGGCTTGTGAATGCGACTTCCGCCTTTAAAAGTCGTTGGACACTTAGTCGGTTTGAAGCCGACTTCCGACTGACGTACAGTAATAAAATTTACTTTACACTAGAGTAAATTAACAATTCGATGCAGGAGGTGAGCCGAGCCGAGATTCATCCAGTCCGCTTCGCTCGGGTTGATTCCGATGTCACAGTGTTTCGAGAATTCTTTAATCGTGCTGCTGATCCAAATTCTCAACAGAGATACAGTAGCACAGTGGAAGGTGCATCTGGGTCCGTCCGAACTTGCCTAGCACAGAGTGGTGCCTGACCCACTGCAATCACGTGTGTCGGTAGGGTACAGTGTGTCGCTCACAACGCAACTGTGTGGGCAAAATCATCTTGTTCATCAGAGGTACGCTCGACTTGGGCTGAGACAAATAGGGAAGAGATGGGTCCTCGAAAACCCACATGAGGTCATGGTTCAAAGTACGCATCGAGCAAGGTCAATCCAAGTTGAGCCGGCTTGCTCTGACCTAGGAGCCAAGTTGCGTCCAGCCACGCCATTCGTCTAGGGATTATTGTTGCCACGCCAACAATTCTCTTCTACTGCTGAGAACAGCATCTTTTGTCGCCCCTCAGTAGCATCAGCTTGTCAGAAGCTCTCTTGAGATTCGATTCAAAGTGCATATGTGGCTCATTCGGTCGAAATACATGCACAAATGATCATGATGCGGCCACCCACCTGTGATGCCGAAAATTATCGTCTGCCAACAAGATCCCACCCGTCAAGATGAGATAGGAGAACCATCCAGAAAGAGCGTCATCTCACTTGACAATTCTTACTTTCCCACTAGGATCCTCTCTCACTTGGCAGGAATTGAACATTATTCCAGAAATTACGCCGGAAAAAGATGCACCCGAAACACACCAAACTTACTAACCCCGACTACGTTACCGCAAGCTCTGTTTGCACCGCCACACCGTATGGAACGTCTCCAACGATCGAAGCTTCTTCGATGCAACGTCACAACCAACTCTACTCTATGCAGTGGAGCCTAGAAGGTCCTAGGCACACAACAGGGTTTTGGCCCAGATGCTCGCTCGCAAGGAACGCCAAGCTTTCGCTCATGCCGATTGCATGGGAAGTTTTACCGAACCTGCCGCGGCAGGGTTCAGCATAGCAGTAACTTAGCAAAGTCTGTGCTGCATCGTAGCCAATTCCATTTCGAGTGTTGGCAATAAGGACGTAACAATATACTTTTTTTAAGTCAAGAAACCATCTCGGCCAACCTGTCCTTTTTTTTTTTTTTTTTTTTTTTTTTTTTTTTTTTTTTCGCAAAGATAGGCCGTGCGCACCGCCACGTTGTGTGTCTGTCTGCTTTGAGGCTATCATTTTTTGGGGGAACGACGATGTGACAGCGGTCGGATGAAGACCCTTGCTTTTTGACAACTCGCTCTTTTTCACCGAGGCCGTATTCAACCGCAGATGGAGTGCAGAGATGGCTATCCTTTCAATAGCTCAGATGCGGGTTGAGTTGCGAGACGGATACCCGATATAGAGAAGAACATCCTGCCAGAATCGATTGCACCACTGTGCTGCCGCCTTCACGGAACAGGTTTGGGCGCAACCGAAGCCTTGTCAAACCCAAATCTCGAACACCTCACCTGGGCGATTAAGGAAAGTGATCTAAAAAAAAAGTTGGGTAAGGGGAAGAATTACAACTACCCGCAGCAGTCAGTTCAGTCAAACAGACACTAAGTCGCTTCACAAAATGAGACCCAACCTTTTTTTCTCTCTTTTTTTCGTCTCTTGCCTGCATGCGATCCCTAGGACCCTTTGTGATGCACCTTTTTTTGGCCAAGGAGCTCTGTTCAGCGTCAGCCGAGTGCGAGGTCTCGGGGAGCGAGCTCATCACAGCAAGTCTATCTGAGGTTTGGATCAATGAACTCAGCGTTGAGGGGTGGTAACGAGAAATAGGAGAAGGATTCGACAGGCCACTCACTGCCAGACGCAGAGTGCAAAAGGGGTGTCCTGAGCGTTCGGGTCATGAAGAGTGGCGTCAGGCAAAGAGACGCGCCCTCCAAATGGCCAGGTGGTTGGCACAGTACAGTGGTTGGGTCAGAAGTTCGAAATCAGTCGACGCATATTTCGAAATATAAAAACCTATTACAGTGCCCACTAACGCAGTAAATTTACTATACACTCTGCTTGAAACGGGCAACTGGTTGGTGCGACTGAATGGCACCTTTGGGCTGGTGTAGCAAAATGTAGAGTGGAGGTGTTGATGTATGAGGTTGAACTTGATTCTTTTCCAAAAGCGTACGCTCGCAAGGTATCATTTGGTTTTCTTTTCTTTGTATTGTAGTGCCGAGTATATTATTGTAATTTTACATCATTAATAATTTACTGTACAGACCATAGTGATACGCAACTGTATCTCCCCTGGCTCTCTGGCCCACCCCAATCGCGTGCAGAGAGGGAACGACAAGACACCTGACGCGGTGCTCAGCCAGCCCAAACATTCTTGAGCGAAAAATGCTCTCATCTGGCGCTGGCCCGTGGCTCTGTCGCGGTGGCTGGCTGGCTGGCTGGCTGGCTGGCCTGCCCTTTTTGGGCTCGACAACAGACCATTATTGTGATTTGTACTTTACTGAGTGAATAGACGTCGAGGCTGAACTGCGTCGTTTCGAGTGTAGAGATGTCAAGATTTTGAGGTTTGCAACTCGAACTTGCCCACCCATTGTCGACACCATCCATCACCATCTATCTATTCATCCTTCTTCCTCCACCCACCCATCTTTCTCATTAACACCTTTCTCCCACAGAGATCGTAGCATCGCATTCTCTTATCCTGAATTTTACCGCTGCGGTTTGCCCTACCTTGGTTCGACTCGGTTACCTATCATCTGATTTCACCTTGCTTCAATCAATCAAACACCCGCACACCCCCACACATACACATTTTTCACCATGTCGGGCGCTCAGCAGATTGGCAGGAGCAAGAACTCCGACCAGATTGCGCCGACCCCTCAGAATACCCCTCTCAGCAATGCACCTCTCACCCGCGAGGCTCTCTCCCGACCTACCGTCGGCACCATCGGTGAGGAAGATGAAAACGCCGTCGACGTCGCCTCAGCTCTTCAGGGTAACCCTGCTCTCGCCGCCATGGTTCAGGACAAACTCTCCAACCTCGTCGGTCGTTCCTCCGGCTACGTCGAGTCGCTCCCTAACCACGTTCGTCGCCGTGTAGAGGGCCTCAAGGGTGTTCAGGTCGAGCACCACAAGATCGAGGCCGACTTCCAGAAGGAGATCCTCGAGCTCGAAAAGAAGTACGCCCAGCGTTACAAGCCTCTCTACGAACGCCGTGCCGCCATCATCCAGGGTAAGCATGAGCCTACCTCTGATGAGGTTAAAGCCGGTGAAGCCGTCGACGCCAATGAGGAGGAGGATGAGCAGCCCGAGTCGCTCGCCGACGTCAAGGCTCCCGCCGATGGCGCCAACGGCATCCCCGAGTTCTGGCTCACCGCTCTCAAGAACCACATTGCGCTTTCTGAGCTCATCACCGAGCGCGACGAGGAGGCCCTGCGTGCTCTCGTCGATGTTCGCATGAGCTACCTCGTCGACCAGGCGGGTTTCAAGCTCGAGTTCGAGTTCGACGCCGCCAAGAATGAGTATTTCACCAACCAGATCCTCACCAAGACCTACTATTACCAGGATGAGGTTGGATTCTCTGGCGACCTTGTGTATGATCACGCCGAGGGATGCAATATCGAGTGGAAGGAGGACAAGGACCTCACGCACAAGATCGAGACCAAGAAGCAGCGCAACAAAAACACCAACCAGACGCGTACCGTCAAGCGTTCGGTGCCCGTCGAGTCATTCTTTAACTTTTTCAATCCACCCAAGCCGCCCAAGAATGGCGAAGTTGAGGATGAGGATGCCGATTTGGACGAGTTGGATGAACGTCTAGAGCTCGACTATCAGATTGGAGAGGATCTAAAGGATAGGATCATCCCTCACGCCGTCGACTTTTTCACGGGTAAGGCACTTCAGTACGAGGATTTGGATGATTTGGATGATGCCGATTTTGATGATGAGGATGACGAGGAAGAGGATGAGGAGGATGAGGATGAGGATCAGCCTCGTCGATCGCAGCTTGGGGCTAGTGTAGGTTCTCAGATGGCTGGTTCGCAAGATCCTCAGGAGTGCAAGCAGCAGTGAACAACAACAAAACAGCAACCGCAGGTATGACAGTCAGTTCTTGTTGAAGGTCTTTGCTATGTCAAACAAACAAACACCAATTGTTTTGTAAAGAAAGGTCTCTCCCCCCCCCCCCCCCCCCCCCCCGCGATTTTCTTACTCTTTGCTTTTCCTTGCGTTTTCTCCATCGATCGCCACTCTATTCATCACGATTCCTTCGATGAATCACAAACAAGCATTGAAAAAAAAAAGATGTTAGCATTATCACTTGATATATTCTTTGTAGTGTCGACCCTTCCCACCTCACCTTTTTCCCCCCCTCGAATTCCCAATTTTTTTTTATATATTTTTTTTTGTTTCCCATTTGCACGAAATAGTACTGTTTTGCTTTATGATCTTCTTTTTTCCTTTGTCCTTGGTACTCGCTATGTTCGCCACTATTTTTTTGTTTGCTTGGTCTTCTTGTTTTGCTTCACTGTATGTGTTGCGTTGTGTGCTGGTGAGTGGTTCTCCTGTCTGATTCTTTCTATCGCTTTCAAGTCTAAGTTGCGTGCGTGCCACCCACCTTTTTTTTTTGGGGTATTCCTTTGTGTGTGATATGCAAGAAGAGGGTATCGTTAATTGAAAAAAAAAGAAAAAAAAGAGAAGAAGAAACCTAAATATGAAACATATTATTGGGCACAACCTGTTGTGCAACGAGCTACAGTAAAGTCCAAGTCTGACTTTTATTGTCATCGTCATTGGCCTCCAATCGACGGAATGAGGTCCTTATTTGCTTGACTCTACTTATCCTGCTCATCGGTGCGAAAGGCGACAGGAAACTCTGGCACTGGCGGTGATGGAGCGGCAACAGCAGCAGCAGCAGCAGTATCACTGCTATTTTCGCGTAAAACGACAGCTGAAGGCTTGGAATGACTCCTCCTCCTAGGGAGTGCAAGAGGTTCGTGTGCTGAGGTCAAACCAAAACTATTTCCTCCCCCATCCGCTCTTGTGCCACTGGGAAACGCAACAAGTGCATCCTTGATCTCAAGCCTTGCTTGTAAAGATGTCAGCGGCGTCTCGTTCACACGTGTATCCATGTTGGTTCCTACAAACTCCTCAGCCTCGCTCGTTGTGATTGGAGAAACAGGATTCACGCTACCCGCCGTCGAAGGTTCCATGACCCATGCTCCGTCAGCTTGAACAGGCGTCAGGGGAGCGGACTTCTCTGTACTCAAAAGCGTACGCATGGGTGATCCGGTTCGCGCCAATCCAAACCCAACCCCACCAGCACAGCCAGATGGAGCAATCGTTCCTCCATCAGAAACTTCTTCCCAGCCTGATCCCACCTCAGAATCGGACAGATGAACGTGGGAAAAGCTCTCGTCCGCACCACTCGCTCGTCTGACCGGGCTTTTGTCTGGAGAGGCTCGATCCACTTTCACTCGCGATGCGGTCAGATCTCGTCCTTTCGCCGAGGCCGAGGGCATGTCATTCTTGTTGGTTTCGCGACGTGCCGGACGCGTTGTAGCTGCGGACGACGTGGAGACTTGTCTTGCGTCGGATGATCGGCCCGGCCTTTGAACGGAGTTGGCGTCGGACTGGGGAGAGAGGAGGTCCAATGAAGGGAATGCGATGCCCCCATCGCTATTCGTGTAGGTGCTTCCATTCGAGCTGCTGTTGGTGACAGAATGACGGCCGCGTCCGAGCCATGCGGCTGTTCGCTGTTGACTCTGCTTGAAAAGTGTATCCCCTGCCTCCCTTGGGTACTTGTCGCTAGGGGACGGTGCATCAGCGCCCTTTTCACCTGGTGATGCGGGAGCATGCTTGAAAAGCCCCTCTGTGTCCTCAAGTGCATTGGCACGAGAGTGAGCTTGACCACGGTCGTTGTCTTGTCCCTCGTCATCAGAATCATCACCACCGACGGAAGGCTCGCTGAAGCTCTCCATGCTAGGCTCGAAATCATCGTCATCGACCCATTTGGGCGCGCTCTCGGCAAAGCTGAAGATGGTTTTCGGCAGACCCTTGATCCTTCCACACAGATCCTGCAGATCCTCCTCGTTCTTGACCAAGAAACCGCACAGCATGCTTGGGTCCAAGGACTTGATCGGCATCCGCCTCACTTTCTCGCAGTGAAAGGTGGCCATCTGAGCCTCAGAGTAGGCATGTGACCACCATTCGTCCTCATCGTCCTTCTCCTCCACAGAGAAGCGGTGGACAATGTCGAGCTGTCGAGGTACGGCAGAGGGGAAGTTGGTGGGAGGATAGCGCAGCGGTACAGCAGGTCGCACGTTGTGAGGGTCGAGATAGAAGAGGGAATTGCCTTGGTGACCCATGAAATAGTATGAAGACGAAGGCCGGCCGCCGGCGATGCCAACGCTGTGAGGGAAGGAGAAGGTGGACTTGACCGATTCGTAGTAGATGGGATTCACGCTGTCGATGCCTAGACGGATACCGATGAGGATCAACACAGGTCGACGCCAGGCTACGCTTTCTCCTCTTCGACCGCTAGAACCTGGGGATGAGCGCGCTTTCGAGGACGCCACCAACGCTGTCGCATCTGCCGCAGCTCGCACCTCATCGAGGTAAAACACACCATCGTGGGCGAGCTGGACAGCAATGCCCGCGACCGGAAACTCGGAAACGAGCTGCTTGATGGCACCCGCTGCTGTTGAAGGGCCGAACCATTCGCCCACCTCTTTACCCAACCGTTTGCCCTCCCTCGCCATACGATGAACACCGAAGGGGCATGCAGGACTAGGGTCGTCGAGGAACCAACTAAGAATCTTGATGTAAGTGGCGTAACGGGACCGCTTCTCTCGCCACTCTAAGAGACTCTCGTTCTCAGCATTAGCATCCACCGACAAGCTGGCGAGCTCTCTCAGGAATTGCAATTGACGCATCGGCGGAGCTTCTCTCTGCCACGATCGACCTAGGTGGACATTGATCAGCGCGTTGGCCAGCAAACTTTGCCCTGTACGTAGCATGCAACCCCAGCCAGAGTCTGTGGTCAAGCCGCCTCTGCTGAAGCCCGCAGCCTGAGCAGCAGCCGTCGCCCTACTCCAAAAGTTGGTGATGCCCATCTTTTCGCCGAGTGACGAGGTGGCATAGCCTGCTCCTAGCGCTGCACCAAGCCCGAGCGGAGCACTGCCTTGCACCGCAGCTTCTTGTGCCGCGGTACTTTCAATCGCTTTGCGGCCGAGCCAGCCGCGACCAGCGGAAGCGGGAGGACTACTCGTTTGAGCTGCATCCGGGGCGGATGCACCAGATGGAGTGGACGGTACAGCAGCACTTTGGGTGGCTGCGATTTGAGCGTGAGCGGCAGCACTAGCAGCAGCAGCAGCCGCCGTCTCAGCCGCCGACGCAGCTTGATCCGTGATGGTACCATCGCGAGAGATGGGCGCAAAATGATTGCGATACGTACACCAGATTCTGGAAGCAAAGTCAGGTTGAAAGGCGGATTGCGGGTCATTCTGGGTTGGAGCAGAGCTTGTCGTGCCGACATTGAAGCTAGTTGCGGATGACTTGGTGCGAAGGCTGTCGGAAGTGGAGGTGGTCGCCACAGTGGAAATGGAGCTACCGACGCGGCTATCTTCCCTGCCTGGAGCAAAGGCAGGCGATGAAGATGCGAGAGAGGTATGTATCAGGTCGATCGGAGTACGGAGAGGAGACGAGGCGGGGATGCCGGATGAGGGAGAAGCTGCTCTGGTCAGTTCTCCGACTTCATCTTCTGATTTGCGAGACGCTGCAGGATCGCCCGCTGCTACGGCCGGTGCCTCGACACCTGCTTCCGCATTGCCAGACAGCTCGACTTTGTTGTGCTGTCGAGGACCATGCCAGACACCCAACAGCCAGATCCCGTCGTCGTCTATTTGACCGCCATCACTGTCCATGAAGAACTTGAATGCACGATCAAAGCCAACGCCACTTGGCACCCAGCTACCATTGCTGCTGCTACTGCCACCACCTGTGGCATTGGAGGAAGCACAGCCTGTGCTACTCGCGCCGATGTTGCTCTGGCTTGTAGCGATGTAGCCAGAAGTGCTGTGATCCCCTGTGGAAGCATTCGTGTTCCTCACCGCTTTGCTCGAGCCAGCGTTGGCCAAAGTTTGGAAAAGCGCTCCAGCTTTTGAGCGTGTCGGAGCGCTAATCTGCGTATTGGCGGATGGGCCGGCATCTGCATGAAGTTGCGTTGCCGTCTTTTGTGGAGAAACGGTGCGCAGAGCATCGCGATTGTCCCGTTGAAGGCATGTAGTGCTAGAGTCAGGAAAGTCGAGTACGTCTGCTTCCCGCACAGGGGAGAGGGCCGCGCCAGCCTCTAGCGAGGAGTGCGCATTGTCGCTGCCGGCCATGTTGTAAAGCCATCCCGTGAGGCGTCTTGGAGCGCTAGTGTAGTGCTCTTGTGAATCGGAGGCGGATTGACCGTCCGCTTTAGAGGGTTCGGCCTCGGAGGAGCGCTGGCGAGGCTCATGCGACCCTATGGAAATACTGGAGCGACCGCTCTCCATGCTCCGCCTAGAGCTTGCTTGACTAGGCAGCACGTCGTTGTGCACCATTCGCCCGCTATAAACATCTGAGCTTGGCTGTGAAGAGGCGGAACGCGATTTGGCCGCGTCTTTCGAGACTGACTTGCGGCGTCTTCTGCCCATGTTCTTGAGTGAGTCGGAGAAGCGGTGTGAGGCGTGCGAGTCTGTAGATGCGGTAGACGCAAGGTCATCAGAGGAAGAGTTGTTGGTTGTGGCAGGTTTGGACTGATTAAGGTTAAGGAAGCTCCTGCTTCCCATGCGGCGTAGAAGTCCAAGGGGGTGCGGCTGAGCTAGAGGAGCTACTGTCGACTCGGCTGGAATTGCGTCGGTATGGTATGAAGAGTCAGCATTGACGCTGCTATTGCCAGCCGAAGTACCATTGCTACCTCCAAGGAGACTCCTGATACTATTACTTCTTCCGAAAAACTTGCGACGATTGGAAGCCTCGCTGGAACCAGCCGTGGACGACGAAGACTGTGCGCTTGAAGATGAGAGGCGAGCTGTAGAGGCAGAACTGGCACTCCTTGACTGTGAAGGATGGTTAGATGCGGGCAAGGGCAAGGATGAGGCGGAAGTAGAGCTACTATCAAGCTGTAGAGGCGTGATGTGCGCGCAAGAAGCTGAACATGACGGGTGAGAATGCGCGTTGCGGTTACTGGATGTAGCTGATCGTAGCCGGGTTTTGAGCTTGGCGTGCTCGAGCGGCTCGGAAGATGAGACTGCTTGGGAAGATGCAGCAGCAGAAGCAGCAGAGATATTCTTGAACATGATGGCCGCACCGAGCGAGTTGACGCGAACGCGAATGCCCTTTCTCGAAGGCGGGTGCGTGGTAGCAGAGGGTAAAGCGGATGAGGATACGGAAGAAGAATGCGAGTCTGGGATGTTGATATTGCGTGAGGGCAGACCAAAGTTGGGTGATGCGCGAGTTGCGCTGTGTGTGGAAGTGTCGTTCATGGTGGGTGTTGGGCTTGGGGAGCGACTGGCGGCCTGAGCTACGAAGGGGTGTGAGGTGTTGAGACGCAATGTCTGAGGAGTTCAAGCGGATGATGCAGACATGAAGCTGAGAGTGCAAACGCAGCGGGGTGGCGTGGCCCACTGGAAGTCACGCCAAGTCGAACTAGACGATCGAGATGGGATCAGAGGGTCGCATATATTAGGTTGTGTTTGATAGAACGAGAGGATGATGGTCTGCGAATCGAAGTGCCGGATGGTGGACTGACTGATGAAATGCGTGTGTACGTGTATAGTGGCAGCACTGTACTGTATTGTGCAGTAAGATGCCGCGAGATGAAGCGAGCCAGGGTGTAGATGGAACTTGAAAAGGGGGAAGAGGCTGAAGTTTCAAGTGATAGTGATGGGGATGTATGAATGGATGGTGATGATGATGATGATGATGATGATGACGACGATGAAAAAGACTGACGCCTGCGTGGGCCAATGTGATTGGCAGGATGTCAAGGTGATGATGGTGTCCGGATTGCTATGTGCTATGTGCTGTGTGCTGTGTGCTGTGTTGTGTGTGTTGGTGTAACTGCGTACGTAGCCAAATGTGCCAAAATAGGATTTCAGGGTCTGTCTGGAAATGCCCACTTACGCAGCCATTATGTTAATTTCAGGTACACAAGTTTCATTATTCTAATTCGGCTTAACTTTTAACAAATTTCAGATACGTTGGATATCTTTGGACAGTTTGACATGGTACGCTTGCATCACCAGCACTACTCACACTAGATTACAACAACACAAAATCAACCTCGCCTTCAGCTAAACGAGTTGGTGTGGTCTGTCATCACAAACATGGTTCATCACCGCCGTCTCTCCACCCTGTCACCACTAACATGAACTTTTTTCGCGATACAGATGCCAATACCAATGCCTTTGACGATCCCAAAAACGATCCCACCGCTCCTTCACCCACCACTTCGCCATGCAAGAAGCAAAAATTCGATAACGTACTTCCTTCCACTTTGCAGCCTTTAGCTGCTGCTGATCATGATGCTGCACTTGCAAGCTTGCGCAAGCGCATGGCTGGCCCATCCTCTGCCAAAGCTGGCTTAGCAAAAGACCAGGATGAGATCAATAGAATCATTTACGACGTTTCCAAGGGTAGCAAGTTTTTTGAAAACGAGCGCAAAAAGGATGCACAGACCACCGAACGTATCAACGCTCTTCTTGCCAGGAGAGATCAAAAGTTGCTTCATCTTCCCTCTGGAAGTTCAGAGTGGCTCGCCATTCAGAGAAAGATCGACGACATGGCTACAAACCTCGAAAACACACGCGATCTGTCCAGGACCATTCTGCATACCGACATCGACATGTTTTACGCCGCTGTAGAGCTCGCCAGGGATCCTTCATTGAAAGGAAAATGTTTTGGCGTTGGTTCAGGCGTGCTGGTCACAGCATCGTATGAAGCAAGAAGAGGCTATGGTGTGCGCAGTGGTATGGCAACCTTTGTCGCAAAGGCCCTTTGCCCTCATCTCATCGTCGTCAAGAACGACATGCAGAGTTACGTAGCTGCCAGTCAGAAGGTCATGGCTGTGTTTGAGCAGTACGATGACAACCTTGCAAAAGCATCGCTCGATGAAGCGTATCTCGACGTCACCGATTACATTGAACAACATGGTGGTTCCATCGATCAAGTAGTACACCAACTCCGCGATCAGGTCCGCAGCGAAACCCAGCTCACCGTCAGTGTCGGTATCGCACCCAATACTATGCTTGCCAAGATCTCGAGCGATCGTAACAAGCCTGATGGCCAATTCCGCGTTCAGCCCAATCGCAAGGCTATCGTCGAATTCATGCGAAATCTACCCTGTCGCAACATCCCCGGTATTGGCCGTGTCAACGAGCGAATCCTGGAAAGTATGGGTGTCACGACGTGTGGTGAGATCTGGGCCAAAAGAGTCGACCTCTGGCTCGCGCTCGATGGAAAGATCGAATGGCTCATCAAGGCTCATCTCGGCATCGGCAACACCGTCGTAGAGCCGAGCAAGAGGGAGGAACGTAAAAGTGTGGGTCGCGAACACACCTTTAGTCCTACATCTGATACTCGAGCTCTTCTTGATCTACTCAAACAATCGGCGCAGCGAGTGCAGCAGGATCTCGAGCGACTCGAATTTAAAGCAAAGACCGTCACGCTCGTCGCCAAGCGCGATAATTTTCAGCGATTCTCGAGGGCAAAGACTTGCACCAGACTCATTTCCAAGGCCGAAGAGTTGTACGATATTGCCAGCTGTCTTCTAACGCAAGAAATTGAAAGAGAGGTGGGGCTGTCGTTAAGGTTGATCGGGGTGAGGGTGACACATCTGGTGGATATGCGTGGTGCAGCTGCGGGAGAGGAGAGATTGAGGAAGCTTTTTCAAGCCAGAGCGGCTAGCAGTGGTCAAGTTGGAGATCGGACCAAAACGGCGCAGGAATGGCAAGAGGAAGAAGAACAACAGCTGGCACTTGCGATCAAGCAATCGCTAGAAGGGGGACAACATGATCCGTTTCATGATGTTCATGATCTTAGTCAGGACGATGCAGCTATCGAATCTGGGGATCAAACAACAACGGCAACGGATTTAGTTGATCGGTCTGCAAGCAAGCAGGAGGAAGAAAGCGATCAATCAGCTACAACGATAGAAGCAGGTGAACCATCATTGACAACATCAGATGCAGATGATGCCGTACAATGTCCGATTTGCAATAAGCCTATTCATGGCTCAAACCATCAACTCAACGTTCACATCGATACATGTCTCAACCATCATGTTCACTCACTTGATCCTGCTTCATCCTCCTATAACCCATCATTGGTATCTCGAACAGACACTTCGAGTTCGTCAAAGCACAGAAAGCTCAAAGGTTCCCTTGACCACTTTTTTCTCCGTTCCAAGCCCTGAAAATGTACCCCACCTTTTCTCCTTTGTCTTCTCCATACTTCTTTTTTTTCTCTTTTTCTTTTTTTTTTTCTTTTTCTTTGTGAGCCGGTTTCCTCTACAACTCACTTTTGTTGTAGCTCCTTTTCTGGCCTCCATTCTACATCAATTTATATATCATATCACCTGTATCCACTAAAGTTAAAAAATAAATCGTTCCTTCTCTCTGACTGAACTCAGCATGCTCTCCTTTATGTTCCAAACGATCTCAGTGTGTCGAATGGGATCAATTCAGAGGTGTGTGCGCGTAAGTCAATGATTGTTTATTCATTCCAAAAATCGATCAACAGGAAACCATGTCGATGATGGTTGTGAACGAGATTCAACCTAGTGTGCGGGGGGAGGGGGGGGGGGGGGGGGGGTAAGGCGTGCCCGTGTGAAACCGAGAGGTCAATGTTATATCAAGGATACATGTATGTGTGTGTTGCGTTGCACTTAGGGCGATTAGTGGTGGTTGTTCTTGTGGTGACCTGTTGTATGTGCGAATGGGGAGAGAGAGGGAGAAAGAAGGGGAGAAGTGAAGGTCAGTACAATTGCCTTTTTTCGAGACTCGAAAACTGGATGTGCCCATTTGTATGAGGTGAAGCCAATAATTGAACAAGAGCGGTGTAATTGGGGGGCTCTTAGATGTGACGGAGCAGGCTTTAGGTGAAGTTTGGGTGGTGGTGTGGTAAAAGCCAGCGCGCGAAAGGGCACGATCCTGGTCGGGGTTTTTTTTTGGCGCTGGGTATGTTGCCGAATCTTGTGAAGACAACAACACCCTTTGTGTGATTGTTGTCGCTTCTGTATGTATGCATTCATTTGTCGACCCCTTTTCACTTATCT
Organism: Melanopsichium pennsylvanicum; assembly: GCA_900208305.1. Taxonomy (NCBI): domain Eukaryota; kingdom Fungi; phylum Basidiomycota; class Ustilaginomycetes; order Ustilaginales; genus Melanopsichium; species Melanopsichium pennsylvanicum. The sequence continues at coordinate 736,290 of OAPG01000007.1, forward strand.
ATGTCTTCTGCTCTGCACTGAACCGCCGTTATTAAGCTACGTATGCGGGAGAAAGAACTTACGCAAGTGAGTAGCGTAATCGATCGAGTAACCGATCAAGAACAAGGTGAAGAGGGTAGCGACAATGGGTTTGCCGGAAGCGTTTTTACCGTCAAAGTACCTAGCCTTGATACCACCTCCGCGTTTCTGTGGAGCATCACCTTTGGGCAAAGACTTGTAGAATCCAACAACGGATTCCATACGAGCAGAAGCACCACCGGGACCCTGTGCGGATTTGGGCGTGGCGATCTTGGGTGGGATAGGAAGGGTCGAGTTGGCGCGAACACCGTTCATGCGGAACGAAGGACCGGCAGTGGCACGAGCGATGGAGCGAGCAGCGAACAACATCGTGTACGTGATGTGTGTGAGTGTATGTGTGTGCGTGTAAGGTAGAGGATGGATGAGCGGTGATTGGAATGATGTTGAAATCACCCGACGACGACGACAAAGAGACGAACGCACTCACACACACACTACACACAATACTGACCAGACGCCTCAAAAGAGCCAAAGCCAAGTCTCTCTCTCTCTCTCTCTCTCTCTCTCTCTCTCTCTCTCTCTCTCTCTCTCTGTGGGATGTGATGGAATTGGACTCTGTCTTCCTTCCGTCGACCAAAGCCAGAAAATCCCACAAACGGTTCCGAGATCAAGCCAACCCACACACTCGCCCGCATGCTTCTCTCGCCTGCAAGATCTCACATTTTCGTCACCCGATCCTCATTCCTCCTTTTAGCGATTTTTTTTTCATAACTCCAAATTTTAAATTGCTCCCTATTCTGCCCGCACAACCATCACCTCGCCAGTGTATTCTGCATTCTCACCCTTTCAAAAAGCTGCTTTATGTTTTGCCTTTCCTTGTCAACAGCAGTAGCACATAATTCTCGCACGCCCCCATCCCAATTTATTTTACCTTTTTCTCCCGCAAAAGTATCAAGAATCGACTTAACAAATCATACGAAATTTTCGCTCTTCTTACTCTCTCATAACAAATTCTCAAACACACAAAATTTCTCTCTCACGTCTGCACTGCTGCTGGTTCCGACGCAAACAGAACCGATTGATGGGAACAAGACGCATAGGATCATGCTTCGATTTTTTGGGGGGGAAGGCGTGTGTGTGGTGAATACAATGTCGCTCGAATCGAAGCTGACCGAAACAGAAAGGAGAAAAAAAAAGGGGGGAAAGTGGGGAAGCTGGAGATATAGAGAGGCCGAGAGGTTTTGACGGATCACACCTCGAAAACAAAATGTCGAGAAGGGGAAAAGGTGCGACCCCGATCGTCGTGACGAGAGACTTAAGAGATTGCTCTGTTCTCACCGACCCAGAAGTCTTTGAGAGCGTGTCTATATAACTCTACACTTTAGTAGAGTGACTTCTTCTGAGTGCGGGCGAGGTGGGAAGCAAACTCGACGTAAGGAGTAGCGGGAGGAGCAATGTCCCTCCAAAGGTTGGGCGTAAGGAAGGCATAAGTCTTGGAGACAGCCTCAAACGTGGCCTTCAGGAAATTACCCATCGTGGCGGTCTGACCGGACGACTGAGTGTAGCAATCCTCGATACCGGCGAGCTGGAGCATGCGCTTGGAAGCAGGAGCGGCAACGATACCAGTACCACGGGGAGCAGGTACAAGTCGGCACATGACGGAAGCGGTCTTACCCGAAACCTTCATAGGTACAGTGTGGGGCTCACCAAGAGCGTTACCCCAGTATCCACGTCGAACAGGAATGGTAGAAAGCTTGGCAACAATGATGGCACCACGAATAGCAGTAGCCACTTCCTTTGCGCACTTGACACCCAAACCAAGGTGACCGTCAGAATCACCAACGGCAACGAAAGCCTTGAAGCGGGTACGCTGACCAGCACGCGTCTGCTTCTGAACAGGCATGATCTTCATAACCTCATCCTTGAGCTTGGGGAGCAAGAGGTCAATGATTTGGTACTCCTTGATGGGAAGCGAGAAAAGGTAGATCTCCTCGATCGACTTGATCTTGCCGTCCTTGACCAGTCGGCCAACAGAAGTGACGGGAACCCACTCCTCCTTCTCGCCATCACGACGACCACCACGACGAGGGCCACGACGGCCTCGTCCACCGCGGTCTCGTCCGAAACCGCCACGTCCACGGGGTGCGGGAGCAGCGTCAGCCATCTTAAATTCTAATTGAGGATTTTTGGGGAAAAAAGGTCAAGATGGAAATGGAACATGGAAACAAAAGTCAGTTGAAATGGTTCGAAGGGAGAAAAAGGGAAAGCAGGGAACCGAAAGCGCGATAGTTGGAAATTTCCACCGAGAGACAAATATGTGCAAGAACTTCTTGGGTCCAAGACACTGTTGACGGCCTAGTGGAGGCGAATACAGCCATACAACAAACACTTGCAAAATCTCCCAGTAAACGAACACGCGAATCTTCAAAGTATGATTCTCGAGACAGTCGCAAAGCAGCAGCAATGAATCTAGAGTCGGAAGACACAAATGTGCTGAACAGTGTGCGTCAAGACTTGGCCTACGATTGAATCTCGTTGGGTGTGCGGCTGGCTGGTATAGTCGAAGTTGGCTGGTCGAAATAGAAGTACGCGAGAAACGTCACGATGCAAGGCAGGATGAAATATGTTCGTTGATCCAGAAGATTTGCACCCAATGGCAGGACGCTCAAGATTCGCATCTTCAAGAACTTCGACCGTGAACTGGCACAGCGCACTTTTCCTATTTTAATTTCCTTGCTAAAGTGGGTGCGATGACCACAACAAGAATGGTCTTGCGATGGTGCCTTTGAGTTGGCTACAATGTAGCATGGGTAGAGCGGTGACGGTGGGGATATGATGATAGCCATGATGAAGCAACGGTCCTCTTACGCCAACGTCACGCCATTGTCGTTTTCGTCGTCCTCAGATTGTGCGTGTAAGTTGCAGGTGAGCTTCGTCGGGGGCGAATACTGCTGATTGGTGCTGGAGGTCGTATGTCGTTGTTGCACGAAAATCTGTCTCTGACTCTAAATGCGTGTATCAAAGCCGTTCCTGAGGCGTTGTTGACAAATATCAATCATGCTGAAAAGCTGGTTTTGGTGTCGATGGTACGCTCATGTTTGGCCAGGGTCGCTGTTGTTGGCACCCCATGTTTGTGATGCCAATGCTGCTGCCTTGTCACGTCTTTGCAAATACCAAATCCACCACCATCTCCCCATTTACTGATTCCTTGTCAAACATGGTCTTTGGTGCGAATCCCGGATCTATCGCGCCTCGAATCATTGCCGTTCCGTACGTTGAATGGTCTACTAACCTTAATATGTAAAGGTTGATGAACAGGGGAGTTTTGAGGTGATGCTTGATGGTGATGAGCAAAAGAACGGGCTTCGTGGTATCCACTGGAGCCTACCTCTGCACACATACACAGACATTGCACCGTCCTGCCTCACACTCCTTTTCTCGCAGCGTCGACACTCTCTCCCTGCCTGCCATTCAACTCAACAGCCTTCTTACCATACTTTGTAAAGCAGCACGGCGCGGCTGCTGCCGACCTTCCATCCTTGGTCTCCCTCTCTACCTGACACCCGCAACTTTAATCCAATCTCAATTCCAATTCAAGCCAGGTCTTCCAGACCCAGCCAGGCCCTTTTTAATGGTCGTGTCACGTGAACTGTTGGCCAAAACTGTAAAAACAAAAAAGGGGGAACGTTCATGGATAATTATCGACAGTGCAATAGGCGAGGTTGGATTCCCGTTGAATGTTCAAACATTTCCACGTCTTAACACTCTGCAAATTTTCTCAACTTGGCTCTCGGCTACAGGTGCAAGCTGCATCATCTCTTCGCTCACTGTATACGGTAAAGAGGCAACATCATTCCTTCAGCCCCTAGAAATTTGGAGCAGTGGTACCGTGCATACCATTCGACCTGTCTCTTTTCGACGGTATGCGATGCTTCCACAGTAGTACAGTTGTTGATGCGTGGAGGTGTGTAAGAGCGATTAGTGAAGAGACCGGACAAAGCGCATCCACTTGAGAACCACCTTTTCCGCCAACTGAAATCCTTCATAATTTCCTTGCTGTGTTGAAGTTTCATCCAAACCTTTATCTAGCCGCTTTGGGATCATAAAAATCTCTCTATGTCTCACGCCACAATCTGTACAACTTCTACTGACCCTCTGACCAATGCCTGCGAGTTCGGTATGAACGAGATGTTCCCACCGATGGCTTAGACGCACACCAGCAACACTTGGTGCATGCATGCCCGAGATGAGACCCTGACCATCGAGGCAAGGATGGAACGAACGTAGCAGTGGATCCTTGGATTGACACTGGTATCTCCATTCTCCCAGCCGTCGAAAGACATTGGTAGTACGACCTACTTTGAGGCAAATGTGGGTTAGCGTCGAGTGGTCTCGTAGCTCGTACATGTACAAATAGCCGAGTTCGGAACGGTCAATGTGCGACAGCGGTTTGGACATATGCTTGCGCAAGAGTGCTTGTGTATGATCTGTCAAACTTGTTGTTCCGAACCAGTCACTGAACTGGATAAAAGTCGATTGGTCGAAATGGGTGTGGTAGAAGCCAGGAGTCTTGTTGACTTCTGCGACATGTTGGTAGCAATACGTCTCATCAATGTCGTCTGCAAAATTGTCGGTCCTCTTTGGTGACTTTTCATCTTCTGAATCGCTCATGACCAGGGGCTCAGAGGAAGTGGTACCCTTGATCAGCCTCGCTGGTGCCGACGTTCCGCGATTTGTTCGCTTCGCCTCGTTCGAAGCGGATTGCCTTGCATCAAATAGCGGGCGCACTTTTCGGCTGCAGCGAGAGCCATCCTTTTTGATTCCCCAGCATTGCCCCTTGACCGGCGGACAGTCTGCGTTAGCTCGGGATCCGGCCGGTGTGAATGTTGTCGCACAGGAAGTCACGACCGTGCCGGGAAGCCTGGTAGCTTGCTTCCGAGGGGGCGTGACCACGCCGACTGACGAGCTCAAATCGACTCGAGAACTGCTGGCAACAGCTCGAGTGTGATACTCGTCTCGATTCTCCTTATCGTCACCTCGCCTAGGAGAGCTATGATGGGCCACGAAGTTGCTATCAGCCTGGAGTTTTTCTCGAGGGACAAGTTCCCACCGATACGACGGCTTCGAGGTCGGGCCAAGCTGGATGGAGGCGGGCTTGAGACTGGCCGGATGCTCGTTTGCGACTCGAACAAGAGATGGGAACGCATTAGGATAGGACATTGTTTGTATGCTCGGCATGCTTGGTGGTCTCGGCGGCAAGCGAGAAGGCTCGGCGTGATGGTGATAATCATCTTCACGCCCATGCAAAGGAAAATCAGGAGGCTGTATGTTCGTAACCGAAGGTCGAGGAAAAGAAGGAGTAGATCTGCTCGAGGACAATGATGTCGTGCCGGCCAGGTGGGCTAGGTAAGGTGGGAGAGACGATACCGCGACGTGGTTATGACTGGTGCGCTGCTGAGGCGGATGCAATGACGGTGGTGGAGATGGTAGCAAAGTTTTGCTCTTATTGTCCTCTAAAGATGGAGACGAGAGGCTCAGAGTGAGCTTGCGAAGCCGTTTGACGAGACCTAAATGGTGCTGATCGTTGGATCGAGTCTTGGAGGTCGACATATCGCTAGAACCGGTGCAACGCTCGTATCTGGGTCTCTTCAAAAAGGTCGGAGTTGGCCAAATTCTGTCGAGTTACATGCAAAAATCGAGCTTTTATCGACAAGGCAAGCGTCAATGGAGAGACACCCCCGTCGTCTGGGCTATCGTGATATACAGTATGTAGTAGAAAAGCACGGCGAGGAGCAAAGTATGAACAAGCTTTGTCAGTTGAACACCGCCAAAAGTAGAGCTGCATGCAGGTTTAGCTGCAGGGTCCAAGCGAGAGCAACATTGGTGGAGGCTGTGTCTTGTCGCAGCTCAACGCGGGCGTCAAGAGTGGATCATTGCAGTCGCGCTGTACCGTTGATAAATTCGTTTACTGTAAAGTACTTTAAATATCACCCTGCAAAAGAGCGCCAATCAGTAAATTTACTGTACAACCCCCGATTCGAGATGGTGGAGCAGGTGCTCTTCAGATTCAGTACCTATGCTGGCGATGTGCTGAGTGAAATTTCATTTGATGTGCAGTGCAGTCATGCGCCGTGTGGCAGAGACTGTAACCGGCTTGGACGAGCGTAAAGAGTTCAATCGGGATGAGAAAAATTTTAATTCCCGATTTCGATCGACTGCGGCAAGTTCGGCCGGTTTTGAAATTCGTCGAATGGCTTCAAACTAGAAAGAACACTCTGGGCTGTAGTCTCAGTGTGTCTGTGAAGGCGAGAAGCAAGGACTAATTGCCTGCCTGCGCAACTCTGTTCAACTTTAAGCAAGTGAGTGGTGAGTGTAAGTGTGTATGTGTGTGTGTGAGAGAGAGAGAGAGAGAGAGAGAGAGAGGAAGAGAGAGAGAAGCTTGGTCGCCATCGTCCAGTGTAGCTACTCCATCACTTTCTTCTTTTCCCCTCACACGCAAAAGTTCCGAGGTTTCGTTTCTCTACCTTTTTCTCCATTTTCTTTCATCATGTCTAAGGTCCCTGCCGCTCTCAACCCCACCGAGGAGGATATCTCGCTCCTCCTCGCCGCCCAAACCCACATCGGCACCAAGAACGCCGACAAGCAGATGGCTCCTTATATCTACAAGCGTCGTGCTGACGGTATTCACCTTCTCAACATTGGCAAGACCTGGGAGAAGATCGTCTTCGCCGCTCGTATTCTTGCTGCCATTGAGAACCCTGCCGACATTTGCGTCATCTCGGGTCGTCAGTACGGTCACCGTGCTGTTCTCAAGTTTGCCGCTCAGACTGGTGCTACCGCCATTGCTGGTCGATTCACTCCTGGTTCCTTCACCAACTACATCACCCGTTCGTTCAAAGAGCCCCGTGTGATTGTTGTCACCGACCCCCGCGTCGACCACCAGGCTATTCGCGAGGCTTCGTACGTCAACATCCCTTGCATCTCGTTCGCCGACTCGGACAGCCCTCTCAAGTTCGTCGATGTCGCCATCCCCGGTAATGTTCGTGGTCGTCACTCGGTCGGTCTTCTCTGGTGGTTGCTCTGCCGCACCGTTCTCCGTCTCAAGGGAGGTGACTTGAGCGTTATGCCCGACATGTTCTTCTACCGTGACCCTGAAGAGGTTGAGCGTGAGGCTCAGGAGGCTGCTGCCGCCGCTCAGGCCGCGAAGGAAACCGCTGAGGCTCCCGCTCCCGCTGACGCCGATGTCAACGCCGATGTTCCTCTCGCTGTTGCCGCCAACCTCGCCACTGAGACCGGCAACGTCGACTGGTCCGCCGATGGTGCCCAGGACTGGGCCGCTGACGGTGCCGCCGACCAGCCTACCAGCTCTTGGGAGTAAAATGTTTTCTCTCCTCTCACCTCCTCTTTTGTTGCACTTTTGAGTCGCGACCGGATGTTGAGCCGTATTCGGCAACCCGATCAAACACTTGCTCCCCTTTAAAAAAAAAGCCTCGAAAGCGAGGTCCAACATCTCATCCACCTGTTTTTTTTCGGTGGAGATGTTTCGGACTTCGGTCGTACTTTCAAGCGTTGTCTTGCCTCTGATGTGACGGCTCCCCAAGGGAGAATATCATGCGATATGCACCAGAGACCAATAGTCCGCGAATTTCAAACCACCCTACACACACCACATACAGTACATTACATGCAGTTTCGATGTGTGTCTTTTTGTGATAAAGAGTAAATTTTGAGCTTTGTGTCAGAATGAGGCCACAATCTTGCGAATGGATGTTTTTGGTTGGGTCAATACGCCAAATTCATCTTTTCTACTCTTATCACTGTCGTTGCGACGTCCTGTCAGTACGGTCGATAAGCATCACTATCATCATCAGCAACACCACACACACACACACATACACATCCATCATCATCATCTCCTCCTCCCTAATCCCCTCCCAGAATTCCGGCAATCACTTCCCTCTCTAACCACCACTTCCCCTTCTTCTGCACATGATCAGACAATATCGAGGCAAGTTATTAGAGTTTCGCCGTCATATAAAATGATACAAATCCTCAATACAGTACAGTACATGGACATGTCGTTCGCTAGATTGAATAGTTGCTCTGACTCGTAGGAGCATTGATAGGTAGATCGACAAATAACCCATCCAACCCGTCCAATGGTAAACCCAAATCGCTCAGTACATTATCAAAATTGGTTCCACCTGCTCCTGCTCCAAACCCTTGCATCCCTGCACCCATATTGCCACCACCATTTGGACTTGGAGCAACACCACCGACACTGTTCGAATGTCGATGCTGGTGGTGATTGTGTGGGGGAGCCATATTGTTGTTGCCCATATGAGCAGAGAGAGATGACGAACCTTGTTGCTGCTGGATCTGATAAGTGGGCGAAGTGGTGGTGGAGTACTGACCATTGCTGGTGGCTTGATGATGATGAGGCACAGGAGATTGATAATGATCTTTATGACTCCAACTACTACCGCCACCCCTTGCTGCTGCTGCAGGAGAAGTGCTGTTGTCTGCCACATTGGCACTGTCTCCAAACAGGCTGTCAGCAGAAGAGGAGGCACCTGTAGATTCTTGCATCCACAGCGGAAGCTGCAAAGTAGGATGATCGGCATTGTTCGACCCATCGCCACCAAGACCACCACCTAGGCTGTGGCTTCCCGAGAGCGTGTGAGGAGCGAGGAAGTGGTTCCAGATACCTCCATCCAGAACACCTCCGCCACCGTTGGAATTGCCGTTATGATTGGCGTAGTCGATGCCACTGATGCTTCCTCGATGAGAATACATGCCGCCCAAACCAGCTTTGGTGGGAGACATTGCACCCATCCCCGATGCCCCCAACCCACCAAACACACCGGCCACACCGACCGAAGGCGAGGAAATACCTGTCATCAACCACTTGGACCCATCTCCAAATCCAGGCGTTCTCGTACCTGTGCCATTACCGCCACCCATCCCATCCCCTCGACTCGCTCCATGAGTATCGGAATTATTGTTGCTGTTTCCTGTACCATCGCCATCACCCGATTGAGCATGACCATCTGCACCTTGCCTTGCCTCACCCTCGATCTGACCATGCTGATACTCCTGCAGCAACTTGTACAGTAGACTGATGCCCGAGTCGCTCGGACCTCCCGTTTTGATCTCTGCCGGAGTAATCGCACCTGGCCTAGTCGCTTCGGCACCCAACGCCGCATACAGCCCAATGGCAGGACTCAGATCCGCAATCTTCTTCCAGACTTGAGCCAACAAGATCCTAATCACCCTTGCATACTTCCCTGCCGGCACCTCTGCCAACCTACCAGCCAGCCTCTCCGCATTGCTGAAGATGCCATATGTATCCACCTGTCTTGGGAAAAGCCTTGCGATCTTGATGAGAAAAACGCAAGCAAACGCGGCGGTGACGTGCGTATAGTGCGGTGCCCATCCCAACATTTCTCGATACTCGTTACCGTTGACCGAGATGCTAAGGCAAGTGTCTGCTGCGCGAGTGGCTTGGATGATCAACTCTTTCTGTTCAGGACCCATACTTTCAGCGTCGTTCGCGTCCCTAATCCCACGTAACGCTGTGCAAGAAAGGTAGAGTTCGGTGGAAGCACACTGAAGAATCAAGGATTGTTGAAAGAAGGAATCTTGACCATAACCACGCGTATCAAAGTCGGACGACCAGTACTGATGCCATTCGTTCAACTCTTCTGTCACCTTTCGCATCTTGGTGAGCATACGCGAGTCCACGGGTTGGTCGTAAGGCGCCATTGCATCGTAATGCGTTTCGCGGATGATGAGCAGTTCGAGGGTGCTGATGAACCTGGCATCTGTTTTGACCGTAAGTGGGTAGGTGAGCGAGAGAAACGCTCGACAATTCCTCACATAGTGCTTGGAAAGCATCGCGGGTCGACCGGCTCCGTACGAGGCTTGATGATCAAAGAGAAACAGGAAGAACCAGAGACGCGAGCCTCGAGCGAGGTCCTTGAGTTCGTCAAGTTGGCGCTTGGCCGCTCTGTCCGTATTGGCGTTTGCGGCAGCGACAGCGGCGTTGGCGTTTGCGGGGATCGAAACTTTACCTTCAGCACTCTCTCCCCCTACGGAATTCGCATCCGTCGGACTGCCCGTGTAATTACTGCTTGCCGGTGGGCTGTTGTGGTAGAAAGTCAAATGCTTCGGAGGAGGCGGAGGCTGAGGATGCTTGATGTACCCACGCGGCGGCACTGCACTCATCAGCTTTTGAAAGCTTCGATCCAACCCCAATTCTTGCGCCATCCTGATGGACAAACCAAGCGGTAACCATCCATTCTCACTATATGCTGCGAGCAACACCATCGCCTGTACTGCGGCTTTTCCTGCCACCGGGGTGAACATCGTGTCCTTCGCATTCCGTTTCGCTTGAGCCATGCAAGTCTGATACAATCTACTTGGAGACTTGCCTCCGCACTCGACTTTGGCACCAATGGCGAGCATGACGTTGAACAGGAAGTAGGACGTGGTGCGGACATGATGGTAAGCCTCTTCGGTGGTCATAGATTCGTCTTCGAGATGGAAGATGGAGATGAATTTGGGAACGCCCCTCTGGAACATCTCGAACAGACGCGTTGCGTCCGTTTCGTTGACAAGGCCCAGGGTAACCAGGTCGCCCGGGGCAGACGTGATGAGTCCGGGTGCTTCCATTCGCCCAGATCGCCGGCTGCCGCCCTCCGAAGTGTTGGCTGCGGAAGGGGACAAACCGGAGGTAGCATTATTGCTACCGACATTGGCCGAAGCAGATGCAACAGCGTTCGATCCCGCGCCAAGCTTTGAATCAGCACCGGCGCCAGCGTTAGAACTTGGCGAGTCGGCATTATTTGTATCGTGCCGACTTCTCTTGCGCGGCGATGCGCCGCTATCGACGGAATCTCCATCTGCTGAATCGAGAGCAGTACGCTTGCCACCTTCATCAACAACCAGAAGCGTGGGCGTACCTGCATCGCCCGGAGCAGCTTGGACCTTACCATCTCCTTCGCCCATCTTTTCATCGCCGGAATCGTTACTTGTATGACCCTCACTCTCTTCCGCTGCTGCCGCGGCCGCGGCATCAGCCAGTCCACGCAAGGCTTCGATGGGGGCACTTAGCTGATCGTTGCTGATATCCGTCTCGCGAGAATCAGTGGCATCATTGGCTACTGCGGCGTCAGAGGGGGTAAGGTTTGCCTCGACGCTGTGAGTGTGGCTGTTGGCTCTGTCGGAGGATGTCCACCGACGCCGACTGGAGTGCGGAGGCGGATAATTCGGTGCCGAAGAGGTCGGAGTCCAGCCAGAGCCAGCCCCCGCAGATGTAGGTGCGTCGGATGGGGAGCAAGAAGAGCCAAGCAGATTGGTATTGGTACTATTTTGCTGCCATGACCGAGAGATTCGGCCTCGTTCGCCTTGCTCGAATCCGGGCCTGGAGACACTTTGTCGCCGCGAGGGATCATCAATGGAAGGGGATGAGGTGGAAGCTTTCATATCAGCGTCCCATACGTTTGTGGGTCGCAAAGCACCATCAAACTGTCCCATCTGTGATGGCTGCGGCTGTAGTAAAGAGTCTTCTGGCTTCGTTGGTGATTGACCATAGGCAGACTGAAATGGAGGTTGCTGCAAAAGATAGCCTGGCGCAGCATGCACCGGCATTGATCCGGCGCCGCTCGAATCGTTGAGACCAACAACGTTGCTGTTGCTTTCAAGTGATCTGGATGAGTGCGAATAAGAGGGACGTTGTTGAGGAAGAGGCACCGTATTTATTCCACCGCCATCGTGGTGATACCTAGGCAGACCCTCTGTCGAAGGCGGGATGGCAGACCTATGATGCTGTGGAAGTTTGCCATAGGGAAGCTGTTGCTGTTGCTGTTGCTGTTGCTGTTGCTGTTGCTGTTGCTGTTGCTGTTGCTGTTGCTGTTGCTGTTGCTGTTGCTGTTGCTGTTGCTGTTGCTGTTGCTGTTGCTGTTGCTGTTGCTGTTGCTGTTGCTGTTGCTGTTGCTGTTGCTGTTGCTGTTGCTGTTGCTGTTGCTGTTGCTGCAGTGGTGGAGCACCACGCTGAGGCTGGGAATAGTAATGATGATCCGGTCTGGAATGTCTGGAAGGGTGAGTAGAAGCTATCGAGGCAGCCGGAGAATGTTGCAGCGGTGGTGGAGGAACAGGCTGAGCCGGCTGTGATGGGGCAGTGATAGCATTGGTGTTGGCCTTGATGCTGGCAACTAGCTCTGAAATCATGCTCTGCATACCCGACATCTGAGCTTCGAGTGCACGTATCCGATCCGAGCTCGCACCGGCATCTTGCGTACCAGAGGCGGAAGACGATGTATCTTTAGGTGGTTTCTCAAAGATGCATTCGATGCCAACTTGGCGGCAGCGACGACAAGGTGGGTTTTCAGGACCATCGCAACGAGCCTTTTGCTTGCGACAGGCGTTACAGGCTCGATGGACGCGGGATATGGTTTTGTAGATCTTGAGCTCTTCTTTCCCAGTGTTGGACTTAGGATCGATGTCAGCATCCTTTGAGTCCGTCTTGCTGGAAGACGCCTGAGCGCGGGAGCCAGAGGGATCCGACTCGGAGGTGAAAGCTCGTCTCGAGGCCGAGTCACGGGAAGCAGCAGCGTTGTTGCTCATGGTGATGATTTAGATGAGACACGCCGTGTCGGTGGCAGAGTCGCGCGGGGATTGTGATTGGATGGGAGGTAGACTGTCTAAAGTCGATGTATAGCGAGACCGTGCGAGAGCAACAGGGCGGCAGGCGGGCAAGGATATGCTACAAGAGGAGGAGAAAGAATCGGCTTGCGAACATAATGAATGTCCCACGGTCGAAAGGATTGCAGATTTTGAATGCTTGGTGGCCAAATTAGGGGTAGTATTCCCGCGGGTCGTTTCGCAGAAAGGCAACCATAAGTCGGGATTGTGAATGAACAGCTTTTGTTGAGCGAAACCCACTGTCAAGAGTAACGACGGGCTGGTCTACGAGCTCGTCTGAGGGTTGAGCTTACTGTATATCTGGTGAATGGTAGGGTAAGGTGGATGCAAAGATGGTAGTTGAAGCGGAGGTCCAACTTGACAAAGGCGGGGACGAGGACGAGGGAGGGTAGCACGGCCAAACGTCCGAGTGTGCGGTTCGGTAAGACCGACAATAGGCCGAAATTGGATGTTCGGAAGCGAGAGATTGTGTCGCACCGCTGTGAAGTAAAAATGCCTTACTTGATTTCGTGTGCGATGAACGGAATCAAAACTCGTCAAAGTATATTGTAAGTCAGAACGGATGAGCATGCATACGTACTGTCAATTATGTGTCCGGGGAAGCCGACCGCCCAAACGAGGGGTTGAAAGGGTTGTTTGTTTTGACTCGTGGGCTCCATGCACGGAGTGCGGTCCGGCTGCTCCGCGTTTTCAGTCACACACCTTTTTTTGATTTTTGGGTTCCAGTTTTCTCTCGCGCGGATTGACTCAATTGCGATCTACCGATTTTACATTTTAGAACTCCCCCGATAGAAGATGGGGCAACGCTCTAAATTACTGTAACGCGCGGACCCGATGAGATGTCGGTTGGGTGCATGGAGCAACCAACAAGTCAACGATTTGACTCGAAAGTCACCCTCTGAACCCTGAACTTCAACCTTGAGTCAATACCCGACGTCTCTGTCTCGCCGACACCATCTCTCCACACGTACTCTATTTGCTTGGTTCTGGACACGACGTGAATTCAATTACAACAACAACAACACTAACAACAGCAGCAGCAGCAATAGCGATTATGGCTTCTCAATTCATCAACTGGATCAAGTCTCCTGCTGGTCGCCAGTACTTTTTCGTAAGTCAATCTCCTCCATCTCTCTCTCTCCCTTTCTCTCTCTCTCTCTCACACACACACACACACACACACACACACACACACACACACATCAACGAATCACGCACTGCGCATTATAGGTCGCTAAAATATCATCGTTATTCTCTCTCAACCTCTTGTCTTTTTTTTATTTCGATCCTTTCCCTGTTGGGAATAAAGTCAACGCATTTCTGGGGACCAGTTGCCAACTGGGGCTTACCTCTTGCAGCCATCGCGGATTTATCCAAGGATGAAGAGATGATTTCGGGTACTATGAGCACCGCATTGTGTGCGTACTCTTCCGTCTTTATGAGGTTTGCTTGGAGAGTTCAACCAAGAAACTACCTCCTTTTCGCTTGCCATGCCACAAACGCCGGTGCACAAGCAGTTCAGCTCATGAGATTCGTCGTAAGTACACACGCCTTATACAATGACAATACCAATGCCAAAACAAAACAAAATGTAAAGCTCACCGACTCACTCACTTTCATTCATCTTTGCACGGGATGAATTTACAGAACTATCACAACTTTGGAGGAAAGGAAAGGAAATCAGCTCTACCCACTCCTCAGATCGCATCAGCATAAACGAAGAAGCCATCATAGTCGCTACTTTCAGCTTTTTTCTTATCCAAATCACACACACACACACACACACACACACACACACACACACACACACACACACACACAGAAACACACACAGAAACACAACACTGCACGCTTTGTAAAATCACGGCGATTCTTTCTTTACTTTCTCTATGTACAATATTTTACCTCTCTCTCTCTCTCTCTCTCTCTCTCTCTCTCTCTCTTCCCTTCTGCCACACAAAACCTCCACCATCGTCACAAGTTGGCACAAGATCGACAACACTTTAAACCGTCTCGCTCAACAGTTCCGTCGTCGAGAACGGAAAATCCATTGAAATCGATTCGCACAGCCAATTTTACGTATTCCAAATTGCTTGAAAATGGATTATTTCCATCCAAAGATCATTGTTAAAGGTCTAACTTGGCTACTGTTGCGAAAAAAAAAAAAAAGAAGAAAAAAAAACCTTAACATTTATCACTTTCAGCCTTGGCAATGTAATCAACCAACGAAACAATGTACTTTTCGGCAATGGCGCTAAAGTACCATTCGTGTTCGGCATTGTGTGCGGCAACCACATTGTGCGCAATCTCGTGCGCAACGCTAAAGTAGGTCGAAACGAGCGCATCCGCCATCTTGCCTTGCTTGACCAACTCATCATGCCATGCCAAATAGTATCGGAAGTTGAGATAGATCGAACCCGCCCGATTGAAAGCGATGGCCGGTCCCGCCGTATCGCAAAACACATACATGCTCCGTGGATCCAGTCCAAAGATGCTTCCAACCGGCTTGTAGATCCGATTGATCAATCGTTCCAAGGCTGCTGCGTTGGCTTGCAGCATCGAAGCCGCGTCCAACGAAGGGTGAAGAAACACCTTCATCCCGCACACCTCTCCAGCCAATTTGAGATCAGTCTCGACTCCTTGGTCGCAGTACGAGTTGGAGGCCTCTTTGATTTGAGTTTGACGCGCCTCGCTCTTGATCGTTGACGAAGCGTCGGGTCGCGATGCACGAATGGCCTTGAGTACGTTGTTGTGGATGGACGACAGAGGCGTGACTTCGCTGGTGGGCGCTGTCGCAGCTGGCGTGGTGCCCGAAGAAGCAAATGCGCCCAAGTGTCGATCCTCGTCCGATCGACCGGCAGCCGCGATTCCGGCCGACTCTGCTGGCCAGTCCGAGCCACGACGCTCGATCGAGCTGGTCCCGTCAGCTAGTGAGCTCCGCTGCTTAACACCGGCTTGAAGAAACTTGTTGCGGAAGCCGGAAAAGAATCCAGACCCGGCGTTGCTGCTGCCGCCCCGGGCTGGTGCATCAAAGGTAGAAGCAGAGTCGTTCGTGTATTGGGACAAAGCGGACGATGCCTCTTTGTTCCTGCGCGGGTAGTCAGTGCTGAGCATGTCGTTTGTGGTGCGCTCTACGTGAGCATCGCTGTGACTTCGAAGAGCCTGGTCGACATAAGCTGGATTCGCATCGGGGAAGACGCTCAACACTTGCTTTCTCCAGTCGGCAATCTTGGCTTCGGTAGCCTTCTCTTCTGCGACACGCTCTTCCGCCTTGAGTCGTTCTTCGCGCATCTTGGCCTCGGCAGCCTCTCGCTCGGCCTTGCGCTGGGATAAGATTTTGTCGACGTGGAAGCCGCGACGCTTCAGATTGCGCAGCGAGGTGGAAAGCAGCGTCATGTAGAGCAGCACCTCCTGCAACCTTTGCTTGGTGAGCAGGTACTTGCTGAGCGACGTAGCGACCTCGAAGAAGTCAACTTCCATCGACGAAGAGAGGTGCAAGATGAGCTTGGAGCCGCGCATCGATGCGGTGGCAGTGCACTTCTGAACATTCTGCTCGTGCACGCGATCGTAGCGCAGCGTGCGGACGAGGCGAAGACCAGCGCCATCAATCTCTTCCACCTCGAGTGAGCCTCTGAGCCATTCAGCATCCTTGCGGATTTCGGATCGGGATGATTGCCGCTTTTCGAACAGGAAGAGGGGCGTGCGCTCCAGGACGAGCGCCTTGATCTCGCGAGCGCGCTGTGTGTTGGTCACCACACGACCTTCCACCTGATAGCGCTCTTCGACGAGCGAGCTTAATCGTGGTGAGCCTAGCTTGCCGTACAGCCCCTCCTGTAGCAAGTCCTCGTGGGGAGCGTAGAAG
This sequence comes from Melanopsichium pennsylvanicum, assembly GCA_900208305.1. Taxonomy (NCBI): domain Eukaryota; kingdom Fungi; phylum Basidiomycota; class Ustilaginomycetes; order Ustilaginales; genus Melanopsichium; species Melanopsichium pennsylvanicum. The sequence goes on from OAPG01000007.1 coordinate 752,875, forward strand.
AGCGAAGAAGCAAAAAGCATATGCGAGTTGGCGTCGTCGACAATCACGACATCCGCTGGCTTCTTGAGGGCGTACACCAGCGTGCCCGTATCGTCCGACTCTTCGTCCTGGTCGTCATCATCGTCTAACAAATGGCCTGTTCGCTGAGCTTTCGAACTACCCTCGCTGATTCGCTTCGAGCCGAGCAAGAAGGGGGAGCGCGCCATCTGGTTGCGCAGGGGGCTGCGGATTCGGCTCCAGTTGGTGGCGATCTGGCGGAGGATACCAAGATAAGCATCAGCACTGCCGGCCAAGTGGTAGAAGCGCTGCGGCTCGCTCACCAGACGCTCGGCAACCTCCTCAATACTGGGCTCGTTTCGCACACCGCAGTTCTTCAGGAAAGCACCAGCGACCGAACCAAAGTCGCAGTAGAAAAAGACATCTCTGAATTGAACGTCCGAAGTCGAGCTGCCAAAGTAGCAGTTGGACGGCGCCACCAAGACTATTTCGCTGGCAGCGCCATTTTTGTTTGCTTCGGCCACGGCCACCCTCTTGTTCCGACACACTGGGATGAACTCGGCGCCGCGCAGTTGGGCGAAATCGTCAAGGCTGAACTCTGGAACGGTGGCGAGATACTCGAAGATTTTGCGCGCTACGGCCTTGTCCTTGGTCGGCGAGTTGACGAGCTTTCCAATGAGCTGCGGAGCTGTGGGATTGGAGCGCAGACCCAGCTTAGGAAGGTCAGCCAGATTCATCTCCGGACCAGCCACAGGGAAGCCCATGACTGCGGACTCTGTGTTGGTGAAGACTTCGGTCGGTTTGCGTAACGCCATCTTGTTCTCGTTGGGTAGACGTGCGGGCACGAATGCATGCTTTTCAGCACGATAGATGGTGTACTGGTTGGCATAGTGAGCATGGAACTTGTCGAAGAAAAACGCGAGCGCTTTCGAGCGCAAAGCGTCGTTGGAAGTGGTTGAAGCCAGCTCAAGGATGGTCTCCATCGGCGGATAGCGCCGCAGACCCAGGTCGAAGACGAAGCGAGCTTCTTCTGATGACGGTTTCCACTGCTTGTCAGTCCAGTCGAGCACGGGCAATTCTAGTGCTTTGAGGGCCTCTGTGGGCTCGTAGAGATCCGACGCGCGATGTCGAATGATCCTTGGCTTTCCATCTTCCTTGAGAGGGCCGACTTCGCCATGTTTGGGAAAGATGGCGGTCTTTTTGAGCCGCTCCTTTTCCAGATCGGAGAGCGTTTCCTTGTTAGAGGCGAGGTAAGAGACCAAGTCGACGTGGGACCATCCACCGCCTGCGACGAGACGGTTGAAGATCATCTGAAGTTCCACGTGCCGACGCACGCCAAGCGCGACGAGCACTTTTTCCAGATTGCCCTTCACTTGCGCCGAGGGAAGCTCAACGATGGGCAGATCCGGGAAGAGCGAGACATTGGAAAAGTATGCGTCGTTCGGCTTCTGCATCTGCAAGCGGGTGGGAATGCAAGTGATGGCGGCCAACAACTGAGTGATCTCGTCGTGCTGTGATGCTGGCAATGCGAACCAGGCTCGCGAGAGAGTCAAGAGCACCTTTTCAGCAAAAACGGGTGAAGTGTGGATGTCGGTGTCGGCGATCGTTGTCGAGCCGGATGGTGGTAATTGCATGCTGAGCTGGACGAGGTTCTTGAGCCAGGCAGATACCGTGAGCTCCGACCAGCCAAAGACACGAGACAAGTCATTGGTTGTGAAAGACCTGGACACCTCGTATGATAGACAGGCATCTGGTAGCGGCACATCGGTCGGTAGCCGAGACGTGTTGAGGTAGTACCTGACTACACTCAGGGGCTGAATCTTTTCGGGAAGAGTGGGATCTTTGGGGTCGGCGATGGTGAGCATCGCATTGTTGAGAAGCTTTGACCGCAAGCTGACGTCGTAAGAAGGATGCGCAGCGACACTGACCCACCACTTGAGACAGGCAACCATCTCGGCAGGGGTCAGAGCGCGTGACGACAATTCCTGAAACACGTCGTCCATGGTAATGTCTTGGACCAGATTGCGTGAGCGGACCTCACGCACAAAGTCGGGCGCCTGCTCGACATGATCGGGAGGGATGACGGCGAGATCCTTGATGAAGTCCGAAAGAAGCGCATTAGGAATGCGGATAGCAGCAGAATGCTTGACGCCGCGTGTCGACATGAGCGAGACGGTGTTCTGGCGAGCTGCACCGAAGAACGAGGTGAGGAAGAGCGAAGATACGCGCGACGATGGCGAAGAGGCACGGAAGGTGAAGAAGCGCATGAGATGAAGCGCACGATCCTTGAGTGGTTTGGCTAGCGCGTCGTCGTCTTTGGTTGGACGCTTGTCGCCAAAGGTATTGGTCCACAGACGGCCGATGTCGGTGAGCTCGTTCTCATAGACAGCACGAGCGACATAGCCTCCCATGGAAAGCAACTCGGAATTCCATTGAGCACAGTACCTGTCGACAAAGTCGAGAGACTCACGCTCGACAGTGGGGATGAAGCGAGCGGCGATGTGTCCGCTAAATCCGGTGGTCTGATGTGTTCGGAATCCGATGAAGGCATGGCCTTGATCTTGGAGGCGTGGCATGAGCCCCGAGAAGATCTGACGAACGCCTTTATCGAGGGCAGCGGCCGAGGAGGTGATAGATACGGACGCATCGGCGGCTTCGGACTCGTCTGGAAAGCTCGCATCGTACTCCTGCTTTCCTGTGAAGATGAGATGGAAGGCGGTGAGTCTGGGTGGTGGTTTCTTGGTGCTACGTTCGATCTCTCTTTCGAAGGACTTGTCGGCGGAGACGCTGACGTTGGCGGTGGCAATACGCAGATGAATTGAAGCCGAGACCGAGGTGAGGGAAGCTGCGCTGGAGTTGAGTCTGCGTTTATCTGCCTCTTGTGCAGCTTCTGCTTCGCTGCGTCTTTGAATTTCTCGCTCGCGCTGCTTCTCCTTGTCTTGTGCGGATGAAGAGCCAAAACCGAAAGCGCTTTGGAGCATCGAGGTGAGGCCACCTCCTGCAGTCTTGCCGAGAGCTGATGCAAGCGACTGTTTGGACCTGGGCTTGTCCTTCTCTGCTGCATCGATGACGAGCTGAAGTGCGTGTACGTCGATCTGGACGGCGGTGGATTCGAGGTCGCGTACACACATGATGCGTCCGGGACTGTACGCATTAAGATGAGCGGGCATGGTCATTGTTTTGGGCAGAGCAAGCTTCTTGTCGAGCTTGCAGAGGAGGTGGTCATCCCAGTAAAGACGGATGCATTTGATGTTTGTAGTGAATGTCAATGATGTAGCAAGGAATTTGGCGAGCGCCATGGGAGAGTCGGGAAAGGGAGCAGGTTCACGAAGAGCCATGAAGAAGGTGGTCCAGGGTTTGCCAGAGGGAGAGTTTTGGCGGTTAACATTGTTTGCACGCTTTGTGAAGAGGGCATCGGCTTTCCAAAAGAAGCCCATGAGGTCGTCTCCAGAAGACACGATGGGTTCCTCGCAAATGCTAAAAAGAGAGTAGAAGCCAACACCGAAAGCACCTATGCGATCTGGGTCCGGGTTGCCCTCTGCTATTCTACGCAAGCGCGACCAATCGTCGTTGCCAAAAGGTTTGCCATCATTACGAAACACCCAGTTACTGAGTTTCGCCTTGAAGTCGGGGAGTGGTGGTGCGGAGAAGCTGGGAGCATGAGTGTTGGAGGTTGGTGATGCAGACTGAGAGCTCTGTGATTCGAAACGAAGCTCGCAATGCATTGCACCAGCATCGTCGGCGTTTTGAAGAAGCTCGCGAAATACGGTGAATTCAGCGGCGTACCTGGCGAGGATTTTATCGATGAGTGCTCGCTGGTTGACGGTGATTGCCTCCTCTTGGCGTGCATCGTCCATGAGTGCCTTGCGGGCAAGCTCACCCGCGGATGTAGATGTCATGATGGCTCAATGACAGGCGCTGATGTAGCGCAGATTGATGAGAACCAATGAACAAGTCAACGGATAGGTGTGTTAATGGTGATGAAAGACCTTTGGATCAATGATGCGATAGCACAGCCATGTTGAAGAGGAAAGCCTCAGTACAGAAACAGTCGTGGATCCAAACACTCACAACTGTCGAGAGGACCCTGCAGGCGCGTACAGTGGCGCTAAGTCACTGCTTACTTAAGCCAAGGCTTAGCTCACAAGTACATGATGGAGGCAATTCAAGGTTTGTTAGATCGTCTGAAAAATAGGTAATTTAAATCTCAATTTCTCTTTCGATCCGATTTGGCTTTGGTGTGCGGCTCATAGGTATTATTCTGTGATTCCGTCGGTCGGTCGGTTTGACGTGTCGCGGCGGTCGAGCCAAAACGTCATTTTAAATTGTGATTTACGAGTAAAATTACTTTGAGTTGGTGGTATTAAATCATATGAGCTGAACGGCACCGCCTTGACAACAGACCTTTGTTTAGAAAACAGACCTTTGTTTAGAATGCTCCAAAGTTGCGAGGCTGTGTTGAGGTTCAAAATTGAATTCAAATAGTGTGAGTGGCACGAGGTACAGAAAAAACATCGAGTCGCAACACATACAAACATGTATGACACAAACATGTGTGACACAAAAAATAGCTGTGCACTTGACTAACTGCATAAACTGTGCCATTCTGAGATAGTCCTCACGGCCTCAACACCAAACACAAACACCTCTGCTGTAGAGTCAACCGTATGAGCCAGAACAAGTAGGGTGACTAATTTACTGTAACTGTACATTCACAGTACTGATCCTGCTGCATCACTGTGCTGTACACTAAGTAAATTTTATTCTTGCCACATTCTTACTTTTCATCACAACAACAACCACTCACACATTGTCTCTCTTTCGTCATCGTTAACATCACCATCATCAACAACACCATCATCCCACATCCCACATCCTTTAGCCTGTTCATTCGATACATCCTTTTCCATAACAACACGATTCGCCTCGGTCCCTTACATATAACTATTACCGAATAGTCTGTCTGCTCTTTTTTTTTTAGCTTAGCAGCATAATCTTCATCTGCCCTCGACATCTGACAACTGAATCGACATCTGACATCTGTCAGCTCAACACTCCTCTTTCACCACTAGCACCAACACATCCTCTCTCACCCAAAGCCAAAATACACGAATGTCATCCACACAATACACAGAGTCAACATCAGCAGCCCAGCCGCCAACTACAACACATGCCGCTGCGCCAACCGCTGATCAGCTACCCGCCTTCACCAATCCCACCTCGCACGAAAACAATCCTTATACCTCGTCCAGATCTAACATCACTCAGCGACCTATCAAACGCACTACAATCCTTTCCGAGCCCGACATGCTCGAAAAGGGTCAAGCTGACTCTTCCAATCAAGCTTCCTCCGCGCTCTCTTCCACCAATTCTTCCTCCGACCCTGCTTCATCAACTATCAAGCGAGGCATGGACCGTGACCAGTCATCCGTTCGCGAAGGCCTTGGTGGCCCTTTTGCCGGCCCACCTCGTAGAGCTACCATGGAGTCCAGGAATACCATTCGTCGCTCCTTTACCGAGCTCTTCCATCCAGAACACAGGCTCGCTGAGCCGCCCAACACCATTGCAAGTCTCAAAAATATCGTCTTCGGCTCCTTTCTCAATATCCTTTTGATCTTAATCCCCGTTTCCTGGGCGCTTCACTTTGCTCTCGATCAGAGCCAGTTCAAGAACGGCATCGTGGTTTTCGTCACGTCTTTCCTCGCCATCATGCCATTAGCCACCATGCTTTCTCAAGCTACCGAGGAACTCTCTCTGCGTGTTGGTGAGACCATCGGAGGTCTCATCAACGCTTCGCTCGGCAATGCGGTCGAGTTGATTGTCGCCATCGTCTCGTTGTTTCAGTGCGAGTTGATCATCACTCAGACTTCGCTTCTTGGTTCCATCCTTTCCAATTTGTTGCTCGTTCTCGGCACTTGCTTCTTTGCCGGTGGTTTGCGTGTCAAGGAGCAAGTGTTTCTCTCGGCGCCAGCGCAGCTCAACACGTCGTTGCTCATGATGGCTGTCATTTCGCTCGTCATTCCTTCTGCTTTCCATGCTGTGCTCGGCGGCATCCCTGACGGCACGGAGCGTGGCGATATCCTCAAGTTTAGTCGTGGTGTTTCGGTGTTGCTGCTTCTCATTTACTTTGGCTTCCTCTTCTTCAGTCTTCGATCGCACAAGGAGTTTTTTGAGGATGACAACAGCCAAAATGAAGAGGAAGAACCTCAAATGAACATGACTGCGGTCATCATCTCGCTCGTTGTGGTTACGACGTTGGTGGGTGTCACTTCAGAGTGGTTGGTGGATTCGATCAATGTGGTTGTCTCAACCGGCGGAATCTCTCGTACTTGGATCGGTTTGATCTTACTTCCCATTGCGAGTAACGCTACCGAGCATTTGGCTGCTGTTATCTTTGCGTGGAAGAATAAGATTCAGATGGCCAGTTCGATTGCTATTGGTTCTTCGATTCAGATTGCGCTGTTTGTAATTCCGTTGTTGGTCATCATTGCATGGATTGGAGATAAACCGCTCACTTTGCTGTTTGATCCATTTGCCACCATCCTTTTGTTCTTGACGGTTTTGATTGTGAATTTTGCGATCGCAGATAATCGTTCGAATTACTTGGAAGGTTTTGTACTCATCATGGTGTACCTCATTGTAGCTTTAACGGTGTGGTTTGTTCCTGATAACCTTGCCGATGCTCTCTTCTCCGACGAGTACTGTCATGCTCAATAGATATAACAACATGATTCGTTTTCGTGCTAATAAGGTTCGAAGTTTCAACAAGCTGTAAATCTATCCATTGCTCTTAGACTTTGATATCGCATTGCTCTCCCCCTTTCTGTCCTTAAGTGGGTTTTGGGTTAAAATGATTTACTAATACTCTCTTTCGTTTGCTGCATATGGAATACTTGATTTGGCTATCAGTAAGGTCGTAGCCTTGGCATGACGGGCTGATTCAATCAACCCCTTTGAGTTGGTACCGGTGCTGTACCTGAGGTTTTAATTGTGAACACACAAACTCTATCAAAGCAGAGCTAAAACCAAGCTGTCAAATATATATCCGATGAGAGAACATATAACTCGATATATTGTCTTGATCAAGGTTAGAATACACATACAGTGACAAAGAGAGGCTTAGGGTCTAAGGCTTTCGGTTGTTTCGGACTTGAAGGCTTACCCAAAAAATAATGCCGCGTTTCTTTCCCCGCAATTATTTCAAACAAGAGCAATTTTTCTTTTTTGTCTTGGCAGGCATAGAGAGTTGGCCCGTGTCAACACCCAACCGGCTACTGTAAATTTAATTGACTGTATTGTAATATGGTAATGTTGATTCTTGTTCCTAATGCTTGTCCTCTCTCTCTCTCTCTCTCTCTCTCTCTCTCTCTCTCTCTCTCTCTCTCTCTCTTTACTTTTCACCTACATCCATCCAATCTCGGGTCTACCTCGTTCTCGCGCAGAAGAAAATCTTTCAACCATGTCAAATGATCTTGAAACAGCTACTACTACTACCACCACCACCGCTGCTGTTGATGCTACGGAAGATGGCAGCAGTCTTCAAGGCAAACTTATTTGGTCGCCCACCGACATCTCATCCACCTCGATGGATCGGTTTCGTCAAACTGTCAACCAACGATTCTGCCTCAACCTAACCGATTACCATCAATTATGGGAATGGTCTTGTTCCAACCTCAATTCGTTTTGGACCACCGTATGGGATGTTACAGGCGTCATCTCCTCTCAGCGTGCTAAAAGAGCTATTGATGATAATGCACCCATCTATCCTCCGCCTTTGTGGTTTAAAGGTGCAAAGTTGAACTTTGCAGAAAACCTTCTTCGTCACGGCCTACCTTCTTCTGGCTTAGCATCCAAAACCGCGGTGATTCAGTCGACTGAAGTCGATCCTTGTACTGGACAACTGGAAGAATCAAAGCTAAGTTACGGAGAGTTGTACAGCCTTGTAGCAAAAGCAGCAAAGGCACTTAGGATGAAAGGTGTAGGTGTTAACGATTGTATTGCAAGTTACTCTGCCAACAATATCGAAAATTTGGTCACTTTTTTGGCTGCAAGTAGCATAGGTGCAGTATGGACCAGTGCCGCAGCCGATTTTGGTGCCGAAGGCGTATTGGAGAGGTTGAGAAGCGTAAGACCTAAAGTTTTGGTTAGTGTCAATGCGGTTAGGTACAACGGTAAAGTTCATGATCATTTGGCAAAATTGCAAAATGTAGTTCAAGGTCTCGAACTAGATCGTCAACCCGAACAACAACGTTTGGAATACGTTGTGGTGATTCCATATGTCAAAAATCATGGTTTATCACAAAATTCCAACTCATCCTCTTCTACGCAAGGTGAACAGCAAGTTGATCATGGTTGTACAAAATGGTGTACGTGGGATGAATTTTCACAATCAGCAAAACAAGCGGGGGATAAGGTAGTAGAATTGATTCAATTCGAACAGTTGGATTTTAACCATCCTCTTTGGATCCTCTTTTCTTCAGGTACCACGGGTCAACCTAAAGCCATAACTCATCGTGCTGGTGGAATGTTGTTGCAACTTTCAAAGGAACATTTTATTCATGGTGGACTTGAAACTGAAAGTGTATTTTTTCAACATACTACTACAGGTTGGATGATGTGGAATTTTTTGATTTCTAGTTTGGTGACTGGATGTTGTATTATTGTTTATGATGGATCACCTGTCAAACCTGTTAGTGTTTTATGGACACTTGCACAGAAATATGGTGTGACCACTTTTGGTACAAGTGCAGCGTATATTGGAGCGTTGGAGAAATCAGGGTATGATGTTCAGGCGAATCATCCTGATTTGAAACTGAAACAATTGCTTAGTACTGGTTCACCTCTTGGTGCCGAACTGTATGGTTTTGTGAAGGAAAAGATTGGGCAAGATATTATGGTTGGAAGTATTACAGGTGGTACTGATTTGTGTTCGTTGTTTGCAGGACATAATACAGCATTACCTGTTCGATGTGGTGAGATTCAAGCAAGAAATTTAGGTATGAACGTTGGAGTTTTTGATTTGGATTCATGTACTGAGATTCAAACGCCTGATACGGTAGGGGATTTGGTATGTAAGTCGCCTTTTCCAGCCCAACCTTTGGGGTTTTGGAACCAAAACGAGACCAAGTATTATGAATCTTACTATTCTCAAATCCAAGGTGTTTGGTATCATGGCGATTTTGTCAAGTTGTCCGAACATGGTGGGATTGTTATGATGGGTAGAAGTGATGGAATTTTGAATCCTGGTGGGATTCGATTTTTTTTTTTTTTTTTTTTTTTTTTAATTTCATACGCCGACCTAGGCCGAAAAGGCCCATGCGGGTGGCTTACAAATCGCGACTAATCAGGACAGAACAAATGGCCGGAGAAGTGCAAAACGGGGAAACTAAGGAGCAGCGGTGCAGGGTGCGGGCAGGACAAGAAACTGGGCAGATAAAAGGTGGAGAATGTAAGGCAAAACCGCAAATCCTTAGCGGACCCAAGCGACGTCAAAGAGATTGGCCAAAAGAATTTGACGGAGGGAGTAGGACTAAAGCGCGACCCGGGCGGTACGCGCTCGGGCTTGCCTGAGTATGGGAATTGTGAAAAGGGAAGATGAACACCAGTTCAAACCTGGTGGAGCGGCATGTGGGGCTTGCTTGTCTTGGTCCAAGGGCCAATGGAGAGTGGGCATGCAACAGATTGACCTTGCAAGGGCGTGGAAGGTGGTGTGGCTGTAGTCTTACCAGGACCGCGGTTGCGCTTGATGCCAGGGGAGCGCCGCGTTTTGCCGTAGAAGTTGGGCTCAACTGGCGCCCAGATGGGTTCCTTTGCAATGGCAAAAGGGCGGTCAAAGTACAGGGCATTTGACCTCTGCCGCGGTGGGGAGCCTCGCCTGTTGGCTGGGGAGGATGCGCAGGCAGCTGTTGGGCGAGTGATGTTGGAGTGCAGAAAGCCCTGTTGCTTACGGGCGTGGCGGCGAGAGCGCCTAGCGTCAGCTGCGGCGCGGCACACGTCCTCCATGGTGTGGTGCGGGAACTGAGGTCTGAGGGGATGGGGAAGAAACTGGCTAACAAGGCTGGGGGAGATGGTGGAGCGGAAGGCAGGTTAAACGCATAGGTAGCAGTCAGGAGAAGTTGAAGGACGCGTCTAATTTTGGGCCTGCGCAATACTTGGTCGGTAACTGTGGAACCGCTCTGCCAGGAAATCGGCAAATGCAGCTGTTGACCTTGGGTCATTAAGACCAACTTTGAAAGTGGTCACAGAGCCCCCTTCTTGCAGCCTGCGGTCCTGGCGAAGCCGCAATTCCAGCCGCTCCTTAGCCAACCTGAGGTGCGGGCAGCGCAGTAGGTGGCTTCTGTCGTCGCGTCTGCCACAGTGGTTGCACGCAGTTTCGACACCAGGGACGCGTCTGGAATGCAGGAACACGTTTACGGCCAGATGGCCAGTGCGGGCTTGTGCAACAAGCGAGGCCTGGCCTCGTCGAAGCTGGTGGTACAGGGTAAAGGCGCGGCCAATCCTGACTGTGTTGATGGCCTTGAGGGCGCTGCCATGGGGGGACCTATCCCATGACAGCTTCCACGCCTCGAGTGTTCGTTGCACAATGTGCCGTCGCAGCGCAGACTCCTCTGCTTGCTCAGCCGGCATGGGGAGGGCATTATCAGCTGCCTCCTGGGCAAGCACGTCTGCTTCCTCATTTCCAGCAATGTCATGATGTCCAGGGATCCAAACCAGGGTAACGTTGTGGGCCAATGCAAGCTCTTGGATGGCTCGTACATCTGGATCGGTAGAAGGGCGTAGGCCAATGGTCACAATTGCCGCCCTGTTGTCGCAGAAAATAAACGAACCTGAATCCGCAACCCGGTCTTCAAGCGCTGCCCGGATGCCTTTGAGCTCTGCGCGGTAGACTGTGGAGTCCAGACCAATGGCCTCGTGGCGGAAGAGGGACTGGCCGTCTGCCTGACAGAAGTATGCAAAGGCGGCAACGCCATTCTTGAGTGATCCGTCTGTGTAGACATGTTGCAGTGATGGTATGCACTGTGCGGCAAGGCCGTAATGTAGGTCGATGGCCTCCTGCTTGCTGGGTGCAACCAAAGTGCGTGGAATGGCCAACATTGGGGCCGGCTTTGTCTCTCTCTTGGTCACGTCGCTGGCAACAAGTCTGGGCCAGTGACAGACCCACGTCTGAAGGGGCCCCTGGAGCCTCTTGGGCTGAACTCGGACAGCGCGTTGTGTCACCTTGTGGTTGGGGTGCGAGGATGGGAGTGCAAGCCAGCGGACCAAGCTGAAGCCGGCTGCACGACTGAGTGCCAGTGGGACCGGAGCCAAAGAGGCCTCTACATTGAGTGCATCTGTGGATGTGGTAGAAAAACAGCCAGTGATCCGAATGCAGGCAGCTCGCTGGACACGAATGAGGGGTTGGACTAGTGCAGTGGCAGCCCTGGGCTTGTGCCAAACGGCGCATGCATATGACATGATCGGCCATACGCCCGAGATGTACAGTTGGCGCTGCAGTTGGAATCTGAATCCCCAGGCGCGATTGCCCCACGCAAGGATGGTACCTAACGCTCTCGTTGCCTTTGCGCTGACTGCAGCCACGTGAGATGTCCAGGAGAGTTTGGGGCCAAAGGTCACGCCTAGGATTTTGAGCGAAGGAGAATGCGTCAGGCGGAGGCCATCTAGGTCAATGTCACCCAAGCTTGCAGGCGCGTGTCGTGGCGAGAAGATCATATAACCAGACTTTGCCGGATCAAAGGCAGCCTCATGGCTTTGGGCCCACTGAAGGGCAGGATCCAGAGCGCGGACAACATTGCGGCGGAGAGTATCGATGGGCCCGGCAACCAGGAGGGTCTTGTCATCAACCCAGCCAATACTGAGGGTGCGACGCAAGCGTTGGTGTTTGACCATCCCTCGGCTGTAGATCAGCCAAAAGAGTTGCGAAATGGGCGAACCTTGAGGGAGGCCAACGTCTACCCTCCGCATTGGGCCAAGGAAGCTGCTTTCAAGTCTGAGCAATGCACGTCTGTCTGCCATGAATGATGTAGCCCAGCTGATGACTGCGCTTGGGAGTTTGGCCTTGGCCAGAGCGTCGGCAAGAATGCCAGGCTGGACGGCATTGTATGCCCCCTTGACATCAAGTGCCACTAACGCGCAGTGCAGGCCATTTCGTTGGGAGTGCCTGATGAACTCATGGATGCGGATCAGGGCGTCCTCTGTGCTCCTGCCCGGTCTACCGCCGTAGTGCTCTGCAGCAATGAGGTTGCTGTTTGTCTCGGCCTCGGCTAGGATACGGCCGGCAACAAGTCCTTCCAGAAGTTTGCCTAGCACAGGGAGCAGACTGATGGGCTGGTACGCACCTGCCTTGCTATAGTCACTCTTGTTTGGTTTCCTCAGAATGGCAACAGTTGCAACCTTGAAACAGCGCGGGTGGTGTCCAAAGCGAATGGCGCAATCGTTGAAGAAGGCCGTGACAATTGGAACAAAATCCGGCCACAGAGCGGCTAAGACCTTGATCAAGCGCCACGAGATGAGGTCTGGTCCAGGGGCAGAGCGGAGTTTGGCAGCATTGATCCTCTGTTGAACCTCCGCGGTGGTGAAGGGGAGCCAAGGGGCGGCAGTTGAGGCGGGCAAGGCTTGGGCGTCAGATGGGCTGGGACGGTTTGGCGGTAGTAGAAATTCGCTGGCAAGTGCGGCCTCTTTATCCTCCAGGCAGGTGGTAAGCATACCGTTTGCCATCTGTAGTGGAGCGATCTTGAAAGCAGCCACTCTGTTGTTGCCCAGCTTAGCAAGCTTCCAGAGAGAGCGAGGGTCAGCGACCTCATCCAGGCGTTGGCGAGAGTGTGCACGCTTTGCAGCCCTGATGCTTTTCTTGTATTTGCGTTGTTGCTCCTTCCATGAGGCGTGCGTACCGGTACCAGCCTGGAATGCTCGCCGTGCTTGGTGAGCAAGTCTGCGGCCTTCTTTGAGAGAGGGAACGAACCACTCTCTGGTTGCTGGTCCAATCCTGATAGGAGCGGCAAGGGCCTTATAGCCAGTGCGGATGGCATCTGTCAGCGCTTCCGCATGGCCGTCAAGGTCATGTAGAGAGGCTGGCGGTCTGTTGCTCTGGGGTTTGGCGTACCAAGCCTGCTGCACAGCGGTGGCAAACGCTGCCTCGTCCTTTGTTTGCAGGCTGATTGGTGAAGGGGCAGGGGGCATGGGCGACAAGTCAAGGTGGATCTCAACTGCAAAATGGTCTGAACCATGGTCGTTGTCCAGGCGTGTGATGCTGCGTAATGCGCCTGCAACAGTTGGACAACCAAAAGCAAGGTCAATGGTAGTACACCTGCCTGACGGGCCCAGGAAGGTGCCAAGGTCGCGCGGGGTTAAAAGGTGCAGGTCTCTTTCAGCCAAAGCGGCCAGGAAGCTATCAACGTGGCGAGATGATGAGGTGGTGTCGCTCTCCCAGGCTGGGTGGTGCAGATTGAAGTTGCCAAGGACCAGACATGGTTGTGCAATGGTCCCGTGGAGCAAGGTAGCTAAGGGGCTGAGGAGTTCTTGCGACTGGGGAGAGTTGTAGACAGAAGCGAGGAGAAGCGAGCCGGCCAAGGTGTTGACCTGCAGGCAAAGGATATCCGGATGGTTGAGAGGATGGAGCTGGACATCTGAGGGAGAGATCAAGTGGTTGGCATATATGATGGTGCGGCGGCGGTTTGGGAGAGGCGCGGAGGGCTGGGCGGCCGGAGCCCAGTTCCAGCTTGTGTTGGCAGGGTCCCCGTAGAGGCGCCAACGGGGATGGGAGACGGTGTTAGGGAGGGAGGCAAAGGGTTCCTGCAGGCAGAGAAAGTCATACATTTGGATGGCGGGATCGTTGAGGATGCTGTGCATTACCTCAGGTGATCGGTGAACGTTGAATTGGAGGACTTTCATGCGTATTGCGTTGGGGTGTGGCGGAGGCTGTTGTTGAACTTGGCCAGGTAAGTTAGTCTAACGCGGCAGAAGTCGCTCATTGCTTCGTGGTTCTCGCCGCAGTTGGGGCAATGCTGGCGCTGGTGCATGCATGAGGTACCAAGTCCACTGCCTTCGTGCGTGCAGGCGCTACATGCGCGGTGGTCTTTGGTAAGGTGAGGCCTGGAGCAGTGGCCGCAAACAGGCGCTGCTCGACAGTTCTTTGCAATGTGACCGAAGCGGCAGCACTTGGAGCATTGTTGGGGCCGTCCTAAGGGGGGGCGGTAGGTGTCCACTGTGAGGACCCTATGGTCGAGGCTGAACCTCTTGTTCTTAAGGATGTTGTCTCGCACAATCTTGGATTCGGCCTGGAGGACTATGCTTGTGAAGTCCCGAAGGCTCGCCTTCTGAGGTCCTACAAGCCACCGTGAGTTGGTGAATTTGACATTGTTGCAGGACTCTAGGTCGGAGACAACCTGGTCCAGGTGCGCAGTGGGGTCGAGCTGGCCCTTGGGCGCAGGGACACCATGTACAACAACGGCAAGGTTAGACAGGAGGGCAGGCTTATTGATCTTTGGGAGGGTGTCGGCGTCCGGGAAGGCTTTGGGAAGCCAGGAGTTGTCCGCCATCAGGATGGAGTCTGCGCCTTCGCTGGTCTCAAAGATAATGGCAATGTCCTTGCTAGCAAGGCGCACGGTCTCGTGGACCTTGGCGCCTGTGTGGGCAAGGATCACAGGGCTTACGGCTTCATGTAGGCGCACATTAGAGAGGGCAAAAATAGTATTAGATTCATGGAGGTCTTGACAATTGAGAATGACTCGATGGTGTGGGGCAAAACGTGCTGTCTTAGGGGTGTTGTGAGTGATGGCGCCGTCTTCTGGTGTGGCGGTGACTCCGGCTCTAGCAATCTGTGCATAGCTCCTTGTATTCTCCTTGATGATGGCGCCGAGCCCGGAGAGGGACTTAGCGTTGGCATAGCGGACCTCAGAGACAAGGTTGTCGATCTTCTTCTCGAGCGAGGCGTCTCGTTTAAGAGGTCCAACAAGGGCGGCAATTTGGTCGGCGAAGCGCTCGCATTGAGCTCGGCTCAAAGTCCTTTTGTCGGCAAACAGGGCTCTAAAGGCTATGACCGCTTGTTCGATGTCCGTGGCTGCTGAGCTGCTGTCGAAAGGGGCCGGAACAAGCGCAGGTAGGGTGTTGTCCACCGGAGGGTCGGGAGGGGGCGCAACTGGTGCATCGGGGCTGGAACTGGGCTGCATCATGACCTTGGCTGTATGCGCGACAAAATTCTGCAAATGGTACGAAACTTTGACACAGCACACGGCCGTGGTGAGGCAGGTGTTTGGTGGTGAATAGAGAGGGGCAAGGGTGGAGAGATAGTGAGAAGATCGTAAGGGAATGGAACCAGCAGGCCAACCAAGGGGTCGCTACCAAGAATCGGTGATGGTTGGTGGGATTCGATTTGGAAGTTCGGAAATTTATCAAGTTTTGGAATCCGTTCAAAATCCTCTGCACACCATCCTGATCGATTCCCTAGTAGTTTCTCTAAAAACCAACATCAAAGGGAACCAGGATGAAGTGGTATGTCTGTTCATCGTCTTGGTTGAAAATTGTAAAGTCAATTGGGAAGAATGTTGCAGAACAATTCGAAACCTCATCAGCGAAAAAATAAGTCCAAGACACGTACCAAAATTTATTCAACTGGTAAACGAAATTCCAAAAACCTTGAACGGTAAAAAAGTCGAAGTTCCAGTCAAAAAAATTTTAAACGGTGCCAGTTTGGATACCATCAACAAGGCGACACTTTTAAACCCGGATAGTTTGCACCACTTTGTTCTCCTAGGTCAAACGCTAAGGGATCGACTGAAGGCTTGATCCAACTCCTTAACATAAGAATGCAATTTTTTCGTTGCCTTGGATGGAATCAGTCTCGGAAGAAGCAGATTGTGCAGTCGAGATCACGATCACAGAGCGGACAAGCCAAGTTTTTTTTTTCTTGAAATCTTATCATATCATGTATGTGTGTTCAGTGTGTGTGTGTGTGTGTGTAAAAATATATCAAAAGAATCAATGCATGATAACAAGTCAGACTACCAAATCAAGCCTTGGGACCAGCAGCGGCGACTTCGGCAGAGACGTCATTTGAGTACTTTTCAAAGTTGGTGGTAAACATCTCAGCAAGCTTGTTGACCTCAACCTTGAAAGCAGACTTGTCTGACCAGCTGGTGGCAGGGTTCAACAAAGTCTCTGGCACGCCCTCAATGGCGGTGGGAATCTGGAGGTTGAAAACGCCAAAGTTTTCAAACTGAGCCTTGGCGAGCGAACCGTCGTGGATGGCATCGATGATCTTCCTGGTGTACTTGAGTGGGCAACGTTGACCCACACCAAACTTGCCACCGGCCCAACCTGTGTTGACCAACCACACGTCAGCCTTATGCTTCTCCATCCTCTCTGCCAACATCTTGGCGTATACACGCGGGTGGAGAACAATGAAGGGCTGACCATAACAGGTGGAGAAGGTGGGCGAAGGCTCTTGGATACCATCTTCGGTACCGGGGGTCTTGGAGGTGTAACCAGAGATAAAGTGGTACTGGGCCTGGTTGGCGTTAAGTTTCGAGACGGGGGGCAGGACACCGTAAGCATCGCAGGTGAGGAAGATGATGTTCTTGGGAGGCGAGTTGGCCATGCAGGGAATCTTTGCGTTGGGAATAAATTCGATTGGGTACGAGCAACGCGTGTTCTCGGTGATGACAACGTCGTCATAGTCGACCTCGCGAGTGTTCTTGTCGTACACGACGTTCTCGAGAACGGCACCAAAGCGAATGGCGTTGTAGATCTCGGGTTCCTTGGCAGCAGAGAGACCGATGCACTTGGCGTAGCAACCACCCTCAATGTTGAAGACACCCTCGTCGGACCAAACGTGCTCGTCGTCACCGATGAGCGCGCGCTTGGGATCGGCGGAGAGGGTGGTCTTGCCCGTACCAGAGAGACCAAAGAAGAGCGAAACGTCACCGTCGGGACCCTCGTTGGCGGAAGAGTGCAAAGAGAGCTGGTTATACTTGACGGGCATGAGGTAGTGCATGACGGAGAAGATACCCTTCTTCATCTCACCGGCGTACTCGGTACCGAGGATGACCATCTCGTGACGCTTAAAGTTGACCTCGACCGAAGTGGACGAAGTCATACCGGCGGTGAAACGGTTGGCGGGGAACTGACCGGCGTTGTAAATGATGAAATCGGGCTCGCCAAAGTGTTCCAACTCGTCGGCGGTGGGTCGGATCAACATGTTGTGCATGAAGAGAGCGTGGTAGGCACGCGAACAAATGATTCGGACCTTGAGGCGGTACTTGGGATCCCAGCCTGCGAAACCGTCAAAGACGTAAATGTCGTCACGGGTGTTGAGGTAGTCGATGGCACGTTCACGGTTGATCTCAAACGTGTGCTCGTCCATCTTGATGTTGACGGGTCCCCACCAGACGTGGTCCTTTGAGGTGTCTTCGTAGACGATACGCTTGTCCTTGGGCGAACGACCCGTCTTTTTGCCCGAGTAGTTGATCAAGGCACCAGCGGAAGAGATGACGGCACCTTCCTTCTTGATGGCGTCCTCGTAAAGCTGTGCGACGGAAGCATTGCGCTTGAGGTGGATCTTGTCCATGTCGAAGCCGGCATCGGAGAAGAGCTTAAGCTCGGAGCCGAGCAGCGAGTAGTGAGGATTGTGAGTGGGAAGCTCATCGTGGTGATTGCCTGGCGAAGTCATTTTGGCCAAGAGCGCTGTCTAGATGTGGTCAAGGTTCGAGGACTGTAGTGTAGATGGTGAAAACGAGAAATGGAAGAAAGAAATCGAAAAGGATTTGGAAGAACCAGTTCAGGATGAGGAACGGAGGTGGTGTGAAGAGAAAATTGGGTTGTGAAGGAAGGACGACAAGTAGATATGAATTGATGAGAAGGGCGGAGTTCAAGGGTTAAAGGCGGGGGCAGTGGATAGGGCGAGGAGGAGTGAACAGTTTTCGGCAACACACGGAAAGGGAAAGGGAAAGGGAAAGGGAAAGGGAAAGGGAAAGGGAAAGGGAAAGGGCCGCGATTGAAAGGGACGAAATTGGGCGTTGGGAGAGAGCACAAAAGAGCGGAGGGAAATCAAGCCGCGAATTGGGTGGAGGCGGAGTAGAGTGTAAGGGACACGCCAATCGGAAGGGCAAAGGCGGGGCAGAGGGTGACAATCCGGCGAAAGACAAAAGGGAGGAAACAAAAATGCAGTAAATTGTCAGTCTATGTTGAACGGAGCAGCCGACAAGAGGTCATATTGAACTACAGTCATGCAACTCTGTGCATGGTAGGATCACCACCGACCGACCGACCGACCCATCTCGATTGATTTGTTCCGAGCAAGGGCTGGAGCTAGATTTGAAGCTGAGATTTGAAGCTGAGATTTGAAGTTAAGAGCGAGCAGCCGAGAAGGGAAAAGGTGTAGATTCCGTGAACCCGTGACACCTGGCCTGATTCGCCGCGACAAGCGCCCTGCCAGCTTTAGATTCGCATCCTACATTCGCATCAACCCAATCCGAGCTACACACTCTCAGACGTAGACTGAATATCGCCAGTGATGACGATGAGAGTGGAGAGCAAAGTGAGCGGGTGGGGTGCAGCGTTGCTAGCGTTGCTAGCGTTGCTAGCGTTGCTAGCGTTGCTGGTGAGCGTGAAAGGCAGGGGGACGATGACGACAGCAACAGAGTCTAGTCACTGGAAACCAAGCTATGAACAGAGAGAATGTGAATAGCCAAAGCATTTACGACGACGCCAAGACAGTAAAGCCAGAAGCTTTGTGCTGCTGCTACCTACCTGCCAAGAGCAGAGTCGAGACAGCGGACAAGCCAAAATATGCGATTTCGGTTTCAACCTGAAAAAGCCGCCACGGAGCGACAAACACAAAGGCGAACCGAACCGGACGAGACAAACCTGAGAGACAAACTTGAGACACAGCAAAAGTGTGGCCTGTGAAATCCTCTGCACTCTCCGCCTCTCCTTGTATCCATCGGCTCCAACCAAAGCGGTCAAAGGCGGGGCAGATCGGAAAAGCCGAAACACGCGGTCGGTTATCAAATAACCTGGGAAAAATCAATTTCCCCGGCCCAAAATAATTCAACTAAACGCGAATTTCCAAGCATATTTTTAAGACGTCGTCTTTGTCTGTTTTTGTCTGTGTTGTGTGTTGTGATCCATCCACCCTTTTTGTGCCTGAATGCTACCGAATTCCAATCTGTTCGGTTCAAATCGATTCATCACCTTCCAAAGTAGTAGTGTCAGAGAGCATCGCCAATCACACAGAGCACATTACAAGCTGCACTGCACTTGCGCGATTCTTCCCCACATTTTCTACGCTTTGGCGGATCTTTCCGTTTGCTTTTCCTTCTCCACATTCTCGTGCATACAACTTGCGATCCGTCAACGCAGAGTTCAATATCAAGATTCCATCATGTTGTCCAACATTTCCACGACAGCCCAAAATATGCTCGTACAACACTCACAATCATGATTCATGGTCATGATGATCAAGTTCACCTAACCGACCCCGAATCAACATTGAGACAACTGTGATCTAGGGAATTGGATGCAGTTTTACAACACTTACGTTAAAGATGCTTGAGAGTCAACGAGACAGGTGAGAGTGGGTGGGTAGTGACAATGTCAAAGCGTGTTGTGATGAAAAACACTAGACCGAAGCTATGTCGAGATGCGAAAGCCGAGACGGAAAAGGGACAGGATGATGTGCAGGAGAATACATGTAGGGTTAGGGTTGTATATATGCTTTCGCAACACTTGTGTCTTTGCACACACCGCAGCATAGTCGGAAGCACAACCACAAGAACACCGGAGCATCACGGACGGAGGTGGGCGGCACGTTCGATTTCAGACGTCGGCATCCTAGCGTTGCCATTCAATATTCCGAATTAGGTGGGCGGGTGGGATCGTGAATGAACTTAGTTGCTGTGTGACTTATCTGTGAAGATAGATGCACAAGCCGCTGGACTACAGTCAACAGGGGCAGTCCCCTCATCTCGGCTGCATACACGCACGTAGTCAGTCAGTCAATCAGCCAAAGCCCACGCCTAATTGCATGCAGATCGACATTTTGTTTGACAGTCACGTCAATCAACCCAAAACGTAGCGAGTGGATAAAACCCGAGAGGGCGGTGCGTCGATCTCTACGCCTACTGTACACTTGATATTTCAAGACACAGACACAGTCTATCAAAGGGGCTACTAGGGTCATCATGATGCATTATTTTTTCTCCGTCCAAAATTGACACTGCGACGAGGCAAGCCCAAAAAGTATTGTGTGTGTGTGTGTGTGTGTGAGAAAGAGAGAGAGAGAGAGAGCGGCGCGCTACTCTAACTCGTTTTTCGGGTGTTTGCGGGTCCCGGATACGCCCGAACTTCCCCGCCCTCCCCCCACTTAGATGAAATCCAGTATGCAATACAAGGCATGCAATGTATCAAGGCCAGATCACTAGACAGTTCTAGCCTAAATATCGTTATTGCGGCCTTGTGGTTGGATGACGGTAAAGCCTCACATGTGACAATGGAAGCAGCCCCGCTAAAGAGCTTTAGAACAAGCAATTGGAAGGTTGGACCGAAGGAATCGGCGAGAAGATGTTGCTCTTGATGAACAAGCGACGATCCGGACTCGACTCGAGATGGCAGAATCCACAGCTGCTTCATGTGAGCATTGCTTACATCACTTTCAACAAGATGGGCTCAATATATGTACTCACTCGATCGAACGATGCAGCGGACGACGCGGAGCCGCTCTCTCTGGTTGCCTCTACTTGAACAGTGATTCACAGCCAAGTTTACGGCGTTGGTTGATACAGCAAGGGGCCGGCTAAATCACCATCTCGTAGCCGTGTTCGCCTTTTTGTGTGCAATCCAGACAGGTAGCCGGATGCGAAGATCGAGATTCATATGATCTCTTTTTCAGCTCCAAACCCCGAGTCTGCCGAACCTGATTTTTGAGACTTGCAGTTACAACAAACTATTAGGTCTAACATTAAAGAGTTAAGAGTACTCTGCTTGTAATGGTGACTAATTTTGATTTCCACGTCGGCAACCTGGACGCCGCTTTGGCCAGCTCAGTTCGACATTCTCCAATTAGTTAGTAAGGGTCCCTCGTTTAACTTGGACACTTTGTCTGCATGCTTTGAACCGTTTCGCATCCATATAGCTCATACACACACACACCAGTACCACCCCCATCAATTCATAGGAATACCACCCCACATATCGCAAGTTATGAGCGAGACACGATCAAGACCATTGGCGGTGAGTTTAACACTTTGCTTATCATGAAGCAGATAGCAATGGCGTATGGATTCAATTGATGATTGATCATGACCAATATGCTCATCTTGTTTTGCCTCGTTGTCTTGATCATACCTCGACATTCGCCACTCGAATGGATCTAAAACTTGCGATCAATATCAGTCGCTTCACGCCTCTTCTCCAAGTTACCAACCTCTTATCCCAACAGCCTTGTTGCCGTATATCGCGTTTGTGCTCCTCTCGAGCGTCTTTTTGTCGGCATTCTATTTCACAACGTAAGCCAAACCTCGCTTCTCCCTACTGTTCTATCAAAGCTCCCAAACAAACATTTCTTCCAATCTGTATCCATTCATAAGGTAAAAGAAAACATGCTGACGACGAACAAACGACGACCGCATTTCACTAACAGATTGCCAAAGAAGAAAAGTATTAGCGTTACAGAGATTGTTGTAGGTATCCTCGCAAGTTTACAGGCAGGTCTTGGCGTCGTGGCCTTGTTCAACGCTGTGGGCGTCTACGTATGATACATTCGCACAGCAAATTTAAATGAAGCTCGCATTATGAACAAATATTCGCTTTGCCTCTCGTATTTCATCAACACATCATCTGGCTGTGGTTGTACCTCGACATGAGTATCAATGCTAGTGAGACCAAATGTGATGTTGTATCATCGGTTGAGATGTTGAGAAGTTGATGCGCAAGTGTGTTGATTCGGGTGACTATTTGATGTTTCGACAGACAGCAATGTGATATTTTTTGTAATGATTTCAAAGCCTCATTTTCTAATGTGGTGGTACAATTTGTTAAGTATGGCATTCACCTATACAAGTGTTTGTCAACGTCCAATTGTTTGTCGAGACGCGATTTCAAGGTTAAAAAGTGGTTCATTTGTATGTTGTGTCGATCGTTTCAGTGTATCTGTTTCATTGTCAAAACCATACCATCTTTTCGAACATCGACATTGACACCACACCACCTTTTCGCTTGCTCGATTGGATTCACAGTCATTACATCCAACTCTTGTCGTGCAAATATTGTCAAGCAAAGAGCATCATCATCCTTATCATATCCGCACCCACTCTATTCAGTTCTCATTTCATAACAAAAGTGCACCACCTCATCTAATCTTCAAACCTTATCGTACCGGCGGCAACCGCTTCCACAGCTTCATTTGCCATTTTCGTACCAGGAAAAATCGACAAGGTCAAATCTAAAATAACCCTCTCCTCTGTTTGAAACCAACATAAACGAAATGCCGGCGACTCGCACAAGACCGAAAGATGTATTGATACGAGTACCCAAAGTGGAACCTTACTCTAATCGTTATGTGTCACCATCTGTGCGAGCCAAAGAGGAAGCTAAAGCAGCTGCCGAGGCTACCACCTCTGCCCTAGCTAATGCTACAGTCCCCACTACTGCTTCTCCCGTCGACTCAACAACAAAAATAAACCCAGCTACCACTGTAGTAGTAGTAGAGAGTAATACTTCAGAACGTACGACATGTAATAAGGAAAAAGCTGAAGGTGGTGTGATAGAAGAAAGTTTGACAATCAAAGACAGATTGGAACGAGAAAATTCACCCACCTTACCTTTTCTCAGTTTGGACAGAGAGGAAGAACAAACGGTTGAACTTTCCAAAGCTGCCACATCATCAGCTGGATGGAACAGTTTGCTAATATGGGCTAGACGACAGAGAGGTGCACAATGGGATTCAAGTACAGCTTTATGGCAAGTTGAAAAACATAGTCAAGAATATTACACTTTCGGTTCTCATCCAAATACTACCGATCGATCAAATCAACCTTGTTATGACCTCATGAAACCTGATGTTGATGAAAATAAGAATCAATCACATAACAATAACCAAAATCAAAATCAAACAAAAACTGCAACAACAATCGTGACAAATCAAAATCAAAATCAAAATCAAGATCAAGATAAAGCTTCCACACGAATATCATCCAGGAATAAAACCGAGACGGATAGATCAACTAGTCCACTACCACCGACAACGACGACAGCAACAACAGGTGGACGTACAGTAAGGTTGGTTCGAAGAAATCCAATGTGAACAAAAACATGCACTTTTCGCTTCCCTACTCTTTTCATTTATTATTATTTATTATCACTAACCCACCAACACCACCAACACCGCTTTTGGATCTGTATAAAACCCTTTTCCCGCACTATGTGCATACAGTATACTGTATCTTAAAACTCATGGAAACTCTGTCAATCAGTGTGTTCAAACTCTGTCCCATTTGGCAGAACATCTTGAATGGGAAACCCCTTAAAAGTACATTGAGACAGAAATGTGTTGTTGTTGTTGTTGTTGTTGTTGTTGTTGTTGTTGTTGTTGTTGTTGTTGTTTTCATATACATATATATGTGTGCGTGTGTTTTGATGATATACGAGAGTTCAATGATCTAGGCCAAAAGATGAGGTTTTCGTCTCTGTGTCCAACTCTCCAACTGCCTCCAAAAGTGACTTACCGCCTGCTTATCTGTATGCCTCTTATTCCTATCCACCTGAATCTCAACAACGTTCCAATCCCTAATGTTTGCATTCTGTGGTTCATTGTGCCATCTAACATACACACCCATGACGTTTTTGAACAATTCCCTCGGCTCACTCCACTTGTACGTCTTGAATTGCCATGCTTGTCCCGTGGTGAACACGCCAATCACTCTGTTCCATGGATCTGCACCTGATGCTGAAGCACTACTTCCACCAAGACGCACTACCGCTTCAGCACTCTCTACCACCAAGATCCTTCGTCCAATTCCTACACCACCCGTCCCACTTCCACCTCCACCTCCACCTGCTACCCCCCCACTACCACCGCCACGCGAAGTGATGGAAACGACGAGATCGGCTACACCGCGTGCTCTTTGACGCGCTTCTTCTGGTGGTACGAAGATGCCCTCTTCGAGAAATTGTTTAACGTTGAACATGTTCAACAGACTTGTTGGTGAACTTGACAGAACCAGAATCGGATCTTGAGCACGTTGTTTGCGTACTTGACCACTTGCAGAAGACACACCTGCACGTGCTGCTGCTGCTGCTGCTGCTGCTGCTGCTTGTTGCTGAGCACTTGCTGCTGATGCTGGTCGACCCGCTGCTCGCCTTGATGCTTCTACCTTGGCCGCAAACGCTTTACGGAATGTCTCGAAATCGGCCACTTTAGCACCAGCAACACGCGAAACGGCAGCACCACCTGCGAGACCTGCAATATTGCCCCTAAGCGCATCATTTCTCGTCCTAAGTACAGTTTCGTAGTGACTTCGCACGCGTTTCACGTACTCGACATCGTCCCTGTTCACCTTGTAAGGTCTCTTTACACCATGAGCATCAAGTACGGCTGTAGCATCTGTAGCAACAGCTGAAGAAGCTCCTGAAGCCGCAGCAGCCTCTGTGATGTTGAGTACGCCTGCCCAATCACTTCTCTTACCTAGCAAATAGTCCAAGATCGCAGCCCTGTCGAGTGTGGGGAAGGAAGCCAGTTTTGCCGTGGCGGCTTGTGCAAGGTATGCACCTGGTCGTTCATCGCGTGCTTGCAGGGCGAGAATGACGGCTTCAACACTGTAGAAGAATGCAGGTTCTATATCAGGGTGAGGTGGATTGTTGGAAGAGAGACGCGATGCAAGCTCATCTCGAGATCGTGCGAGGCGTGTGGCGGTGGATTTAGGTAGCGTAACGTCACCAAACTTTAGCGTAGTTGCCTGGAGGATGGAGGTGACTGGTACAGATGCTGAATCAAAGAGTTGAATGGACGAGAGTGGGTCGGATGGATTCAACTTGGCAGCGTTGCGGATGAGGTTGAGCGCATCTTGGGCATTGGCAGAGGCAGCCATGGTTGCTGTGAGACAACGTAGCCTCGAATGGACACACGAAACCGGTCTATGAGGGATGTTTATACGATACTGTGCTGTAGGACGGCAGTGATTAGATTGTGGCTTTGGCGACGATGTAGTTGTTAAGAAAAGAAGAAGAACAAGGCGATTGTTTGTGTACAAACCTAGTTTGGCTATTTTGGTGTCAGTGACCACAATATACATATGCTCGAATCGGATCCGAACGCGCATTCAAACAATAAGAACAAATGTCAAAAATCCGCAATAAAATCAAAAATTTCCCGGCTTTTTATTCTTTCTTTTTCTCTTCTTCTCCATGTCCTTGAGAAAAGTTAGGCATTGCTCGAAACCACTTGTACCTATCATCCTCCTCTTGCCACCATCAACACTTAGCTGATCGAAGCTGCGGGCATCTTTATCATCTACTCTCCGCTTTCGACTTGGTCCGAATATACATATACATATAAACCTACTACTACATCAAGTCAGCACTCATCATTTTCGATAATGGCTCGTGGAGGTAACCGTGGAGGAGGACGAGGCGGTGGTCGTGGTCGAGGCCGTGGCGGCGGACGTGGACGTGGAGGAGGAGGAGGAGGACGTAGTGGTGGTCGTGCTGGTGCTCACAACGTTCAGGGACCGAGACAGTCTTACTACCCTAGCGATCAGAAGAATGCTCGCCTCGAGGCCTACTACCTTGACCAAGGCATCCTCGACCCTTCCGAGTGGGCTACATTCATGGACTACCTTCGCACTCCCCTCCCTACAACCTTCCGACTCACCGCTGGCAAGGAGACCACTCCTCAACTCCTGAAAGCTCTTCAGAATATCTACATCCCCTTTTTGTCAAATGTCACCTTTGACGGCGAGAAGGTCGACCCACCCAAAAATCTGCCGTGGTATCCTGACGGTCTCGGATGGCACTTGAACACCAAGAAGACCGTCATTCGCAAATCGCCCGAATTCAAGCGTTTTCATCAGTTCCTCGTTCACGAAACCGACGTTGGATCCATCTCCCGTCAGGAAGCCGTATCGATGCTTCCTCCTCTCTTTCTCGATGTGCAGCCTCACCACCTTGTCCTCGACATGTGCGCTGCTCCTGGATCCAAAACTGCACAGCTCATCGAGTCGCTTCACTCTCCATTCTCTTCTTCTCCAAGCACCTACAACCCTATGCCTACGGGACTTGTGATTGCCAACGATTCCGACACCAAGCGCGCTCACATGCTTGTCCACCAGTCTCAGCGTCTTCCCTCGCCCAACCTTCTCGTCACCAACCTCGACGCTTCCACCTATCAGTCCATTCAGGTGCCTTACAAGGGCCTCGAACAAGGCGCCCAAGTCATCCAGACTGCTATGAAATATGATCGCATCCTTGCCGATGTTCCTTGCTCTGGTGACGGTACCATCCGAAAGAACGTACCCATCTGGAAAGAGTGGACACCCAACAACGCTGTCGGTCTGCACGCACTTCAACTCAAGATTCTCATGCGCGGCTTGAACCAGCTTCGTGACGGAGGTCGTCTGGTGTACTCGACTTGTTCTATGAACCCTATCGAAAACGAGGCCGTTGTTGCTGAAGCCTTGCGACGATTCCAAGGTAAGGTGCGCATCGTGGACTGCAGCTCGCGCATGCCCGAGTTGGTTCGAAGGACAGGTTTGACCACCTGGAGGGCCGCTCCCGGTCGTGGCGCTCATCTCTTCGGAAAAAGTAAATATGCCAAGCAGAAGGCTGCCAAGTCTGCTGCCACTACCGCTGCCACCTCTGATGCCGCTGCAGCTGCAGCTGACGGAGAGGGTGAGCTCGTAGACGCTGACATGAAAGATGCCGAAGGCGAGATCGATGAAGATGCTATTGTCAATGAGCAGGCCGCTGCTCAGCCCGAGATCGGATCAGCTGAGTACCGTGACCGACTTCCCGAAATCGCATGGATCAACGATTGGGACCAGCTTAACGATCTCGATCCCGATCTCGCTTCGCGCACTCCCAAGTCACTTTGGCCTCAAGGCGATGAGGAGGTCCTCGGCATTCAACATTGCATGCGTCTCTATCCTCACTTGCAAGACACGGGTGGCTTCTTTGTCGCCTTGCTCGAGAAGGTGGGTAACTCCGACGATGAAGGCATGGCTGCAGGAATGATCCGTGCTATGGATCATCTCGACTCTATTCGACCCGACGGAGAATCTCTCACCAACAGCGTCAAGCGCGAACTTTCGCCCGAGGCCGAAGCTGAACAGCCCGCTATCAAGAAGCTTAAGGAAGAAGACGGATCTGCGTCCACCACCCCTCTTGACACCGAGACGGTGGAGATGGACGAGAGCACCAATGTCAAGGAGGACAAGCACGCTGCTGATCGCGCACGCAAGCTTGCTCAGCAGAAAGTCGCTGAAGGTCACGGCATCCCAGGTGGACTTCCTTACAAAGAGGATCCGTTCGCATACATCCCTCCTTCCAACGACCAGATTCAAGCTTGTGCCAAGTTTTTTGATCTCAAACCTTCCTTTCCGCTTCGCAACCTGTTGGTTCGAAACGAAGATCATCAACCTTTGCGTTCGATCTATCTCACTTCGACCACCGCGCGTGCCGTCATCACCGGTGGCGGTCCTGGTCGTGGCAACCATCCTCACATGAACCCCATCTCTCTACGTCTGATCAATTGCGGTATCAAGTCTCTGGGTCGTCAGGATGCTGGTAGGGATGGAACGTTGGAGTGCAAATGGAGGATTACTTCGGATGCAATCCTTTCCATCAGACCTCACATCGAGGAGCGGACGGTTCTTAAGTGCGAGCTGAAGGATTTGGCTTTCTTGATCAAGCATCACTATCCGATTTTGGACAATGTGCCGGGAGAATTTGGAGAGTTGCTCAAAAGTAAGAAAATGGGTTCTTATGTGATCGATGTCGCACCCAGTGAATACGATGGTAGGAAGCTCATGTACAAGTTGAGCTTCCCCATTTGGCGCGCTGTCAACAGTGCCAATCTTATGCTGGACAAGCAGGAGAAGAGGTAAGTTCTACACAAACTCTCTGTACCAAGATGATGAAAGAAGGTGGCATGCTGGTGATGAGAAAAAATCTCGGCCGTTACCTCGCGTTTCGGTGCACGACCCCCGCAATCCGAAATTTGTTTTTCTTGCTTGACACGCAACTGATCATCCTTTTTTCAAACTTTTTTTTTTCTTTTTTCTTCTTGTTCTTCTTCCTGTTTTTGTCTTCTTTCCTTCTTCACGTTCACTTTCAACCGGATTGGTACCAACAACAGCGCACTTTCGTTCCGCATCTTTGATACAGATTTATCATCTGCTGACGGTGGACGTCAATTTTCGTCTCAACCTTCAAAGAAAGTTGCCAAGACCACCACTTCTTCCGGTGACGCTCAATCGGACGCTGAAGACGCTGCACGTGCCGCCATGTCGACTCCCGCCACCACCACCACCACCAGTAGTGCCGACCCTATCAAGGTAGAACTCGCTCCCTATCAGAGTGAATACATTCAACTCGCGCTCGATTCTTGCATTCTCAAGTTTGACGGACCTTACACGCTCAAGTCGGGACGATTGTCACCGTACTTTTTCAACGCTGGATTGTTTAACACGGGAGCCAAAGTTGCTAAAGTTGCTGAATGCTATGCTAAGCGCATTGTGGAGTCAGGAGTACAATTCGATGTACTTTTCGGACCTGCTTATAAAGGAATCCCATTGGCGGCTGCCACGGCGATGGCATTGCAATTGAACCATGGTGTGGATGTTGGATTTTGTTTCAACCGTAAAGAGGCAAAGACTCATGGTGAAGGGGGTAGTTTGGTAGGAGCAGAGTTGAAAGGAAAAGTGTTGATTTTGGATGATGTGATTACGGCTGGTACAGCCATCAATGAGGCTATGGAGATTTTGGCTTCTCAACCAAGTGCAGAGTTGGCAGGAGTAGTGATTGCTTTAGATCGTCAGGAGAAGAGTCAAAAAGATGGCGTGCCAGGAATTTCGAGTGCAATTACAGAGGTTGAGAAGAGGTATAACACAAAGGTTTACAGTGTTGTCACTTTGGATCAGATTATTGAGTTTATGAAGAAGAATCAGGAGGTGTATGCGGACAAGATTGAAAAGATGAACGAGTATAGGATTCAGTATGGCACTTCGGATGTGGCAAAGGCAGAAGCGATTGAAGCTGGTAAAGTTTGAGAGAGTTAGTTAAAGGGAATGGGAATTGGTTTTTTTTTTGTTAGATATGAATAGATTCATTGAAACGTGATTGTGTTAAGAATGGGTATTGTTGGATTTGGTTGATTGAATCTGGGACTGCGTATGTATTGAGAGTTGCTGATAATGTCAGTGTCACCATGGACGTTCCTTTTTTTTTGCCCTTTGTGCAACTTTTGCAAACTGATTTGAAGCGGATATTAGCCTGACACTCTCACATACACACACACACATTACATCGACAAGAAAAACGTTTCACAACCATTCCCAATCCCCACCGATTCCATAATATCTCTCCCGCGTATCTTTTCACACGTCTTTAAAACCAAATTTGTACCCACCCCAAAATCCTCACTTTACCAAACAACCCTTGACTTGCTGTCCAAGCACTATCCCTTCTTCACTCTCTCTCTCTCAAAGCACCCGCTCGCCAAACACAAAGCAAACCACATAACGTACTAAGTTCAGCTTATATCAAAGTAAAAATTCTCTTTCAACATCGCAATTGCAAACCCCCAAAAAAAAAAAAAAAAAAAAAAAAACATCATACTCATATTAAAAAACCTTTCACTTACCACCCTTCTTACCACCACCAGATACGATCGCCTTCTTTTCATCCTTCTTACTGTCCTCCTTCAAACTCACAATCCTATTCAGAACAATCTTTCCACCATTCCTCTTCTCGCCAAACAATCCCAAATCTCCACTGAGTCTGTCAAGAGCAAAGTACGCCGTACGCATACCTTGAAACCTTACGAGTTCCTTACCCACCAGCTGTTCAGCGGTTCTTTCTGGTGCCCCAACACCAAACTCCTTTGCCGCTGTAGTCTCGATATTACTTCTGGCCTTGGCCGAATCCGCTTCGGCCTTCTTTGTCCGTTCAGCCGCCTCAATTCGAGCCTGCTCGATACTGTGCTTGGCAACATCCCAAAAGCCAACTTCCATCATGGCTCCCTTGACAATCTCCAACGAATCCGGATTGATGTGGTCCAAATAGTTGTCTTCAGCCGCAGGATCATCCGAGGTGAACAGTTGATGGAAGATCCTGGTCTCATCCACGTGAACCGGAGACTTGGAAGGTGCATGTTCAGCAACCCACTGGATGTACGTCTTTGGCTTAGGGGTAGAAGCGTCGCCGTAAGTAGCGATGACTTCGATCGGCTCTCCCTTCTCGTCGGTCTTGAAACTCTTGCAAGTGATCGGGTGCGGTACTTGGAGCAGGCCTACAGTTTTGCCAGGAGCGAGACGGAAGTAATCTTTGCTGTCCTCGGTGCGGAAGTCAGACTGATCAATGTAGACGGTGCGGGTGAAGGGCATCTTGTTGGTGCCCATCTCGGGAGCTTTGGGGTGAAGCGGCTTCTCGAGCTCTTGGAAGTGGTCTTCGGGGAGGTTCTCGATGGTGACCTTGAGGGGATTGAGCACCATCATGAGCCGTGGCGTCGAAAACTCGAGGTACTGACGGACAGCCTGGTCGAAACGGCTAATCTGAATAGTGGTCTTGGAAGTTGTAACGCCGAGAGCACTGACAAATGACAAGATCGCACCGGGAGGCACACCTCGACGTCGAAGGGCGATGAGCGTAAACATGCGCGGGTCGTCCCAGTCTTCAATGTGGCCCTCCCTGACGAGCTTGAGGATCTTGCGTTTGGACATCACCGTACCTTGAAGCGCAAGCCGGCCATACTCGGACTGACGAGGCTTGTACACCTCAAGCGCGTCACAGAGCCACTCGTACGACTCGCGTGAGAGGATGAATTCGGTCGTGCAGAGCGAGTGGGAGATGTTTTCAAAGCTATCGACCAAGCAGTGGGTAAAATCGTAGGTCGGGTAGATACACCAGTCTTTGCCGGTGCGGTGATGCGAGGCTTCAAGGACACGGTAGGCGATCAAATCCCACATCTGAGGATTGCCGTTCTCAATGTCCTGCTTCATGCGTAGCGTGACCTTGCCTGGTGAATACTTTCCGTTCTTCATGTCTTGGAAATCTTGAAGCGACTCCTCGATGGGTCGATCGCGGAAGCGTGAGGGCTTGCGTTGTCCTCGTTCGGGACCGCCTCGCTGCTCCTTGATCTCTTCTGGCGTAGAGTGGTCGACGTAGGCTTTGCCACGCTTGATGAGTTCCACTGCGAGCTCGTAGAGCTTCTGGAAGTAGTCACTCGAGTAAGTGACCTTGAAAGGCTCGAAGCCGAGCCATCGGACTGTGTCGAGAATGCTAGTGAAGTATTTTTCCTCTTCAGCTTCTGGGTTGGTATCGTCATATCGAAGGTAGCAAAGACCGCCGTGGTAGCGTGCGAAACCGAAGTTGACAGCGATGGCTTTGCTGTGTCCGATGTGAAGGAAACCGTTAGGCTCTGGTGGGAATCGGGTCATGATCAAGCCCTTGGTGGCAGCGAGATGCTGCTCCTTGAGTTCGGGCTTGATCTGAGGATTTTCGCCAGGTTTGTGAAGATTAGCGAGGAAGCCTTCTTTGAACATGGCATCAGGATCGACTGGACCGGCGGGTGCTGCATCCTTTTTGGCATCGGAAGCAGCAGAGGTGGCAGGCTTCTTCTTTTCCTTGGGAGGTGGTGGCGTCTTGGGACCGTATGTGGCGAGAAGTGATGCGTCTACTGCGCTCTTGACATCGACCGCGTTGGCCCAACGCATGTCTGTTGCTGCCTTGACACCTGCCAAGATGGAGCCAAGCTTTGGCCAACCTTGGACGGGGTCGAGTTCGGACCTGTGCGATGCAATGTAGTCGTCTACTGCCTTGCGACATTGGTCCGGGGTAACAACGACGCCTGTTTGCCAAAATCCAAAAAGGTGCATAGCAAGAAAGTCAGTTGAATCCTTGCCATGGTCGGAACGGATGGAAGGGAGCGATGAGCAGCAATTTTGGAATCAGATAGTAATGAAACTGCATGCCATGGGGAGACGAGACTCCTTACGGCTCTAATACATGCGTTTGTGGTTTTTGGTATCTCATCATTCGATGTTTGCTGCTTGCTGCTGGCATGGCGTGAGTCGTACTTACCAACACCACATTCGTGATCGAATGCATGCTTGTCCGGTGTGCCATGGACATTCGTGAGGAACTTGTATGCTGCGTTGACCTGATCTGAAGAAGTGAGGCTGCCATCGACGATGCGTGATACGACGTAGTCTCTGCTATTTTTGTTGGATGCATCCTTGCCTGTAGAAGCCGAGATGACAAGTGCTGAAGCCTTGGGATCGATGGTCTTGTCTGCGAGTTTGTTGTCGGCAATGACACTCTCGAGAGCTGCTACATGCTTTGGATTTGTGAGAGTCTCGATAGCTCGGTTGCCGCTAAGGTTGAGCGACTCGAAGAGCTTGAGGAGCCTTTGGTTCTCTGGATGATTGACGTCGACTTTGGGTGGCATTTTGAGTTAATGTGAGGTGTGAAGAGGAGGAAGCGGCGTGATTGTATTAGGGTATGATGCAGCTGTGCTGCTTGCCACGACGAGAAGACCGAGATGATGAGTCGAAGCAAGGAGGGTATGATCCGACTAGATGGTTAGGCTCAGTAAAGATAAGTGAGCGCTCTAACCTGAGCTTTGTGCCCTTTTTTTTTTTTTTTTTTTTTTTTTTTTTTTTTTTTTTTTTTTTTTTTTTGGTGATTGGCTGGCTCGAGCCCAAGAAGGAAAGCGCTTGTTTGACCCGATCGCGTGCACGTAGTCTGTGAGTCATCTGTGCTGGATTTCTGATTTTGCGGCTCACATTCCAGACCTCGTTATCTCAACATGGCCAGGTGCAGGCTCATGGACACATTCCTCTTCTGATGGTGGACTGTCATCCTTATCGTAAAGACCAATAGATGTGCAGCAGTAGAAGAATGAAACGGGAGCAGATTCATGCCAAAAGGTGACTCTTATCAACATTGAAGTTGCGTCAAAGTCAGTGAATGTGATGTTGATCTGCCCGATGCCAAGGAGCGTGTCAAGACTACGTACGGTATATTGGTGAATGTTGGAAGTGAGGCCTAACAGTTTGCGAGTGGTTTTCGGCGACCAATTTTGACTGCATTCATCATGTTGACTCAAGATTGTCAAGAAAATGCCGACTTGGCTCGAAAACGCAGCGGGGACAGAGTGGCGATCGACAGTGCATCTGTACCTGAACAAAAGCGCTGCTGAGAGCTCGGTGGAGCATTCACTGATTGGATTGCGGTCGACTGCGCAAAAGAGCCTAGAAGGCTACGCAAGGTGGCTTTCGAGAGAGGGAGAGGATAGCAAGCCACAACTCGTGCGCTGTTCTTGTTCAGTAAACCTTGGTTAATTTAGACTGTGAATTAGAGCAGCTCTGTTATCGGACGACTTGCGACATACTGTATTGTACCGTTACCTGTACGTTGTTACTCACCTGCGCCTAGAACAGCCTGCTTGCAGTCACGCTTGCAGTCACGTTGATCTGTCTCGCGCCTCTTTGTGCCACAGCGCACCTCGAATCGGTGCAATCTTTGGCTACGCAGCTTCGAGTGCTGTGCCCTGGTGGTTGAGGCTGCCACGGTGAATGCGTACATGACAGACTCGCGCGCCATCGTCATGCGAGACTGTCTGCTAGATTGCGGTGGAGGCATCGGTTCAAGCAGGCAGGGTTGCCGATGCGACGACAGCCAAAGTGTGAACCCGATCGAAAGCCTGTCGGTGCGAAAAAGTGAAGGGAAAGCCGGCTTGCTGGAACGGTTGAGTTGAATTTGGCAGAATTCCAAGTAAAAGTCAAGGTGTTGGAGGGTCTCGACTCTCTTGACTCGCTCGTTTGCTGTTCAACCAGAACTCAAGCTGGCAACCAGAACTCAAGCTATTGAGCCTTTCAAGTGATTTCAACCTAAAACTCGAGTTCCAAAAATTGACAACTCGACTGCCGAACTGGCTCTAATTTGAAAGAAAGCGCGGATGACCACCAACTTGAGATTTGAATTCAGAATCGTGGGATTGTACTAGAACGTGTGCATCGCCAGCCAATCTGTACTGTAATCAAGGTCAAAATTCACAAATTCGAGAAATTAGGTTTCAGTACGCCTCGACTTTAGGAAATTCGTGATTGAAGAGAGATGTGAACGGGCCAGCCGATCAATGTGAATGTTTTGTTCTGATTCTGTACAGAAATGTTTCATCATCACAAAGGGAAGCACAACATACTGTACTTTACTGTTACTCTACCGTGAAGTTGGACCAGCACAATGAAAACCGCATGCAGAGCATTTGATGAGTCGCTGGCTGCATTGCGTACCTGAAAGAACACAGGACGGACAAAAGAGTCTCGGCTGAAGAGCAAGAAAGGGGAGTGCAGCCTAGCTGGTGAGCGCAAGTGCGCGCTGGTGTGACTGACTGGTTGGACGAGCCAGAGTTATTCTTGGGTGATTCTCCCATGGCTTTCCAGCCCGTGACGGTTAGGGTCTAAGATGTACACGCTTGTAATGTGCCATCTGTTTGTTGATCCTTCTGTCCTGCACTTCTTCTCTTTTCATTTTTCCTTTACTTGCTGGGCTGTCAAGAATGCAATTCTGATTGACAATTGTCGAGGGTGTATGTGTGGAATCCATCAGAACCACGAGTCGCATTCATTTTTTTTCTGGCGATTCACACCAATTCCTGCGTAGTGCCACTCGCACGCTCGTTTTAGTCGGCTTCCCCGCCTCACTCTCTTGTCGCGTGTCACAAAAAGCTTCGATCGCCATCCCTTCTCCCGTGCTTCAGCCTCCATCCTACATCCTTGGTCGCACCATTCACCTTGACTCTTCTTACTTGTCATCATCATCATTCTCACCATTATATCAAGCGCCACTGCCGGTCAGCTCATCCCGGCATCTCATCTCCAATTTGCGTACAGTTGTATATACCACTCGAAACGGTCCCACCGATAGTCGCATCGTAGGCTCGGCTGCATCCACGATTCCATTTTTCTCCTTTGGCTTGTTCGTGGCATCATCATCCCAACGTGAGCCGCTGCTTGCTTTTTGGCTTCGCTATTGATTTCTTCCGACACATATACCCTTCGTCTCGTTGACGCTCTAAAGCGTCCCTGCGCGCTTCGCATTTGGTCCCAGCTCGCAGTAACACGGTTCACAACTTTGAGATAAAATCCACTTGCCCTCTCTCACTCATACACATACCATCTAGCCGAGATGGGTTGCGGTGCATCAAAAGTTGACAAGGAGGGTCAGGCTCGTAATGATGCCATCGAGGCGCAGCTCAAGAAGGATCGTCTCGCTCAAAAGAACGAAATCAAGATGTTGCTCCTTGGTGCCGGAGAGTCGGGCAAATCCACCATTCTCAAGCAGATGAAGCTCATCAATCATGGCTCATACACATCAGAAGAGCGAGAATCGTACAAGGAGATCATCTTCTCCAACACAATTCAGTCTATGCGTGTCATGCTGGATGCCATGGAGCGTCTCGACATCCCCCTTGGCGACGGCAGCAACGCACCACGTGCAGAAGTCATCCTCAGCCTCTCTCCCAGCATCGAGTCCGACGTGCTTCCCAAGCACGTCGCAGATGCTATTTTTGGCTTGTGGCAGGATGCAGGTGTCCAGGCTTGTTTCGCCCGCAGCAGAGAGTACCAGCTCAACGACTCGGCAAAATACTACTTTGACTCGATCCAGCGCATGGCCGAACGCAACTACCTGCCCACAGACCAGGATGTCTTGCGCTCGCGTGTCAAGACCACCGGTATCACTGAAACACACTTTCAGATTGGCGAGCTCAACTAC
Organism: Melanopsichium pennsylvanicum; assembly: GCA_900208305.1. Taxonomy (NCBI): domain Eukaryota; kingdom Fungi; phylum Basidiomycota; class Ustilaginomycetes; order Ustilaginales; genus Melanopsichium; species Melanopsichium pennsylvanicum. The sequence continues at coordinate 788,854 of OAPG01000007.1, forward strand.
AAGCTCTTCGACGTCGGTGGACAGCGTTCCGAACGTAAAAAGTGGATTCATTGCTTTGAGAACGTCACTGCCATCATCTTCCTCGTTGCCATCTCGGAATACGATCAGTTGTTGTACGAAGACGAGAATGTGAATCGTATGCAGGAGGCCTTGACTCTCTTTGACAGCATCTGCAACTCTCGATGGTTCGTAAAGACTTCGATCATCCTTTTCCTAAACAAGATTGATCTGTTCAAGCAGAAGCTTCCCATCTCGCCTATGGCGGATTACTTTGGCGACTACACTGGCGATGCTGATTACAATTCGGCGTGCGAGTACATTGTCAACCGCTTTGTCAGCCTTAACCAGAGCGATGCCAAGACCATCTACACGCATTTCACTTGCGCTACCGACACAAGCCAGATCAAGTTTGTCATGTCGGCGGTCAACGATATTATCATTCAGGTCAACTTGCGTGATTGCGGTTTGCTCTAGATCGAGCATTTGCACTGCATTTGCAATCGCATTCCGACATTCCAACCTCATCGCATAGTTATATGCATACACTTCTAGATGCACCAACTCGACTTGTCTCTGCTTTTCCCAACCAGAGCGTTGATTGAACCCAACCTCGCTTTTCTTTTGGAAAAATCTTGATGGCGGCGAGCTTGTCTTGGCTCATTTCTTGGTTTTGTAGACCAACTTACATTCACAAACCCTCATTCGTAGGCTTCTCTGTTCTTGTTCATTTTTGTTTCTTCCCTTAGGCCAATCATTAAGGTTCAGTAATTTCGTTCAGTTAGATTCACCGCACATCATACCATCATTGTCAACATCATTTCAAGGCTCCTTTGATGGTTTTTTTTTTTTGCCTGCGTTTTGGGTTGGAGCGGTTTTTTTGCTTGGATTGTGTGTGACTTTGTTTGGATTGTAGATGAGCTTGGATTTGGTTTAGATATGGAAATGTGGATTGATTCGTAGCCAAAGGGAGGTTGTGATGGGGGGGGGGGGGGGGGGGGGGGGATCAGGACAAAGAATTTGAAATGATTTGTTTTGTTTTGTTTGTTTTGATTGTTTTGATTGTTTTGATTGTTTTGATTGTTTGATTGTTTGATTGTTTGGATTGTTTTGATTGTTTGATTGTTTTGATTGTTTGTTGGCATGTTGATGGAAGAAGAGTGGTTTGGAATCAGCAGCGTTTTGTAGCAACTTGATATGAACAAGCATATTCTCATCCTTTACCATATACTTTTGAGATCAATTCCAAATGTCCAAACTACCTTTGAAACTGTATGTATATAAAGTGATTCACATAGAAAAAGTTGGAAAAGAAAAAAAAAACACACACACACACACACACACACCAAACATGCCCAAAACTCTCACACAACACAATTTCTCCAATTCACTTACTAAATTCTTTCTTAGTCATACAAAACAAAAGGAAACGGGAGCAGAAACAAAGACATTGGTGATACAATTCTTTCTGTTGGCACTAGGTTTTACATCTTCTTTTCGTCATCGGCCTCCATGGGAGAAGCACCACGATGATCACCAATGTGTTCAATGCTGTCCTCGCCATAAACCTTGGTATGATTTGTGTTGGACTGCTTGTTCAATTGCTCAGGATCCTGTTCACCAGCACCTGAGATGGTAGCTGGAAGATCCTCATCAAATTCGGCACCACGGAATTCCCAACCGAAAGTGACGACGATGATCAAGTAGGCGCAGACGGTTCCTAGAAGAATAGCGGAAACGCGAGCATAAGCGGGGATAAACTCGTCGACAGTAGAAGGCGAACCTGGGTGCCACCTTGGGTTTCGATCCTTAAGGTTATCACCACCTGTGGCCTCGATCTGAGAAGAAGCTGACGAAGCAGCGTTACCGAGCTGATAAGCAAGACCGCAATACGTAGCACGCAAAGCGGGAGGAGCAATTTCCGAGAGGTAAATAGGTACCACACCCCAAGCCCCTTGAACACCAAATTGCAGGAAAAATGCACCCGCAGCCAAACCGCTAAAACTATGAGGCAAAATCCAAGCCGGAATCAAAGCACCCGTAATAATGATAAACATGATGATAGTCAATCGTCGACCAAGATACTGCGAAAGGTAACCGGCAATGAAACCACCCGAGATAGCACCGCAATTGGAAATAATCGTAGCCTTACTCGCCTGCCTTGCAGTAAGCAATTTGGATTTTTGAAGCATAGTAGGGTAAAGATCCTGACTCGAATGCGAAAGAAAATTGAATCCAGTCATGAGAAGAATACCATAGATGCAACGAAGCCAGTGAGTCTTAAGCATCTGCTTAATTTCGGTCATGAAAACTTTTGCCTTGCTGTGGTTGACGTTTCCATTCGCATCGCGCTCCGCTTTTTGTCTAAGGAAAAGTTCGGATTCGGGAAGCGTCAAACGAACCGCAGCTGCAAGAGCAGAGATACCGGCACCGAGGAAGAAGAGAATCCTCCAATTGTGGGTGCGGTCAACCCAAGTAAGGTTGACGGAAGCGGCCAAAAGGTAGCCTACAGCGTAACCTTGTTGAAGGATACCGGAAAACAGACCTCTAGGAGCAGCAGGCATGTTTTCAAGTGCCGTGGCTGTTGCCATTCCCCAAATTCCACCCATTCCAATGCCGAACAAAGAGCGAACGGCGAGGAACTGTTGATATGTCTGCAAGAATCCGGAGCCAAGCGAAAGCGCGGCGATGATAATAAGGTTGATGACGAGCGGGTATTTGCGTCCATATCGGTCCGAGATGACACTGTAAAGTGATGATTCGCATACATAGTGGAGTTCATAACAAAGTCAGAAAATGCGATTCCCCAAGTCAAAACGATGCGGTTCAGGACAAGTGTTGAAAGGGAGAGGACGAAAAACGTACCCAAAGATGGCAGCACCGACGGAACGGAAAAGAAGGGTAAGTGTGATGGCGGTGGTGATGTCTTTTGCGGGTTTGTCGAACTGTCTCTCGAGCGCAGAGACGGAAAGAGAGACGGCAAAGAAATCCCATGCATCCACAGTCCAGGCGAGCCAGCCAGAGAAGAACATGGCTGCCTGCATTGGGGTGAGCATCATGGCGAGCTTAATTGGATTGACTGACGCGCCATTGCGAGCGGCTGCTCGCTCCTCCTTGGAGGGGAGCTTGAAAAGGCCGTGTGTTGGGTCGACCATTGTGTAACAGGAGTTAGGTGGTCGGAGGGTGTGTAAATACAAGAGGAGGGGTGGGGGGGATGAAGGGTGGCAAGATGGATCAAGGACAGGCAAAGAGCGTCTTTATAGTTGATTCATTCAAGTGCAAGCAAACCTTGTGACTAAGCTGCACGAGACGGCATTGATTGTTGAGGTATGCGATGGATACGATGGGAACGTATCTTGAAAAGGGAAGCAAGCGCACAGCAAGAGGGACGACGACTTTGAACAAGCTGAAAAGGATACTGTTCAACTGCAGTAGTGTGAGCTCACTTGCAACGAAAAGAAGCGCACAAAACGACACAGGGTTGTCATACAGGTCATACGGTCAGAGAGGTTAGTGAAAGAATGCCATCGCGAGCTGATACAGTCAGGCCAAGTTGACAGCAATACTCGACAATGTGGGCGGCATGGCATGGACAAGGGACAAAATGCCCCTGAGACCGGCGGTGAAATATTGCGGGAGGATGGGGCTTCACAGCAGCAAAACCAGTGCACAGTTCAGAACTCAAGACCGGTGACCGTGAGACAAACTTGAATATACTCTCCCATTTGGCCCCCCACACTGAGCTTGTGCCTGCTTGTCGACAAACGATTTGTCGCCATCCCCCGCTTTCCCACACACCAAGAGAAAATCTTTGTAATTTACTGTGCAGTAGGGCGCAGATACAGTATTTTAATTTATTTTTTCACTCTGATGAATCAGGTAAACCACGCTTTCTGCTGTCAATTATGTTGTTGTGGCGAATTTGAACTTAGGCTTTGCCGACGGTCTGTATGGCTTTTGTTTTGAAATCTTGCGGCAAAGTCACATGAGTGCTGCCGCGCCCTCGACCGTCGTTCCCATTCCCATCTGAGTTCCATCCTTCAAGTGACGCCTCGATCCTTGTCGCCCAATTTTACTCGTCCTAACTCCGTTTTTTTTTCTCTCTTTTTCTTCTATATTTTTTTTTAATAGCCGCCATGTGATCAACCCGTGGCTTCAAGCATGGGTTTGAAATTGACCGATACCCCGCTTCTCCAAGACTTTTAGCTCCCTGTTCGGAGATTCAAGTTTTCTTGTGCTCTTAGCGTCTTGCCTTGAAATCTCGCTTACATGGCAACCGAAAAACAAGGGGGATGGTTCTGATTGGATGTTTCGGTCGAACTGACCATGATTGAATTCTCATCACGTTCGGAGTCACTCCGAACCAGCGCGCTTTTTTTTGCCCGTGCCTCCTTTGTTCTTAGTTCAGGGGTCAATACCTTTTAACAGTGACTACACACAAAGATACACCATGTCGTCGGCTACCGTCGGGTCAACTGTGCAAGAAAGATTGTTCGCCCTCCTCCAAACTTGGTCGGAACTTTCCTTCATGCCCCGTGTCTTTCCCATGGGAACACTTGTACACCCCGCAACTGCCATTTAGATCCTCCAATCTCACCTATCTGTGTCTTGCTCCTCATCTTTTCCCTGTCGAGGTTACTACTAATTGTTTTGACGAGATGAAATTCAACCCATACCCAAGCATGTACATTGCCGCCCTGTCGCCCCCTCCGCATCCGTCCGACTATAACTCATGCGAAAAAAAAAATAACAACATGGAGCCCCTCAATATATTGATCGCTCGCTCCCCGCAGGTGCTTGTGCTCGACTCATTTCACCGCCGGCCACGTATCGTTCCTTCGGCACACCGCGCTTCGCCAAAAAAATAAAAATAAAAATAAAAAAATCATGAATTTTGCACCCTCCACACACACACACACACACACACACACACACACACACACTTACACTTACACTTACTTCTCTACCCAATCGATTATCAATCCATCTTTAATTGTAATTTCTAAGCGAGCTTCCGTCACATTGTGATATGCCAACAACCCCTCGCTTCCAACTCACTCACTTGGGCTCCCCACTCCCTTACGGTTTTCTTCCTGCTCCCTCACCTTTCTTTCAAATCACACTGCCATACACTCACGCTATTCTCTAAGCCCTTTGCCTTTGCGCTCACCCTGGCTTTGCATGAGAATCGCTCTCTTATCGTGTGATCCAAGCCACTCCAAAGCATCAAAATAATCCAGGGTTGATAGTTATGAACAGAAGGATAATTCCGCCCAAAAAGGAAAAAGAGAGAGTCCTACGGGGATTGAACCCGCGACCTGCAGAATGCCTAATGACAGGACCTTCATTAACCGAAGTCTGCCGCTCTACTGCTGAGCTAAAGACCCTGTTATGCTACTGCGTGAACCGTTAGTATATATAATACAACACGTTTTACAGCAGTGTAATGGTTCAAGATAGCGTTTCTCGCGGGCGTAGATCAATTGTATTCAGTGCAAAATTTTGAGCCCAGGACAACAGACCGATGATCTGATTGCAAAGTAGAGATCGTTGATCAAATACGCGAAATCGGTAATTATGTTAGACCTACCTCGATACTAATTGGATGCAATTCATTTTGGTGTGTTGCCGTTATGCAAGCTTGACTCGAGTTAATAAAAAGTGTGCTTCTTAGTCTAAAGTTGTAAATACAAGATCACGAGGGGTTAGATAGGAAACATTGTACTCAGCTGGTTCTAACCAGAGCCCATTGCCCATTCAAGACACAGCGACGGGGGCTTTCAAAGACATTCTTTTATTGCATTTCTCTGACGAAGATAGCAAAGCAGGCCCAAGCTCAACTGCTCAACTGCTCAACTGCTCACCTTTTTTTCCTTTTTTTTTTTTTCCTTTTTTTCTTTCGCATATGGTTTTGCTCGCCATCAGACGTTTCACTTTTGCTACAACTTCTCCACCTATCATTCAATTCGTCAGAGGCCAAATACAGTCCCTGTCATTCCGATCTCGATTTAGAAATCTGCAACTTTGTTGGATGATCAAGGCATTCTCTCGACCTCTGACTCTCGTGTCCATACCCTTCTCGTCTTCTACCGCCTTCATCGCTCCAGCCCGTCGATTTCCAGCTGCCTTTCGACCATTCACCCGTATATTTCCATACGCAGTCCGCAATATGTCTTCTGCTGACGCCACCTCCCAGCCCTCCGTTGCTGAGGCTGTCAACCTCATCAAGGATGAGGTCACCGGCGAGATGGTCTCCAAGTCTGAGCTCAAGCGACGAATGAAGCAGCGCGAGAAGGAGGCCAAGAAAGCTACCAAGGCCGCCGAAGCTCCCGTTCAGGCAGCTGGAGGCGTTGCCAAATCGGCCGCAGCTTCTGAAGAGGATCTCAACCCTAACCAGTACTACGAGCGACGATTCCGCACCATTGCTGCTTTGCGCGAATCCAAGAATCCCGACCCTTACCCGCACAAATTCCACGTTTCCATCTCTCTCTCCGAGTTCATCTCCAAGTATGAGGGAAAGGTGGAGGCTGGTCAGCATCTCGATAACGAGCAGGTCAGCATCGCCGGTCGTTTGCACAACATGCGAAGTGCTGGTCAGAAGCTGCGCTTCTACGACTTACACGGTGAAGGTGTCAAGGTTCAGATCACCGCTCAGCTGCAGGATCACACCGATGGTGACTTCTTCGCCATCCACGATCTGTTGCGCCGTGGTGACGTTGTCGGTGTCACTGGTATTCCCGGTAAGACCAAGAAGGGTGAGCTCTCCATCTTCCCCAAGTCGATCAAATTGCTCTCGCCCAACCTCAAGATGTTGCCCAAGGCAGCTCAGGGTGACAAGGGCGGTTTCACCGATACCGAGCAGCGTCACCGCAAGCGATACTTGGACTTGATCATGAACCCTCACGTTCGTGACATCTTTGTCAAGCGCGCCAAAATCATCAACTACGTACGACGATTCTTGGATAACCTCGGTTTCCTCGAAGTCGAAACCCCAATGATGAACCAGATCGCCGGTGGTGCCACAGCCAAGCCTTTCGTCACTTACCACAACGACCTCAAGCTCGACCTTTTCATGCGAATCGCACCCGAACTCTTCCTCAAGGAGCTCGTCGTCGGTGGTCTCGACCGAGTGTATGAGATCGGTCGTGTCTTCCGCAACGAATCTATCGACCAGACGCACAACCCCGAATTTTCCATCTGCGAATTCTACATGGCCTACGCCGACATGCACGATCTCATGGACATTACCGAATCCATGATCTCGGGTCTCGTCAAGGCCGTGACCGGTAGCTACAAGATCAAGTACCATCCTGATGGCAAAGATGTCGAGGGTGGTCGCGAGTACGAGATTGACTTCTCCACACCTTGGAAGCGATTCGACATGATCAAGGAGCTTGAGAAGCAGATGAACGTCACTTTCCCCCCCGCCGATCAGCTTCACACCGAAGAGACTCGCAAGTGGCTCTCGGACCTTGCTGCCAAGCACAATGTGGACTGCAGCGAACCACGCACCTCTTCGCGACTCATCGACAAGATGACTGGCGAATTCATCGAGAATCAGTGCATCAACCCTTCGTTCATCGTAGGACATCCTCAAGTCATGTCGCCTTTGGCCAAGCGTCATCGCGACATCCCAGGATTATGCGAGCGTTTCGAAGCTTTTGTTGCCACCAAGGAGATTTGCAACGCCTACACCGAGTTGAACGATCCGTGGGTCCAGAGGGCCAACTTTGAAGAGCAGAGCAGGCAGAAGGATGCAGGTGATGACGAGGCTCAAGGTATCGATCACGTGTTCATTGACGCTTTGGAACACGGTTTGCCACCCACTGGTGGTTGGGGTCTGGGTATCGACAGATTGGTCATGTTTTTGACCGACTCCAACTCGATCAAGGAGGTTTTAGCCTTCCCGGCTAACAAGCCTTTGCCTGCAGACAACAAACCCGTCGGTGTTCCTTCGCTCGAGGCGGAGGCTTCCGAGACCAAGATTTGAGCGGAATCCTTTGTTTGTGTTTCGGCATAGAATCAAAGGTCAGGCGGATTGCTTCTTCTGGCTTCGCTTCTGTAGAGTCAGCTCCCGAAGAGTTGTCATGTACGGAACCCTTTATACGATTTTTTCTTTCTTTCATGATTAAAGGTCGAATTGACATTCAAACTTGCTGAGTGACGGAAACGTACGTATGGGATTGGTGCGCCATTGAGAACGGTCGACTGCATGGCCTCGAAAGGTCGACAAACAGTTGTATTGTACTGTCCTTTACAGTTAAACATTGTATTAGGGCATACGTCAGGCAATTAGCAGTGACCATGCTCCTTGGTCAACTCGTCGAGCTCGGCACAATCGACGGGAGAGGTTTGCGGTATGGTTTAGAGACATCATATGCGTAGTCGCGTCAGAGTAGAACTGAGTCGAAATGGAATGAACGTGATCATTGTGGGCAAGAAGGGAAGACCTTCGGCATTTTCAACATGTTGGTCGTGCTCCATGCATTTTCAGCCCTGAAGGCTGAAAATGCCATTCCTAGGCTGAAGGGTTGCCGATGGGATCCCAGATGAGAGTGAAAGAACAAAATATCAAGCTAGTTATCAGCTGTTGTGCTGTGAGGTACTTGTACTTGTAATGCAACTTTGGTCAGACATTCACTCTGTCACCAAATATACGTCGAGACGGTCAAGTTGCTCCACATCTTGCTCGTCCAGCTCGAAGCCGAATACATGTGCATTTTCAATGATGCCCTGCTCGGAGACTGATTTTGGGATCTATACAAGCAAGAATAGACATCAGCCCTAGATACAAGTCGGGCCATCAGAAAGGAAGGCGAGAAGGGAAACGAACTGAAATGTATCCTCTTTGCAGAGAGAAACGGCTGGGAACACGGAGAACAGAGAAAGGATGAATAGTCAGTTTCGCAGGATGAAGAGCTGATCTGAATATAGCAATAGCCCGGGCTTTCATGACTAGCTGTGCCGGTGTGACGAAATGCTTCTTAGCCAGCTCCACGATGACTGAATGGTCGAATCGCTCTGCTCGCACCAGAGGTGCCCAGCACTGTGAACGCCATCTCAAAAGAGAGTATGTTCCTAATTAGCTGTCTAGCAGTTCAAAATTGGCTGTTTTGTGACATGAAGGATGGTCAACGTACCTCGAGAGTAATGTCTTGACTCAAACAGTATTCTACCAAATCCGACCTTGCCATGAACGAGTGCAAATCGCATTGGTTTGCAACGGGTTTGTGCTTGAATGAAAAATCGAGCAGTTCCTTGATGTAGCTCTCGCCATAATTACTCACTCCGATGCTCCTAATGAGACCTTGATCTTTGGCCTCTTCGATCGTCTTCCAGCACTCCAACCTCCTCTTCACTCCCAGTCCGAGGCGTGGAATAAGATTGTTGTCGGCAAGCCTGGCTTTGGAGGCAAGAATGAGGTTGTTCGTGATGTTTTGGGCTGTCATCTTGCGCTTGTAGACTTGTGGTCTTACCGCGATACAAAGTTGTTCAGAACTAGGGCACAAAGCAGAATGATATGACGGGTTGGAGATGGTTTGTGCTCGATGAAAAGTACCTCGACTTTTGTCATTGGGACCCTCGAGGGAGAAATCGTCGCAGAGTGTGACGAGCCCGCGGCCTTGAGTCATTCTTTCGCTTCTCGACAGTTTTCTGGTATCTTGCTCGCCATCGTGCACCCAGATGCCTTTGCTCACGCTTCAAGTTTCCATGCCAGGCTAGACTGCTGCGTGTCTACGATACTGAACAAGGTTTACTCGATGTGTGGCATTTGCAGAAAGCGGTTTCCTCGGATGTCTGCCTATGTAACGGTACAACGAAAACCGCCACCCGTTCTTATCACGTTTGATGAAAGTGTTGCTGCTTTCTTTAGTCAAAAGTCCTGTCGCTTCCGGTGAGCATTCCATCACACTGCTTTCGACAGGGATGATGAGGCAATGAATCGCTCAATATCAGCTTTGGAGTGTCGAGACGCGCATTATAGGTACGACGGTATATCCTGTCCCAACCACATCAAACTCAGTGGCGTCTCTTTCCAATAAGGATGGCTAGAACAGGTTAAACCTTGACAGCTGGGGCATCTCTTCTCCCAGAGTGCTTATTGGATTGATCTCCTGAATGTCGAAACGTTTCGAATTTCACCCACCAAAGCTTGGCGTACGTCTGCAGACCTGTGGGCATAAATGAAAGTAAGACAGTTTTATGTGCAAGGCTGTGTGAGCGGAAAACGTATGTATGTGACTGTCTCTGTATACACGGTTTCAACTCTTGATACCATCAAGCGGAACCATGTACAGCGAAGCATCCCACCCTCCGCACTTGGTAAGCAGTCGAAATTTCAGCCCCCAAAAATTTACAAAGTAGAGAGCATTCAGATCGAACGGCCTTATGGTCTTTGCTTGAGCATTCAGGGGGCCATACTCGACATTCATCAGGTTGTAAACCAGAATCACAATGAAATCCTTGGTCGTGACACGATATACTGTGCTTTTGAAAGCACGATGGCTTAGTCGCAATGCAGCTGCTCTATCTGATGTTCGTTGACATACAAGGAGAATCACATCAACTTGCACATGACGTGCATCAACCCGCAAACCAAATCTGTACGGCGAAACCCACATGGTGACTTGCTCAATTCGAGATCCGAAAGCACAGCAGGCATCTCAAACACGTTTGTCGACAAAGGTCGTTTGTGGCAACGATGGTGTCGAAACGCGCGGTTGCGGTTCGTGATTAGGTCAAAGCCAGTTCGGAGCGTTACGCGCGAGCATTCAAACAATGCCAACTTTAACAATTTGGATGCAAAAGAAAAACGTCCAACGTGCCTCAATCACTCTGTTGTAAGAAGCTCATACTACTATTAATAAAACTATGTGACTGATGTGCCAAATAAAGTAATTATAAGCTTTCATGAAAGCATTTTAACTCTGAGAGGCATAAAACACTGTACAGTGCTCGGCTATGATGAAATCACTCATAATCTTGGCACGGATATAACTTAGATAGTGAGTGGTTGTTCTTTTTTTTGACTGCGCTCATAGTTTGCCACTCTGTTCATATACTCTCATGCTTATGTCAATGTCGAAATTTGACACAACAACCATTCATCCCTGATCGTACTCTTTTGCTTGAATCTTTTTCGAGCCTCGTTCTGTTTCACCAAATCAACATCGACCGCGCTGCACTGAATCAACCAGTGTTGAACCACACGTCGTAAACGCAAACTTCCCGCACTCCACATCTACCTTGTCAATCATGGCAGCTCGTATACCAGCCCGCGAAGTGGCAGCAACCAAGATCAAGAGTCTCTCCTCCACCGTGAACCCCTCCAACTCGGGCAAGCGCTCCACCGTCACATTATCCGACGAATCTCTCTTGTTCACAACTCTACGCATGCTAGCCACATTTGACAACGCCAAGAACGCCATTTTCTTCCTCGTGCTGTACCGTTATACGGCTCGACTCTTCCGCCATCTCAAAGTGTATGGCTTTTCTGAATCACTCTTCCAACTTTATCGTGTAGTTTCGGCTCGAGCCTTCTCTCTGCTCCTCAAAACCCCTGCTGCCAAGCGCAAAGTGAAGCGCGAGCTCGATACAGCAATGGCAGAGGTCGAAGCCAAGATTGTTCCCAGACCCAAGCATTTGGAAATTCACACTCACCTTCCACAACTCGGAAAGGAAGCCGAATGGATCCGTGCCGAACTCACCAAGCTCCAAACCATGGAAGCTGGCGTAGATAGCAACGTCGTCGATGCAGACTGGCAGAGCAGAGACGGTCAGATGGTGTGGAAGGGCGGAAAGGTCTCTGGTGCAGTATATCATGGCGGCGACGATCTCAGCCAACTTCTCGCAGACTCGATCAAGCAGTTCCTCGTGTCCAATCCTTTGCATCCCGACGTTTTCCCAGGTGTACGAAAGATGGAGGCAGAGATCGTGTCCATGGTGCTTGGCATGTATAATGCGCCTCCTACTGCTGTCGGTGCAACCTCGTCTGGCGGTACCGAATCCATTTTACTCTCCTGTCTCGCTATGCGCGAATGGGCCAAGGCTACCAAAGGTATCAACGAACCTGAACTTATCGTCTCCGTTTCGGCCCACGCCGCATTCGACAAAGCTGGCGATTACTTTGGCATAAGGGTACATCACATGCCTGTAGACCCAATCACCCGCAAGGTCCAAGTAGGTCGAGTCGCACGCGCCATCAACAGCAACACCATCGGCCTTGTCGGTTCTGCTCCCAATTTCCCTGATGGTGTCATTGACGATATTTCCAACCTTGCAAAACTTGCAAAGCGTCACAACATCCTACTGCACGTAGACTGCTGCTTGGGTTCGTTCTTGGTGCCTTTCCTCGACAAGGCCGGTTTCGAAACCGAGCCATTCGATTTTAGGATCGATGGTGTCACCAGCATCAGCTGTGACACGCACAAGTATGGATTTGGTCCCAAGGGTCTCTCCACGATCCTTTATCGAACACCTGAATTGAGGCGATTCCAATATTATGTCAAGACCGATTGGCCGGGAGGAATCTATGCCACTCCAACATTGTCTGGTTCTCGTCCTGGTTCGCTCATCGCCGGAACTTGGGCAGCTATGATGAAGATGGGTCTCTCCGGCTATACTCAATCTTGTCGAGACATTGTTGGAGCTGCGAACGAGATTCGTATTCGTACTGAGAGAGAGATTCCGGAACTGTTTGTACTTGGTAAACCCATTGTTTCGGTCATTGCTTTTGGGAGTGCAGCAGCGAATGTGAGCATTTACGATGTAGGTGATCACATGTCTAAAAAAGGTTGGCATATGAATGGTTTAGGTGGTGATATTGCTGCGATTCACATTGCTGTTACTAGGTTGACGATTGCGGTTGTGGGGGAGTTGATTGGGGATTTGAAGGAAGCGGTTCGGTTGGCGAGGGGTAGTTTTAGGGGGAATAAGGGATCTATGGCGACTTTGTATGGTCTTGGGAGTGGTGTTAGTGGTACTGCTATTGTTGGTCAACTTGCAACTCGATTTGTTGACACACTTTACCTTTTGTAAAAAAATAAAATAAGCCGATATCGTCATCGAGTTTTGTACATAGTTCCTTACACTACAACAAAAAAAGTCTGGTTGATTCTTTCGGCTTGTTTTCCCACTCTGACAGTGACCGCTTCCCACCATCTCGATACGGCACAGAGTATCGAGAGCGATTTCCCCTTCACGTCGTGATCGAAACCTCTTTGCACTCTCACAGGAGATCCGGAGATGTTGAAATCATGCTTTTTCGAAGAATCCAACAGTTGTAAAAAAAAAAAAAAAAAAAAAAACAAAACAGGAGAGACGTTCAAGAAGCACTTGAACCTTTATCAACGTTCAACGGCGGTACATCTGTATCTTTCTCATCCAAAGCCGCAAAATCCTTCTTCCCGTCCCACCTTCGTCGCCCCATCTTCTCCTTGAGCTGTGCTCACCCGCAAACCTTCGAGCTGCGCTTTGAGTTCCAACACGTGTGCACTGAGCGCTTCGGTCTTAACCTTCAACTCATCTCTCTCCTTCTCCACCTCCGCTTTTTCCTGCATCGTCTGTCTACTTTTGGGCTCTCCTTCAGCGACCAAGTGTGCCTTTTCCTCCTTGACCTCCTTCAGGTTGCTAAATGCGACTTCGAGTTCGCCCTGAAGCCGCTCGTTCTCACCTTGCAGCTTGGCATACTTGCCTTCAACATCGGCAAGCGTAGCCTCCGTGCTCTCGACGAGATACACCATCTCGTCCCACCGTCCGAGCAATCTCTCCATCTCTCCTCGCTGCTTTTCGTACTTGACGACATCCTGATCCCAGTACGCCAAGCATTGAGTCAGCTTCTCCACCTTCTGCTCATACTCTTGCAATTTCTTGACCTTTTCCGCATCTTTCTCCATCTGAGTCTTGACCTCAAACAATTGCGCTCCTTGCTCTTCTAGCTGCTTGGTCAAACTTTGAATCGTAGCGCTGTCCTCTTCTGCCTGTGCCTTGAGCTGTCTCGCTTCAGTGTTCCATGCTTTCCTCTCTTCTCGGTACGCTTTCAACTTGTTGTTCAGATCCGCCTCCCACTGTACGTGTCTCGCTTTCGTAGCAGAAGCCTCGGCGCGGCTGCGCTCCAATTCCGTGTTGAGGGTGTTGAGCGATGCACGAAGGGTTCGGACGGTGTGGTAGAGATTTTGACGTTCAGCCTCGAGGGCAGTGTCGGTGACCTTTTCGCGATGAAGCCGTCCAATGTGACGCAGATGCTGTTCCTTGAGGTATAGCTCAAAGTTGAGTTCGTTGCGGAGCAGCAAATTCTCACGTTGTAAGAACGAGATGATCGACGCATCGCTCGAATGGACGGTCGAGGATGCGGAAGCGTGCGGAGGAATAGAGAGCATCTTCTCGTCGGATTCCTGTTGCGGCGTGGAAGGGTCTGTCGGGAGGTGGCTCGCCGCAAGTGGGTGTCTGCTGATCGATGTCGGCGAGGTAGGGGTTGCCGGACTCGGGGAATTTGTGGACTGTAGAGAAGACAACGAGCCGGACCGCGACCGGATCCTAGCCAGGGATGCATGAGTCGCAGGGGCAGCTGGCATCGAGACGGGCGCATGCGAGGCACTTGAGCTCCCCATGGCTGTGACTATCGCAGGTGTCGCAGCAGCCGTCGCACTCGCAGCAGGCATCAACCTGGATAGTGTGCCACTTGCGGTCATGCCTCCAGTCGTCCTGACATGGGGAGCCACGGGCGCAGCTGCGGTCGAAAATTCATCCAAGCGCTGAGCAGCAGCAGCCATGGGCTGAGTGTGGATGCTAAACCCGAGTGCGGTTGGCGGGCTCATGGTGGCTGCTTCAGCTGAAGCCGAAGTCGACATCAGAGGCGCACCCGATCGCAATGATGCATACGTCAGCAAAATGTCATCAGGGTTGACCGAGCGCGGTACCTTCTGGTACTGGCGATAAGCAGAGCCGCTGGGCGACGAGGGATGCAAAAGGGCTGCGTTGCTACGTCGACGACCCATATCAAACGGCCCAAGCCTCGCTTCGGAAGAGAAGATGGAAGCGCTCTCGTCGTCTGGTACGTCGTGCTCCAAAGACCCTTGACGTTGACGCTCAGCCTGCACAATGTGCGACGAGTTGACATCATGCCATTTTCCGAGGAACAATCCGAGACACTCTGCGTTGATGTCAGCCGAGTCGTGATCGAGCCACCGTTGCTTGTCGTTCAATTCCGTCTCCGCATCCATGGTGATGATAGCTGGATGGACGGTGTGCCGACGCAGGATCGGGCCGGAACGATTCTGAACAGCGATCTCGTCCATCATGTCCTCCCATGGTCCTTCGAAAGGGCTGTCGAATGAAGCTTTTCTCAAGTAGTCGATGGGCGAGCGGAGGAAGCGAATGATGTTGCATGGGAAGAGGCCGTAGAGGAAGGTAAAGAGGTGTTCTGCGTTGGGCGGCGTCGACATGGTGGTATCAAAAGTGGACTCCAATCTGTTCCATCGCAAGGATGGCTTGATATTGAGCCGTTTGCCAAGACGATCGATCTCGGTAAAGTCTTCATCCCTTTCCCTCCGCATCTGCTCCAACTGCGGATCATCACCGACGCGGCTCTCCCAACCATGACCTAGACGCCTCCAGTCGACGATTCGAGCAAAGATACTCAACAAGGTAGGCAAACCGCCTGCGCCTCCGTTGGCGATCCAGTTTGGGATATGAGGGATAAGCATGATGAATGCAGTCACTCCGAGCGAGACGCACGTGGTTGAGGTGTCAAGCTGAAGGGACAAGATCAGCATGCGAGGGAGGGCGGTCGATGTGATGTGGTATGCGTGAATCGGGTAGAGCCGCAAGAAGGTCGACAGCAGGAAGAGGAGCGGGACTCGCGCCGTTGGCTCGTTGAACGACTCTGCGACGTGGTGAAAGAACTCTTTTGGCTTTTCGTTGCTGTAGACCAGCAGAATCGACTCGAGGTTGCCCTTCCAGACAAGAGCCGCGGGATCTCTGAGCATATGATTGGTGTAACCCAAATCTCTCGCCACGGCATGATCTCCGCCACCGCCGACAGCGCCAGCGGCACTGCCACTTATGCTGGCGTTACTGGCTGAACTGGTTCCGGGGCCATCGGGACCGCTTGCGCTCTTCTGCTCTCGCTGAAGTGCCTCATCCGGTTGGATATTCTGACTCTCTTGTGCGGCCTCTGCAAGGTAGAGATCGAGGATACGCTGAGTGAAGCGACGGAACGTGTCCTGACGTGAGTCAATAGATGAAGATCGACCACCAGGTCCCAACTCAACGTTGGCCGACGAGCTGCGTCGTGTTTGACGAGAGGGAGAGGATGGGCTAGGAGCGACGGCCGACATGGGGTACGGCACTGCCCGAGCTCGTCTTGGACTCGAAGCGGCAGAGTCATTCGCCGCAGGAGCTGGCCATATGGGAGTTGGCGCGGGCTCATCTTCGTACACGGTGGTGGGTGCTGCGACCATGGCCCTGACAACGAGCTCTCTGGCACGGTTTGCAGTGATGTTTTGGACAGAAGCGTTCTTGAGCACAGGACGCAACACTAGATCCCACCACTCCATGACAATGGTCGTAGGTCCGAGCAGCGGCATCACTACAAACAAGACATCAACTATGGCGGGCAGCTTTTCCTTCTGCTGTGTCTCAAGTTCTGACTGTAGCAATTTTTGGACGGCATCGTTGATGCGAAGCGAGATTTGCGATTTGATTTGAGCTGTTGGAGATGGACCAGCTGCGATCGGATGATTGGCATCATCGGCTTGAGCGGCGGCTTCGAGAGAACGTGCTTGTTCTTCAACAGCTGCCTCGATAGCGGACAAGATGGAGTGTCGTCTTACTTCATCATTGGCCAAGAGCGCCGATCGAACCTTTTGGATGATCTCCTTGAGCCAAGACTGGATTGCGCGCGGGAGAACCACAGCTGTCTGGTGGGAGAAGGAAGGGGGAGGCATAACGATGCAAAATGGTTACACACCCTGCCTGATTAAAGCTCGAGTGGGTGGTTGGAATGCTTTTAAAGATGTAGAACGGAGTAAAGTACGTAGGACAAGGTGGATAAGATACGCTGGCGATTATGGCAGCGAGCTGGACGTCAAAAGAGAACAGTTGAACGTAGTGTTGAGGAGTTGGCTGGTGTCAAGGTAGTTGGTATAACGGCAACCCTGACCAAAAACGGCTGACATTGAGAACAAGATTGTGTGACGACGGGGGCGGTGTAATGCTCTGCGGTTTGGAGGCTAAGCGGCTGCTTGTTCCCTGCTAGTCCAAGTTTAAGCTCGGGGGAAGACGCTGATAGTTGTGGCCGGGCAGGCGTTAGAAAGAACACATTGAAAGAGCTTGTGTAGAGTACGAATCGACGTTAAGGAGTGGTCGGGGCAGCTCGGATGATCAATGCTGATGGTGATGGTGGTAGTGAAGCTGGTATTGAGAGAGTGTTGTCGGAAGAGTGCCGAGAGCGATAAGCGTATCAGAGTAAGAAAGAGAGAGGCAAGGGGGACAATAAGGAGTAAGCGAAGAATGGATGGTGATTGTATGCAATGCCATGCGACTGAAATGCTGAGTGTAGTGGGACGCTGGGACGCTGGGACGCCGCGATGATGAGCATTTCAGGGTGGAGAAGAGTCACACACAGCCTGACGACGAGATTCTGCAGCATCGGTTAGGAATTTGGCTGAGCTTGTGGAAAAGATGCATCTGATAGCCGCTAAAACCCATACAGAGGTGACTCGCACACAGTTCTGCCCTTTCTCGCCCTCTGTGAAAAGCCAGGCAAGCGACACACGCGCATACCTCGTCTGACTGACTGACTGCGCATTTGTCGGGTCACCAGGTCTTGCCTCTCCTCTCAGCAACCTGCAATGATCCTACTGTCATCCGCATTTTGCCTTTAGGGTGTCAAGTAAGACCGTGGAGCATGATCTCACTTGGATCACCCGATACAACGCAACACACTGTAGTCATGGCTTCGGTCATACTCAGCACACACCTTTTCTGGTGCGGCACGGCCGAAGCTAGTGTCAGCAAGTCCCCAATATTGCATTCACGACTAGAAAAACGTACTGTAATGTGCAGTAAAGTGAATTTACAGTAAAGTGAATTTACAGTAAAGTGCAGGTCTCGTGTGGCTTTAAATTGAAAGATTAAGCTCGCTGTAATAGGTTGAAAACCGGAAACTGAGGTATACTTATCGCTCCTCTGTCCCCGAATCTTGATCCAGCACTGTGCATTCATGCGATACTGAGGTCCCTACCTTTATCTCTCGAATCACACTCCTCTCTCTCTCTCTCTTTCTCTCTCTCTTTCTCTCTCTCTCTCTCCCTGTTTTGTTCTTATTGGCCGTGCTGCTAGTCGCAACGCGCCTTCGAGTCGAGAAAGAGAGAGATGAAGCAGGAGCGAGGTTTGATTTCTACAAGGAGATCGCAATCTCTCTTCGCGCTTCCGTCCTCTCTTTCTTCACACTTTGAAAATCAGATACGTGAGGGATTTTTTGTTTAATAAAATTTCTTTCTGTAAGAGACGTTTTCGTGCTTTTGTCGACTTCTGACGTCCTTTTTTTTCTTTTTTTTTCACCTCTCATGTTATTCACCTTGCATCGACACTCTCCCTGACAGACTATATCTCCTTTGTTTACAACGACTTGAACATAGCAGTGCAAAAGGATTAAGAAACGTCATAATTATAAGAACACAATGCATCTGACGCTAGTCTTTGAACTACTGAGCCTTGTTCTCCCACTCGTCGTGTTAAGAACCCTTTGTCCCACATTCCCACATGGTCATGCCTCGATACCCCAAATATGGTAAATTTAATGTACATCGTGTTATAGAGTAGTGACTCTTTGTGCATTAACAGCTCCACCTTGATACAGCCTCGTTCCGGAAATCATGTCTTCCCTCTCTCTTTCTACAAAATTCCCTTCTCAAAAAAAAAGATGACATTTCGAGACCGAAACTCAATTTACAAGTTTTCATCTTCGATCCGTAGGGTTGACTGTACTACCTCATCACCACCAAGCAGTTGAGGTCACATCGTTCTTGTATTTTTTTTTTCACTCACCGCCATCCTGAACTTGACACGACACCCAATCTACCCATCCCCGGCACTTCCAAGGTACAGCACCACACTCAATATCTCACAATTCACTAGTTGCAGTGCCAATGCAGGCATTATCGTTGAATGAAATCGAATAAGAATCAAGAATGAAAGGTTGTGGCGATTATTCGGAGGCCACCTCCTCACGATGCCAAGCAAAGTACTCCTTTGTCTTGTTCAACCGCTTGATGAGCTGATTCACTTGCTTGCTCCTCGCCTCCTGCGTATGTTTGAGCGTCTGCTTCGCTTTACGAATCGCATGCATGCTTTCACCACCCGCTGACCCAACACCAGTACTTTCTCCAGTCCACCCTGGTGATGAACCACCACTATTGCCATCCCCTCCCCTAGCTGAATGCGCCTCTATCTCGCGTTGCTGCATAGCTACATTCTCCTCATACTCCACCTTTTCCAGACGGTATTCGACAAAGTCGATCAAAGTCTTAATCGTGCGCGGATCGTTGGCACCCATGCAAATTCGAGTTTCGTCGTCGTACTTGTTGCCATCCGTGTTGGAATCAGACCCACCGTTCGAGCGCGAGGTGGGCAGACCAAGCTTGACGTCCTCAGAGAATTCGACTTTGTCATTGTCAGAGCTCGCGTCAAGAGAAGTGAGTCCACTGTCATCTGCTTCATCTTTCACAGGCGCTGCCTCGTTGTTGCTCTTCGCCTCGGCTTCAGCTTCGGCTCCGACTTGCGCCATGCTCATATCGCCATCCGCAGTCTTGCTGTCTTGCTTTGGTTGGTACGGATTAGCAGGGAAAGGTTTTCCGAGCACCACCAGACACCAAGCATATCTGCCCTCGGTGAACTTGGGCATCTTCTCCTGGTACTCTCTCAAATGCCAATACTCTCTTCCATCCGCATCCCATCCCATCGGTCCCGTCCTCAATGCGTGCGTATCGATGGCTAGCTCGCTGATAACCCTCGCATCCTGCCTCCTCCATGCAACGTCATGCTCGAGCTGCTGCTTCTCAGCTTTCCAATTTTGGTACTCGCGTGAGACGATGCTGGGCGCGCGTTTGTGAAGATCAGCCAACTCTTCCGCGATCTCTTTCTCCATCTCAAAGTTTGCGATGCGATGCTGACGCTCGAGAGAGACAATATTTTCGGCAGCGGTCTTGAGCTCTTCGGCGATGGGTTCTGCCATAACGACGGCGTCGAGCAGGGTGGCAATGGTCGCAATCTTGGTTTCGAGGTCGGGTGAGGCCCTTTCACGCTGATCATCGACGGAGTTTGCCTCGTCCTTCTCTTCAGTGATGCCGTTGGTTTTAGTGTCGTCGGCGACATGCTTTTGAGCTTTAACGCCCGACTCGGCTTCGTCAGCAGAGCTGCCGGCTGTGAGACGGCGCCTCTTCTGTTCACCACGACCGTTCGTGCGGTACGTTTTGTGGTATGCTTCTTCCTCGTCGTTGTCGTCAGATGCATTGCCCTTGCTGGTGGTGGAAGCGCCACGTTTGCGAGACTCTTCCTCCGCGGCTGCGTTGGCCTGAGCAGCCTCTTGCTCCTCTTTTTGGCGCTGCTTGGCCTCTTCCTCTTGCTGCAGCTTGATCGCCTGCTGTCTTCCAGTCAGCCTAACTTCCGGCTCCGGCTCCTTCTGCACCGCCTTTCGCGATCGGCCTGACCCTCGGCCGCCTCTCGAACAATCGTCAGGATCCGCCATGCTGGCATCATCATCATCGTCGTCGTCGTCGTCGCTTGAATCGTCGTACACATAGATCGACTTTTTCTTCTCACCCGCTCTTCCTCTCCGTCCTCTCTTGCTCGGTTGTGCATCTTCATCGCCATCCGTAACATCCGCTTCACTCCCAAATTCGTCTTCCTCCCACGAATCCAACAAGGACAACTGCCTCGCGATCTCGTACTGGTTATTCTGCTTGGCCTTTCTCGCCCTCGTCAACCTCGCCGTCCTCATTTCTGCCGGTGGACTTTCACTCCGCTTGTTTGCCTGCATCTCGACTTGGACCGGCACATCTTCCTCGACATACTCGAGCTTGGTCTTGTTCAATCCAAAGTCAGCCAGCAGTTCGGTGGCAGCATTCCACGGTTCGCCCCGATCCAACGCCTTGCCATGACTGCGGAAGGCGGTGATGACGTTCGCAAAGGGCTTGGTAGGTTGCCCTTTTTCAATGTTGGAAAGACCAGCTATGGTCTTGAGCAAGCACGAGAGCATGTCCTGAAGCATGGAGTGGGTCCAATGATCGAGCTTGTCGAGTTGGCTCAGTACGGATCGGGAGAGACCAAACTTGTCGAAGCGGACCATGGACTCGTAGATCCACATTCGCGCGCGGAGGTTTTCATCGGGAAGCTTGGTGGGGATGACTTCGAAGACAGGTGGAGGATGAGGAGTGGGAGGTTTGATTGGTTTAAAGATTGGCGCTCGGACACTGGCACTGGAGAGAATTGAGGCGAGGGTCTTTTTACCGGGTGCGGGTTTGGTGCTTGCGCCGGCCGGCGGAGGAGTGCTGATGCCATCGTCTTCATCCGCATCAATGTCAATGACGGATGCGGAGGCGCTGGCTTTGGCTCTGGCTTTGCCACTTTGCTTCTGTACTGCTTCAGCGATGCTGCGCTCCTTTGTCTTGCCCTTTGTCGCAGCTTTGCCGCCTGCTTTGCGTGTCTCGGCATCTTCCGAGGCACCTTCACACTTGGCTTTCGCTTTAGCCTTTTTGGGCTTGGCGTCGACCTTTTCGTTGAGATCCGCCTCGGTGTCAGCCTTCTTCTTCCTGGATCCTCCGATCCACTTGCCCAATGGCTCGAGTCCCATTGCCTTTCTGCACGTGCTACAAGCGCACCTACCTCTACACTTTGGACACTTCCATGCATACTTGGCCTCTGTTGCGGGACAATGCTCCTCTGGATTAACCATCATGCGGTTGCTTTTCACGATAGTCTCGGGATCCATGTCGTAGAAACGTTTGAGTGAAGAGAAGCAGTATCTAGCGTGACAGCGTTTGCCAGGAGCGCGCATGAAGGTGCATTCGAGGAGGGCACCTTTACAAGGCTGGTGGTGCTGATGGCAGAGTTTGATTGGATTGCCTTCACAATTGACATGGGTACGTGCTCGAGCTGCATCGCTGATGGGGAACGAGCGAGTGCTCTTGACGGGAGTGCCATCAGGTTTGAGTTTGGACAGAGGTTTAGAAGAATTGGAAGCAGAAGGGGAACCACTGGTGGAGGCTGAAGGGGCTGATTCAGACTTGCGGGCTTTGGGCTTCGAGTTGCCGTTGGTGAACTTAGCAGCAACATTGGAGGAGGATGCTGACTTTTTGAGTGAAGAGGAGGAGGCGGCTGCTTTCGACTTTGAGTTGGATTTGGTGGGAGGGGATGAAGAGGAGGGTTCGGGAGCGTCGGAAAGCTCAGAAAGAGAGTCTTGGTCGTCGTTCATGGTTAGGTCGACGACGTTGGAACGATGCGACGAGGAGCTTTGCATAGTAGCGGCAAACAGAACGAGGGGGAATGGTGAGTCGCAAGGAAGAAGGACGAGGAAACCAGAGAGTCACGCTTGTGTACCGAACTCGAAATGTATATTATTGAAGCCGACAAAAGCGAGACAGCTCAGACGCATTTGTCGCGCAGCGTGTCTGTGTGATAAGTTACTACTCAGTACTGTGCTGTACGGTACAGAAGAGTATATTTATTTGATTGCTCGGACGAATGAGTGATTCTACCTCCACAGTAGTGGATAGGCTCTGTGCACGCTTGAAAAGTCAAATGATAATGTCAATATTGGCTGCTGGGTGGAGCAAGTGAGAATCAAATTGCTGTGTTGACCGTTAGTATCGAGGAGCTCAGTTGCAACTTGACAGGTGTAATGATTAGCCAAAGTGGTAATCAGTGCCTAACTTAGGTGTTGATTCCAGATGCTGTACTATAATTTACAGTAATGATATTAATGAATAAATAATATGTACAGCACATATAACAGTATCCTCACTGCGCTTCTGATCCCGATCTCATGGCATTATTCGGGGTTGAATTGTCTTGAAAGTGTAAATCAGGGTCCTGCAATCATTTTATTTGTATTCGAAATTCGCGAAATCGCAACCTCACTGCAACACACACACAAACACACACACACACACACCCCAAAAGACGCAAACATGAGAGACAGGTCGGCATCGTAACATAGAAATGAGTCAGTCAAGCATCAGGAATAACTTAATATGACAGGACTGCCTACGCAAGCTTGTCGAGATGAAGCAGACACTGGATCGAGTTGTTGGACGCCGATACAGATGCTTAGCTGCAATATGTTTGTTCCACTTTACGCGCTCTCGGACTTGTTTCTTCTTACACGAAACGCGACGCGTGAATTGTTGAATTCGCTCGCCATTTCTATGTGAATATTTAATTCGGCTCCACGCTCAAAATGTAGCTCTGTACGATCTGACAATGATAAAGTGTTTAATTTACGCGTGGTTGCGTGTTGGTCTTTCAAGGACCCTTTCAATAAGGTCACCGTGACTGAACAGAACAACAGTAAACTGCCAAACTCAATTCGTGATTTCAGAGATTCGTGATTGGATGGATCAACATCGGATAGACCGTCCCTCTCTCTTCTCCTTCTCTGTGCTGCCATCATTCTAATCAAAGCCACCATACCATCATCGAAATATCTCACCTTGGATCAAAATGCCGCGCAAGAGAAAGGGCCCAAAGAGGGAGCACATCCACGCCGATCCAACAGCCGTCCCAACTGACAATCACAACGACCTTCACGCTGTCACCAACTTAGTTGCAGCACCATCAACCACTAGCCAACAGCTTCCTGCTCATACAATACTTGCCACTTCAGCCTGCGACCAAGCAAGCTCGTCTTCCAACAAGCGAGCAAGGCATCTCACAGAAATCGAGGAGGATCGTCTTGGCAAGCTTGTCGGTCTCGAAAGATGGATAGAAAGCGTCGGTCATGGCAGAGGAGCTGCCGTATGCATCTGCGGCGAACTGACTCACTCCATGTCAAGTGCTCACACCACTTCTTCCGGCCTCTTCCACCTCGAACTCAGCTGCTTTCATCCTAATGACCCAGCACAACGCTCCAAGCTCGCAGTCACTTTCAAAAGCGAGCTTGCTCGCAACGTCTCTGAGCCGCTCCTTCTCCTCCATCGACTCGGCTCACCAGCCGTCGTCTATCTGTCCGGATTTGCAGCACACCTCTTGCCACCACAACAAAACGTATCCCGTGTTGCCTTCAACAACGGAAAAGCCGTTATCAAAATGTCACCCCAACCACCCTCCACTGATCCTACCGCACCAACCTCCGCTATTTGGATCGAGCAGCTAGCTTCAAATCCCATCGCAATCTCAGCCATTCCAGCTGCACACAACATTACCTCCGAGCGGCCTGCACCTACCGTGTCCACGTCCATGCTTGAACACACTCAGCGCCATTCGCCCATGCCGCGATCGCATTCAGCAAATGGCGGAGCTCAGCAGCCACGGCTCTCTCCTCCTTGTCAGCACAGCGACTGGTTTTCGACACCTGCTCCTATTGCTCACGCTGCAGCATCCACCACAGCAGCCGCTAGCACGTCAACAATGGCACTTCTCCCGCCACCACCTCAACAGCTCCGCCTCGGAACAGACTTGTCCGCACCCGCTGCACCATCTGGTGGTCCGCGAGCCATCAAGAGTGAAGGGCAGACTAACAGCGCCACGTCATCGCCCCGTCCCGCAAGAGCTTTGTCCAGACAAGTTTCCGCCACACCAGCACCTCGTCGCAATGCACCCCACGTCAAGCCCCGTCGGATGGGCAATTGCGTCTACACACCCATGTCCATGGTTCGTGACGGCGAGAGAGCGAGCATCGTTGGCGTCGTCGTGGCTGCAGGCGATCCTCGTAGGTCGTCCAGCGGCACACGTGATCTCAGCATCAAGGTCGCAATCGCCGACGCTTCATGCCTATCAGGAACAGGGTACGCAAAGGAGCTCGCACAATCCATGACCATCATGCTCTTTGCACAGCAAAACGAGCGCATCCCACACACCATCAAACCAGGTCACATCTTTGCAGTGCGCAACGTTCAGATCCAAATGTTTTCAAACAAGCCCCAAGGTGTAGGCAAGTCAGCCGCTCCTTGGAGTTGGGCTACCTACGATCCTGTCTCTGGCGACGTTGGCGCTTCCAGCAACTTTCCACTCGCATCGCAGACCCCCCCCGAATGTAGTGCAGAAGAGATGGAACACTTTCGCGACATGGCAAACTGGTTCTCCGAGCTGCAAGGCGTCGACGCCAACATCATGACCAGGTCCTCTCGCCCCACTCTTTTACTCAAGGATGTCGCCGAGAACGTCTTCTTCGATACCGTCGTCGAAGTGCTCAAGGTTTATACGCACACACTTGCTCCAGATCTATACGTCTCGGACTACACCAATCACGCACTCTTCTGGCGTGGCAACGACAAGTACCTTCGCTTAGACAGCAATGTCCCATACCCTGACGACGCGGACGGATGGGGGCACGTCTTTCAGATCAGTCTGTGGGACAGCCACGCAACCATTGCTGAAGGTCTTCAAACAGGTGACATCATCCGTATCCAGAACGTGAGGCCAAAGCTCAATCCTCGAGGTCTCCTCACCGGTGGACTTGGTAGCAGCACAGACAGCGGCATCAAGATCCGCACGCTCAAGCCCACGGATGAAGCGCGCATCGAACTCGAGAAGCGACGCGCACGTTTCATGGAGACCCTGTTTACAGTGGAGGAAGAGGCTTTTGCGGATCGGGCCGAGCGTGAAGCTCGTCAAGCTTCGGAGCATCAGCCGCCGAATCAGATGGAAGCATCAGCGCATCCAGCTCGACAGCAGCAGCCGGGTGAACAGACAGCTTCAACAGCAAAGGATCAGCAAGCACCGGCCATGATTGCTGGACAAGCGGCCGTTTCTGCAGCACCATCTGCGGTTGCAACGGCAGCGCGCTCGACCGAGCCTGCAGCTGACAGGCAAGCTACCGCATCCACAGATTCTACGGCAGCCGCAACGAGTATGATCAGGACCCAGAGCGGCCCACCCGATCGATGCTCAGCGGCAGTGGAAGCCAGTCCAGTGTCGACATCGCAACCACCTTTCCCAACTCCTGCACAGCGCCAGTTGCGTGCGATGGAGGTAACGCCGTCGAAGCCTGCACTTGGTACCAGCAGCAACGGCAACGTGAGTCCAAACGATCTGTCTTTGGTTGCAACCCCGGATCTCAAGCCGCAAACGCCCATGGGTCCGCCTGGTCTTGCTGCCGAGGTGCGACGACCGCTGATCCGATGCAATGCGCCAGCCTCGATCCCGTTGACCGCGCTAGCAGAGCTACCGACCACCTCGTTATGTCCGGGCATGTTTAAAGTCAAAGCACGCATCATGTCGACAAATCCTAACAAAGTGGAGCAGTGGGGACGTATGGAATGCAAGGCATGTAAGCGGATGCTTCCGCTCGATCAACGCTTCTGCATCAAGTGTGGAGATGAGGAAGGCGAATCGCTCTCGTACTGCCTCCGCTTCGCGATCATGCTCGAAGAAGTGGACGCAGAATTTGTGGCGCGCAAGCAGCAACACAAGAACCAGAATGGCAATAATTCCGAGACGAGCCTGAAGAAGACTGCGATTCCTTTGTTGTTTCACGGTCGAACGGCTGAAGTGCTGCTGCCACATGTGGATCCCAAGTCGCTCTTTAATGGTGAGAGGTCGAGTGTCAAGACACTGCGACGCTTTCACAATCGTCTGCTTCATCCACACGAGTATGGATTGGATCCGGAACAGATTCTTGCGCTACATTCCTTCTGGTCAAAGGAAACCGATCGAACCGTACGAAGATTTGCTGCGCTCAAGGAGCTTAATTGTCTGCACAACCCTCGTGATCTCTTGTGAGTTTCGACGACCTTGTGATGTACCATTTATCATCATTCAGATTGCGAATCCACCGCATATCGTTCACGAAGAGCGACCATCTGCTTTGTAGAAGCCAATGTATTCAAGGTGTGATTGAGACATCTAACTTGAGATGCTAGAATGGTGTTCTGTTGTACAAAGTTAAGGGGGACGGATCGTTAAGAGAAAGCCGTGCAAAAGATGAGCTCAGGCAAGACCGGCAGCCTTTCGTACTTCGTCAGCAAATCCTGGACCGGTTGACTCTTGGGGTGCAGCCGTCTCACCGAGCTCCCATCGGTGCATGTCGATGACCTCGACAACATTGGAATCGTCCAACTTGTTGTGTTGAGACCACGATGCTAGCACGTCCTGAACCGATTGTGAATTGCTCTCGGGGGTAGGTGCCGCGGCGGGGAGGAGCATCATGAAAGGTTGATGGTAGAGGACGTTGCTGAGCTCTGTTTGCGGGTTTGTTGACGAGTCTGCGGGAGCTTTAATTGACTTTGTTTCCATACCTGCTGCCTGTCGCGCCAGACTCCTTGTCAAGGCGCGAATGTTGGTCTGGATAGCGCCGTCAGCGGCTGCAAGCGCATCTGGGAGCTTGGGACTAGCAAGACGGGTGAGAAGGAGCGAAGCCACTTTTCCACTTGTTAGCACGTATCCAGGCTTGTTGGCGTCCTTGGCAGCGGCAAAGCCTGCCGAGCCACCGTGAGCGAAGGCGGAAGCTAGATCGACGATGGATCCACCCTGAGCAGTACCCATCTGTGACCTACGGGGTGCATTCGGCGAAGGAATGGTGGGAGGGAGTATAGCAGCAGCCCTTGTGATTATAATCTTCTCTCCGAGTCTGGAGACCACATCGATGATGGCCGAACCGACGGTTTTGGGAGCGACACTCGAGCCTTGCACTTGGGGCGAGCTTGGCAACAACGGGAAAGCTAAGAGTTCCTCCACTGGAACAGTGACAAATCCGTACTGTACCTTACTCTTCGTCGTCAATGTGGGGAAGAGCGCAACTGTGTGAACGATATCCTTGACGAGTTGAGCAAAGACTTGGTTCTTGGCGACAAAGTCAGTCTCACAGTTGACCTCGATAATTCCGCCGGCTGCAGCATTGGTGGCTCCGATTCCGGCTTGCTTTGCTTCGTCTTTCAGCTGACCTTTGAGTTCGACGGAAGTGGGAAGACCATCGGAGAGGATGGTAACGGCAATCACACCCTCGCGTGCTTGCCTACCTGCGACCTTGTCGGCCTTTTTCGCACCAGACTTTTTTCGATCGGCTTCAAGCCATTCGAGCGCAGATGAAATCGAGTCTTGGTCTGGCGAGTTAGGATTGCGGGACGCCAGAAGAGCTTCCTTGGCTTTGATCATAGATGTTCCAGGAACCAACTTTCGAAGCTCGGCGATGGCTTTGATGCTGGGCTTTTTTGGTTCCAGAGCGAGAGCTGAGCGAGAGAAAGTTCGGGTGAAAGAGGTAGGGGTAAAACATATTGGCAGTGCACAAGGTGGTTTTGCGATCAAACGCATGGAGCGTAAGGCTGTGGAAAAAGCCGACATCATGTTGTCCCCGATTCGATGTTGAGACGTTGACAGGATGATGGGAGTCTATGATGTTGGTCGAGTCAAAGTGAGTAGAGAAGAAATGCTTTGAGCTCGAGATTCTGAGAGTAAGTCACAGTGTGGTGGTGGTGGTGTTTCAGAACAACCCAATTGAAAATCTCCCGATTTCGATTTCGATTCGTTCCGATATACGTCAGTTAGTCGATTTCAGAGTGAAAGAGACCCTGACGCTAAGACGCGCAAAGCCTCCAACCGTATGCAGTTTGGTATCTCTTCAAGTGACACTCTGTGACTGCTGAAACTGAAACTGAGACTGAGACTGAGACTGAGACTGAGACTGAGAGTGAGACTGAGATTATGCTTGCAAAGACCCTGTCGGTCAACAAGAACTGCCGGTTGAAATGCCGCTCTAAGCTTTGGCCTCTTGTGACCTCTGGTTGAAAAATTTGTATGACAATCAACTTTGCTTCTGACGATATCACCATCTCGGCACCATCACACTGCTCAGACGATCCAGCTTTCGCTCGGCGTCACAAACTGGGCCGTACTGACAACGCACTATACAGGCATTTGGTCCAAATCACGCGCGCCTACCCATCAGCTTACACTCTGCGACTCAGCTCGTCTTGGTTTACACTGAAACCTCAGTCAAACAACATGCAATGATCGCAGCCTCGCCACTGCTCTGAGGCTGTCTTTTGTGGGCTTCGATCATAGATTTGGCACATTCAGTCTGACCTGAACCCATCCGCTCATTCAAGCACCCTCATTGCTTCCTCACAATGGACTCGATACCAGGAGATCAATGGATTGGCGAATACGCCAGATGGCTACGCGTCCATGAGGACAAACTTGGTGATGTAGCTGCTTCGGCAGCTGTCGCAAAACGTAACGCTACTCAGAAAGCATCTGTGTCTGGATTGTCAACGACCTTTTGGAATGTCGTCAGCCTTGGAACCGCCAATACTAACACAGACAGCCCAAGTCAAGCAACGTCATCCGCGACTACATCATCCACTGCTTCGATCCTGGCCGCTCGACCCATGCTTCTGCGCCAAAATCCGCACAATTTGTATTATCTTCTCATCCGCTTCGAAGAGCTCGGATTGCCGGTCGGTTCGCTCGACTCCAAGATCCCTATCGCAGCGCGCCCTACTTCGTACTTCTCCTTTATTGCCGCTGCTGCAGCGGCAGACAAGGACCGCGATGACACAATGTCGATGAGCTCGATGCGCAGCCGTATCAGTGTCGTTTCATCTTCGTTCAGCTCTTCCCTCTCCTGGTTCGGCTCAGCTAGCATCAAACCCGACCCCTCCAGGGATGTCAAATACATTTACTCGTGCTTCACAAAGATACCCAGTCTTCGACTTGGTCCTATCCCAGCACGCAAGCTCATCCAGGACTTTGAAGATTGCCCCGGCCAATCGGCGGTACCGCTCGACGTCTTCAAGAACTTGCAGATGCTTGAACTTGACGACGTCGATCCACGCACACTTATCGGCTGGGACAGAGTCTGCATTCAACTGCGCAGCTTGTCTTGCAAGAAGAGCAACATCGAAGATCTCACTGATTTCCTCGTAGATCTCGTCATTGTCGATACCAAGAGGCGGTGCGGCGAAAATGTCGATCCTGTGCGCTTACGTCGAGCTCCCCGAGATGCAGAGCATCTCCCTGCCTCGACTACCACCCATGCTTCCGACACAGATCTTGAGGACGATCAGACAGAGCCGTCCGTCGCAGCGTCAACCGTGGCCTTGTCATCTGCTGGCCAAGCACCGACATCGGATGCAGTGGTATCATTGCCAAAAGAGCTGCCGTCGCTGGCTTGGCATTTCTTACGCTATCTCAATCTGTCCTCCAACAATCTTACCTTTGTTCCCAACGAGCCCCTGCTTTGTCTCTCAGGCCTCACCAATCTCGATCTCTCGTCGAATCTCCTCAACGTCGTGCCGCCATCCCTTTCGCACCTCCGTTTGTTGACTTCGCTCAACATGTCGGACAACCTGATCGATTCGGTGTTGGGTATCTACGACGCTCTCCCTGCAATCCGCGTCCTCAACCTCGCCAAAAACCGTCTCGAGAGTCTTTGTGGCTTGGAACGTCTCTACACACTGCAGCGCATCGATCTGCGCGGAAACGCCATCTACGAGGCAGGAGAGGTGGGTAGGCTTGCACCGTTGCCAGCAATCGCAGAGGTATGGATCAAGGAGAACCCTCTTGTCGAGGAGCTGGTGGATTACCGTGTGGACTGCTTTGTGGAGTTCGCTCAAGAGGGCAGGTCGGTGACGCTCGATGGCGAAGCGCCAGGCTTCTTCCAGAAACAGAGAATCTCTGAGCGGGTCCCAAACGCAGCTGAGTTGTTTGCCCAAGCTAGCTCTCGAAGTAGTCGCTCGGTGGATCGCTCGGCGGGTGGAACTCCGAAAGCAAGTCGGAGGACGGCTGAGGAAACAGAAGAGGATGAAGCGCAGCTTGCGAAGGATGTAGCCACCACCAGTCGCAGCGCCATTGTGATCAACAACGTGCGACACCGTCCGGCATCCCGGTCGACGAACGTTGCTAACACGAGAGGCAGCAGTAAGAACGGCGGTCAGAAGGACACAAGATCTCGATCCACCTCGCGCAATTGCGATAGCTCGCGCTTGCAAAGTGGCGCCAGTAGCGCTCAGGGCGGAAAGAGACGCAATCAGCGTATGGTTGAATTGGATGCTACACCACAAAAGCCGACTGCGAGCTCGAGTCGAGAGCGCGCACTGACAGAGTCGGATCGAATCAAGCAAGCGGCACTGTCGGGCAACAGCACAGCAGCGATGGAGAGTCCTGATGCTGGTGCAAGCACTTTGACATCCACCGAAGTCAAGACGCAGGCTCAAGGTTCGCGTTCACCTTCTCTGCAGAAGAACGGTAAGATGAGCTTGTCGCGCAAAGCAGGTGTTTCGGTTGCTCAGCTTGAGTGCGAGACTGATCAGTCGACGGTGCAAGAGCGTATCAGCTCGAGCGCCGCAGAGGAAGAAACGGTAGCGAGTTCGGCGTCGAATGCTGGCGATGGCTTTGCAGCACACAGTTCCAAGCTTTTTGCCTTACCTCCTGGCATGTCTTCATCTGACGTCGCAACGCCGGCTTCCCCAAGTCGTGCGGGACAGAGCCGAACGTTGACTTGGCGTCGCAACCCGATCGACTCGAGCACGCTTGGACGCAAGTCTGCCGCGCGTCCTTTAGCTTCGGATCTTTTCGCAACCTCGAACAATGCAGCAGCTGCTACCACGAACGACGAGTGCAGCGGCTCGGGAACGACCGCTGGGGTCGATGCCAAGACGAAGCCTGCTGACGTCGAGCGCGATTCAGAGGATACGCCAACGGCACTGGCGCGGCAACGAATTGCACGACCACGCACAGGATCTGTCGCAGCTCTAGCGAGACGATCTCGCGTCACAACTAGCATGTATGACCCCGACCTGGACTATGCAGAGGCGCCATCTTCTGTGTTGCGTCCGTCGGAGTCAATGGTTGGTGTTGTAGAGCAAGACGATGGCTCGAAGTCCAAGTCGGCGTGGATTGAAAGTGGTACCGAAGCCGACAAAGAGGCGGACAAACGCGTAACGTCAGAAACCATAGACGCACCGGAATCGAGTTTGATTGGCAAGCGTTCGGATGCCTTGCGTCGACGCATCGAGGCACTAAAATCTGAAGTAGGAGATGATTGGCTACGACTGCTAGCGCGTGGAGGAGGGAGTGAGGGAGATCGCAACTCTGCGCTTGTTCTTTCCGCTGTGACCGAAGAGCAGAGCATTGGAAAAGCATCAGAGGGCAAATTGCAAACGGAGCAAGAATTGACTTGTTCTCGGGTGTTACGGCCGAAGAAGAGCAAAAAGAAGATTCGTACCAACATTAGCAATGGCAACGGCAACATTATTGGAGGCGAGTCATCTTTGTCGAGACGCACTTCTGTGGACCACACTACGGAAGAGACAAGTGGACGTCGCAGAGAAGCGCGCATTACATGATTCAATCTCTGCTTGAACTTGTAGAGATTGTTTTTGCATCACATTCACCCAACCCATACGGTTCGATACAGCTGTGCATGTGAAGCAAACAAAGCAAAGATGACGATGATGCAGGTAATCAGATATATATTTATGAAAAAAATAATAATAATACCGTAAACGTAAGAAGCAGGCGAAAGAGCAGTGTGAAGAAGATCTGATAAGACAAACTAATTTCTGATTTTAAGTTTAGTTCGGTAACTGAGTTGGTTAAAAAGGAGAGAGAATTTTTTTTTAATGTGTGTGAGAGTTTGTTTGTCAAGAACAATTGATCCAAAGAAAAAGTCTTGAAACGAATGCGCTCATCACTCTCCTCTTTTGGCCATGTCTGGCTGTCTGAACTCTTTAGAATACAGGTTGTGGACCGTGCGATGTGCGATGTGCGATGTGCGATGTGCGATTTGTTTGGACGTAAATGCCACTAAGGCTGTAATTTACAAAATTTCCTCCCTTTTGAATGTATCAGTAATGTGCTTTCCGGAACTTGGCCTATACCGAACTGATCAGGATCTTAGCTTGCTTTCAATTTTCGCACACATTACTAGCATCATATCCTCAACTGCTCGAGCTGGGCGAAAAAGGGTTGCAAAAGTTGCCTACCCAACAGTGCGAAACTAGGAAGAAGGGTTGCCGTCAACGCTTTCAGGTTTAGACAAAATGAGACATGGACACACACACTTTGATTTGATTGGCTCGAGAAAAAAAGGGTTAGTAGTATTGGCTTCAGCGTGCAGAGGTTTTTATACTAACCCTCTTTCCGAAAGTTTCTCTGTGTGTTGAAGGCTGACACACTTTGTCGTTGTGTGCATTGCTTTCTGTTCTTCTTCTTGCCGAGGTGCACGTACAGTATATAGCGTTATGATTGGCCAAGTCTGGCCTTGGCATCTCTCCGTCTCTCTCTTTTCTCTCAACCTCAAACGTCACAGAAAACCAAAGTAGCATGCGGTCAAAACGGTGTGTCCAAACCGAGCGAGCGATGTGTGATCTGATAACCTTTTTTTTCCCATTTCTCTCTCTCTCTCTCTCTCTCTCTCTCTCTCCTTCTGTGCATGAATGAGCTCCCTCTGTGTGGCGACCGGGTGCTGCCGGGGTTTCACGATGTTATCAGATGAGATCGAGTCTTCTAGATTGAAAATGGCTGTCATTTCACCCTCCGTCTGAGTTGTTCCAGAGACGACACCAGCAACACTACTGTAGTGTGTGCATTATAGTGTCTGCATAAAGTAGAATCTTTCTGACTTCCTCCCTCCCTTGATTCCTTCCTCTCAATTTAACCTCCGTCTTGGTGTACTTGTTTCATATCCTTCTGTTCACCATTCATCTCTCTTAACTCTTCACCATCTCACACGTATGCACCCAAGTTGATCTTCAAAAGGTGCATACAAACATAGAAAGCCTCATTTCGCGGCTTAGCCTCAAAGACGATCTCGCCAACAACAAATATACTCTTTCCGACTAACGAGCCTCTCATTCCATCCAGTGTCGATTCTCAATTTTCTTGCGCATCTACCAAGGTCAAATCTTTCCGAGCTCATTCGTAAGTATCTCTCTTCCTACACATGTCTCTCGACCAAAGTCGTATCAGCAAGCATCGGCAGCAGGATCAAGGTATTTTGACCACATTGAGACCGTCAAACAATCGCTGTCGTGCATGCCCAACGTGATATAGGATGCGCATGACGATAATCCAATGATCGCAGATTCCCTGTCCAGTGTGGCCTCTAGATATTACTTGGCAGCGTTTGCGTAGCTGGCAACAACAGCTCTTGGCCTGTCACATCGCGTGCTCATCATTCGCTCCAGTTCCATTTCCCCAGCCTGCACTGTTCGCAGAATTCGCCTCCGGGAGTAGGTCACTGCTTGCCTTGCTCAGAATCGCCGCTTGGAAATAACCAGTGGATGGGGCCTTGGCTCTCACACTATCGTGTGAGCATACGTGCTTCAGTCGATGCCTTATGGGATGCTACAGCCTAGCGTGGAGTGGGAAAAGAACCCGAAATCTAGCACTGTTTTCTTCGGAACGGTCAATGGTGGTAAAGGTAGTAGTAGTAGTAGTAGTAGTAGTAGTAGTAGTAACAGTCTATATTACTTACACGCAACGCTACATTGTTTTATATCTTTTTCGACCTTAGTTCAATAGCACTGCGAAACACTCACAATCACACGGTAACAAGCTAAACTACGGCAATCGCGGGAGAATCATCTTCCACACCCAGCCTTTTACTGAACGACGTCGCTCCGACTTTTCAGAATCTCGTAATCTGGATCCAGGATTCTCAGGAACCAGTTGCTGACTCGTTCAGTAGTTGCAACAGCGTACTGAGCTTGTCAAGCAAATATAGGAAGCGCCTTCTTGTTGGCAAGAACGAATCAACTAGGATTGTTCACCCTCCGCACCCCAACTCGCATTGACACTACGATTCAATTCGAGACGCTGCGTCGCGATCGTAAAAGCTCGGCTTTCAAGCGCAAATCAGAGATCCCGGATCGGAAATTTAAAATATATATAATAATATCTCTTTGAATTTTCGGTTTGAACCGCGTCTAATTCGACACACTGGTGCAGTGCTGCATTGTCTAGTAAGGTTTTGACAGGTGGGCGGAGTTTTTGCGGAATTTAATAATTGTTTACGAAAACACGCGTTGGCAATTATGACGTTCACAAATCATGGTCGTACTACCACTCGACACCAAGACAACATCAACATACCCGTTAGCAGCAGTCATGCTTCGGGCCGAGCAATTAACACTACTGACAACCAAATCACACAACGTAATCATACAACCTCAATTTCAGCCGACCCTCTTGGAACAGACTACGCCCATACCGCCCAAGAAGCTCAACGCTCTGACGAGGTTACAAGACCCTGCATGAATCAACAAGCCCACAGCTCCCACTCTGGAGTTTCCATTCCCATCTCTGCATCGAACGTTTCTTACTACGCGGATCAACATTTTGACGTACCCAGATCTTCTCAGAGCCAAACGTCACACATCAATGATGACTCCCATCCACAAGATCGCTCCGAACATTCTACCACTGTCCTTCCATCTTCCCATGCAACCGCTTCCCGACAGTTGCCAAACAACACTTCCATAGCAGACCCTCAAAAGCAAGCAACCACTCCAACTTTCATCGATAATCCTTCTCAAGAACAAGACGACTTGGATCAAGAATCTCAACTTCCTGACAGCAGCAGTGGTGGCGATCCATCTTCTCTCTCAGCAAGTTTCCTTTTAGAACTTGACAAAGATCCTAGAACACCTACCGCCAGATACAGCTTCGACGATCATCAGGACTACTTTCACAGACTCGAATGGGAAGCTCTTGTTGACAAAGAAACCAGTAGTTCACCACCTATCGGTCGACCTTCGACCAATATGGCTTTCAACTCTCCTCCACCTGAAGCAGCAGATGGCTCATCCTTGTCCAACAGACGCTCGTCTTCGTCCACAGTACGAGCTGATGCTAGCCCATCGCGACCAAACCTCTCATACTTGGATCCAAAAGGAGAAGCACCCAAAGCTAACACCACGCGCAGACGATCCAATTCGGCTGATGGAACAGCCTTGACACATGGCTCCTTTCGCAATGGTCGCTATAACACTCGACCACGCCATGCTCATCCAGGTCCACCTTCGCCTTCCAACATCCTCCTCCAAATGCGCAGACCTCAAGCGTGCGAGAGTCATCAACATGCTCAGCCTTCTCGTGGTCGATCCGACAGCCGCGGTTCGGACCACATGGGTTGGTCTCAGAGAGCGAATCTCAGCATGTTTGCCGAGCCAGGTATTCCAGGCACCAGCTTCCCTCATCCTGCAGTGCTTGCCTCAGCGAATACGGGGCAAGCCGCACAAACCAGGCCGTCGATCGATGCGAGTTCAGCAGAGTTCGAGAATACCATCCAGCCTTGGGATAGTCCGAGGATGCCGAGGAGGGCTTTGACCATGGCTTCGATGCACGAGGCGATGAGGACCAACAGGGCCAGTGATGACACTGCTGTGGCGTCTGTGCCAATGCCTATTCCGATAGGTGCAAGCGGCAGGGCTGCAACAAGTCATTCAATTGATGCATCCGAATTGCCGAGTGCTGCCTCACAGAGGCACCAGACTCTAAGATCTCAAACCCACGGCGATCCTCATTCCCTTCACCAGAGCGCCCTTGGTGGCGATGGCGGTGAAGAAGATGATGAACAAGACCCAGACTCTGACAAAGAATCTAAACAGAAACCCGCCCTCAAGCAACGCTTTGTAGCAGCCTTCAAGAGCATTCGCCTCAGCTCCAACTACTTTGCATTGTACAAGGCCGCCGACCGAACCGATATCATCCTCCTCGTCATCGGTACCATCGCCGCCATTGGTTCCGGTGTCCCTCTTCCCCTGATCGGCATTCTTTTCGGTCAACTCATCGATGGCTTCAACTCTTCCGGTTGCGGTGGTTCCTCTGCACCCACCAACAAAGCGCTTTTCCTTTCGTCGGTAAATGACAAGGTGGAAAAGATCGCCATCATCGCCGCCGTCAACTTCTTTCTTATCTGGACCTACACTACTTGCTGGTCCAACCTTGGCGAACGTCTGGTGCGCAAGATGCGTCAGCGTTACCTTCGTGCCGTGCTAAGACAGGATATGGCGTTTTTCGATACACTCAAGCCTGGAGAGGTCGGAACCAGGCTCTCTGCCGACTTGTTGACGATCCAAAACGGCACAAGTGAAAAAATGGGCATCTTGATCTCAAGTCTCTCGTACTTTGTAACAAGTTACATTGTCGCATTCATCAAGCTTCCAAAGTTGGCGGGACAACTCGTCTCGCTGCTGCCAGCGTTCGCGATTGTGTCGGTGTTTGGGTCGCGCTTTGTAGCTAAAGCCCAGAAGAAAACATCTACACATCTCTCGCACGCTTCCTCCCTAGCCGCTGAAGCGCTCAACAATCTTCCCGTGGTTCAAGCTTTCGGCTCTCAACCTCGACTCTCCAACATTTATCAGAGCCATCTCGAACTCGCACGCAAACAGGGTACGCTCAAAGCGCTCGCAGCAGCATGTGTTCTCGGTTCGCTCTTCTTTGTCGGTTACTCAGCGAACGCACTGGCTTTCTTCAGCGGATCCAACCTCATTGCGAGTAGCGGCAATCCGAGCACCGTCGGCTCAGTTTACACTGTCATCTTCTTGTTGCTAGATGCCAGTTTCATCGTTGGCCAGATCGCCCCATACTTGCAAACCTTCAGCGCAGCAAGCGGTGCGGGCCAGGCTCTGAGAGAGACGATTGATAAGGCCTCTCCTATCGACGGTACGGATTCGACCATCGGTCTTACGCCCCAACCTGGCGATGTTAACGAGATTGCAGTCGAGTTGGACAATGTCGAATTCACGTACCCTGCTCGACCCGACGAAAAGGCTCTTCAAGGATTGAGCATCTCGGTCCCCGCAGGTCATCGTGTTGCGCTCGTTGGTCTGTCTGGTTCAGGCAAGAGTACCGTCGCAAGTCTGTTGCAGAGGTTCTACGATCCGAACGAGGGCAGGGTGACTTTAAATGGCAAGAACCTAAAGGACTACAACGTGCGCTGGCTTCGTTCGCAGATCGGCGTAGTAGGCCAAGAACCCGTGCTGTTCGACTGTTCCATCCTCCAATCCATCGCTCACGGCCTAGTTGGCTCTCCTGCCCATTCGCACCTTCATTCCACCGTCCTGGCCTTCTCCCAAGTTGGCCAAGAGAAGACTGGCACGGATTTGAATCAAGTTTTGACGGCACCTGAACAGCTTTCGCAGCTACAAGAGATCCAATCGCTTTGCACGCGTGCAGCCAAACTGGCTGGAGCACACGACTTCATCGAAAAGTTACCGCAGGGGTACGACACGCAAGTGGGCGAGGCTGGTGGCAAGCTCAGCGGCGGTCAAAAGCAGAGGATCAGCATTGCTCGAGCTATCGTAAAACAACCCAAGTTGTTGATTTTGGATGAAGCGACGGCTGCGCTCGATTCGCATTCCGAACATGCGGTGGCAAAGGCACTGGATAGCATTTCCAAAGGTGTAACGACCATTGCCATTGCACACAGATTGGCCACCATCAGGAATTACGACCAGATCGTGGTGATGGGCGCAGGTAAAGTACTCGAGAAAGGGACGCACAAGGACTTGCTAGCACTCAGAGGTTACTACTATAAGCTGGCCGCTGCTCAGGATACCGGTGCAGGAGAGGAAGATTTGCGAGGGGAAAACGGGAGTGCAGACGAGGATGACGAGCAGGTTGATGAAGATGTCGCCGAGGAGCAAAAGGAACGTCGTCGTCGTCATCGTCATCGTATGGATGAAGTAGCTGAAGGCGATGAGTCGGAAGATCAGGTGATCAGCGATGACACCGAATCACCTTCTCGCGACTCGAATCAGTCCACGTTACACCGCCGTAGCAGCGAACACGCGTCTGCGTCCAAGACTGGCGATGTCAGCTCCGACGACGACGGTGGAAACCTGGACGAGCAATCCACCGAAAGGGAGCAGACGGATAAACAGCTCGAGCAAGCAGCGAAAAAGTATCCTCCTCGAGTGATATTGAAGCGAGTCATCTGGATGCTCCGCCGCGAATGGCCATACATCCTCCTCGGTCTGTTCACCTCGACCATAATGGGCGGCTCTTACTCGGGCGAGGCAGTTCTGTTTGGTCACGTCATCGAAGCACTCAACCCGCAATGCCACAGCCCATCCGGCGTACGCTCCAGTGGTCGCGAGTTCGGGTTGTACTTTTTCATCCTCGCCCTGATCCAGCTGTTTGCCTATACTATCAACGGCTTGGTTTGGGGTCTGGTAGCCGAACGTCTGCTGTTCAGGCTGAGAAGGGTCAGTTTCGATACCATGATGGACCAGCGATTGACATGGTACGAAGCGCAAGATCAGAATCCAGCAAGTATGATCGCCAGTCTTTCCAACGATGCCAACAACCTTGGTGGCGTTACGGGTACGGTGATTGGTACCATCTTTTGCATCTTTGTCAACCTCATCGCCGGCATCTCGGTCTCACTCGCTATTGCTTGGAGAATCGCAATCGTCATCTTGGCTCTGGTTCCTATCATCCTTGCTGCAGGTTACCTAAGGCTCAAGGTTCTGGCAGATTTTCAAAAACGTCACGAAACCGCCTATGTCAAATCCAACTCGTTGGCCATCGAAGCTGTACAGTGCATCAAGACTGTCGCTTCTCTGGGACGCGAAGAGGATGTGCTTCGTAAGTTTGAACGCAGCTTGGAAAAGCCATATCGAGAATCCATGCGACACTTTTTGTTCGGAAACGTCTTTTTGGCGCTGGCGCTGAGTATCAGCTATTTTATCTACGCTTTTGCTTACTGGTGGGGTAGTCAGAATATTGCAGAGGCTAGGTATGGACAGACGGCATTCTTTATCGTGCTTCCTGCATTGCTGTTCAGTGCGCAGGCAAGTGGTCAATTGTTGGCTTTCGCTCCAGATTTTTCAAAGGCTCACGTATCAGCTGCCAATTTCTTCCGTCTGATGGATCAACGACCCTCGGTGGTTGAGAGACGTAAGCTTCTTGATCGAGAGAAGAAAGAATTGAAAGAACAGAAGCAAGCCAACCGCACCACGATGTTCAACCGTAAGGCGAAACAGACGGCTGTCAACATCAACGAAGCCAAGGTGACAGATGAAGAGTCGGCTCCAGTATTGGCAAAGAAGGGTTCTGCGGATGGAGTTGAGAAGACACAACCCAGCACGGTTGTGTTTGACCAAGTCTCATTCACGTATCCCACGCGCAAGGAGCCGGCGCTAAAAAACGTTTCGCTTCGCATCCCCGCAGGATCGTTTGCTGCGTTTGTCGGCGAGTCGGGTAGTGGAAAGACCACAGCCATGTCGTTAATCGAGAATTTTTATACGCCTTGTTCGGGAACGGTGAGCGTGGATGGTTTACGTACAGACAAGACGTCAGATCAAGTTCTTCGACGCGACATTGCCATTGTGCCTCAAGAACCTGTCATCTTCTACGGCACGGTTCGATTCAACGTTCTTCTCGGACTTCGACCTGACTTGCATCAACCTCTGCATCATAATTCCGGCTCTTCGCCCAAAAAGACGCTTGGTCGTCGTGGAAAGCATTCAAGGCTATCTATTCTCGAACAGGAACAACTCGAAGACGAAGAAGCGCTTTTAGCGCCTTACAAGGAAGATACCACCTGGCAAACGACTATCCCTGATTCTGTGGTGCAAGAAGCTTGCATGGCTGCCGGAATCCATGATACGATTATGGGATTTAAAAAAGGGTACGATACGCTCATTTCTTCATCTCAACTTTCAGGTGGACAAAAACAACGCTTGTCCATCGCAAGAGCTTTGATCCGAAAACCAAGATTGTTACTCCTAGATGAGAGTACAAGTGCGCTGGATAGTCAAAGTGAACAAGCATTCCAACAAACGTTGAGTACCATCAGAGAGGGAGGTGAATGTACTATCTTGGCTATTGCTCACAGAATGCGTACCATTAAGGATGCTGATGTGGTGTTTTTGTTCGGAAATGGTGAATTGGAGGCAAAAGGAGGTTACTCACAATTGATCAAACAAAGCGAAAAGTTCAAGGCCATGGTCAGTTATCAATCCCTCAATTGAAGAAAAAGAAGCCCAACACCGCTCTAGACATGATCCCACTTTTCTTTCCCCTCTTGTCGGTTTCAAAACCCGAATTATGAATGTATATATAGAATACGATTGATGATTTGATTCTATAAGTACAGTCATCAAGTGAGAAGATCATTTTTGTAGCGGATATGCAAGAACTTTTTTTTTTTTTTTTCAAGCATTTGATCCTAGATAACGTCTAATGACTGGATTCTGTGTTTCTTCATGATACTGATAACCAAGATCATGAAGAAACTTGTCAAATTCATCATTATCCTGTTTAGGTGCTTGAATACCCAACAAAATTTTTCCAACATCTGCACCATGATTTCGATAATGAAATAAACTAACATTCCAACCACTTTGCATTCCTACCAAAAATTTTCTCAAAGCACCCGGTCTTTCAGGAAATTCAAACCGAAAGATCCTCTCATTATCAACACTTTTTTTACCACCAACTAAATATCGAAGATGAGATTTGCAAACTTCATCACCCGAAATGTCAATAGCCGTCATTCCATCAGCAGATAAACTGGAAAGGATCGAATCAAGTTCACTTCCACTACCTGATAGCGTTGAAGTTGCCACAGAGTCAGTCAGGCGCCAAATTTCGTCCTTGTTAGTGTTGTTAATGTTGTTGTTCTTTTCGAGCGATGCAACCGAGGATGACAAGGATGCAATGCTTGCGTCAATTTCAGCAGAGACCGATTTGGTGATGCCATCAGCAATAGGCACTGCACCAGGAGCGCGTATTTCTGCTGAGTTGGTTTGTGGCGTTTTGGTTCCGTTGAGCATGAACGAGAGTAAGATTTGAGCCTTTTGCTTGTCTCCGTATCGATAACTAAATTCGGTGACCGATCGAGGATGAATGTGATTATGAAGTTTAAGGAACGCACCAGGTTCTTCAGGAATCTCAACGCTGAGTAGAGCCTCTTTGTTCTCTCCCAATTCGGCACGTTCGGCAACGAACCTCAATCTGCCAAAGTTCATGTTGGCACCCGAAACGAGCGCTACAAACTTTTTGCCACTGCCTGCCAATCCGTGCGTTGCAATGTATCGCTTCATTCCCGCTACCGCAAGTGCACCGCTAGGTTCGGGTATGGAACGTGTATCTTCGAAAACGTCCTTGATAGCCGCACAAATCTCGTCATTGCTGACGCGCACCACTCCGTCAACATTGTCGCGACATAGCCGAAAGCATTCTTCTCCGACAATTCGGACGGCTGTACCGTCGGCAAACAGACCGACTTCGTTGAGAAGCACACGTTGACCACATTCCAAACTCTGTGCGAGAGCATCTGCATCGAAAGTTTCGACGCCGATCACTTTGACATGAGGCGGTGCGATGCGTTTAATATACGCGGCTACACCTGCGAGCAAACCGCCTCCGCCCACACAACAAAAGATGGCGTCCAGATTTGACATGTCTGTCTGCCTACAGATCTCGACACCGATGGTTCCCTGACCTGCAATGACGCGTGGATGATCAAACGGTGGGATGATGGTCAAACCATGTGCTTTGGATAGCCTTGTACATTCTGCTTTTGCTTCGTCGAAATCCTGACCAAACAAGACAACTTTGGCACCCATCCTTTTCACATTGGCGGTCTTGATCTCGGGAGTTCCTTTTGGCATGACGATGGTACAGGGGATACTCAAGTGTGCACCCGCCATAGCTACACCCTGAGCATGGTTTCCAGCTGAACATGCAATGACGCCTTTCCATTTCTGCTCTTCGTCCAATTGACGCATCATGTTGAAAGCGCCACGCAGCTTGAAAGAGAATACGGGTTGGAGATCCTCTCTTTTGAGAAGCACTTGGCAGCCAGTTTTGGAGCAAAGATTGACTCCAGGTTGCAAGGGAGTCTGTTTCACAAGGTCGTACACGTCTGCGTTGAGGATGAGACGGAGGTAATCGGGCGTGTTGTCTGCTTGCATGAGGTGCGATGGCAGATCGGTGTATAGGTGGGTAGGAGGTGAAGACGATTCGGAGGGAGTGGGCGGAGCAGAAGGGGTAACGGAATGCTCGGTTAAGGCACGGCCGCTGGGAAAGGGGCCTGCGAGATACGCAGCAGCTTGAGAGGTAGAGGCCGCCATGGCATGCGAATGTACTGGGTTTGGTTTGGCGAGGCCAAAGAGAAGGAAGCGAGAGTGTACTCTGTTGATCGCGAGATCAAGTGGAAGGAGATATATGATCAATGACTCGAGAATACAAATTTAGTGATGGTGGTTGCGAGTCATAAGTAGTTCATGTGTTTTTACACAGACAATAAAATAAAGCACAGAATTCTTGTGCATATCACATACGAAGTCGTGAATCTTCTTGCTGACTAAGCATGACTCGAGCCTGCGATTCACCCTCCACTAAAAATCGAAATTTTACAAATAAAAAAGCCCGTTTTTATTTTTTCTATTCATTGACATCTGAGAATGTTTTTTTTTTTGTGTCAAAACCCTATTCTTGGTGCGTTGCCCTCCAAGTAATATGGTTCTCACATTCTGTGACACCATCAACCTTTATGCTTGACTAAACATCCGATCTATTTCACCGCTCTTGTAGATTATATAAGGAAATGGGTCGACAACACCGCAAAGAAGATCGTCCAGTGCGCAAAAAGTCAAAATTATCTGCCAGCCAATCTCACATCTCCTCCTCTTCCGGCTCATCCAATGGCGTCGGCAAACAATCTTCTAACGCAGGCTTCGTATTCAACAAGAATGCCTTCACATCTCTTGTCAACAAGGGCAAGCAGCGTCAGTTGCAACACGTTCAGGCTCAAGCATCTGCTGCTCAACGTCGAGCCGGCGCAGCTCC
The DNA here is from genome assembly GCA_900208305.1 of Melanopsichium pennsylvanicum. Taxonomy (NCBI): domain Eukaryota; kingdom Fungi; phylum Basidiomycota; class Ustilaginomycetes; order Ustilaginales; genus Melanopsichium; species Melanopsichium pennsylvanicum. The sequence goes on from OAPG01000007.1 coordinate 832,813, forward strand.
TTCGCAGGCCATGGGAACCGATGTTCACGAAATCGACGAAACCTCTGCTGTTGCGCGTGCCAGGTTGAGGCAAGAGATCGCAGGGGCTGCCGCTACCTCCAACTCACACTTGTATCAAGATGACAAGGTGGAGCCAGACGAACATACAGCTTTCTTCGCCCAGTCAGCGCCGCAATTAGATCCTACATTGACTGGAAGGAGGGACAGCTCTATCAAAGCATACATGCGCGAGCTTCGTAAAGTGGTGGACAATGCAGATGTACTTCTTCAAGTGCTCGATGCAAGAGATCCACTCGGCTGTCGATCTTTGGAAACTGAAAGAATGCTCTTACGAGCTGGAAAGAAGATCGTTCTCATCTTGAACAAAATCGATCTCGTCCCTAAGAGCAACGTAGAGGCATGGCTCAAGTACCTCCGTCACGACTTCCCAACCCTCGCATTCAAAGCTTCCACTCAATCCCAACGCAACAACCTCTCCCAAGGCGCAAACGCCATCAACTATTCCAAACCCTCTTCTTCCTCGTCTTCCTCTTCTGCCTCCGACGTCATCGCAGGCGGCTCCGAAGCCATCGGTGCAGGTGCACTGCTCCAACTCATCAAAAATTATTCTCGAAGTCTCAACATGAAGACATCCATCGCCGTCGGTGTTTTTGGCGCACCTAATGTGGGCAAATCTTCGCTCATCAACTCGTTGAAACGTTCCAGAGTTTGCTCGGTCGCCTCTACACCCGGTCACACAAAGGTAGTGCAGAGCGTGATGCTCGACAAGAGCGTTCGTCTGCTCGATTGCCCCGGTATTGTGTTTTCCGACGAAAGCGTCTCCGGTGCCGCTTCACTAGGTCTCAGCGCAGAAGAGATTCAGATTCGACGTCAAAGCGCACTCCTCCGCAATGTAGTCAAAGTTGAGTTGGTGCAAGACCCCATCATCCCAGTGGAAGCCATCATGGCTCGAGTCGAAGCACAACACTTGATGCAAGTGTATGGGTTGGAATGGTATCAACAAGGCGATGCTCAAGATTTCCTAATGCGCGTCGCCGTGAACCGCGGAAGGATGGCGAGAGGTGGTAAAATCGATATCGAGGGTACTGCCAGGAGCGTACTGCACGATTGGAATGTGGGCAAGATCAAGTACTACACTCACCCACCTGCTTTGCATAGATCAGCCATCTTGTCCGTCGATGAACCCAGGATTGTTGGTGATGCTTTGACCAAGAGCATTGGCGGGGATAGTGTAGCGGAAGGAGAGGGAGGAGGAGAGCAGAATGGAGTTGACAAGAGATTGGAGCAGAGCTCCAAAATTTTGACGGGGTTCAGCGAGGCTTTCGATTTGGCCGCCTTGTTGGGCGAAGCTGATGCCGAGGTATTTGGTGGTGGCACTGGTCAATCCAACGCACCCTTGCCTGAAGCACCCGTTCCTCGTCTTGCTCCCTTGGTAGAAGAGAAACGAGAGCAAGAGATTGAGGACGACCATATCGCGGCTTTGGTTGCTTCGACCTGTCCACCGCCTGTTGCGGATGCAGACACATCGCTTCATTCCAACCTTGGCAAGCGATCGCGTCTTTCCGATTCTGAGTCATCATCCGACGATGACGATAACGACGACCTAAACAGCGATCGGAAAGACTCCCGGTTTGCCCCTCCATCGTCTCGTCGACCCAACATCCCCGTTCCCGGTCTGGATCCGCAAGATGACGATGTTTCCGAAACTGAAGACACCCCCGTGGGAACCGCAGCTAGATCGAACTTCACTTTTGCCTCGCCAAGCACGTTAACAACCAATGTCAATAGTTGGAACGACAAGCTCGCTGCCAAAGCCACGGCATGTAAACGCGTTGCCGAACTTTCGTTAGCCTTTTCTCCCGAAGAGCTGGCTCAGATGGCACCGACTACAGGTGCAGCTAGGCGCAAGTTGAAAAAGATGAAAAAGCGGGCTGACAAGGCAGGCGCTGGTCTCGTGGGGAAGTTCGAAGGGCAGAAATTGGGTGAAGAAGAAATGGCCATGGCCCGAAATGGCGAAGCAGGAGGAATAGTGCAGGGATCTGGGAAAGGAATGGGTGGAGGCATGTTTGGCAATGTAGGTCTGAACAAGATGCAAAACAAGAACAACCAGTCGAATAATGGTGGTGTGCCAAAAAAGACAGGCAGCATGTTTGATATTCTAATGGAGGGTCAAGAGATGGATGATTCTGATCAAGAAGATGAGGAAAAGCAAAAAAGCAAGGACGAGGTCACAGTTGCTTCCGCTGGAACGGCTGTGACCGCAGATGACTACGAAGAAGAGCTTTGAGTTTGGTTTTCTACGATACCAAGTCCTATCTTTACATTCCAATCTACAGTTGTAGATGACTCATTGGAGACACAAAGAACACTTCCAAAGCTCATCATTGTCGCCATGATGGGTTCAAATGCGTGTGAGTGTGTGTGTGTGTGTGTAGAGGTGAAGAGCCTACTTGAAACACACTTTTATGAGAGCAACAACGACGCTATACAGCACAGTGTTTCGCACAACCGCACAGTGGAAAGAGTTCCGACTCCCGAGTGTGGAGGAAAAAGGCGGTAAAAAAAATGGGGTCGAGAAGAATTGCTTTCCTTCACTTGTCTTGTACATCTTCCACCCTTCTCCTCGTTTTGCGTTTGAACGACGGAGAAGACAACGACGACGAAGGCTGCCCTTGAGATGGGCCTGTCAGGAAAGGCTGCAAAGGCGGCGTATCTCACATGGCGCCGCCCAAGTGTTGTTGCTCCTTCCACCATATCACGCACCAATGTTGCTACTCCGATCACCCCACACCCTGGCGCATTACCTTGTCATTACCCTAATGTTCCATTTCGAGCTCCATATACAACCGCCGTCACTACCACATCCACTATCTCATCTTCATCAAATACAGTGGATCTAATAGACGAATTGGACAAACGAGGATTGATCCAAACCATAACCTCTCGTTCGCTTCGGTCTCACCTCGCCTCTTCGTCCCGTACGGTTTATTCTGGCGTTGACCCATCCGCCCCCTCTCTACACGTTGGCAACCTTTTACCCCTATTCACTCTTGTACACTTTGCAAGATGTGGACATAAACCGATTGTTCTCGTCGGTGGTGCAACTGGAAGTATCGGTGATCCTAGTGGACGTAGTACCGAACGAAACGCTCTGGATAAGATTACACTCGACGCAAATGTCCAAGGCATCAAAACCCAGCTCAAAGCCTTTTTTGAGAATGTCCAAGAATATTATCACCACCACCGCCACCAATACCCCCGCTCACAAGATGTTTCCTTTCCTTTACCACCACAACAGCAAACCGAGTTCGAGTCATTATCAGAACCAGCGAAACGAGATGGTGAAGTAGAATTGGGGATGGGAGTGAAATTGATGAACAACTATACTTGGACAGCAGGAGTGACGCTCTTGGATTTTCTGGGTAGCGTTGGAAGACATGCGAGATTGACACACATGCTTGCACGTGATTCTGTCGCATCTCGTCTTAACCTTTCCACTTCCCTTTCTTCCTCCTCTTCCTCCTTTTCCTCCTCTTCTTCTTCATCATCATCGTCGTCAACGAAAGGGGGTGGTGGAATGTCGTATACGGAATTTAGCTATCAACTTCTTCAAGCGTTTGATTTTTCGTACCTACATCGCACTCATTGTTGCACCATCCAAATCGGAGGTAGTGATCAGTTGGGTAACATTACAGCAGGCATTGATCTAATTCGTCGAACCTCTGGTCTTACAATTTCGGAACCAGCATTCGGATTAACTTTACCGTTACTCACTACGAGTAAGGGGGAAAAGTTTGGAAAGAGTGCAGGAAATGCGGTTTGGTTGGATCAAAGTAAGACGAGCGATTTAGAGTTTTATCAATTCTTCCTAAAAACCAACGATAACGATGTTCAACGTTATCTAAACGCGTTGACGCTTTTGAGTGGGCAAGAAGTGGAAGAGGTTATGAAACAACATACAGAAGGAGGAAAAGAAAAAAAGGAGAGGAGAATTGCACAGACAGTTTTGGCGGATCATATTACAAGTTTGATTCGTGGTAAAAAAAATGTTGAAAAGTGTAAAGCTTTGACGGATATTCTATTCAGTCATACAACCACCACTACTTGTACTGCTACCGTTCAAGGAGAACAGATGGTAAAAAATGCTTTGGAAAGATTGGATTTGTCGAGCATCACAAAAGAGGACAATATAGTAACCGAATTGAAAAAGGATCAAGTGATGGGACAAGATATAACAAAGTTGGTGGTAAACGCTGGATTGGTAAAGAGTAGAGCTGAGGCCAAAAGGTTACTAGCCAGTGGAGGTTTGTATATCAACAACAAACAAGTGAGTAAGGATGGTGGAGTGGGCTTGATGTTGGTCAACGAGACCGATTTGGTTCAAGTGAAAGGTCAAGGTGAATCAGGTCGAGGACGAGGCGCCGTTTGTTTGTTAAGAGCTGGAAAGGGGGCTGTCAAGGTCATTCATGTAACTTGACACCAAACTGAGGTTCAAATTGGTAGCATGTAATACCACAACCACGACTGGATCACGCCAAAATGAAATTAAAAAAAAGGGTCACATTGTGCAAGATGCATTTCGTGTCAAATGTGTATCATTCACAACACTTGCTTGACTTGCGCGGAGTCTGTGTTTCTTCCGATATGGTGTAAAGAATGGGTGTGTTTTCGGGCAGCAAGTTACAGCATTATTCTCCCCCACCACCTTGAAAAATGGGGTTGTCTTAGGACGACGCGGAAGCGTCCGACATGTCCTCATCCTCATCAGTGTCACCAACTTGATGGTCTTGGTCCATATCAAGCTGTTCCCCAAACGTCTCTGCCTCACCTTTGGGTTCTTGTTCATTGTCTCTATCCTCAACGTCTGCACCGAGTAGCGTATCCATGGCCTCTACGCTGTACTCCAACATTGCACTTTCGATCAAGGTCCTATCCGCCCTTTGCCAATGCCGTTCGGTATACGGTACCAATCCTTCGATCAAACTACCCAAATCCACATTCCTCTCCTTATCAACCCTTCTTTTCCTTGCCCTCTCTTTGTCATTCAAGCTTGGAATGATTCCCAACTCTTGGTTTTCCAATTGCTCTGCTAGTGCGGCTCGATGCGTCTTGTTGGCCGAGGAGAAGATTGAAATAAGCGAATGTGCAGAGTGTGTAGAGAGGATGGCATGAAGCAAAGTTTGAGCAATGAAAGAGGTGCGCGTAGACGTATTCCAGTCTCGAATGTAGACAAGCAATTGGATGAGGTGCGATGCGGAAAGGGTGGCCAGGATGGAATCTACCGTTGCGAGACCTGTGATGGATTCAGCATCTGCACGGTTGTGCGTCGTGGTGGATCCATTTGAATGTACATTGTGGATTTGTTTTCTACCACCTGTGCGTTTGGATTTGATACCAGCAGCTACTAACGCATCCTCATCCTCTGCTCCAAACTTGATCCAATCCCCATCGTCATCGTCGTCTGAGTCTGCAGAAAGAGCTGATGCCAACAACCCATTCCTACCACCTTTGCTAACCCCCCTTTCTGCTGCTGCTACTTCTGCTGTTGCATCGGGCCTACTCAAAGCCACATGGGTGAACAAACCCAACAACCTTCTTGGTTGACCCATTTGTAATGCCAACGAAATCGCATTCCTCCAATCCCTCTTTGTCAACATATTCCCAAACTCCTGTTCCATTCTAACCTCTTGCTCCCTCTCCACCCTCTTTTCTTCTTTCTCCTCCTCGCTCCTATCTTGCCATACCTTCATCCCTCCATCCGCTGCAGCACTCACCATCCATTCTTCATTTTTACTCACCACGATACTCCACACTTTGTCATCATGTGCATCAATGGTTGCGGCACATTCCTCATCCTTGATATTCCATATTTTAACCAATCCATCACCTGCACACGATAACAATTGCATGCCTTGCGATAAAAACCCAAGTTTGAGTACGCTGTTGGTATGACCTTGAAACATTTTGACTGAAGAAAAAGTTTTGAGAGACCAAAGACGAATTGACTTGTCACCCGATGCTGTTGCGAGCGCCAAGTCGACTGGACTGAATCTACACGCCCATACACCTCGTTTGTGACCCTTGAGAGTAGCCAAAGTGGTCAAGTACGCAGATGCCGCTGCTGCTGATGATGACGCCTTGTTTGTCGTTGTCGTTGTCGTTGTTGTTGTTGTTGTTGTTGTTGAAGCTCTGTTGGAAGGTGGTGCTGGAGGAGGAGGAGTGAACGAGATGGAAAACACTTTGGCGGTTCGATCTTGGGATCCGGTAGCGAGCATTGCATTGTTGGGTGAAACGTCGAGGCAATTGATATCCTTTTCATGCACACGTTGAGTGACGAGGCTCTTCAATTGAATGGGATTTGAAATTTTGCGCGAAGAGTCGGAAAGGAGCGTGTTGAGCGCGGAAAGGTCCCATAGTTTGATGGTTCGGTCTTGGGAAGCGGTCACGATAAAGGGCGCGAAAGGGGCTCCGGGAGCGGAAGGTCGTCTTGCAAAGGCAATTGCACCCACCGACTCTGCGTGTCCCTCAAGGATTGCAACACATACCCATTCACCCAACTCATCCCTTCTCCCTTCTTCCTTCTCCCTGAACTCGGTGTTGGTAGTGGTGGTATTGCGTGCAATGCGTCTACCTGCATCGTCAGTCGAATCATAGTCTGAAAGAGATGATAGGGTTGAGAGGCGAGATGTAGGTACCCAGGCCCAAATTCTTGCCGTCCTGTCCTTGGCACCACTCGCCAAAAGCCTCAGATCCGGACTTCGATCCAAGCAAAGCACGATATCCGCATGACCTGCCAAGAGTTGTGCGCTTGTCTCGTCATCTTTTCCCAACGTGTAGATTCGGAGACTTCTCGAATTGGTCGCCACTGCGAGGTGAGTTTCTTGACCCTGTGATGCGGAAGTGGAGACAAGCGCCAGGTCGACGATTTCGTCGTTGAATCCGATTAGCTGCCTCTCCTTGCTGAGCAGTGCAGATGGGTCCAAGGACCGGACGACGAAGTTCTGATCCGCATGGACAGAGACCAAGCTCGGCATAGATGCATGTTTGTCGGGTTGGATGAGATGAACGGCGGTAATGGCACGAGTTTCTTCATCCTCGTTATCGAGATCATCCACAGTACTGCGGCCCGCGGCTACAGCACGCTTTCTGCGATCGTTTCTAGCTTGAATGACGAGTTGCTCGTTGAAGCTGTTCGGTTGTTTGGCAATGATGGATGAATTGGACACATCCCAAAGTCGAATGTGACCATCCGAACCGCCGGTCCAGAACACGTTTTGCGAATGTTTGTTACCAACACTACCTGCAGGCAGAAAGCCAACAGATTCAACTCCTTCATTAGCAGACAGCGTCTCTGCCTGTTTCCAGCTTGGGTTGTGCACACCACTCTTGGCAGTAGGCATCCTCCACACTACAAGAGTGCGATCACGAGAACCAGAAACTAAAGTGTTGCCGTCGTTTGTGATGGTGATACCTCGGACTACCGAGTCGTGACCAGACAGAGTGGCGATGGGTTTATGAAGGTTGGCAGGGTTGTTGAGATCCCAAACTCGAATTTTGCCATCGACTGAACCAGTGAGAAGTTGGATGATTGGTGTGTTTTCGGCGTTTGGTTTTGCTTTCGGCTTTGCCTTGTTTGGTGTGCCTGAAGGGGTCAAGCTGTTGAAGGAGGTGGGGGGGAGGTTCCAAGCAAGCGCCGAGACTACACCTGCATGACCTTTGAATGCATGTGTACAATAACCACCTTCGATATCCCAAACTTTGGCAACACCATCACTGCCACCGGTGGCAAGGAGTGTGCTGGTAGGATCGATGCTCATCAAGTTGACCTGGCTGAGGTGGCTCTTGGGAATGCTCCTTACGAATTTGCATTCTGGAAGAGAGAATATTCGAAGTGCAAGTGAGCGTGATGCGATGATGAGGTGGGAACCAGAAGGTGTGACGGCAAGCGCAGTGACTTCTTCTGTATCACCTTGTATGCGTTGCAACAAGTTGCCTGTCGACACTTGAACCACAGCGACTTGTTCATTCAGGGTGGCAAAAAGAAGAGTGCCATCGGGGGTGAGTGCAGTGGCACCGCCTGTGTAGAATGGTTCGAAGCTGCGGCGTTTCTTGAAGGAAGTCTTGAGACGATGGGTGGAGAGAATTGTAGGAGGTGCAGCAGAGATGGAAGAGGTGGAGGCTTGTTGTTGTTGTTGTTGTTGTTGTTGTTGTTGTTGTTGTTGTTGTTGTTGTTGTTGTTGTTGTTGTTGTTGTTGTTGTTGTTGTTGTTGTTGTTGTTGTTGTTCTGAGAGCAGCTGTTGGATTTGATCCGGGGTGAGTACTTGAGCATCTGCCATGTTGATCAAGTACAAACTCCTATCCGAGGGAAGGAAAGAGAAGCTCGAGCTGATACAAAGATGCTAGATACAGTATGATGGTTGCACAAGATGATGGATAGAGAAAAGCCACGTTGGATTTGAGCCAATTCTTCCTTCCTTCCTTCCTCTCTTCCTTCCTTCCTTCCTTCTAACCGCGAAATTTTATTTTGAAAAAAGCCAACAAAAAAAAAATAAAAAAATTAGCAGCACAATTTGGCTTGAATTGAACAGCCGAGTTCTGAATTTTAAAGGAAAGCAGAGGAGTAATTCGGCCGAATGATTTCATTTCACGGCCAATCGGGTTGAATATGGTCAGCTGTCACGCGAGCCTTTTCTCCGAAATGATTAGTTTTTGATTAATAGATTACACCAATTTTTGTGGAATGTGCACTTTTCCCCCCACATTTTCCCATTTACCTGTCTCTTTCTCTCTCTTTTTTTGCTAGTTTGTCTTCCACCATATCTTATCATCCTCATCGAATTAAACAGCCATAATGCGCAGCTTCTTACTAGCTGCTCCAATACGGTTACTCGCTTTCTCTCTATCCATCAGCTTGGGTGCTACTGCTGCTGCTCAACCACACCAACATCAACAAGCATTCAATCTCTCGTCCAACCATGAAATTCCATCATCACGAATCAACTTTGCATCTACATCCTCTTCCTCAGCCGTCGCAACGTTCGTCGGTCAAAAAGTGGTTCGTTTCACCACCTTGTCATCCGCTCAACATCAACAGTTGCTCTCACAAGCCAATACTCTCGGTTTGGATGTATGGGCTAACAAACTCAGTGCTGCTTGCCCTCGTCAAGATGAACAAGAAGAAGTGTATGGATGTGTAGATATCAGACTCGCCAGTACCGATAAATACGATTACGATTCGTTCGGACCTTCAGAAGGCGCTTCTTCATCCCATCGCGTCCTCAACTTGTTGCTACAACCTTTTGCATCGCATGCAACACCACGAGTCACCACTCTTATCGAGGATCTTGATGCACTCGTATCTTCCCAGCAACGAAGCCGTGATTCTTTGCGATCTTCGTCATCATCCTTGTTGGATGAAGAGGCGATCATGATGGAGGGTCAAGCGTGGTACGAGGATTACCACACGTATGACGAGATCACCGCATATATGCGTATGTTGGAGAAAAGCTATCCCATGCATGCAAAGGTGATCGAGCTCGGAAAGACGTATGAAGGAAGACCAATTTTGGCGTTGAAACTCTGCGAAAATTCACCGCCAATCGATCCGGAACCGCCCACACAACCCAATCCAGAACCGCAACCAGAACCAGAACCAGAACCAGAACCACCTTCGAATCCACTTTCTTCAAACAGCACCATCACATCTTCTCATTCTTCTTCTTCTTTTTCTTCTGCGATCGCAAACGCAAGTGGCGCGAAATTGGGCATCGTCATCACTGGTGGATCGCATGCACGTGAATGGATCTCGACTTCCACCTCGCTCTTCTTTGCTTCCGATCTTTTACAAGCCGCTCTAGGCAAACCTCACGCGTCACCTGCTACCGACGCTGCTTTCGTTTCAACATCATCCGAACTCAACAATCAAGAAGAAGGAGAAGGAGAAGATCTCACTGCTTTTAAGCGGAGGGGTAAGAAAAACCGAAAGAAGAAGAAGAAATCGAACCGCAAAACATGGACCAAGTCTTCCGCACTCACCACTCTCAAAACTTTTGAAATCACCGTGATCCCCATCGTAAATCCGGACGGTTACGTTTATTCGTGGCACAAGAATCGAATGTGGCGTAAAAATCGTCAACCCAACCGATTCCCAGGTGGATTGTTTTGCAAAGGTGTAGATTTGAATCGCAATTTCGGTTTTGCTTTTTCCTCCTCCTCCGCTTCTTCTTCTTTGTACAACAATAATAATGATCAAAGTGAAGAATTGGTTTTGACACCTTGTTCGGAAATGTACGCTGGCGCAATGGCTTTTAGTGCATTGGAGACGAGGGCGATTGGGAGGTATTTACAGGATGCAGCTAACAATGTTAAGGGATATTTTGATTTGCATTCGTACGGGCAATTGTTGATGTATCCATTTTCGTACGATTGTCAAGAGACTGTTGCAGATGAAGAGGATCTTTTGGAATTAAGTTTGGGAGCGATTTCAGCGTTGAAAAGTGTTCATGGAAGACAGTTTACTACGGGCAAGATTTGTCAAGTTTATGCTCAAGGCGGTGGAAATAGTGTTGATTGGAGTTACGCTTCTACAGAACTTGTACCAAACGATCAACAAGATACATCTACCAACGACGGCGCAGGAGGAGGAGGAGGAGGAGGAGGGAAGAATAAGATCAAGTGGAGTTATAGTATCGAATTAAGAGATGGTGGTACTTATGGATTTTTGCTTCCAAAAGAACAGATTAGGCCAGCGGCGGAAGAGGTTTCGGCAGCATTGGCTTACATGCTCAATTTCATTGCAAAAAGGGATTCGCATTAGACAAAAGTGTTTTTCTTTTCGAAATACACTTCGGTGTTGATGTATAACTTGATTTTATGTCTTGTGTTATTGACATTTTTGGGAGAGAAAGAAAGTGAATTGTACTTTAGTATTATTGTTGTCTATTCCATTCTTGGGTTGTTATTCGGTTTCGTTTTTTTTTGGATGTAATGAATTTTGAATTTTTTTTTTTCATTGGACGATTTATCACGACGGGTCAGATTAGGTCGATAATAATGTAAGCTCGAGTTGATTACAAAGTCCGAAAATGCAATGAGTGTATCACAAAAATGATGATGGGTAAAGAGAAGAATGAAATCATACCTCTTTGAACCTATCCAATTCAGAAGAATCGATTTCAAAATACTGTAATAACTCCTTTCATCCTCTCTCATACAAAATTCACACCTACTTACACATTGTGACCACAAACCATTGCACATCATTTACCCAAAAACAATAAACACTCCTAATTCTTCTTTGACTACAGCATAACATCTAAATCAAGTCTTCTTCTTTTTTTTTTTTTTTTTTTTTTTTTTTTTCTTTTTTGAAATTTCAACCATCATCATCTTAACCTTGATTGATGTTGAAAAACGCAAAAGAAGGCTGACCCGGTTCTGCAATCTCGAGAACTTTCGAATCGATCTCCAAACCTTGATAACTCTGCTTATCCTCGATCGCATGAATATGAATCTGTTGAAAGTTCATCGTCTTTTTAAAGTAACCACTTGCTGCTTTGAGAGTTTCAATCTCGTTGAAAGGCAACAACCTATCGAAAGCGGTTTCGGCACCAAAATCGGCAATCCTCTTTTTAAAAGTCACGATGAAATTCATAACTTTTTTATCCTTCAACATTCCCTCGTTTGCCAATTCCTCCCTAATCGCCTTATCGTCAAACACCCCACCATTCGTACAAGACGAATTGTAATGTCGTTGAACAATGGAAACACACTTATCCTGCCACTCTGGGAAATTCTTGGCTACAAATATCCTACACTCCTTTGGTGCCCTTTCATTGTACTTTGGCACACCTGTTCCTGCAGAATTGCTCTTACCCCCTTTCGACTTTTTGGTGAGAAGGATCTCGGCATCACGAACAGTTTTCACCGTACCAGAAACGTAAGCAAGCGCTTCGGTGATCGAGTTATCCACCTTGGCCAATGCTTCAGGCCATCGAGCCGTCTGGATCGAACTCGTCTCTCCCAAATCATGGCGCCAAACGTGTTCGGCAAAATGAGGCGCAATAGGCATAATTAGCAAAGCCTGCGTCCTGATCCATCTCAAAACAAGATCCACGTGCATACCAACATCGCTCGTAGCCTCACGATACAAATCACGCGCCGTCTGCAGTTCATAAAATCCAAACTTGGTGGCGTCCTTGTACAGCGCCTTTGCGTACGCATCGTTGGTGAGCTGAATCAGGTTGTTGATCTGATTCTCAAACGACTTGTCCCAAAAAGTGTCCTTGGCGCCCGAACGTAGCTTGTCCTTGTTCGCCACCACTTCCGCACACCACTCGATGAGCGTGTGTAGACGAAGAATGTTGGCATTTGCCGTCTTCTCCTCAAAGTTGGCATCTTCGATACCGTCACCAGCGTCGGCGAGCGAGAGACGCGTGGCATCAGCACCAAACTTCTCGACGGATTGACGCAGCGAGAGCGAATTTCCAGTCGATTTGGACATCTTTTTGCCGTTAAGCATAAGATGGCCGTTGGCACGGATGGCTTGAGGCCAGTGGTGCTCGGGGAAGATGGCCGAGTGCACATAGACGCAAAAGGTCAAGTGGTTGGGGATGAGATCCTTGCCGGAAGAACGAAGGTCAAAGGGGTAAAAGTAGCGGAACTCGCGACGAAGGATCTCGGCCTTGTCCTTGGGGATGGTGGAATCAGCAGGGAACGTGGCGTCACCCAGAATGTAATCCCAAATCTCATCGGTAAGCTGCTCTGCTTTGATACCGATGGGACCAACCTTGCTGCCGTCGGCAACACCGCCCTGAAGGTGGTGAGCGATGGTGTAGTACGACATGTAGATGGTCGAATCCGAGAGCGATTCGACAAGGTACTGGGGATCCCAAGGAAGTCTGGATCCAAGACCGTAAGAACGAGCGCAAGCCCACTGCTTGAGCCAGTCAATGGTACCCTCAAACGCGTTCTTGACTTCGGGACCAAATGTGTTCATCTGGGCAATGAGCTTGCTCGCCTGAGCCTTCCAGGACTCCTCTCCGTAGTCCATGTACCACTGGTCGCAGAGAGCCACGACACACTCGTCGGCACTTCGGCTGATGATCTTGCCCTCTGGCTCGGCGTAAGCGAAAGCGAGGCTAGCCTTTATCATCTCGTCGCGCACCTTGTTCTTGGCCTCCTGGACAGGCTCGCCCTTGTACGTGCCTACGAGCATGGTACCGTTGTAGAAACCTTCCTTGTACGCGAGGTCCTTGGCCTCTGCAAGCTGATTCTTATCCTTTGCCGACTGAATCTTGAGCTGCTTGACGAGCGTCTCTGCGGTCATGTCGCCGTAGGCGGGGGTGCGGATGACAGGGATGGGGTCATAACCTGCCCATTGAGGGTCAATCTTGTAGTACTCGGCCTTCTTGCGGAGGTCCATGAGCGTGGCGTAGTCATCAGGCGAATCGGAAGGTACCGAGGTGACGACACCGGTACCCTTGGTGGCAAGGACGCTCTCCATGGGAAGTACGTAGACTTCGGGGTAGAGACCAAAGGGAGCCTTGATCTTGGTGCCGATGAGGCTAGAACCCTTGATGGTGGCCAGAGACTTGACCTGTCCACGCTCCTTGGTAATGCCCTGGAAGGCCATGTTGCGAGCGGCACGTTCGGTACAGATGTAGACGTCGGTGTCGTTGATCTGATAAGCGCCATAGTCGATGGTGGGGCCGACGTAGCAGTTGGTCTGGCCGTACATGGTTTCGGGACGGAGGGTGGCGGCGACAAAGTAGACTTTCTTGCCCTGGAGCTTGGCATCGAGCTCGGGAGCGGCGAGGCTGCCCCACTGGACAAGCTCCATCTTGAGACCGGTGTATTCCTGAGGGCCGAGACCTTCGCCGTCGGATCGATCGTGGTCCATGCATGGCTGACCGTCCTTGGGTGAGTAGATGGTGTAGCGTTCGCCAAACTTGATCTTGTTCATGGCGTGGAGCTTGTTCATCTGCCATCGCACAAAGCTGTCGTAATAAGGATTTACATCTGTGGTGATAAAGGCACGTCGCCAGTCGATTCTGGAACCAAAGGCGGTGCAGTCTGCTTTTGCGATGGGAGGAAAGTAGCTGAGCCAGTAGTTGGCGTCGGCAAACTTTTTGATCTCATCTTTGGGCACACCCGAGTTGAGCATAATCTGAAACTGGTACTTGAGACCGGTTTCCTTGCCTGCGAGTTTACCCTTTGTAGCTTTTGCGACGTTGGTTTTGGTGACGCTCGAAGTGTTCTCGGCGGGCGCTGGTGGTTCGGGGGCAGCCTGCTCCTCGACCTCATCTGCGGGGTCCTTGTATCCGGAAAAGTCTTGGCCAAACAGCTCGATCTCACGAACGAGTTTGTCGGCAGCAGCGCGGATGGGCATACCGGTGCAGTGGAAAGCCCAGGGAAAGAGAGCACGCTTTCCCTGCATACGCTCGTAACCGGCGGCGAACTCGACTTTGGAAAGGGTGAAAGCGTGGCCAAGATGGAGCGAACCGTTCATGTAGGCGTATGGGATGGTGGCGAACCACTTTGGATACTTTGCACGAACTTCTTCGGGTGTCATGTCGATGAGACCATCGTCCTGGGTAGGAGCATTGATGTCAAAGACGTGGTTCTGTGCCCAAAAGTGTTGCGACTCCTTTTCGAGCCTTTGGAGGAAATCACGCTTTGCGGTGTTTTCGAGCTGAATCGGACCGCCATTAGCGTCTTTTGCGGTGTCCTTGGGAGGCATCTTGGAGAATAAGATGTTGTTGCTGTAGTAAGGAGTGCAAGAGAAATGTCGTGTGGTGGTGACCGCAAATGAAAGAGAGAGAAGAGGCCCTGTACGCGGCTTCAGGGCCAGAGATGGAAAGAAGCGAATGGTCGTCGTTGTGCCCGTCGACCAAGTATGACCAGATGCCAAAAGTGACTGGTAGGTTGTTTTGCGTGCCGAGAAGGTGTGAGGGTGATGACGACGATGATGGTGATGATAGTGATACAAGAATGGCTGCATGTGTGACTCTAAACAAGTTTAGACCCGCTTGGGCTCATCCTCAACCCCAGAAAAAAGAAAAAGCAAAAAGCAAGAAAAAGGATGCGCTTTGTTGTTCTTCTATTTTTTTTTTTTTTATGTATGTAAATATTCGCACGATACAACTTAAAAAAAATGTCGCCGTCCACATGTTAGATTTGTAGATATTCAACCCTTCGGGCCGTGTCCGACAATAATCTGTGAACCCTTAAATTTGATGTGACAGCTGCTGAAATATATATGTGTGACTTGTGGAGAAAGAGCATCTGAACCAAAAACCATAATCACAATCACATGCCACCTGGACGATATCACACTCGTATATACACACACACACACACACACACACACACACACACACACACACACACACACACACACACACACACACACACACACACACACACACACACACACATACACATACCACAGTGCGCTATCACGCAACTAATTCAGCCATCACAAAGTAACTCTCTTTCTTTTCACCACCATGTCATTCTGATTTCGTCATGTCGATGAACGCTACCAGCTTCAGTTTAGCTGCTCATCATCATCAACATCATGACGTCCTTGCACTCATCACTGCTGCGCGGCGGCGGCGGCAGTCGTCCAACATCTTCGTCCTCGTCCAACACCAAACGATCCAAGCACGAAGATGATACTCACTTGCCTCAACCATATCATCAGGAGCTTCCTCCGTGGAGGCCACCCCTTCATCCAGCAGCTCCCCATCATGACATCCCTGACTTGTTCCCCACAAAGCCCAACCAGCCAGAGGATGACATGTCCCAGATTTCGGTCCGCAAAGGCTTTGTACCACGTTCTTACGTTCGCAACGAGACCTTCTCCGCTCACGACATGATCTACACTCGACTCGCTTCCCCAGACACCCTACGCTCCCTCTCCAGCTGGATGGACGAGGTCATGCAACGCCGTCGTCAACTTGACAAGCTCAATGTCGCACCCACCCAGTACAAGCCACCCTCACGTGTTACTCTCAACGAAGCAAAGCTCGCAAACTATGTCAAAGACCTTGCCGACCCGAACGTCCCCTTGACACGCCTCTCAAAAAGTGTCCCTCACGGCTTTCGAGGCGAGAAGCTCTTCGAAATGCTTTGGGCCGGTGGCGCTCTTCCTACCGCTGCTGCTGGACTTAATACCAGCTACTTCAACCCTCGCAACAACACTTCCACGCCCATGCCAGCTCCTCTTTCTTCTGCTTCTACCCCGGCCGCTTCCGCTCACGCCGTCTCTAGGAAAAGTGTCGACATCTCGCGCGCCGTGTGGTTCATTCGCGCTCTTGGAGCTGCCGAGCTGTCTTCCTTTCGCAACAAGTCGGCCGCTGCCATCGTCCCCGAGATCACTTCCAACCTTTGTACCTGGATGGCAAAGCAGGTCGCTGAGCTCAACCTCGTCCAAGCTGCCGAATCTTCCTCCAACGCCGCTGCATCTCCTGCGCCCGACTCGCCCTCGACGCATCTTCCTCGAACACCCGTCGCCGCCTCAACCTCCCTACCTCGATCCGTCGCAGCTGCCCATTTCGCTCGCATCCCTTCCAATCTCAACCCAGCTCCTTCCCCCTCGACCGCGCCCACCAAGCAAGTCTGCACCGTCCTGCAAAACGAGCTCGACGAGGAGCGATGGACTGCAAAGTGGTCTTACAGCTTGTCCTTAGCCCGGCATCTGCACGCACAGCATCTCTTAGACCGCTCCATCCTCGTTCGCTGGATCGTCGATGCCTTTGCCGCCTCCAATCTCGTCCAGCTGCCCTTCCTTTTGGAGCTGATTCAAGAGGTGCTTGTCTTCATCCTACGTCGCAGATGCTTCGTTCGTCCTTTCCTTACAGCCCTCTTGATCCAAATTCCAACCCTCGACGCTCGCTTGGACCCAACAGCAGGAGGTGGCATCCGGTCCAAGCTCATGCTTCTCTTGCGCATCGTGTCCGAATCCTGCCCAGACGCACTCGTCAGCCCTCGCCTGTGGTACGAGCACGCTACCACCCTCAATCAGCTCTTCAACGAATTCAACACCGACGCCGAAGCTGATCCGTCCAACAGCTCGGCACTGCATTTGTCTCAATACGTCGAGCAGACCGTCAAGCCTCGTGTGGACCGACTCTTACTGCGTCCACAAACTCGTGCCATTGGAAAGGACATCAAGACATCGCCTGCACAGTCCACAGTGTCGCAGGACCTCCAGCAGCACCTGGACATCCAAGCCCTCGACTCGTTTGACATGAAGACCCTCGACCGTGTCTTCCTACAGAGCACCTGCAGCCGAAGGGCCAAAATGGATCGCGATGATGCTCTTTGGGCGCCGAGGATCGAAACCATCCTCACTTGGGCCTGCACCGATCGTCGGTCTAGCGTCGTCCGCCAGTACCTCGCCGCCACCTTGATCGAAAAGATCCGCTTCGGCGTGTCGTGGGAAGAGTCGAGCGAAGAGACCGACCAAGTCTCCCTCCCTGCTTTCGATCTGGAGCATCACACCAAAAAGACACGCAAGATCAATGTCGAGCCTATGCTCATCAAGTGGCTCGGGGATGTCGAGGCATCTCTCCATCAGAGTGATAGTGGCGAGCATGTCGTTGGAGGACCACGCAAACCATTGTTGGCAACCATCCAGGTTGGCTCCGTCGTGGTGCTCATCGGTGAATTGGCTAGAAGAGGCGTGTTTTCGTACACAAAGTATCTCCAGAGGTTGATCGCCCGCGGCATGACCGCCAGCTCGTCGTGCGTCAACAACCAAGACGAGGTCGACGCATCCGCATCGGCTCCCTCGGCGAGCGCTTCAGCTTCCCGAGACTCTCTGCACTTGCGACTGCTGCGTTCGCTCCCGCTGTATGATCAGCCTGCTTCTGTCTACCAGCAGCGACGGCAGGCCATCTACGGTGACCGTACAAAGGAGACATATGAGGATGCTGCGCAACGTCGTGCGCTTCGTCAGCTGCAGGCTTGTCTGCCGTTCGCTTTCGTTGACGATGGCGAGGTAACTCAGCAACATCCATCCGGTGCGACATATCCGAAAGCGGAAACACGCAATCTCGACGGACAATTGTCGCGTCTTTGGTCTGCTTCACGCTTCGTCCGCTGCAAAATCTTTCGCGATCACCTGGTCCCTGCTGTAACGGCTCGCATCGATAGTTTGGACGGAGACCAGCTCTCGCAAATCTCGGAGGTGCTCGTGATGGCTGACGACTTTGAAGGCCTGGCTCAGCTTCTCGCAACCCTCTTGTTGCGCCCGCTTCCCGACGACCTCGCCCGTGCCGCGTTCAACCTGGTCATCGAATTCAGCCTCGTCTGGCGATCCATGGACATCATGGGCACACTCAATCAGCTCGTGCGTCAGCAGCTCAACCACTCGAGTTCGGTAAGAAACGACCGCCAGGCTGTCATGGCGTCCACTACGCTCCTCCGCCTTCGCACCTTGATCGAAGGCATTCCTATCCGTATCCACGCCCCTGCACTTGACCTCGCTGCCGAACACGATGCGATACAGCAGCACGTGCAAGCACTCAGACCCGACGTCGACGTCCTGCTGGAGCGTTTCGCGCAGCGCATGCATTCCGTGACTCCAAAGAGTGACACCAGTGCTGCCACGCCAGCCGAAGGCTCCGACATTCTCACTCCTTTCCGCGGTCTCTTCCTCCAGCCCGACGCCACAAGTGACGAGATCATCGAACGCACCATCGTCCAGAGCGTGATGGAGCGGTCCGATGCTGTTCTGATTCCGGCAGCCGTACGCCTTGTCGATCAGCTTTACCTCGAGGCTTCCCTGGAAATTGACGAGCGGCATGCCCGCTGGCTCGCTCACCTTGCTACTGGCATGGAGCAGAACACGCACGGCGAGGCTTCTGTGAAAGCGTTCCTTGGCCTGGTATCCCGCCTTGTGGCCCATGGAACCCTCAATCTGCAGCTTGCGATGGACACGTTCCTGCTGCCTCACCTAGTAGCCTCGGTCCGGCGGATGACGGATCCGGCAACGCGGAGCACCGAAGCAGCAGCGTCGTTCCATCTGAACGCTGTCGTCAGCTGCTTGAGCGGCATGTTTGCTAGCAGTCTTGGCGAAGCGGGCAACGTTTCGTCGTACGAGGACATGCGCGCGTTTGGTGCGCAGACCATGTTGCTTTTTGGGCAAGCCAACCTGCCTTGCCTGTTAAAGGCAGCAATCTGCTTGATCTGTGCCTCGGACGAGGCTTCGCCCATCCAGGCCGCGGAAAAGACACGGATCGAAGCGTTCTGGAAAACACTTTTGCGCTCCGAGCCAATGCAGATCGCCTTTCGCCAAGATCCCCGACTCTGCATGTTGACCATCAGGGACACGTGCAAGTCGATGTGGGGCTGTACTCCATCGCGCGTTATGGATCTCGCCATGGCTTGTCTCGATCCGACCAGTCTGTTGCTTGGCGATGTCAGCTCTATCGATGCTACTTCGGTCAAAGCCAGACTGGATGGTTGGGATACTGGCGTGGTGGCAAGCGAGCTCGTCGACATCTTTGAGCGGCTGCAGCTCGTCGAGTCCAGTTTCCAGTCGAGAGCGGATAGCAAGACCAGAGCGTTGGCCTCCGCGATCTTTGACGACCTTTTCGTGCGATTGCCCGATCTAGGCGCCCAACTCATACGCGATTGCCAGTCGAGCGGTCTCATCTCGCGCTTCACGGATATAGGTGTCAAGATCCTGTCGGATAAGATTGTGGCGAGAGCTGAAGCTAGCAAGAACGTTGAACAGCTCAACGCTGTTGAGCAGGTACCAGCAGATGTTGATGGCGCACAGGACAGCAGCGAGAATGCTGGTGCAAAGGTCGGGGCTCAAAGCTCGGAAGCACTGCAGAGCACGAGTATGAACATCGCCGACGACGAGATGGGCTCACCCGATCCCGAGGTCGATTCGACGTTGCGATCGGTTCTGCGTATGTGCGAGCAGCAGGATGGCTTTGTTTTCAATGCCACTGATGGCGATTCATGCGGCCGACTCTTGCTGCATATCATCGCTTGCCTCGAGACCACCGTCAGCTGCTCTGCCGATCGCGTTGCCGTCCGAACCTGCGCCTTGCTGCACAGTAGTCCAACTTTCCAGCTGTTGCATCTTGTTTTGCGGTTCGGATGTCTTTGGAACGGCTCGATGAAAGCCACTGCGCATCGACTCATCAAGGCGCTGCTGGCTCTGACGCGTCAAGCTGGGGAAAGGAGTGACAGTGCGAATCAATTTTTGCTTTTGCTCGACTCGTTGGGTTTTGTTCTGGACGAACTTCCGCCGCCGCTTCTGTCGGCATGTGTGCCAGAAATGGAAACGCAACTGCATCAAGTAGAACTTGCGACGCCAGAGAAAACGGAGAAACTTGAACAACTCTCGTATACGCTGGACAATGCAATGAAGACGACGACGACGACGTCTGAAAGTGGTTGTTTTGTAGCATCCAGTGCTGGGGCTGCGCTTAAACGAGGATGGTTTACGCCCGGTGGATTGAATCCTTGGGAGTGTGCAGAGTACTTGGATGTTCCCCCCACCACAACACCTGGTGGTGGTGGTGGTGGTGGTGCTTCGAGTCGAGGCGGTCTGGGGAAGGTTGGACAAGTTCAATCTCGTTCATATGCCAATTTAGCAGGAGGAGCACTGAGACCCACAACGCAAGGTGGCGATCATTCATCCAAAACTCGATGCTTACCAGGCGCACGTACGGGTTGGACCACAAAGCTCTACCTCAATACAGCCATTCCAGTTTCCATGTTGGGACTTCGAGTTACACGAGATTTGGTACCCAACTATACTTTGCCCGTCTCGTCTTCAATAGCGTGCAACAACAACAACAACTACATCAACATTAATGATGATGCGTCCAATATCACTGGCGCAATTTCGACCGTCTCATCAACGAATGCTACTGGTCTTGCCTCACCAAATGCTATGCGGTCTGGATTGGCATTGGTACAAAAACAACAAGTAGAGGGGCAAGAAGCGGAGAAAGAGGAAGGGGAGAAGGATGAGGATGAGGATGAGGATGGGATGGGGTGTTTACCAATGTTTGTAGAGAGTGAGAGGAGTTATGGGGATGGTAGTGCGGGTGAAACAGTGTTCTCGAGGGATTTGAGACGAGGGTTATTGGTTCAACCCACTTTTGGTTTTTCTTTTTTGTCATCGTTGAATGATTTTGCGAGTAAGGATAGTGGTAATGGGGATATGGGAGAAAGTACGATGACGGTTGTGGATGATGCACGTGGTTGTGATGGGGGTATAATTCCAGTGATTGATTTGACTTGGGATGATGGAGATGATGATGAAGTAATGGCTTCTTGTGCACCTGGATCAAAGACACATTGGAACCCAATGAATTCTATGGCTGGTACCAGTGGTGATGGTGGTAGTGGGTCATCCACCATTCAAAAAGGGATGGTGAAACAAGCAGATATTAGTATAGCGAGCAATCATGGTCGGAAACGTAGGTTCTCGAAACGCGAATGATTTTGAAAGAATAAATGTCAAGTTGATCCAAATTAGATTTTACTGTTACTCTATGTGTGTGTGTGTGTGTTGTGACACTGATGAAAAAATAGAGTTGGAAATAATTTGGGTTTTGAAAACGATTGAAAGTTGGGTGGAAATGGTTTGGACGATGGATGGAAGAAGAATTGAGTGTTAAAAATGTAGTAGTAAAATTGGAAGTATTTAAATCATTTTATGGTAGAAAGAGAAAAAAAAAAAAAAAAAGGATGTTAGGTAAAAGCGGTATCAATTTGATTCTTTCACTCTTGAGGTTTGGTTGATAAAAAGAAAAGAAAAAGAAAAAGAAGTTTAAATTTATATTTCTGTTGTTCTTGTTTTGCAATTTTTTCAAATCCAAACAACTGTACAGCACGGACCGAAATTGTTGTACAAAATCCAAGTAAGAATTTTTTTCTTTATTCGATTTCATGTTTGATCAGACAGACAAAAAGAGAGAGAAAGAGAAAGAGATTGTGGTCGGGGAAACAATAACTTTTCAAAGATCGTTATGATGTAGAGAATTTGAATGATATTATGCAAACTAGTGATGATTGCATCCAACGATTGACAAGGAACAAAAAGGGGAAAAGAGGGTAGGGGGGCGGGGAAAATAGTAAGCAAACATAATCATAATATTATTTTCCTCGTGTTTCGTATCCTCTTCGTAACTGCTAACACCAGGCAAGAAAAAACTTACTGTAGAAAGATACGACTCTGCAACAATCCTTGCTCTTGCATTAATCGACAACTTCATTTCCGAAATTTCTTTATCCACCTCCTCCATAAACTGAATGATGAAATCCACCAATTTGTGTTTCAACATGGTTTCACTATGAGCGTTTGTGATGAGAAAACTGATATCGTACCCCTTGACCGGTTTTCGCCTTAGAATTACAAACGATTCCGCCCTTTGCATTAAAAACCGAGTGAACTTGTGCGCTAGAATTCGTTCAATTTCATCCGCCTGTTTGATCTTGATAGAAATACGAATCGAATTCACACTAGGTTCGATCAAAACCTTTTCATTCTCGTTGCGAGAAATCGTCAATGGGGTCAGAAGCACTTCGCGAGATGAAGCAGCTTCGATTTCGGGTACATTGTGCCTTTCAACGGTTTGAGATCCAAAGTTTTCCAAAGTGAGCGCCGCAGTGAGCGTGCTACGTACGCACGCTAGGTATGGGCGAAGTGTGTTGGACTGTAAGACCAGATTTGCATGAAGTCAATTGAATGAACCAAGGGAGGGAGATGTTCAAGGTGTGTGGGAAGAGATATAGAAGCAAGATTCGATGGTAAAAGGGGGATGATGAGGTTGCGAAACAAAGCGGGGTAAAAGTGGATATGTATGAGTGTATCTTTCAAAGCGATGAAATGTTGTATGGACGATGGATGATGGGATGGATGGATGGTTGACTTACCATGATGAATCCAGATCCGAGTCAATTGTTCTGTATATGTGTGCGTACAATGTTTCTATGTGATTGAGTTGTGACTCGTCGTCGTCGTCGTTGATTGATCTGTGTTGGTTGTGTTTGAGCTTTGGCTTTTCGATTGCGCACGTTGTTCTCGGTGGATTTGCGGATTCAGAGCTGGTGCCCAAACTAAGCGTTATTATCCAACAAAATCGCAATGAAGGGGTATCAGTTGTGATGGTGGTGATAGATGTGATGGTGGTGATAGATGTGATGGTAGAAAAGGATCAAAAGCGAAGGTTGGGTTAGGATAATTGATGGATGTACCGTATACTTTACAGTAATTTACGGTATGCTGTGCTGACCGCCGCGTGCGTGCCCAAAGTGTGAGAAAAAGAGATGGAGAGACACGAGACTGTGTGGAGAGATGCAGCTCTTCTCGGCTGAGGTTGGCTCGTGCTCTGAACCCATGCTCATCGCGCATCGGGCTCATCTTTTCGTACGAGATTATAAACTTGAAATCAACACCAATTTAGCGAGACATGAACCTCCCGCGTCTCTGCTCACTCCTTCCAAAAACCTCGCTGGCGACTCGATCCAAACACAAAGAAAGATCTTGTTTCATTCACAAAACCTTTCATGGCTATCAACTTGAGCAAACCAAGTATCACTGATCACACTAAGTAGCGCATCGAGATCTGTTAGTTCCACTCTCGGATCCAATGACTTTCAACACCGACTCACAACAAAATACAAAGACAAAAACAAAAACAAAAACAAAAACAAAGAAAGAGGATCGTAAAAATGCATCTTGTTCTGATTCGGTAAGAGAAGATATGGATTAAGGTGCGTGTGTGTACAAATGTTGTAAATTTTCCACAGTCTTGAAATCCTCTGCAAGGATTGGGTAACAACGGAAATCTGCAAACTAAAAACCAGGGACAAGGTATCCTATTACAATAAATACCTTTTCGTGGTTTGGTTCGGATTTGGTTCGGATTTTTAGGCCTTGGAGATCTCGACAGTGTTGGTGGCACCGAGAGCGCTCTTGAGCTGACCATAGATGGCAAACTGACCAGCGGTGATGGAACCGACCATGACCAGACGAGTGGTCAAACCACCAAACAGACCACGAACACCAAGCTCACCCGCCATCTTTGTGATCCTACCCGTAATAGTCTCACCAGGAGCAGCCTTCTGCTTGTTGATCTTGCTCAACAAGGTATCAGCAGGCTGAGAGATGGTGGCAGCAGCGAAACCTGCGATCAAACCCGAACCAAGGTTGAGCATGGTAGCCTCACCTCCGCTGAGCTCCGACTTGGGCTTTCCGTACGTCTGAATGGCCTTTTCGAGCACCACCTCCATGGTGGCAAACTTGGCCATATTGTAAGGAATCTGCTTGAACAGAATGGGACCGAAACCGGCGTAGAATCCACCTAGACCCTCCTCACGAGCGATCCTGAGGAAAGCGGGCGCAAGTCCGTTGGCGAAAGTGGGCTGAGATACCAGACGGATACGCGTAGCCTCGAGAGGGCACAGAGCAATGTCGGCGAAGAACTCGGCGATGGCAGACGCACCAAGGTAGATAGCCATGCGGTTCTTGACGGCAGTGTCGTTGTCCATCTGAGAAACAAGTACCTTCTTGAAGAGCTCGTAACCACCAAACTTGAAACCACCCTGGAGGAAGTAACCGAGCACAGTGGGGCCGAGACCGGTAAGGAGAGCACCCGCACCTTCCTTGGCAACCACCTGACGGAAACCGCCAATCATACCCTTGTTGTAAACGGTGGGCTCGAGTTGGATACGGGTCTTGACCACATCAATCGGAGTAACGGCACCGTGGGTGAGGGAGCTGCAAACAAAGTAAAACAATGACAACATTGTTAGTAAAGATTGCTTTTGAGCGCTATTTCTTGACAAACGGCATCAATTTCGAGATCGTTTCGCATGGCAATCTCGAATGTGGCATACTGCCAAAAAAAAAAAAAAGTGCCGGGTGAGCAGCAATTGGACAAGTCTGGTTTCGGCTGGCTTTCATGTACTGCAGCTTGTTCCTCACTCTTTCTGAGCACAGCGTTCTAATGTCTACTCGTTGTGACCACCAATTTTCCACGAGTGAACCGTGATGACACTACGATTTCGAGTGTATTGTAGCTTCCGCTGTCCAACATCGACTTGAACGCATGGTGCATACCAGATCACAGCCCCCTTCTGAATACTGCCATGTGACCAAATGACACGAATTTGGTGTTGTTGCTTTGGAGAAAGAGGAAAAGAGAGAAAAAGACAAGGAGAGATTGTGGATTGGAGAAGCACTTACCAGCAAAGCGCACCGGCGAGGAAGAACCTCGAGTAGAGGTCGACACCCTGAGGACCGGGCTTGACGGCCTCGGCGACCGAGTGGATGGGGTAGGTACCCTTGGTGAAACGTTCAGTGAAGGTGGCCATTTTGTGTTCTGCTATGTCTTCGAAACAAAAAGGAAGACGAAGAGGATAATAGGGTCAGATGAAAGGAGAGGTGGTGGTGACGAGAAGAAAGGATATTTCCGTGCGCACAGTGTCTGTCTGTCTCAATTCTCTCACTCTCTCCGATTGTGTGTTGTGCTGTGCTGTGGTTGTTTTGTGTGTGCGTGTGTGTGTGTGTGGTTCGATGACGCCGTGCACACTTGTGGAAACTTGCGTTAGGGGAGGACAGCGAGGATTTACAACACTGATTTCTTGCAGTCTGTGTGTCAAGTTTTTAGTCTCTCAGAGTGATTGTGTATCTCTCTTTCTCTCTCCCTTTTGCGGTCTTCTCGATCCGAGAAAAAGCACACAAATTCACAAATTCAACTGTTGAGGGATCCATCGCTCGCTGCAAATTCGCAGTTTCTGATTTGATTTCAAAGAGCTCGCGACAAAACTTGAACTTTTTGTTTTCGTGTATTATTTAAGAATTTGGCTTCAAAACGGTTGTAATGAATTATAGGTTTCAATCAAGATTCGGAATCTAGAAAATTTGAGAATGGTGTGTGTTCCGAATATGGCCGTAAGTTACCATAGCTCTCTTTCTACCCTTCTTGTCATGGTTGGCTGATGAGAACGTGGACAGACGCTGTTCACCATCGCACGCTGTCTCGTTTGCACTCTCGCTTGCCCCAAATGCCCAATACAGGACCTCATTGAACCGCTTTGGATCAATTCAAAACCTTGATGACAGTCAGAAAGAGCCTTGTTTGAGCAATATTCTGAGATCTGATGATTCTCACAAGAGCAGGAAAAGTGACAACGAA
This sequence comes from Melanopsichium pennsylvanicum, assembly GCA_900208305.1. Taxonomy (NCBI): domain Eukaryota; kingdom Fungi; phylum Basidiomycota; class Ustilaginomycetes; order Ustilaginales; genus Melanopsichium; species Melanopsichium pennsylvanicum. The sequence continues at coordinate 858,993 of OAPG01000007.1, forward strand.
CTCAAGTCGCGACCATGGAGAGATCCGGCGAAATTGAGTCAAGTGTTGTTGTTGATTCAAGTTCGCTCTCCCTTTGTTCTCTCTGTGCTGTAATCGATAGAAATGCCGATCGATGCTGATTAGAATTGTAATCGGAAGAGAGCTGATCGGTGATGAGACACAACAAAATTAAATTAATCTTCTGGGGATGGTAGCAAAACAAGTCTAACAAACATCAAAATCCTGCATGCTCGATTCAAGAGCACCATTTTTCTTTTTTCTTTTTCTTTTTTTGAGACTTTGAGACGAAACTTGTCAAGATCTGCAAAAGCCGCTGTCGAATAGAGTGGCTTCGACAGAGTGGCTTCGACAGCGGCTTTTCTCGACCAAAGGCGAAAGAAGAAAGGACTCCGCAAATTCCACTTTTCTTGGCGAGACCTTTGCGACAGGGCACAACTCTACGCCCCGCTCCCACTCCGCATTTGGGAACACAGTAAATTTATTTACATATCCGAGCATTCCCTGTTCCTCCTAAATATATAGTCACTTCTTTTGCCGACTGTTCTGCCGGGATCCAAGAGACGTGAAGCATAGCCGTGCAGCCATGTCATGGACGCCGTTTGCCAGCGCAAATGGTGACCAAAAACTAAAATTAAAAATGGCGCCTTACCCTCGCATACGATCAAGGTTTGAGACGTACTGTAATACTTTGGTGGATACGGTTCAAATGCAGTAACGGTGGACACAACTGTGAATCAGACAATAATGAGGTGATTTTAGCCTACCAGGCCAAGACATCCAAACGAGATCTACGGTCAAGATTGTGTTGGTTTGGTACACAACATTGTGCTAAACTTTTCACGACATATCCAAGAGCATGAACAAAGCCACAAACACCATGTCAAAAGGCAAATCACAGCAATACACAATAAGCTGAGCTAATCTAAGCTACCAATTTCAACAACGATGCGCCTACGTTGGTTACGTTGCTGCAAAGCAAAAAGGCAGGATTTCTGACCCTCGCATAGAGGACCTTTTCTCCCTGCAGAATACATTTGTTAGCGGTAAATAGTGAGCTATCAAGACCACGTCTACAGTATTTTCCCTTCTCGACTTTCAAGGCCTTGAAGCGCTCCTATGCAACCACCCTAGCTCTGGAAGCTGGTGTCAGCAAAAAAATGACCCCCAGTAGTATGTTGGTCTTGGTTCATGGCTACTGGATAACCGGGACGGACGGTAGAGCAAAGTGGCGCTTGACTCTGGTGGATCGACAGAGTGACAAGGCACCAGAGTGCGACTCTGTGAAACACGTCTTGCATTTGCTTGTGTGGACCTGCGTAGAAGCGATCGTCCTCTTTTTCCCCTCTCTCTTTCAAGACACAGCCGCAGATTTCACAGGCGATTGTGACTAGTACAGCCGCAGAATAGATTTACTGTAGCAGAAAAATTAAGAATGAGCGTCCCTTTAACTGCACTCCTGCGTTGCTGCAAAGTTCATCATCCGTCTCCTCCTTAGCCGAGACATATTTCGTCCCTAGACCCTGCTCAGCTCCCATGAGCAGTGAGCAGTGAGCAGTGAGCAGTGAACTCTGCCTCGCTTGAGTCTAAAATGGTCCCGCTTCGCTTCTACGTTTTTGGCGCTGAGACAAGCCTGGGAACGGGAACGGAATTGCAACTGTCTCAATTGCAGACGATCAAATCTTGGCCGCAAATGCATTTGGCCCGCTCAAAGAGTTTGCCGTCCAGCTCACCATCACTCGTCCATTATTGCCAAACGCTCTCATCACCCTCTCATCAGCCTTGCCCAAAAAAAACATGCAATCGTCTCTTTCCTTGGCCACAGCTGCATCCTCTTCCCCATCCTGCTGGGCTAGCTCGCCCGCATCCCAGTCCGCGGGTCGGCTATTCACATCAACCCTCACACTTCCGCTGCTGTTGTCGACCCCTTGAATTTTACTGCTCTTCAACAATCGTTCATGCAGTTTGCCGATCTTCAACCCACAAGAAAGCGTTACTGGCGTTTGCGGCTCTCGTCAATTCTACTACTCAAACCCACACCAGCTCACGGTCTTCACTGCACGAGCACGGTGCTCTTCGTCCACATCCTGCATGGCGGCTCACTGTAATCTGGCTGGTCAGAGTTTGTCCGCTTTTTCTCAAACTGGAGGCGATCGATTTCCTCCTCCCTCGCTACCATCATACGTCCGCTTTCGGAAATTCAACCCAACTGCAACTCCTGTGTCACTTGACGCTTCCTCCTCGCGCACTCGGCTCCCACAATAAACCTTTTCAAGCTGTCTTCCGCGCATTGCACCCTCACCACAGCCTGCTAAGGGCAGGAGACGCTCCGTCGGGTTCCCGTAAACCGGTCACCTGTCCACCAGTGCGTCTTGCTTCCAACCCAACCCTTCTCTTGCGTCTTGCTTCTGAGACATTCAGTCTTTGCAGATGCTTGTCGGCCAATCCCTCCACTCCTTGCTTGTCACGTCTTGAGACACCTTCGCTTGCGCCACACGGGCGTCGTTTACGTCTTCCATGTCCTTTCGCTCTCCTCATCGTCTTGCTGCTGCAGTATCTGGGTCAGGCGGGGTGGGACACGTCTCCTACAAAGCCTTTATTTCTAAAAGGCGCTCAGCCGTACAGATGCCCAACTGAGGCCCACACATACAAGCATAGCCCTTCTCACGCAGCTTTGCCAACCAATTGACCATCGGTACGTGTTTGCTATGTTATAGCGGCTCGCAGAGGCATTCACACGCCCCCTTGACTCGGTGCCGCAGTGTCTCTGCCGTCTCGTCTATGCTTCTCGCTTCGTCGCTCGTGCATCGACGATTGAACGCAAACTTGATCCGCTAAGCCTCGCAACTCTTTTGTTTAGCTTGGTCGCCTTTTCTCGATGGTATCGTGCCGTTTTTGAAGGTGCGACCTATTATGCTTTGCCTCAAAGTCAGCTGTTCTGTCACAGTCTCACATAAGCTCAATCCTGACTCTCTCAGCTCGATCGAGCGGCTCTTGACACGACTACCGAGAGGGCCGACAAGCGGCATTATGCCTGACCATGACCATTACCAAGGCGTCCCATCCGTGGTTTTTAGCTCTGCCTCTCTTACTGCTCTCCGACACTGGCTCAGCAAGATATGAAGTTCTGACTCCCTCCGACGACAAAATCACCTTTGCCCACACTCCGGATAACGATATAAGCCAGATCTCCCATCGCTTTCTGATCCCCCCAAAATCTTTCCTCATCAATTCCTTCTTCTCCTACCTTCTCTTTACGAGCCCCTCTTGCCTTTGGCGCATTGATTCCTTGATCTCTCTCCTCTCTCTTCTTCACACTTCACACCACAACTCTATAGTAAGACGGAATGAAAATCAAGCTTACTTCGTCTGCTCTTTTGGTGGCATCTCTCACGCTTGTCTCGGCCAACGATGGCACCTGTGCCTCACCCGCGGCTAACGCAACACAGGCTGTTCCTGTCCCTCAATCCTTCTCCGTCCCCACAAACTCTCAGGCACCTCTAGCTGGCTGCTACTGCACTTGTACTTCAGGCTGGAACCCCGCCGCTGGCGCTCCTTGGGGCGGCGCTGGCTCGAGTAGTCCGGGCTGGGGTGGTTCTGGCAGCGCACCTTCTGGCTCTGGTTACGGCTCAGGAAACGCTGGAGGCTCCTCCAGCGCTGGATCTGGCTCTGGCTCTGGCTCTGGCTCTGGCTCTGGCTCTGGCTCTGGCTCTGGCTCTGGCTCTGGCTCTGGCTCTGGCTCTGGCTCTGGCTCTGGCTCTGGCTCTGGCTCTGGCTCTGGCTCTGGATCTGGCTCTGGATCTGGATCTGGATCTGGCTCTGGCTCTGGCTCTGGCTCTGGCTCTGGCTCTGGCTCTGGCTCTGGCTCTGGCTCTGGCTCTGGCTCTGGCTCTGGCTCTGGCTCTGGCTCTGGCTCTGGCTCTGGATCTGGCTCTGGATCTGGCTCTGGCTCTGGCTCTGGCTCTGGCTCTGGCTCTGGCTCTGGATCTGGATCTGGATCTGGATCTGGCTCTGGCTCTGGCTCTGGCTCTGGCTCTGGATCTGGCTCTGGCTCTGGCTCTGGCTCTGGATCTGGCTCTGGCTCTGGCTCTGGCTCTGGATCTGGCTCTGGATCTGGCTCTGGCTCTGGATCTGGATCTGGATCTGGCTCTGGCTCTGGCTCTGGCTCTGGCTCTGGCTCTGGATCTGGATCTGGATCTGGATCTGGCTCTGGCTCTGGATCTGGCTCTGGATCTGGCTCTGGCTCTGGCTCTGGATCTGGCTCTGGCTCTGGCTCTGGTGGATCAAACGGCGGTGATGGCCACAATGGTAGCGGATCTAATGGTGGCGGTTCGAACGGTGGAGGTGGCAACGGTACTGGCAACGGTAGCGGCAATTCAGGTGCTGGTGACGGCATCGGCAACGGCAATGGCAACCTTGGTTCCAACAATGGAAACAACAACGGCAACAACAATTCCGGAAGCCTCGACGGATCGTTGAACGGCAATGGCAATCTCGGCTCCAATAATGGCAACAACAACGGAAACAACAACTCCGGAAGCCTTGACGGAACTGGGAACGGCAACCTCAACGCCGGCAGCAACAACGGCAGCAATAATGGCAACAACAATTCCGGATCTGTTGACGGCTCGCTCAATGGCAATGGTAATCTTGGCTCGAACAATGGCAACAACAACGGCAACAACAACTCTGGCTCCATCGATGGTACCGGCAACGGCAACCTCAATGCTGGTTCCAACAATGGAAACCAGAACGGAAACAGCAACTCCGGCTCCGTCGACGGTTCCTTGAACGGCAACGGCAACCTTGGTAGCAACAATGGTAACCAAAACGGTAATAACAACTCTGGTTCGGGTGACGGTACCGGCAACGGCAACTTGAACCTCGGCAGCGGCAACGGTAACCAAAACGGCAACCAGAACTCGGGTTCTCTCAATGGATCTGGCGATGGCAATGGCAACCTTGGCTCCAACAACGGTGGCCAGAACGGTAATCAGAATTCCGGCACTGGTAACGGCTCACTCGATGGCAACCTGAACGGCGGTTCCAGCAACGGTAACCAGAATGGTAACCACAACTCTGGTTCTGGCAATGGTATCGCCGATGGTAACGCCAATCTTGGTAGCAACAACGGTGACAAGAATGGCGATCAGAACTCCGGATCTCTCAACGGTGTTGCCGACGGAAACGGTAACCTTGGCTCCAACAATGGTGACAAGAATGGCAACTCCAACACGGGTGCAGCCAACGGTGTTGCTGACGGTAATGCCAATCTCGGCTCTGACAACGGCGACAAGAACGGCAACAGCAATTCTGGTGCTCTCAACGGTGTCGCTGACGGCAACCTTAACGGAGGCTCCAGCAATGGTGATAAGAATGGCAACCAGAACTCCGGATCTCTCAACGGTGTTGCCGATGGGAACGGTAACCTTGGCTCCAACAATGGTGACAAGAATGGCAACTCCAACACGGGTGCAGCCAACGGTGTTGCTGACGGTAATGCCAATCTCGGCTCTGACAACGGCGACAAGAACGGCAACAGCAATTCTGGTGCTCTCAACGGTGTCGCTGACGGCAACCTTAACGGAGGCTCCAGCAATGGTGATAAGAATGGCAACCAGAACTCCGGATCTCTCAACGGTGTTGCCGACGGAAACGGTAATCTTGGCTCCAACAATGGTGACAAGAATGGCAACTCCAACACGGGTGCAGCCAACGGTGTTGCTGACGGTAATGCCAATCTCGGCTCTGACAACGGCGACAAGAACGGCAACAGCAATTCTGGTGCTCTCAACGGTGTCGCTGACGGCAACCTTAACGGAGGCTCCAGCAATGGTGATAAGAATGGCAACCAGAACTCCGGATCTCTCAACGGTGTTGCCGACGGAAACGGTAACCTTGGCTCCAACAATGGTGACAAGAATGGCAACTCCAACACGGGTGCAGCCAACGGTGTTGCTGACGGTAATCTGAACGCCGGTTCGGGCAACGGTGACAAAAACGGCAACAACAACAGCGGTGCTTTGAACGGTGTTGGTGATGGTAACCTCAACCTCGCTTCCGGAGCCGGTTCAGCCAACGGCAACAACAACAGCGGCGCTGGTAACGGTATTCTCGATGGAAACCTCAACCTCGGCGGTGGTCAGCTTGGAACCAACAACGGCAACAACAACGCCGGCTCGGGAAACGGGTCGGGCACTGGTAACGGCAACGTTTCCCTTGGCGACAACACTGTCGGTTCCAACAACGGCAACGGAGCCACCTCCTCAGGTCAGGGTAGCGGCAACGGCAACCTCAACTTGATCTTGGGCTCTGGCAACAGTGCCGGGAGTGGAGACAAGGGGTCTGGTAACGGTAACGGCAACATCATCATCGGTAACGATCAGAGCGTTGGCAGCAACCAGGACGGAGACGGTCAAGGTAATGGCAACATTATCGTTGGTACCGGCCTTGGCGTCGACGTCGGTCCTCCAGGCACTGACAACTTCCACATCCACCTTCGCCGAGCTCGTCCCCTTGGCGGTGGCCGTCTCTGGCGCAACACCGCTCAGGTCATTGCCTAAGCAACTTCTAGTTCCAACTTAGCTTTTGAGCTTCAGAAGCTTTCGAGCTTCACAAGAATTGTTTGTTTGTTTTGCTTCTTTTTTTAGGGATGCTTCTGGGCAAGCTGATAGCTGGCACCGGGATCCCACACTCACAATCAGATTCATTCATTTTGGTGCACACAACACACATTTTTTATTGTAGTTTTCATCGTCTCTTGCTACGGATCAGATCTAATACAGTCTTTGTTCTTCTCACAGCAATTTTGCGAGCTGTGCCTTTGCCTATCGTTGGCGCTTTCGAAGTCTCATGATGTTGCATGCTCAACAGTAGTGGAATGCCTTCTCCACTTGGCGGTTTAGCAGACTCAGCAATGCGGCCTGATTGCCGATATGTGCTTCTATCTATAACAAGACAGAGTTGTTTGAGAGGTTGTCGCTATGACACTTGCTAGAGTCTTGAGTCACCTTATCGCGAGCAGGTTTAGTAATGATCCAACAACGCTTTCAAAAGCAGATTTGCAGGTCCGACATAGTTTCTCAGTAACTTTACTCATGTTGCAAGGGTTGTTGTAATAAATGTTTCTTGGGTCTGGCATTCCTTGTGTCAAGCAAAAGCACGCACATGGGAATCGATGCGCGAGAGGAAGTTTTTGTGACATGCATCGCGTGGCTTATCAAATCGCACGTAGAGAGCGCGTTTCAAGAGAGAGTCTATTGAAAAAGTGAATATGCAAGATCGAGATGCTACTATATCCATTGGGCGCTTAGATGAGCGAAGAAGCCTCGAGCAACAGAATAATCGAGTGAGTGATCTCAGCCACTGATTGACGGCTGGTATCAACGATGAGATCAGCGTCGGTGGGCTCCTCGTAAACATCGTCGACGCCGGTGAAGCCCTTGATCTGGCCAGCGCGAGCCTTGGCATAGTTGCCCTTCCTATCAGTCTTCTCGCAGTACTCGAGAGGAGTGGCGACGTGAATCAAGAAGAAGTTGCCGGCACCACCAGTCTTGGAGATGGTATCTCTAGCAGCGACACGCGACTTCTCGTAAGGTGCGATCGGGGCGGCAATTACAGCAGCACCAGCACGGGTGAGTTCTGCCGCAACAAAAGCGATTCGCTGGATGTTCTTCTGCCTGTCCTCGGGGCTGAAACCGAGCTCGCTCGAAAGCTCAGATCGAACAGTCTCGCCAAGGAGGAGAGAGACGGATCGACCACCCTGTTCGTTAAGCTTGACCTGCAACGCACGCGCGATCTGGTCCTTGCCCGAATTGTGCAGACCAGTTAGGAAGAGAGTGAAACCCTGCTTTGCTTTGGGTGGGTACGACTCGCGGAGCGTCTTGACGACAGACTCGTAAGAGAACCAGTCAGGGATGGCAGCACCGGTGCGAAGACGACGACGGAGCTCGGTACCGGAGATGTCCATGGTCTGGGTACCGGGAGTGACCTCATCGACGGGCTGGTATTCGTCAGTTGAAGGGATGTAAGTCATCTGCTGGAAGGGAACCATCTCGATTCCGAGTTCCTCGGTGTACTTTGTGACGAGGGTCTGAGCATCATAAGGACCGTAGAAGTCCTTTCCATTGGAATCTTTACCGGGGCCGGCGTGGTCTCGGCCAACGATGAAGTGGGTGACACCGAAGTTCTTGCGGATGATGGCGTGCCACAAAGCCTCACGGGGACCACCCATGCGCATGGCGAGGGGAAGAAGAGCGAGGGTGGCCATGCCGTTAGGGTAGCGGGGCATGAGAGATTCGTAGACGCGGACACGGGTGTAGTGGTCAACATCACCGGGCTTGGTCATGCCCACAACGGGGTGGATGAGGACGTTTGCCTGACGTTGGCGAGCAGCTCGGACGGTGAGCTCACGGTGAGCACGGTGCATAGGGTTACGGGTCTGAAAAGCGACCACCTTGCGCCAAGCAATCTTGGCAAAGTGCTGACGCAGCTCAGCGGGGGTGTAGCGGAGAGCGACATAGTCGTAGTAAGCAGGCTTGGAGATGGCCTGGACCTCACCACCGACGTAGAACTCCTTGACGGACTTGTGAAGGTAGGTAATGGCGGGGTGGGCGAGGTCGTCAGAGCCGAAAACAGCCTTGGCTTCGCGGACCTTGTCGACGGGGTAGACATCGGTAACGGTGATGATGGCGATGGCGCGATCATCACGGGGGTCGCGGAGAGCGATACGGGCACCCTGCTGAATAGTGAGCGATTGAATCTGTTGCTGACCGACATCAAGAGTGATGGGCATAGGGAAAAGGTTGCCATCGGTAAGACGCATGTCGTTGAGACAGCCATTGTAGTCGGCCTGGTTCATGAAGCCTTGGAGAGGGGAGAAACCACCGTTGATGATGAGCTCAAGATCGCAAAGCTGTCGCTCGGTGAGGACGAGCTCGGGAAGAGTGTCGGCCTCCTGCTGGAGCTGAGCAGCAATGGGAGCATCGCGAACGAGCAAGTCCTTGAGGACACCACCGTGAGGAGCGTTGGCCATTTTGAAGTGATTAGACGCGGAAGGAACCGAAGGTGGGAAGGAAGATGAGAAAAGATGGTGAGAGTAGAGAGATGAAGAAGATCGGAATCACGACCGAATGAAATTTCAAGGGCAACGCAGCAGACTATACTGCAAAGAGCAACCAACCACATTCTTCTTCAACTTGATGCAAACTTGACCGTATGCAAACCTTCAAATGGCACTTTGACTGTTTCACGCATCTACCAATGCCCCATAACGCCGCTCGTCACACACAGCCCTACTGTCTCGGGCTCAATATCAAGTTGCTTGGGATCGGATAAAATCCGATAGGAGAATGGCACAGCCTCTGGTTGATCCGACGATGCTCACCTTACTGAAAAAGGCATTCCCGACAACATTCATTATTGCTTGGCGTTGTGGGTTTTCTCCTCACACAGACAAAGGCGGATGACAGAACCGCAAGCGAAGTAGGCAAGTGTGAGCGAAAATGGGATCGCTTGTCGCACAGCAACTGCTAGGACGACCGGAAGATCCTTGAGAAGAATTGCAAATACCGAGCAAACGGTGGACGCCGGGAAATAAATTTCAGAGCTGAGAATCAGACTGTGGACCGCTGCAAACCGATTTTAAAAAATAAAAATAAAAATAAAAATAAAAATCAGATCAGAATTCGCAAACGAATCCATCTTGCCGCTCGCTGATTTTGATTGTGACAAACTCTAACTGAACCCTTACTTTCATGTTCATCGATTGTCGGCAACACTTCCGGCTCTTCTGCCATCCTTGTCGAAGGTCTGAGCTCAAGCCTACGTTGAAAATTACAGCTTCTTCTTCATGATTACAGCGGGACTGGGTAGGATCAGTCCGTGGGCGAAGCTGGCACAGCCAATAAGGTGTGCGGGGCGATCGCATCGAGCATACTGCTTCCGCCTTCAAGGGTCCCTCTGGAGCTGCATGGTACTCATCGTTGGACAGAAGCCTCAACGGTTGACTTGCTCAAATCTACCTTGCTAAATTGCCTGCATGACTCAACGGTGCAGTTCAGTGCATTTTGGCAGAAGACGCAATACAATTTCCAATATGGCGTGCTTTTCGGTTTCCCCACTTTTTTCGAAATTGCAAGTTCTTCTTTTCGTGCGAGCCGGCGTCTCTTTTTCCCAAAAGGCAAGTATTATCGGCCTAACAGATCGAGAACGTTGAAATCGTCCTGCGTCGGTTTTTTCGATCCGATCTGGCATTCACCTGTGAATACAATGATTGCAGAGCCACCGACCCTGTTACTTATGATAGAGAAATGCATCTTGAATCAGATACTGATGACAAGCGGAAGATCGTGTTTTCTTCTCGAGAACGAGCTGGACGTGAGCATCAACCAAATCGTCTGCACGCAATGGACTTGGGATGCTCCAACAGAAATGTGATGGGGTAACTAATAAATCTGAATTGCTATTGCGCGAGAAGAAAGTCTAATTGTTGCGACCGGTCTGCTTGCGAGCGTCCTCCTTGAGCTTTTCGATGTTGGATGGATGTGTGATGGTGTCTACTGCCAAGTATACTGCGAAGGCTCCCAATCCAAGACCGAATCCAGGGAAGATGTTGCGAGCAAAGAAGCGGTGGGAGAAGACGGGGTGCTTGCGCCATGCCTCGCGCTTGGCCCAGGGGTCTCGGTACATTTGAGGCATTTTGAGTAGGCTTTTGTGAGGTGGCTTGTTTTAGAAAACCACGGTCCAGAATTTGGCGTCCAGATGGGAATCGCAGTTACATCGTTGAAACCAGCGTATTGAGGTCAAAGCGACAGAGGTTGCGTGAACAGGAGGAGGTGATGTCAGTATTGTGCTTCAAATCTGTCGTTCATCTCATGTCAACGCCTTTCAGAGATAGATGCGAGCATCCGTAGCCATTGCTCGAGTCGAGGGAGTTGGATAGAACCATGTGCCGTTTGTCCTTGGTCAGCATGCTTCGTTTGACCTCAAAAAGTGTCGCCGATTTGCTTCCAGCTCGAGTGACCCGGCATGAGTCACGTCCTCGTACACATCCCCCTTACATATGACTTACCTCTTGTATTGTGTCTGAAGAGCTGGCGATAATCTGCGTCGAACTAGAAGGTATGGTAACGACGAGCGACTTCTGTATCAATTGTCAAAGTGTGGAGCAACAGGTCTAGAGCTCAACACTTTCGCAATTCTCAATTCTGAAGCTTAAGCCGGAACCGAGATCTCTTTCAGTCTTTCGTGCGAGAGATCCTTTCCCTGGAGACGCGTTTCCACCCTGTCCGTTAAAGCGAGACGCATTCGGCAGTTCTCCCAATTAATCCTCTCATTGCTCTGTACTTAGGCCTTTCCGTTCTGCATCGGCGCTCCCACTCAGTCCCTCGCAACGAGCGGCCAAAGCAGCATGGTGAAAATCGAGCGGACTACTGGGGGTTGGGAATCCTACACAACACCGAGCCTCTCTCCGTTCGTCACAAACCACATTCATTCCAGTGCGAGTGAATCTCAACAATTGATCGGGGAGCAGCGGCAAAAGCTCCTGGCGAATGCGCAGTGGGAAAGAAAGTTGCCCGGTCTGCATTTCAAACACCAAAAAAAATTGCGTCGCGTTGAGTTGCTCACTTTCGAGTCTGCTTTCCAGTTCTAGCCAGATACCGCTTTCTGGCTTTTTTTTTTCCCAAATCAAATCACAGAAGCAAATTCATGTGACGCCGCGAAGTACAGCAACCTCTTTTGGCTAGAAAGGCAGACACACTCTTTTCGAGCAAGTCTCCCCCCACGCGTCGTCTTAGTCCAGAAGCAGAAACGCTCCGCGAGAAATAAAGGAAAATCAAAAGATCATGCTCGCACAAAGTGGAATGCTGCTTTCTGTTGGTGCCATTGCAGTGTCATAAAGCATATGTGGTTGAGAAGGTATCGGATTGCCCATCACACTCTGGCTCGGCTTGGTTCCGCAGTCGCTCTACCGTCACGATCTTGGCAACAGTCACGCGCTCACGCACTTTCCGTCCCCACCATCACATCTTGATTGTGTCTGGTTCTCTCTTTTCATTTCATCCAAGGTCAAAGGCAGGTCTCTTTTTCACCATCGCTGTACATTCGTTCGGATCACCAGATCATACTCGACTCTCACTGTCACTCAAGCACAATCACAACCACGGCGGGATTGCTGGCCGACCTGCCTGCCTGCCTGCCTGCCTGCCTGCCTGCCTTCCCCTCGACGCAAACCATCCTTCTCGACTCTCTGCTGTAACAAGTTGATACTGTAGAACCTTTTTTAAGCGTCTCGTCCCCACCACAAGCCTCTTTTGGCTTTCATTTTGATCTTTCTCACCAGCTCAGCTAGGTCGCCACTCTTGACTCCTTCCTCCCAACGGTCAATTCCTCGTCGCTAAGCTCAACCCGCTGCGTTCGTCAACTGAGTTCGCACGTCGTTGTCCACAGCTAACCCTCTCCGATCTTCGAACCACGATTCTCTTTCGTCTCCATCTAAACACCCTCACTCCTCATTCATCACAATTTCGCAGCTCACACAATGGCAGGAATCCAGGTCAAAGAAGAGCCCATGCCCTCTCCCCTGGCTTCCGGCTCTACAAATGGCCACGCAAAGCGTACAGTCAAGCAGAGCCTATTCGGCGACAGTGACGTGAGCTCCGACGATGACGACGACAAGCCTCTCGCGAAGCGGCCCAAGTTAGAGGAAAGCGATTTCTCCAGCGAAAGCGACAGCGACCTCCCTCTCACATCGGCAGTCTCATCCCAGAACGGCGTCAAGAAGGAGTCCGGCAGCGGCGACGATGACGACCAAGACTCGGATTCAGGCTCGGATTCAGACTCGGATGCACCGCTCACAGCAGTCGTCAAGAAAAGGAGTGACGTCGAAAGTGACGATGACGACAACAACGATGATGATGGAGAGGAAGATGGCGATGATGGCGATGATGATGATGAAGATGACGATGACGAGGATGATGACGAGGACGACGACAAACCTTTGAGCAGATCAGCAAAGTCAAATCGCAAGCCTCCGAAAACCATGTCCATCACCGGCTCAGGCGAAAAGAAGTGGGACGTGCTGGTGCATAAAGGTCCCCGATTCCCCGACCCGTATCAGCCTCTCCCGAAAGATGTCAAGCTCAAGTACGATGGCAAGCCTGTTGATCTTCCGCCAGAGACGGAGGAGGTCGCCATGTTCTACGCCGTCAAGCTCGAAACGCAACACGCACAGAACGCCATCTTCAATCGCAATTTCTTTGACGACTTCAAAGCCGACCTCAAAAAGTACCCTCCCAGATGCGGAACACCGATCAAGTCGTTCGACAAACTCGACTTTCGTGACATCCACAACTACTGGCGATCCCTCAAAGATGCAGAGAACGAACGCAAGAAAGCTCTGGCGCCTTCGGCACGCAAGCGCGAGATCGAAGAGCGCAAGACTGAGGAACTCAAGTGGAAGATCTGCTTGGTCGATGGCTTGGAGCAAAAGGTCGGCAACGTCAACGTCGAGCCTCCTGGTCTTTTCCTTGGACGTGGTGCTCATCCTAAGGCAGGAAAGGTGAAACGTCGCATCTTCCCTGGCGATATCACCATCAACCACAGTGCCAACCATCCCGTTCCCCAACCGCCAGCGGGCATGGGCGACTGGGCCGAGGTTGTGGAGAAAAAGGACGTCACCTGGCTCGCCTACTGGAAGGAGAACATCAATGGCCAGTACAAGTACGTATTCTTGGATGCCACCTCCAATTTCAAGACCAATTCGGATCGTGAAAAATTCGAAAAGGCGAGAAAGCTGGATACCGTAGTCAAGCAAATTCGTCGCGACGTCAACAAGAACCTCAAGTCAAAGGTGCGACACGAGCGACAAATTGCCACCATTGTGTGGCTGATCGACAACTTCTCGCTTCGTGCAGGTAACGAGAAAGGCGAAGACGAAGCCGAAACGTACGGTGTCTGTTCGTTGCGCTGCGAGCATGCGCAGATCAAGATGCCCGATACCATCCACCTCGAGTTCCTGGGCAAAGACTCGATGAAATTCGAGGAGGATCTCAGGATCACCAACCCTGACGTCTTCAAGAACATTGCCATGTTCCTCAAGACAAATGGCACGAAGGACAATTCTGGCAGCTTCATTCGCAAGAAGCCCTCCGACCCTATTTTCTGCGCACCCGTCGAAACCGCCAGCGGTAAGATGCAGCCATTGCAGCCCAACTCGGTCAATCAATTCCTGTCAAAGTACATGAAAGGGTTGAGTGCCAAGGTTTTCCGTACCTACAATGCTTCCGTCACCTTCCAGGGCTTGCTCGAGCAGACCGAGGAATGGCTCAAATCGCGTCCCACTGCAGCGGAGCGCGAGATCAATCCAACTAACCTGCGCGTCGCGTACAATGAGGCCAACAGGCAAGTCGCCATCCTCTGCAATCATCAAAAGACCGTCAACCCCATGATGCTCAATCGCAATCTCGAGCGTACACAAGACAAGATCTTCCAGATCCGCTACGAGATCATGAAGGAGCAGCAAAAGATCCTCACCTTCCACAAGATCGGCGAACTGAAGAAAGAGTTTAAAGCGAAGGAATTCCCCGTCATGAAGCAGTTCGATAAGATCATGGAGAAGCAAGATCTCGATGCGGAAAAGATCAAGCAGCACGAAGAGCAGATGATCTCCGACAAAAAGTCGAAGCTCGAGTCTACATTTAAACGACAGCAGTCGGAGTTGCAATATCAGCTGGAGCAGAAGGGTCTTGCGGGTGAGGAGGGGAAGAAGTCCAAGAAGGTCAAGAATGTTGAGGAGGAGGTCAAGTCTTCGATCAAGGGCTTTAAGGACAAGAAGCAGGTCGACGAGGAGCTGAAGGCACTGAACGAGACGGCAAAGCGGCTGGAGAAGGAGCGCAAGACGAACAAGTCGCAGGCCGCCAGCTGCAATTTTGCCTCTTCCGCCAAGAAGATCTTGGGCAAACACGAGATGATCAAGAAGCAGGAAGCCGAACTGGTCAACAAGAACAATACTTCAGATGTCGCACTCAGCACGTCCAAGCTCAACTACATTGATCCGCGTATTACGCTCGCCTGGCTCAAAGAGTGGGATGATCGCCTCATCGACATGGGGCAAGGCAAAGCTGCGCCCAAGAAGAAGGTCAAGAAGGAAGAGGACGAGGAAGACGTCAAGCGAAAGAAGAAAGGTGCCAAAGGCGCCGCTGCTAAGAGAGGCGCTGCTAAGACAGGAAACGCCAACTCGACAGGTGATAGCGAGAAGATGGAGATCGGCTTGCAAGTGATGAACATTAGCCAGTTCTTTGCCAATGCGCTGCAGAAGAAGTTCAAGTGGGCTGCCTCTGGCGATGATGGTAGGGACATTTCGGCCAAATGGGTGTTTGTCAAGGACGCACAGTCCAAGATGCGAAAGCTGGATTCGGCGGAGAGGAAAGGGGTGGATGGCGGTTCGATGGCGGCGATGACGGATGCCGCTGATAAGGACATCAAGCCCAAGGCCAATGGTGTTTTGAAAAGGCAGACGGCTGCTGACAAGAAGATGGCGAAACCGATCAAGGCGGTGGATGAAGCTGAGGAAAGCGATGGCAGCTTGAGTAGTGACAGCGACGATGATGACAAGCCTTTGGCTGCATCCTAGATCGCTCACTTTGCATGCTCCCATGCCAAGTTCTAACTGCCATTCTTGGCATCTTCGACGTCGCCAGCCGCAGATCGTTTTTAGTCTTCTTGAATCTTGCTGCCGGTCGCCAAGTTCTGCCTTCAATCGCATCTTCAGCCCTGATGTATTCATTCCCTCACTGCCTTCCAGCTGTGCCCAGCAGACCAAATGCGAGCGTTTTTTTCATCGAGTCTCCCAGCATTCTGTCAAACACAACTTGTATTCTACCAATCTATCTTATTAATCATTCAAACTACAGAAAGTTTTGGGAATTGTATATCCAGCCTGGGATGCGATCGATTGTGCCAAGTGAAGAGTGACACGCGGAGGCAAGGTGGGGGAGGCAGACTCGCGCTTGAAAGTTTTCGGTTGCAGGGTCCAAGTAGAGTGTAAAAGCCAGGCGAGGCGAGGTGAGACGCTTCAGAGCTTATTTTGTCTGATTTGGTGCGCTAGGTTGCAGTTCAGCAGCCAAAGATGCCCAAAGTGGAGAGTCACACCAATAGAAAGAGTAATGCAAAGCGCGTCACCAGCATGCGGGTTGACACTGCTGTGGGTTTCGATTTTTTGTGAGGGAGGCCCAAGCGGCGGCTGGCTCCCTGACTGGTCGGCTGGCTGCGTGGCTAAATTGTCCTGCGCATGCTCCTGCCAGCCACCATCGCCCAGCACATCTGTATTTTGAACATCGTGGCACTGGTCTAAGCACCTTCACCCAACCCATATCATCAACCGCACCTATCTACTTTGTCAGAACCTCACATCAGCAACAACGTATTGCGATAGAGATCAGACATGGGTGAGCACATGATCAGTTCCGAAGCCATTTGTTGCGATGGGTAGAGTCTAACCCAGCATCATGTCTCCTCTGCTACACTTTCTTGACCTTGTCTGCATGCGTAACACTTGTATGGCATGATCTATCGTGGATGCAGCATCAATGAATAACCTCGACATTGCTGCAGCCAACGCAGCTGATGGTCCGGCGGACGCCCCTCCTAAGTCGCCTCTCTCGCCCGAAGAACGTGCCAAACTCGAACGCTCGCTTGGTCATCGGCCTGATCGCCACGAATTGGAGGACAAGAACATTCTCAAGCCCGGAAACCTCGCTCCTTCCCTTCAAGCAGCTCGCGATGAACTTGAAAAGAGTCAGCTTGCGGACAAACTCGAAGGACGTCTTGAACGTCGTCCCGAGCGTGACGACTTGGTCTCTCGAGGCATTTTGAAGGATCAAAAGGTGGCTCCATCATTGCAGGCCAAGAGAGAAGAGCTGCAGAAAAGCCAGCTGACGGATAAGTTGGAGGGAAGGTTAGAAAGGAGGCCAGAGAAGGACGAATTGGTCAACAGGGGTATTCTCAAAGATCAGAGTGTCGCGCCCGCGCTGCAGGGCAAGAGGGAAGAATTGGAGAGAGCTAGAATTGGCGATCAGCTGCAAAAGGATCTGCAGGCAAGACCTGACCCGGGAGCTCTCAGACAGAAGGGGATTCTACCTCATCAAGAGGAGCAGTAAAGTTGCGATCTTGTGTGTTTCTGTTACGACCCATCTCTCCTACCTTTCTATGCTTTTCTCGTAGATCCCAACTTGAACATCGTGTTCTCCCTCGTTCCAACAGTATCGCATTGCTTGTCGTGCATCTTGCAAGAGTCTTGGGCTCGCAAGATGAGATGAAAGAGAAGCGAGGCCAAAGGTGAATCCGTGTTAGGACAGCAACCTAACAATGTCGGTATTTGCCGAAGGTCTCGCGCGCGAATCGTGAATGACTTGATTCCAACTTGTGGATTTGTATTCTTGTCGGACGGTTGATTAAGATTTTGGACTGAGCTCAGCTGCGAGTGACGGTGTCACATGGATGCGTACTGTAAATTAATTTACTGTACAAAGCTGTGGTAACCGTGTCGGATGAGTTGAAGTTGCTTAATTCCCGGTGGACCGGCTTTGCCACAAAAGCGGACGGACACTTGCTCGTTTAACCAAACTTGCAACCAACTTTCTTTTCCACAAATGTACCGTATCTTTTTGACACCATCATAACTCATTTCGTACCCTTCTCGCTTCCTTGATTTCCAGTAAAACTGGTCCTAGGTCGATATCATGTCGATGTCCGACCTCGTTTCCGGAGGCGCAGGCTGCGGACCCTCAAATCCACTTCAGAACATTGGCAAGCGCTTTGGTCAGGATCGTGGCGCTCAACAAGACTCTTTTGCCAACACCCCATTCGCTCAAAATCAGCAAGCCCCTTCTTTTCGATCTCAAACAACCGCTTCGTCATCACAGCAGCAGCAACCATCCTTCTTCAATGCACCATCCCAGCAAACACCATTTGGTGCTCAAAATCACGATGCTTTCGACGTCTCGCAGCTCCGTGGCAACCTGCCGAGTGGATCGCGACCACCTATGCAAAACTCTTACCGTCCCGCAGCAGGCCCTAGCATGGCCGATATGGAAGCGAGCTTCCGCCCTGCCTTTTCTAGGAATGTTACCGTGCAACAGGCTTCGCGCGCAGCTCCTTCAGGGTGGGCCACCGACTTCTTGAGCGCAGAAGCCTCGCATTCTCCCATCCAAGCTCAGCCAATACAGCAAATGCACTCTCAACAGCACACACCTCACGTTGTTCATCCCAACGTCATCCCCATGGGCTTGCGCATGGGAGGCATGGTACCTGCAAACATGCAGTACTCGCCCAGCCCTATGCACGACCACGTCCAGCAACAGCACCACTCCAACACCATGCAAACAAGACCAGCACCTCTCCCCGACAATGCAAGATGGGCAGAAGCCTTCACCGCATTCGAAGCCTCGTCCAAGCCAGCCGAGGCAGCGCCTCAGCCCATGGTCGATGTCAACCCCGTGGAGAAAGTCGACTACACTGACCCGCACGAAAGCGACGAGCTCGCTAAGACTGCAGGTCGGCTCGTCTCATCAGTCGAGCACGACCAGAGCGCCAAGTTCAAGCAAAGCAGCTTTATCGACCTGATGCGCAAGCTTCGGGACAAGCAAGCTGGCATTCAGGGGGACAACATTGTCGAGAACGCCGATACTGATGTGTCGTCGCTCGAAAAGGGAAAGGGCAAAGCACGGGATTTCAGCACCGCTCAATCTTCTTTCCAGCCGCAGTCACAGCAGGAGGCGTACGTATGGGCCAACCAGATGGCCGCCAGTGGTGGTCTCTCGCACTTGCCACCAAGCGTGCAAAAGTCGCTCGCCACCAATCATGGCTTGCAATCCGATATTCCAGCGAATCTCCGAACACAGCAAGACATCGCCAATCAGCAGGCCCTCAACGATCTTTGGGCAGAAGAGGACGCACGATCCGCGGCAATTGAGAAGCAGGCAATGACCGAGAGCGCCCAGGCGTTCATTGGAGATGGTGGCAACGTGCAAGAGAGGATGCGAGAGGACGATGCGGACGCAGCCGAATTTGAACGGTATCAGCGACTAGGCGCAAACATCCCACATGCGAGTACCTTCAACCGCAGATGGGAAGAGGATATGAATCGCTCCGCTGATCAGATGGAGGATGCTGAGCTTGATTTCGTTGGTCGTCGCTGGGAGGGGACCAAGGGGAGAGGCTATCCAGGAGCACAGACTGCAGAATGGGACAAGCTTCAAAGCGACTGGGATAACTTCGAAGTGACGTCGGCCGGTATTCGACCAGTCACCCTCCCCCAGCGCTCAGCCACAACATCGATGCAAGCTGCCCCGACCTACCGCTTCCTCAGCGACAACCCCTACATTGCTTCCACCCGCCATCACGCAGCCCACGTTGGAGGTCTTCCTGCCGGCCTCGAATCTGTGCTTGAAAAGGAAGCTGCGGTCCAATCCGACCCAAACAATGCCTCAGCATGGTTCGATCTGGGCGTCAAGCAGCAAGAAAACGAACGAGAGGTGCAAGCCATTGCAGCGCTTCGAAAGGCACTGGATCTCGATCCCAATCTCAAGGACGCTTGGCTTGCCCTTGCTGTCAGCTACACCAACGAAAACGACCGCACAGCCGCGTACGAAGCTATCGAGAAGTGGATCGAGAATAACGATAACTACCAAAAAGTTGTTGCGAAGGCAAGTGCTGAGCTCGACGCCTCTACCGGTGCAAATCAGAGGGGCCGCAGTGATAGCGTTTCCTCGCACTCTACATCAGCAAGTGTCATAGAGAAACACTCTCGACTTACGAATCTTTTGATCGCGATGGTCAGAAGTGGCGGTGAGAGGGGAGATATCGACGCAGATGTACAAGTGGCCCTTGGTGTCATCTTTAACTCTTCAGAGGATTACGATAAGGCGGTGGATTGTTTCTCCACCGCCCTTTCGGTCCGACCTTCGGATTGGTTGCTATACAACCGTTTGGGAGCCACGCTTTCCAACTCGGGTCGATCGGCCGAAGCGATTCAGTACTATCACCATGCGCTCAATCTGCAGCCCGAATTCGTTCGTTGCCACTTCAACCTCAGCATCTCTTGTCTCAACCTCAAGATGTACCAGGATGCAGCGGAACACATGTACACGGCGTTGACATTGCAGCAAGCAGAAGCCGAGACCTTGGGAGGCATGGCGGGTGACAAGAACGCAGATGCGACCAGTGGAAGCTTGTGGGAGACATTTAGGGTTGCGCTTGAGCTGTTGAACAGGTCTGATTTGGCGGCAAAATGTGCAAAGAGGGACATCAACATGTTTGATTTGAGCGATCTGGTTGCGCCCACTCCTGCTGCCTCTATGGTTGGCGGTGTTGGTGAGGTACCATTCGACTACTGATTCAAGTGCCGTGGTCATGTTGACTGTTGTGGTTGAAGAAAATCAGATTGGTTTGCTTTGCTTTTCAGTTCACTATTGCTGGCTTGTTTGATCCGGTTGTGCAATGTCCGCCTTGCGAGTGTGAGACTTGAGGCAAATGAAAGCGAGTTGACCAGCGACGACTTACACAGGGTGAGAGGCTTGCATCGCCTACACTGTGGCGGAGTGCGGGTCGAAAGTGCGGGGTGGATCCTCCTGTGCCGTTGAAAACTCTAAGATCAGTTGTAAAATTTACTGTACAGTTCAATACAGTACACCTGTACACGGCCGACGCTTCTTCTAGCTCTACAATGCTTCATTGTGAAGCTGTGAAACTCAAAAGACGATCTTTCCGTGGGACCGAGCTCATGATGGTCTTTACACGACTCTTTTATGATCACTGCTGGGCTGAGTTAGATTGAAGGGACAGGTTTAATGATCTTGTGACACATGAGTAGGCGATGGCAGCTCGACTTGCGTCAACCTTGTGCACGATAAGAACCAGGTGAATTAGCGTCTTTGAAACCATAGCTATTTAAGATGGACTAGTGAGCAAAGGACGGCTGAGCCGTTCCTTCATCGCTCGTGAACTCTTTCATGTTCAGCATCGTATTGATCAGCCAAGCACGCCCTCTCCGCGGACACATCAGGATGTTCGTGATCGTGATTCTATGTCTCTGTCTGCTGTATTGATTGTGAGCTGTCTTGAGCGCTTGAGAATTTTGAGATCGCTACTCTGTTACTGTAATTCTTGCACTTGTACGACCTCGGAGAATGTCATTAAGAAACAACTTGGATGAGGACGCTTGTGACGAGTAGAAGTCCAACTCCATGTCCATGTCGAATTCGCGATAGCACATGTTGAATTGCGCTTCATGATCATTCGGATGAGGTTCGGATGCGACCAACTCTGTCATGAGTTAAAAGAGCGGCATTCAGCCTTGAGTGTCTCATCGGCTGAGGTCAAAGGACAGAGGAGGAGGCTTGACCCGAGACGCGCTTGCGATGGCACACGTTCGACTGCGCACGATACTGAGTCAGATATGACCGAGCTTCGGAGGCAAATAATTCACCTCGAGTTGGACAAGTGGCATCCCCATCTTGAGTGTTTCATCAATAACGACGAGATCTGATCTAGTATTGTGAAGATGGTCCTTTTTGGAACCGTACAGCTCCAACTTCAACTGCCGACACCACAAGTTAGAATTGGACTGTACGATGAAAGCAACAGCCTTAGCGTCGGCACCCCGCTTCTCACGATCCGAACCTCGCATCTTTGAAGCGAACGAGAGAGTTCTCATGTCTGTGAGCTGTAACTTCGGACAGCAAAGGAGCACGTGAGTGACAGCCACTTGCTGACAAGGATGCTGATCCCACATCTGAACACATAGGAGCTATGCAACGTCACTCTAAGTACATATTCAAGACGAAACATATTTAGTGACCTTTGATATTGTTTATCCCACTCTCCCAAGATCCGTACTTCAAAATGTCTTGTCGGAAAGGAACTTAGTCTGTGCTTGCTCCCAACAGAGCTTCGTTTCGGCCAGACTTTAGACCTCACCGCATGGAGTCAGATTCGTCCATTGACACAGCGCTTCGATACGGGCGAGACGGCAATGCACCAATCGGTAGACAAGGCAATTGCGAGGCCGAGCTTCGGACGCCTTTTGGCCGGTGTCACACGCTCATGTGTAGCGAGCTACAATGTCATTTCTAGCTGATCGAACTGCGGAAAGGCATATGTCGAGGTTTGGCCAGATTGCCAAATTCGACTTTTTGTATTAGGGGAGTGTTGCTGCTGCTGCTGTGGGGTCCAAAGCTGAAAGGCGGAGCTCCAATTCTTGAAGCTTCACACCATCATCTTGCGATAAAAAATTCTGAAACGAGAATCGCTTCGAAATTCTCCTTTGCTACACTGACCGTCCTCGCGAGGATACTCCGTCTAAGCGAAGTTTCTAGGTCTCTTAGCGAAACACCCCGTTTTCATTCAGGCCGACTGATGCATCAAAAGAGAGCGCTTTCCATGCAGTTATGGAGTTCGCCGGATCCTCCGTTGGATGCGAAGGTGAAACACGTCTGTACTGCATGACTGTGATGGGGTTCCCCGCATCGTGTCGCAAACGTCGCCGTTCCGTTGGATGAGAGCGGCGGCGGTTTGGTAAATAGGACAGTCTGTCTTCCTGTCGCCGAACGCCCGTAGAAAAGCTATACTCCGCGAAATTCTCCGCAAAACCACTCCCCGCACACATACTAACTCGCCTTCTCAGTCTATCTTAAAATTCATTTAGCTCTCGAGTCAGTATGGTAAGTAAGTATGTCGTCCTCCTTGCTGCGGCTCGGCTATCTCGAATCGCGAGTGACAGTGCCTGTGACGCATAAAGATTGCAATGACATGTGATCTGCATTGGTTCAAGTTTTTAGCGCCATCTACTGTGGCCACGAGGATACTTGGGCCCCTGAATCCATTTAAATAAAGCGACTGTGTGGTGTTCATGGAGATGTTGTCCCCGCAAATCACCTTCTCCCCTTTTTGCTCCCATCCAACGGACCGGCAGCTATCAGCTATCTTCGGCCATGTCTCTGATGTCTTGCACCAATACGATGGGCCTCAGCGGTCGCAATCTGCGCTGGGCTATCACAGCAACTTCTGTTATTGGCTTCTCCCTTTTCGGTTATGGTAAGTGAAATTATTTGTCTGAGGTCATGCTTCCGAAAAAGAGGGCAACAGCATCATTGACACAACATCGCTCAACAGATCAAGGATTGATGTCAGGCATCATCACCGGTACCAAATTCAACGAAGAGTTCCCTGCGACCGCCGGCGACTCTCACCGTGCGACAGTCATTCAAGGAGCCGTCGTCAGTTGTTACGAGCTCGGTTGCTTTTTTGGCGCGGTCTTCACCCTCTTACGCGGCGAGAAAATCGGTCGTCGCCCCCTGATGCTTCTCGGAGCCGTTCTCATGGTTATTGGCACAACGATCTCTGTTACTCCGTTCAAGGGACACTGGGCGCTCGGACAATTTGTTGTCGGGCGCGTCGTTTCCGGACTCGGCAACGGTATGAACACCGCAACCATTCCTGTGTGGCAATCCGAAATGTCTAAACCAAAGAATCGTGGTCTTCTCGTCAACCTCGAAGGAACTTTCATCGCTGTCGGGACATTGATAGCATATTGGCTAGACTTTGGCGTTTCATATGTGCCTACGAGTGTCCAGTGGCGGTTTCCCATCGCCTTCCAGATCATCTTTGCTATCCTAGTTTTTATTGGCGCGTTTTTGCTACCTGAGTCTCCCCGATGGCTCATCGCGCAAGGAAGGTGGGACGAAGCCAAGCAGATATTGTACGCTCTTGAAGGTGAGTCCACAAGCAAAGAAGAGGTCGAGACCGAAGCCAGGGTCATCCGCGATGCCATCGAAAAAACCGGCGGTCAGGGCGGCCTAAAAGAACTATTCACGAACGGCAAAACCCAGCATTTCCGTCGCATGCTCATCGGTGCTTCAACTCAATTCTTCCAACAGTAAGTATAAGCCAGAATTCTGATGAGAGAAAACCACAAATCAGTTTTTCTGACTCATTTTCACTCCTTATCCCGTCTTTTTGCTGCCGATGTCGCATCTTTTGATCCTTCAACCTTTCTGTCGCTACCCTACACCATCTGCACCTCCTTCCGACTCCCAATTCAATCCAACGGAGCAGATTTACTGGGTGTAATGCGGCAATCTATTATAGCACTGTTCTCTTCCAAACGTCTTTGGGCCAGTCAAGACGCCTTTCGCTCGTTTTGGGGGGTGTTTTTGCAACCGTATACGCCCTTTCGACAATTCCCTCATTTTTCCTCATCGAGAGGGTTGGGCGACGCCGCCTCTTTTTGACCGGTGCCCTTGGACAGGGTATCGCCTTCATCATCACCATGGCTTGTCTCGCAGCGCCCGAGACCAAAGCCAATGCCAAGGGTGCTGCTGTTGGTCTCTATCTTTTCATTTTCTTCTTCGCTTGGAGCGTTTTGCAACTACCTTGGGTGTATCCGCCAGAAATTAACCCTCTTCGAACTCGTACGGCGGCTGTTTCGGTGTCTACATGCACAAACTGGATTTGCAACTTCGCCGTTGTCATGTTCACGCCCTTGTTCATCAGTTCCACACGTTGGGGAGCGTATCTCTTTTTCGCTTTGATGAACTTCTCCTGGCTGCCTATCATTTACTTCTTCTATCCCGAAACAGCCGGTCGACGACTTGAGGAAGTCGATCTCATCTTTGCCAAAGCCCACGTCGAGCGCAAGCCAGCCTACCGCATTGCTAAGCATATGCCGAACCTTTCTGCTGCCGAAATTGAAGCCGAAGCTGAAAAGATCGGTCTTTTCGAGCCCATGCTTGACACCAAAACGTCACACTCGCCTATTGCAGAAACTGACTCTTCAGACAACGCAAGCTTTGTTCGCAATGCATAAATAAATCCTTTTGTTGTTTTTCAGATTTTTCTGTAAATTAGAAATTTGTGTCGCGCTCCACCGCCCCATGCAATGTTGGACATATCTCCGAAAAGTCTGTTTTCCCCAAAAAAAACAAAAAACAAAAAACAAAAAACAAACCCGGATCCGCGCCTGTACCGTCTGTGAGAGAAATCAATTTTTGCCGGCGGCTATGCTTTTCTGTGTCACGCTAAGCGGAAATTTTGCTTGGTAAGGCGAAAGGGCTCGCACACTCGACACACGTGCAGCCAATGAACCCAGCCCTGCTTGTCACACATGCCATGAAGCTCATCCTCCTCATCCATCTTGTGATTTGCAGTTGCCTGTTATTTCGAGTCCTACTTCACCTCGACATAGTATGTGTTTCGATAGCTGCGTAACCATTGACTTAAAGACAGGCTCAAAGCACTACCTGCTTCAGCCCGTGTCGATCCAAGTTCGCTTCCGTTCTGCACAATTTCAGGCAGATCGCCGGACGCTAAGGTGGTTGTCACACTCTTTCACCTTGGTAGCATCCAAAGCTACCGACAAGTATGGGCCGATGATACCTGGGACAAAGACCGAAAGAGGCGTCTTGAGAAAGCGAAACAGCCAGTCGAGCTGCCTGTTCTCAGCGCACTGATCGAGCACGAGTCTTCTGGCGAACGTTGGTTGTGGGATCTTGGCATGGCGAATGTAAGTCATGTCTTGCCACTTACATTTTGCGTCGATGTAGTGCACTGACTCGTCCCATACAGACACTCGCAACCAGTAGGATTTTGCTGTTATTCCAGAAGTCTTCTCAGACGGCACCGTAAAATTCATGTCTGTCGCACTCAACGACCAAGGCCAATTAAAAAACGTGCTTCTCAAAAAATTCAATGTCGATGCCATCGAAAAGATCGGACTCTCAGGCATTATCTTGTCACACGCGCGCGTCGATCATTACGGAAACCTATTGGACTTTCCATCTTCGCTACCTTCGTTTGTAGGGCTTGGTACAATGGATTGGGTTGGCGGAGGAGAATATGCAGCAAAGAAGGGTGAGAAAGGGTTGGTTTCGTTTCCGTCGAGTTTCCTCACGAATCGCACTTACATTGAAATGGATCATGTTGGGACAAAGTCGAATGATCCAGTCAAGAGGAGGGTGAAAGAAACGAAATTCGGGCCATTTGACCATGCGTGGGACTGGTTCGGTGACGGTTAGCACACAACAACAAGGGGCGCAACAACGCAGGCAGCCGCAGGTGCTACAACTGCGGTGAAACGGGCCACTACAAGAGGGATTTGAATACCAAGGTCTAGTGTACCCTTCATGTAACGTAACAAGTGCTTCAGAGCACTTGCGTGTGCGGTGGTGGGCTCTCTGATACTGCGACTGAGGAATTGGACCGCATATGCAATGTCGGGTCTCGTCAAGTGTTATGATTGCTTTGCTGAAGGTGTAAGTTAAAAAACGCGGCATGAGACTCAATTCTTCGGAGTAAAAAGTGATGAAGGTTTCTTTTGTCTTCTGATTGCTCACAGCATTGTTCGGGCCATATGGTCCTCCTCGCCAAGACTACTTCTGAGCCAAAGCCGACTTACGTCCTGCTTTCTGGGGATGCAGCACATCAGCAGGCGCTCTACCACCCTCTGCCACCTCCCCTACAGCTCAACAAGGAGTCACTCGGCTCATGTGCTGTGAAGTACAGTCGATCCTACGCAACAGAAGACGATCGACGAGCGACGCCAGGCTATTTTGACCGTGCCAGCTCCGAGGCAGTCACAGACCGGCCTATCTCCGAAGACAAGGCGTCTTGTATGCAAGACTTCCCCACCGAGGCAATGCGCACTCTGGCTGCACTCTCGCGCATGGAGGCATGTGCAGATGTGATGGTCGTGCTGTGAGTTACCAAATCCACATCTCCACCTGCCCGGATCCATTCACTAACACTTCATTTGTTGTTTCGCTGTCTTGTTGTTTCGACGCTGATGTTGAGGCTTGCAGCGCACATGAGATAGAGTTTGCTATAGCGGCGGGGTTGCAAGAAGGCGCTGAGCTAGTTGTCAATGACTGGCAGAACAAGGGCTTTAAGGATGCCAAGATTGAGTTAGGCCAAAGGGAGAGGGAGAATCTAGCTTCACTGAAATAGTAACTACACGCTCGACCTGCTGATCCGCTGCTCCTGAACTGTATGCAATGACAATGTCTCCAAACAATAATACAAGCCTTGTCCCAGCCTATTGCGTTTTTCACGGCCTATATCAGCCAAGTGGCCTTGCATCGCTCGGGACTTGGACCTTCGTCAGAGCCGTTGTGCAAATCGTAACTGAGGGAAACGAGCGCCTTTGGCAGACAGCAGCAAATGAAGCTTTATGAGCCAAGACTGTTCGCACCAAGCGACGTGGGGTCATCGGTCACTACTAGCATGAGAGTCTCGCTTGACCGTGCGACGTTGGGACATTAATCAGAGGAAAGGAGTCGAGGTTCTTCTTTCACACATCTCTTCCGTCTTCAAGTGTCCACTGTTGTTATAAAGCTACCTCAAAGTGGGTTCGCGACATCCGTGGTGTCAGTGTTGTTGGAGGTCTGAGCGCCGTATTGCTTTGTAGAACGCGATTCTGCGTCTCCAAAGTTGCATTTTCTGAAGTCTTACTTACCGCTGCGACGAGTTGGTTGCTACGCTACAGAGGCTTGTAGCTCTCACAAACATGCCTCAAGTTGCAGTGAGTATACAGTACTTGATGTAAATTTAATCTATGTACTGTACGCTCTCTACGGCAAAGGTTCCTCCGAACCCGGCTCAGTCACTTCGGATAATTAACTTTTGCCGTCCTTCTTTTGATTCTTCTGTTTGACAGCAGCACGCACTTGCAGTGCCACAGAATCTCGTTTAGTATTTTCCGGGTTTAAGTTACGTAAATTTAATCTAAATTATTGTACAATTGCCGCCCTACCTGGTACAGTACATTAAATTACTGTATATCTTTTCTTCCTGATCTTTGTCTTGTTCTCCACCAGCACCGATTCTCCCTTATTACATACAGTACATCATACTACACCTTCATTGTCTTTGATAACAGCAGCCACTCTTTCTGATTGGGAATCGATGCTGCCATCAACAACGTGAGCTAACAGCAAACAGCAGCAAGCGCCAAATTATGCAAGTTTCCAATCAATCTTCACGCATAGTTGCGCGGCTGCCATCAAAGGCGCATCGAGCACGCCTTCCTACCTTTCTTTACCTCTTTTCCTTCTGTCCACCCGTTCCATCTCCTCTCACATCACCTCGAGCGTTCTTTCAACATCCAGGCGTGCTCTATGCTGTCGGCTTCGTTGCTGCGCTACTGGCAGGATGTGGTATGCCCGCTCTCGACCTTCTCTACGGTATTTACACCAACAGAATCACCTCAACTGGGTCTAGCCCGCAGTACATTCGCGACACTTCTTCCTACATTGGCTGGATCATGACCATTGTTGGTCTTTGCGAATTTCTGCTCGCTTGGCTCTTCTTGGCCTGCTTTTCCTCTGCTTCATACGATCTGACACAACGACTCCGACACTCTTACATCGCTTCGGTCCTGGCTCAGGATATCTCCCACTTTGACCTCCACGGTGCTGGCGAGATTGCCAACCGAGCGAGCAAGGACATCTCGGTCATTCGCGCCGGCTTCGGCGAGAAACTCGCGTACTTTTGCTGGTCTGGCGCAACTCTGCTTGTCTCGGCCATCATTGGTTTCGTGAAGGCGCCCAGGATCGCCGGTGTCCTCTTCGCCCTGCTTCCGCTTACCATGATCATCTTCTCAGTGCTCGGCAAGGCAACCGAACGCGTCGGAGCACCTGCCCTCCGCATCGAGGGCCGTTCTTCCACCTTTCTCGAGCAGGTTTTGGGGTCCGTTCGTGTCGTTCAGTCCTTTGGCATGGAAGAGCAATTGCTCAAACGCTTCGACCAGGCCATGCTCAAGCCTCTTGAGAAGCTTGGCATGCGCAAGTCGGCGATTCGAGGCCTGGAGACCAGCGCTGTCTACTTCATGCTCAATCTCACCTACTCTGTTGCCTTCTGGTGGGGTGCCATCAACATCACCGAAGACAAAGTTCTCATCGGAGATTTGCTCACCACTTTCTGGAACTACCTCAACTCTCTATTCTCGCTTGCAAACATCGTACCACACATTGCTGGTATCTTTGATGCTTTAACAGCTCTCAAGCAGGTCCGAAGATCCATCGAGCGTGAACCCAAGATCGATCTCCGCGAAGACCGCGGCATCATTCCCACCTTGGACAAAAAGATCTGGTCTCCTAGCTTCGAACTTGACCGTGTCACCTTCTCCTACCCATCTAGACCCAATATTGCCAGTCTCAAGGAGGTATCAATCATGTTCCAGTCCGGCAAAGTCACTGCTCTTGTCGGCCCGTCCGGTTCAGGAAAGTCCACCATCACGAGCTTGCTGCTTCGAGAGTACGATCCTGAGATCGCCAACATTCCCCATCCGCACGATGCGGCGGATGCGGAGGCAGCAAAGGAAGAAGATGGCGCTGATGACAATGAAATCGAAAGGCAATTGGCGTTCAAGAAGGGCAACAAGGCCTCACTCTTCTGCAGCAAAAAGTCTTCAAAGGTGTCTCCAGAAAGTGAAGACGTCGAAAAGTCTGACTTGAGCGCCGACGTCAAGGGCAGGATTCAAGGCTCAGGCAGAGTGCTCTTTGCTGGCTATGATGTTCGCGAACTCAACCCCCGATGGCTACGATCGCAGATCGCCATCGTCCAACAGCATCCGCAGCTCTTTACCGCCTCTGTTTTTGAAAATGTCGCCACCGGTCTTACCGGGAGCGATTGGGAGTATCTTCCAGACATTGATGGAGATCCACGTGCGCCCGCACACGATGCAGCTAGGACTCGGACAATCCGTGACAAGGTTATGCGTGCTCTCCAGAAGGCAGAGGCCTGGGACTTTGTCTCAAAGCTTCCGCAAGGAATGGACACGCCCATCTCGGGTGGTCGTACAGGTTTGCTTTCGGGAGGGCAGCGTCAACGGGTCGCTATTGCCCGTGCTCTTGTGCGGGAGCCTCGCCTGCTTTGTTTGGACGAAGGCACTTCAGCACTGGATTCGGACACGGAGAGCAAGATCAAGCTTGCACTTCAAAAGGAGCAGGAAGAGCGCGGAATGACCACAATCCTTATCGCACACCGTCTCAGCACCATCGAGCACGCGGACAGCATTGTTGTGCTTAAAAATGGCTATGTTGTGGAGGAAGGCAGTCACGACTCTCTCATGCAAAAGAAGGCGGTGGACGAAGGTGCCGTATACCGCAGCATGGTGATGCAACAGAGGCAACTCTCCGAGTATGAGGCAGAGAAAGAGGATGAAAACCTCAAGGAGAGCGGAAAGAGCGTGGCTATTGGCAGCAAGCCTTCGCCACAATCTTACGCGGTGTCGGAAGACATGAGGACAAGGGTCGACGGTGTTTCTACCAGTTGTTCCGCTTCTGTAGTGCCTGACGAGCCCCTCTCTAGAGACGCATTCCAACAGATCCCACTCGGACGACGCCGCAGTAGCCGCGCCTCGGAAACACCTTACCGCTCCATCACAGGTCGAACTGGAACCGCCTTGGGCCAGCACGAGCATGCCCAAGAGGCGATCATGGGTATACGTGATGCTGACCTTGCGCTTCCTTCCAACACCGCGGCGGCTGTCCCCATGAAGGCTGACCCCAAGGACACACAAAGTTTGGCGTGCAAAAGAGATGCCGATCACCGCAGCAAGGCTGTGCGCAAAGAAGAGAAGCGTCACCTCCGCAGAATTTTCGTCAGATATCTCAAAGATCACAAGCTCTTTTTCTCCATTGGTATCATTGGAGCCATTGCCACCGGCGCGAGTTTCCCGATTGCCGGTTGGCTGACAGGTGGGGCGGTGAATTCCTTAGCGATCCAAGGTGATAATGAGCGCCTCACGCGCGAGACAAACCGGTGGGCTCTCTGGTTCTTCATTCTGGCGCTGGCTGACCTTGTCATTGTCATGATTGGTAGCTTCTTCCTTGAGACTGCCTCTGAGCACGTCATGAGGAAGCTCAAGAAGGAGGGCTTCACTTCTCTCATTGGTCAAGAGATCGGATTCTTCGATGCCGAAGAGCATGCCAGTGGCGCAATGAGCGCCGCCATCTCCAGTCACCCAGCCAATGTGGCTGCTGCCACCGGCTTGGTGCTGTGTCAAGTCATCATCAGCATCGTCAATCTCGTGGGTGCCGTGATCCTCGGTCTCGAGCTATCCTGGAAAGCCTTGCTAGTCTGTTTGGCCCCCGTCTTTGTGCTTTTCGTTTCGGGCTGGCTCAACATTGTCATGCTCGAAAAGTACGAGCAGGTTGCACAGAAGCCCGCTGATCGCGCCGCTTCCTACATTTCCGAAAACGTCGACGCAATCAAGACAGTGGCTGCGTTGGGTCGAGAAGCAGAGACGATGCGAGTCTTTGAAGAACGCGCTCGAGCTGATCCCAAGCGCACTCGATACCTCATCTTTGGAGCCGGTGGGTTTGCCATCTCTCAAGCTATGGTCCTTTTGCTTTCTGCGCTAGTCTTCTACTGGGGTGGTTCACTACTCAGCAGGGGCGAGGTTGACATCACTGCGCTTTATGCTGTGTTTGAATCTATCATCATTGCCGCTTTCTCAGCCGGGCGTCTCTTCACTTTCGTGCCAGATTACGGCCGCGCCACCAATTCGTTCAAGGTCATCGCCGGCTGGATTAACCGCAAGCCTTTGGTAGCCGATACGAGCTGCATGCCTGAGCTAGATGCTCCCTCTCAAGCCAAGGTCAAAGATGGCAGCTACTCCCTTGGAAACATTGTGCTTGGCAACATCGAGCTGCGCTACCCACAGCGACCCAATCATCCAGCACTCAAAGACCTTAGCATCACCATTCCCGCCGGCAAGAGTGTCGCCTTCTGTGGTACATCCGGCTCAGGCAAGAGTTCCATCGTGGCTCTGCTGCAGCGCTTCTACGACCCCTGCCAAGGCAGCATCCAATTTGGCGGTGTCGACGTGCGCCAGGTGCCCATCGAGGTCCTCCGCAAGCAGATGGCTTATGTTTCACAGGACCCAATCTTGTACGAAGGCACCATACGCTGGAATCTGTCTCTTGGCTCAAACGATCCAGACTCAGTCACGCAGGAGGAGCTTGAGAAGGCTTGCGAGGATGCATACATTCTGGACTTTATCCGCGGTCTTCCCAACGGCTTTGACACTGAAATTGGCTTCAAAGGCTCGCAGCTTTCTGGAGGTCAGAAGCAACGTCTTTGCATTGCCCGAGCTTTGCTGCGCAACCCCAACATTCTTCTTCTTGACGAGGCGACCTCTGCGTTGGATGCCGAGTCCGAAACACAAGTGCAAAGGGCACTTGATCAGGCGGCTCTCAACAGGACCACTGTCACAATCGCGCACAGGCTCAGCAGTCTCAGAAGGTGCGACTTGATCTTCGTAGTCGAGGACGGAGGCATTCGCGAGAGTGGCTCCCATTCGGAGTTGATTGCCAAAGGCGGAAGGTACCGTGAGCTCATGGAGCTCCAACTTTAGATATGTTGTAGATACTTGTCATTCTTATGCTCACATCGTTCTGTCTATGGTGTTTTTCAATTCGCCTGCTTGCGTCCAACTATCCCAGCAACACATGTTATCGCATGTTCGACCCCAATCTTTGCAAGTCGGACCCCCTATTTGTGTGAGAAGATTTACAGACGTTGCCCGCAGCACATCGGCCGTAGCCTGCCTTCAC
This sequence comes from Melanopsichium pennsylvanicum, assembly GCA_900208305.1. NCBI lineage: Eukaryota > Fungi > Basidiomycota > Ustilaginomycetes > Ustilaginales > Melanopsichium > Melanopsichium pennsylvanicum. The sequence continues at coordinate 891,602 of OAPG01000007.1, forward strand.
ACTGACCTCGGGAAGCCTTGCATGTCTTTTCATCCGAAGTGCCTGTGTTCTCATGTCTAAGCGAGAAGGATCAGTTCGGTCAGGATGTGGGTGGCCGCCCCGCTGTTTGCGCGATTTGCCCTTTCCTTCTTTTACAATATGACTTGTAAGGAACAGGTTTTCGCGTCTGCAAGGGATTCTGCGCAGAAGAAGCAACCAGCAGGTCATCAAATCTGGTTAAAAAAGGGTAGTGTGCGATGAGGGATCAAGGCACCGCCCATTAAGCCACCCAAATGGGGGTGGCTGCTGGAGTGCTGCTCAAATCCGATTTAGATCTTAATCTGTTGTGGTTCTCAGCTTACCAACAATTATCGGCATGATTTTTGACTCTGTCAGAAGAGAAAATCGCCAAGGCGGCCACCCTGATAACCTACAAGGCCATCCAGATTTGAAGAGGTTTTTCAGAGGTCTGATTTCAGTTGTTCGCCTTAAATTTTCGAAACTCTTTTTCCAATATACATGTTCCAATGTACATGGATGCCGCTGCTCAAATTTGATGCCGTTTTACCATAGGTTGCTTCTCAATCTCTCGACATATATATCGAAAGGCTCGTCTGTGGGCTATCGTTCGGAAGCTAGCCTGATACTGATTTCTTCAGTGCCTGTGGAGACTACAGACCCAGCTAGGTACTTGTGAGAATGTGTGTGCCAGGGTTAGTTACCATATTTCAATCGAAGTAAATAAGATCAAATTGACCCCCAATTGCGCAGCCGATACCTGCACGCAGATTCGTATTGCACTCACGCAAGCTTGTCCGTAGGCTGACAAGCAAAGCTCACTCATTCAGCCACCAAATTCGCTAACGCGACAACACTTGTGACAATTGAGTGCAGGACAATTTCAAAAATTGGAGGATCTGTCTACGTTTCGTACCACAGAATCTGAGCAGCCACCCAGCACAGCGACTTTGTCCCATGTCAGAAAGAAGGCTGCTAGGTTCAAAGCAAATAAAAAATACTGTGCAAAAGACTCTCGCCTCCAAATTATGAATTGCGCTATGCGGTTGCATGCTAGACCACAGCCCAAATATTTTCGCTTCCGGGTAAGGAAAAGAGTACGTGTTGGTGGTCCCCTAACATATGCATTGTGCTGATATTTGTGTGAAACTCATGTTTAGACTCAAGCAGACAGCCGTTCTGGCAGCCGCCATCGCAGCCATCATAGAAGTCACCACAACACAGCTGAATTCTGAAAGATAGCTGAACGGCACAGCGATTCCGAATGGCTTCTTGGGTGGCCGCTCGATAATACATCCCAGTGGTGTAGGTTGTTATACCGAAACTTTCTTCTTGAGAACACAGTCTAGTGGCCGTCTCGTCGTATTTTTTCTAAGATCGTTCCGGCAGGGTGGTCTTGTGCTTTCCAGCTCCCAACATTTATCGAAATCTTTCAGGCTTGACAGTGGGATGACTACTAGTTCTGATCTCCCGGTGGCTCATCGAAATTGGGAGTCGTGTTTTAAGACAGACGGCACAACAAATATCCATTTGTTCTGCCTTTGAGTAGGGGCAGCCACCGAGGCGCAAGGCTTTACAATGAACGCTGAGTCGAGTCCAACCGCAATGCTGAACTGGCCATAGACGCACAACCATCATAGTATCAAATCATATGTACTGTGGACTAAATCGAAAGCGTACATCTCGGTCTTCAATAGAAAAAGAAATAATAGTCGCTCATGTAGGGAAACATGATGAAGACGAATTCGGGCTGCCATCCCCGGATGGGTGGCTTGGGTGGCTTCTTGGGAGATTTCTGCCAGAACACGTCCAAGCCAGCCGCCTAGTGTGGTAATTTCCATGGCCCACAGGCTGCTGCTCAAATCCAAGCTTCCTTTGATCACGTGCGCATGCTAAGAGCCGCTCTGGAGTGATTGGGCTGCTAGACCTTTTTGACTTGTCTCCTTGTTTGCGTGTAAGTGATCCGGGATATTTTAGGACGACCAAATTCGACTTTTTTGTTTGCCAAAATTCTCTATAATCATATTTTAAGCTAGCTTTTTGACTTCCGCTTATGGATCTAGCGTGAGTCAAATTAGGGAGTTTCAGGACGATGCGACAGGCCGTGAGCGAAAATTAAATTTGTCTCATGAGCCAAATTTCATAAGAGCAGGTTTTAATTCCATAAAGCGCTTTTTTGCGGCGCATCATTCTTAGCTCCCAATGATTAACTTTCTTTAGCAACTTTCTCAATTTTATTTTTGGAGCTAACATGGCTGAAAGGGCCAAAAAACAACTTCTTCCACAAAAAGCTCGTGATTACCTGGCTCATATCAATTTTGCACATTAAAAGGCAAGTTAAGACTATCTTAGGGATCATAACCTCTCTACAGAAGCCTCCTGTCCCCCATGACGGTTCAAATTCATCTTACTTCAATCTTCGCACTGTTCAGACCCTTGGCAAGAACCCAGGCACTCCAAGAACAAACCTTCTACTCAGAGACACCAACACAGGCAAACCACTTTTGATGAGGGTCTCTCCTACTTTGCTTTGCAAGCACAGATTAGCGCGAAAGTTGTCAAAAAAAGGTCATGCAGCATTCCAGAAGCTCAGGAGCATGATTCAATTTCAGGAGATTAGGGGCAACTTTGAGCCAGGCATCTACTACAGTGTTGGAGAATCATAGTTGGGGTTCACTGTTGGAAACACACAGAAAAAGACTGGGGAGGAGGCAAGTAAGCTCCTAAACTTGGCAAAGGATCATAGCAAGAGCTTTTTGCATTCTATCAACACTCTCTTGCCAGCTGAATGGAAGCAAGATATGATAGCCAGAAAAAGCAAGTTGAAGGAGTCCATACAGAAGTACTTTGGAAGGCAGGCAGAACTTCTCTGCCCTTGGTGGACCACAGTCACCTTCCTTGAAGGCTTCACAGGCATAGCACACATGGACAAGGTGGATCACCAGCCCTCTTTCCTGTTCAACTTTTTTGCACCTTGCCTTTTGGTCTTGCACAACTACAATCTCAAAGTGGAGCCAGATTGTCTTGACATTGCTATCTTTGTCACTCATTCTTTGGTTCATAGTACACATGCGGTGGCTGGACAGGGTCAGGTAAGGCAAGCCTTTGTAGCCTTCTTCAGACAAAGCATATGATTGGACAAGGGTCCATCCCAGCTTGGAAAGCAGCTTCTGGACAAGGTGCTGACAGAGAAAGACAGCAACATCAAAGTTTGAGGTGCAAAGAAATGATTCCATGTACATACCACTGTGAAATGCACTATCATCAGAAATTTGTCTTGCAGCTGCAACAGCATTTGAGGACAGTTTGAATGGTATCAGCTGGATGGGAATCAGCCCAGGAACACAGCAATTTAAGTTGCTCACCGTCATTGTCTGTGGTTGAGGCACAATTGGGTTGCAAACACAACATATCTCATCACTTCAACTTACGCTGCCTTCAAAGTACCACAAGATGATTGTCATGGGTTGCTTGTGCCAGACCCATGGACACCAAAAATTTGACTGTACTTGATGAAGTGAGGCTTTGCATACTTTGAGTTGTGTATGTGTGAGCAATTAATGATTTGCACACTTTGAGGGAAATGCACATAAAATGCCTAGTGCTGACAAATGTTTGCATCCAAGATTGACTGAATCCTGTAGAGCACTGTGCCCAGAGGTAACCTGGCACAACAACTGATACAAAGGCTTGCATGCCTTCCCTGATGCTCTTGGGGTTGACTGCAAGATACTACAAGGCCCTGGTTGAGGTTCCAGTGCCGCAGTTGGGGTTCCACCTGCAATTGATGTACTGCAGCATTGGTGATGGTTCCAACAATGATGCTTCTTCTTGAACACTTGTTATCTATGGAGTCAATGCTCTATGATGGTGGCAAGCTCTGCTATTGCCACACAACTGACTGACTGGCAACTGTAATGTAAGGTACTGAACAGATAAGAAGATATAGTAAAGAACAGATGAGCTTTGGCTCCTTCTCATTGGCCAGCAATGAGGTATATATATCCATCAACTCTTCAGCAAGCTGCCCCTGAGCTACCCTGCTGCATATTCTCCTACAGCCAATGTGGCAGGGCCCTTTCATGTGGACAAGGCGCCAGCACTTTGTGTGAAGGCCCAAGCACCATTGTCCCCCTATCTGGCTCCATTGGAGCTTGCACTCTAGTCTGATGGCAACAATGACCATTCCCACAGCATTAATCACTCTTCCTGTGGCTGCAATGGTGTTGCTCTATCAATTTGCAGCCTCCTTGCCATTGTCTGGGCTTGGAGCGCAAACATAGCCAAAGAGTTGGCTCTTTGCATGCATTTGCTCAACATACACAAGCAGCTGGTTCTTTACATATGCTGGGACTTAGAGAAATGCCAACTCCAAGCATGCACAATGCCCATCCCTTTTGCATGTGCTGGCTGTGAGAGCGCGCCAAACCCACACCCATTGTGGACCCTGGCCTGCACCTGTAATAATGATAAGCAGACATCTGTTTGAAGATCAAATGGTACCAATGTCTCCTCCTATCAATTCTTTCTTCAATATGTCTCTTCAAGCTCTGGTAAATGCACATCTTGGTCCTAGCTGTGAGCTTGAAATGTATGGCAATGTACATTAAAATTTTGCTGGGGAGATTTTTTGAATTGCATCTCAACTTTTGAAGGCATGTAGAAGAATTCAACTTGTCACAGCCTTGTCCTTTCCCACCACCACCTCCTATACAAACATGCCAACAGGATCAGTTTCAGCAGCACAGCAGCCTCCTGCCAACCTTTTACGCTCCCTCAATGAACAGAGCAGTATTCTAGACCTTGAAAGAGAAAGCCAATTGGCAGAGTTGCAATGCTGCAACAACCAACTTGGAATCTGCTGTAGCTCCACAGAGCCCATCAACATCAATTTTTTTGACATGTTACAATATAATGTAGAAGACACATCACCAGCAAAACCTGCAGCAGCACATAGGCTAGGGGCAAATTGGTCTGCATGGACCATCTTTGCTTCATTACAGCTCTTGACACTCACAATCCCTGGATTGCAGCAACAGGAGAGGAAGCCATTGATGAAACCAATAAGCTCTTGCTAAGCACAAGTGTGAGACTTGGAAACAAGAATTTTTTGAAGCTCAATGGAGAAAGATGGTCAAGGATGCCAGAGAGCATAAGCAGCTTCAATTGAAAGCAATAGGCGCCAATTTTGACAAAGAACAGGCATATACAACCTTATACAACCTTGTTGACCTGTACAACATCTCAACACACAAACTTTCCTTTCTCAAGCCTCTAGAGATAACTGCCACCCAAATTGCCCCCACTCAAGATTGTTTGCAAAGACAAAAGTGGAGGCAGGCTGTCAGTGCTGCAAGGGAGGCAGGTCAGACAGGTCAGACTCTTGCTCTTCAAAGACTACATGACCAACAATCAGCAAGTGCTTTGCCTTAAAACCACTCACTTGAGGAAAGCCACTCATCATTGGCTGATAATGACTATGATCAGCCAGATGAGTCACAGTCAAGTTCCTTCACTCAAGAGAGTCCGGTCCAAAGGAGAAGGAAGACTTTGAAAAAACACATTGGTGAAACACTTGTCAAGAGTCTCAATTGAATTATTGACCTTCAGGCCATGACAGTCTCTCAAAGTCAACAAAGCCAACTTTTTAGCTCTTATGTGAAGAAGTCAGCCAGATCAAGATGCAGGTCAGTTTGTTGCAGTCAGACCTGGTAGGGATGAACAAGATGATGGATTCTTTGTTGGCAATATTTGGTCAGCAAGAATCTAGTCAATCTGCTCAAAATATGTACCTAGGGCAGGTGGGTCCATTTCAAAGTACTCTGAGGTGGTGTTTCCTCTCAAGCATGACAAGGCATTTCAAAGAAGGACAGTAACTAGGTAGTCACTGGCAATTGGAGACAACAAGAATTTCTGCTGCTGCTTGTTGTTCAGCCAAGGAAAGAGAACAACAACTGAACCAATAGCCCACTCCACTGCAATCTGATACTTGCTCATGATGATGTTGGATTGCTTCTCTTCTTCCTTCATACAATTGCCTTTGTATGGCACAATGAGATGATGATCTAAATGGTAGCCTTTGTCACCAAAGAGATATAGCTTCTTGTTGTCATTCTGGTAGGACGCCTTTCTCAACCAGTGTGCAACTCCTGGCTTGTTCCATACTGAACAATCATTCTTGCTGTCATCCCAGGGTCCTTGGACAAAGATCAACCCTTCAGGTGTACTGATAATCTGCATTTTCAATGCATGGATGTGCTTTCAGCTATTATAAACAGCTTCCTGTGCTTGTGATGGTCTTGCAACTGGCCTAAGGGTGCCATCTACAAACCCCCATATAAGATCCACATTACACTTGGTTTGAATTTGCTCTGCATACTTCTTCAGCTGCTGCCTTGGAAGAAGAATGTTGCCACATTTGCACACATTGAGAAGGTGGCCCCACTTCTCTAGAAGAAGCTCCACCACTTCCAATTGGACTCTGCTGATGTGAGACTTGGAACAGCCAAACTGGGCTTCAAGTCCTTGAAGTGATCTACCCCTGAGGTAACCTAGCAGCATAAGTAGATCAATGCAACTCTCTTCTTTGTCTTGAATGTTGGTTTTGATGAAAAGCAGGAGCTGAAGGGCTGCATGTGTCTGCTCAAACTCCATATGATCAAGCCCAAGATTGTCTTTGAAGTGCTTGTCAGACATGATTTCCAAATTGCTGTAATGCTCATGTGATTCTGTGAGCTGGTTGGTATCTTGGACCTGGATTGTATAGTGGTAGCTGATGGCCACCAAAGCAGCTGTGGAGAGGAGCAATGTATTAAGGGAGGTTTTGGGACAACCAGATTTGACTTTTTTGTGAGCCAAATTTCTCTGTAATCACATTTTTAGCTTTTTGACTTCTGCTCATGGACCTAGTGTGGCTGTTGCAGAATAGGACTAGAATAATGGCCAACATCAATGGGATGGCCCAGGTTAGGGTTAGAAAATTACACAAGAAATTGCAATGTGCAGGCTGGTTGCTGAGTTGAAGCCATCCTAGGAGCCACCTGCAGTTGGCTGGCTCTTTGATGGCTTTGCCAAGAAGCTTGAGCAGCCCTGGAGGTAGCTGTGCAATTCACATCAAAATTTGATCCACTCTGCGCTCCTGAATCCTTTTAACGCACAAGAGCATGTCAAGTCTGCGTCAATGGCACAGACCTAACACCTCTACATTGTTGAAGAGGGTCCTTTCCATCAGATCATAAACCACAAAACCCAACTTGTGATGCCTGCAGCTTTGATGCTGTTTATACATCTTGATCTGCGTCCTGTAGCACAGATCATGGCAACATTGATCATGGCAAAAGCCTATGAACTGTGTTGCACAGCACAGATGATGATTGACGCACGTTCAGGCCGCCAACAGGCTTGGACCATGTTGTCTAGTGCATCAAGGTATCAAGACTTAGGAGACTATTTTGCTTTCATCTTGTATGATACACCTTATAAATCAACACCATCACAATTCAGGTCATTTCTCTTCTCATTTCTCTTCCCTCAAGCAAAGCAAGTCTGGTTCCCCAACAAAGCATGTCAAGACACCTTTGATGTGATGCCAACAAACTCAACCCAACCATGCTGTTTGCCCTCAATGCTCATCCAATGCAAGAGATTTTACATTGGTGAGTTACTGCACATGGCACTACCACACCAAGAAGCGCTCACAAATCTTACCTATCTGCTCCTGTTTGACTGCCCTTCTCTTCACAGTTTTGCCCCCATGATTGTTGCTCAAAACTCTCATCACAACACCAGTCTTGATGATATTGGCTGCGGTTTTGTTCAGAAAGGTCATGTTGATGTCACAGACGGTAGCATATATGCTGATGCTGTTGGTTACAAATGGTATGGGTTGCACGGTGCTGACATCTTGTCCTTGCTTTCTTGTTTTTATATGTCACACTCCCATGCCTTGCGCTTTGCATCCAACATGGCCTTGCTCAATAGTATGTTCAACTCTCCTGTCTTGCTCACCGTTTTGCATCCCTCTGCAGTTCACCGTACTGACAACTGCCTTTCTCTTTGACCTTGTCTCAATGTATTGACATCAGCACTCAGATGTTGCCAGTACAAGAGCATCCTTACAATTAGATGCAACATCACACAACAAATTGAATCAAGATTGCGCAAGGCTAGTATCAGATGTTACAGACTGTATATGGGATGGAGCTTGGGCCTGCATATCATGACCACAAGGTCTTACAACATTGTCTTTCAACATTGTCTTTCAACATTGTCTTTCAACATTGTCTCTCAACATCATTGTTCAACATTGTCAACACTGTCCAGCTTCACTGGAGCATCACAATACAATCTAGAACAAGTGCTTATACAAAATTCAATTATCAAATGAGTGCACAATGCAAGTCACAAGTGAGTGTATGAGAGCTGTGAAAGCTAGTTCCAGGGCCAACCTGTGATCAAAATTGATAGCTGGGACAGCGCAGCTTGCATGGCACTTGGACCTGTGTCAACCAGGTGACCCATTGTTAAGATGCGCAATTCCTCTGTTGTTAAAGCAGGTCTAGGGCTGACAAGCAATGGCTGACCTATAAACTGCATTGGGGGCGCAGAGTGGACCAAATTTCGATGTGATTGTCTCGGTTGACAACAAATTCAAGCATCACTCACTCTGTGGCCCAATGTGAGCTGACCAGTGCAAAACCAACCGCCAAGACATGGATTGCTATTCCCACGTTTGATCATGCGCAGGCAGGAGAATGAGCAGCGAACAAAGGGATTCATTGTACGGAGAGCAGCTGAGAAAGTGCATGACATCTCTGTGGCTGGTGAATCGTGATAAATGCCGCAATTATCTTGCGACCAAAAGACTACACGTTCTCAGACTAGCTCTCGATCACCGGATTGGAGGCCTTGGTCATGTCGGTCAGGCGCTCCGATGTGACATGGCATGGGTGACGGAACGCAGGATGATGAGCGATAAGGAACACATCACCATTGCACACGACATGATGAATATGCGAAGTGAATGAACAAATACAGATGAGAAACGCATTGATAGCACGTTGAGCGAGATCAGAGAACGAATGCAAGATGATTTGTGTGTGCAATGTAGCATGAGTGACGCTAGACTTGGTTTTGTGTGAGCATGACTGGTTGGTGTGGTGTTATTGGAAGCGAGGCCGTTTAGGCACCTGCGGCAGCCCTGGTCTTGGAGCGCTTGCCGGTCTGTGCCTGGAAACCGCTCTTGATGGCGCTGACCGAACGTTGGGATCCACACTTTTCGCAAGTGACGAAGAAGATACGGTTCTCCTTTGTGAGTCTTGTTTCAGGACGCTTGCACGTCTTGCAGATAACGTATTCTGTGATGTATCGTCGGAGCACATTTTCAATCTGCTTTGGCTGGAAACGACCACGGATGACGAGACGCTGGGAGCCGTCGACAGAACCGATGGTACCCAACTCGGCAAAGAGAAACTGGATGACGTGCTCTGGTTGACGGTGCATACGTTTGCAAATGTCGACGACATTGGCAAAGACTGTCTTCTTGGAACCATCTCGCGCGACCTGAGGAGGCACCATGGTGAACTTTTTCTTGTCTCCGGAGAGGGCGGGGTTCTGTGCTCGGAGGGTCTTGAATACACGTCCAAGGAGCTCCTGATATGTATAGTCTCGATCTGTGCCCTGCCACGCCTCAACACCGTCATCGTTTGGTGGTGCTTCAGAGTCTGGTGCTGCTTCTTGAGCGAAAGGGTTGTCTCCGAGCTCTTCTTCGTCGACATGGGCGTATGCGTCGTTTGTGGCTGGCTCTGCATCGTCTGCTTGTTCATCAGCATCAGCGTCTCCAATTTCCTTTTCGAAAGCGTCGAGGTCGAGTGCGACCTTTTTCTTTGATTTCTTCTTCTTCTTCAACTCGCCAAACTAAATTGTGTATTAAGAAGAAAGGGAGAAAAGCACATGTTTGAGTGGGGCCATGAACGATTAAGTGGTGGCCATCATGAAATTTGGGGGTAAGACTCACATTGAGGTCGTCATCTTCTGCAGCGGGCGGATTGGACTGCTCGGCGTCAGCGTCTGGAGTTTGTTTGTTGCTGTCATGGTCAAGTTCGAGATCGAGGTCAAGCTTCTTCTTGTCCTTCTTCTTCTTCTTGATCATACCACCGAAAAGGTCTGCGGAATCCTGCTGCGGCTCTGCGATACCAGTTCCATCGGAAGGGGCGTTTTTGAGAGCGTCAGCGTCTGACATGGTGGAGAGTATGAAGGATGGTCTGATGAAAAGAGTTGGAGCGGAAGTGGAGGTTCAAACGTTGATCAAAGCTGGTGTGCAAATGCGTGACTGAAGGTATGCTTGTATGTGACGAACGTGATGGATTTGTAAATCACTTGTTTGAGTCGAATATAGGTAAAGGATACGAAGGAGGTTAAGGTGAGTGGAAATGATGTTGTAGAATAAAGAGGTAACGTTCGACTCAGTCTCCACGGTAACAGTACCGCACTTTTTGCAACCAACAACTTTTTCGTGCCGTTTGTGCGAGACAAGAATCGAACCGGACTGAGCACAATCGCCTGTCTTGACTCGCGCGAGTCAAACAGGTTTAAAATCAGCGAATTTATTGAAATTGTGATCGAGTAGCAAGATCGTTTTCGAATTTTTATTGTTTGCGTCTTCTTCCACAATTCACACTGTATGTGGATTCTGTCATGAATATCATAATTTTCTAACAAGATAAATGGGGTCAAAGTCAAGACACACTCTTAATTCAAATTACAATTATGAGCAGCAGCACAGGAACAACCCGGAACCGAATTCAATCGCAAGGGCCAGTGAGAATATGTGTACTGTGTAAGAAGTGTGCCTACATACCGAGCCTGACCGGAACAAATCGACGCACAGAAGGAGAGAGAGAGGGAAAGAGAGAATGAGACTTTACTGCCACCACCGACTGCTCGACGCCATCTGCCAATAATCTCGAATCTGGATTGTAATCCCATCCCAGCTTGAGAATCTTAATCCCCATCCTCTCCCTCCTTCACCCAGGTTTCATTCACCTCTCTTCTTGTCATCATCACGCTTGCTCGTTTTCAAAAATGGCGATGCTTCCTCGTGCCGCTCGTCCCGCTATGGCGGCCCTCAACTCGGCCGCTCCAATCGCTATGGCTGCCCGTGCCGGATTCCACTCGTCGTCCGCTCAGTGCGCTTCTCTCCGTGAAGTTGAGCAGCGTATCAAGTCGGTCAAGAACATCGAAAAGATCACAAAGGTAGGTTGTTTTCTCATCATCCATATCATACAATCCATCACATCCAAAATCTGCGACATTCAACCTACCAAGTTACACCTATCGCACCATCTCAAACCCAACGCATCCTTCTGTAGCTCCGATCATTACGTTCCGCGTCCAATCATGACTTCAATCTACACGCATACGCATTCACCACACTCACCCTCTGCACTCGCATTCCGTAACACTGCAAATATCCATTCATACTCTCTGACCTACCAACAATGTACACACAACTTGCTTCTCTCCTGCCATTCACACCCTATCCAAACAGTCGATGAAGATGATTGCTTCCACCAAACTCTCCAAGGCTCAGCGTGCCATGGCTGCTGCCAAGGCTTACGGTGACGCCAACAACGGTAAGTCTCGCACGTCGTACACACAAATCGTAACCGACCCGAATCCATACCTTTCAGCAATCAGCAGATTCTAAATAATTCGCATTCCAAAACCCCCATTTTGCTCCCTCTACACACCTCGCAGAGATCTTCACCAATTCCGAGGCCGTTGCCCCCGAGAACGGTCGTCAACTTTTCATTGTCGTCTCTTCCGATAAAGGTCTCTGCGGTGGTATCCACTCGTCCGTCACCAAACGTACCAAGGCCGAGTTCAAGAAGATCGGCGCCGCCGCTGCTGACGCAAGCTCTTCCGAGGGCCCCGCCGTCGTCATTCTCGGTGAAAAGTCAAAGGCTCAGCTCGGCCGCGCTCTTCCCAAGAACATTGCTCTCTCTTTCAACCAGGTCGGCAAGGACGTTCCCACCTTTGCAGACGCCACCGCCATCGCCGACCAGATCATCAAGTCTGGCATCAAGTTCGACAAGGTCAACCTCATCTACAATAAGTACGTCTCCGCTCTCTCCTTCGAGTCGGACGTAATCGAGGTCTTCTCTGAGGACGCTCTGCGAAACGCTCCCCAGTTCAAGCTCTACGAGCAGGAGGACGACGTCACCAAGGACCTTGCCGAATTCTCGTTCGCCAACGCCATCTACGCTGCTCTCGTCGAGGGTCACGCTTCCGAAATCAACTCGAAGCGTAACGCCATGGATAACGCTTCCAAGAACGCCGGTGACATGATCTCTTCGCTCAACATGATTTACAACCGTGGACGACAGGCCGCTATCACCAACGACTTGGTCGACATCATTACCGGTGCTTCCGCCCTTTAAGCGCCTCGATGTTTAAAGAAGCAAACTTCAGTTCAGCGACATGCATGTACCCGATCGGTCTTCTCGCGTAGATCAGTAATCCAGATAGCTCATTTATGTCATCGCTCGGTTCGACGACTGTGCCAGGAAACACTGTGCGATGATTCGGGAAGGGGTGCGATGTGCTGACTGCAGTGCAAGTGCAAGTGGGACTGACACAGAGACACGTGTCGCAACCTGATTCGGCATGGTCCCACAAACAATGTTTGCAAACTGCACACAGAAGAGCTGCACGAGTAGAGATTGTCTGAGTCATTACCGATGCACCATGAGGGTGGCAATTATCCGCATGCTCGCTGAGCGTGTTTTGCTGCGAGTGAGTTAGACCGAGTGAACTTTTCGTTTGCAAAGCGGTAATACTAAGGACAGGGCGATGCGCCCTCGAGAATCGGTGACACTGCGTTGGCACGACGTAAGGGCAGGTTGATGAGGAACTTGTAAGGCACCTTCGACTTTTTCCCATGCCGAATCTCATTGAGCTCGTGTTGCAGCGCTCCGATCAATCCGCCTCATTGCTCCCATAAGTCAGTCCATTCCGCCTCATCTTCCAGTGCTAATGTCCCAGCTTATGACGAAAGCTATTGCCAAGTCGCCGTGTCCATTTGGCACGCCGCTATTATCCCTTGTTAACCCGCTGCACAGGTTCATTGAATATGAACTAAATTGTCGTTAGATTACGCACTCTATATTGCCTCGTTAGCGTAGTTGGATTATCGCATCTGTCTAATACACGATGCCTCAGCTCGTCTGAGTATTTCAACAGAAGGTCACTGGTTCGAGCCCAGTACGGGGCAATCGTTTTTCCTGCAATTTTATTTGCTCTAACCGCTCGGAAATCTGCACAACCAACTTGGATCCTGAACTTGAATGTGATGGTGACAGGTAGTTTTGGACAGGTTTTTCTTGCTGGCTAGCAAACAAATTGGCATTCCTGATGACTAATTTTCTCGAATTGTAGATGGTTTGCAGTGACCTTGGCTGCACTTTTGCACACATCCAGGATTGACCAAGGTTTTCCAGGGCTCAGCAAATATGATACAAATCTGTCACTCAATAAGGGACAATCAAGACACTGTTCTTGTCTGTGTTGTTGAGTGTTTAATGGGGCTTGTGACTTTGATGTGATGTGAGCATCTGTTGCCAACCTTCATGTCTAAGTTGCACTTCTTCTTGCCAGTTGCCCTTGACTATGGTTACCTTTGAGATCCATTGAATCTGCCATTCCATGCCAGTCAATCTAACTAATGTGCCATTGGTTTAGCCAATCAATCATTGAATCTGACTCATGCCACCCCAGCAAATTTGTTTGCTAACAGCAATGTGTTGTATGTTAGGATTGTTGAGCTCCCAGGTACAGATGATCTAATGTATGTATATTTTCTTCTTTGTGCTCTGCTTCTGGGTCCTGTTGCAAAGTGCAGGTAACTTTTATCTTCCTTTGCAATCATATTTCATGCCCTTCCCACAACTTGTACTTCCTTGCCTCAACACCTTCTGTCTTTGACCAACAAAGTCCTCAATAGCACTTCCACTCCTATTACTGGCCTTACTAGAGCTCATCTTCCTTGCATGTACCATCATCACCTGCTCTTGCATTGGGCTCTTCAACCATCATGCCAACCAAAAAGGACAACAGAGACACTAATGGTGGAGGGGGCAGACAACACACTAGCCACAGACATGAGGTGAAGGAGCCTCCTAAGAGTAAGTGTTTCCAATCTCCCTTGGATGAAACCTTCTCATCCTCAGAACTGAGACTGATGCTTTGTTTGAGAACTTGTGCCATCTGATATTAACATCACTGCAGCAGGATGGAAGGGTCCCATTCCAGCCCAAAATGGCAGTCATGAGGAGGGCAAAGGTGAATCCAACGCTTTGATATCTTCACATTCACAATAAATTCCAACTGACATCATTTGGCGCATACTATTGCTCCCCTCTTGCATGCATTGGTTTGGACAAATAGCTGCTGTACATATGGGAATCAAAGGAGTTCAAAATGAAGTATTGTGCCAAGTGCTGGTGCAGGAGGCATACATTTTGCCTTCCTTCCTTCTGTTGCCCTATTGCAATTCTCAAATTGCTGCTGACCTTCTTTGGCTCTGCTGGTATTGCAACTGGTGCAGTCAAATTTGAGTACCATGGAGACCCAATTGATGCCAAGCATTGCCACTGCACTCAATGCCAATGCCTTCACAGAGCGCCCTTCCAGTGGGCTGCACTCTTCCACAAGACCTTGGTAAGGCTTGCAAAACACTGTGATCCGCTCAATCTGGACTTCTTCAGCATGCAAGAGGGTCACAGTGAACACAGCAAGCCTTACAAGATTAGCTGTAGGAATTGCAGGAGTCCAATGTCATAAGTGGTCTCCATCCAAAGCCCAGACTGCGAAGCTAATTGCAATACTGATGCTGACATAGTATCGTTATGGCCTTTGATTTTGATGTTGGACAGTGATGAAGGCAGAAAATGGTCATGGTGTAAGTATACAAAGTTTCATTCCCTCTGCTATTTCCCATTCTTGCCTCATCAAACTTCTTTTCTGCTTCTACCTCCCCATGCCCCATTTGTGGGCTTAACGGCTACCCTTTGTCATTTGTCTTCAAAGACCATCACATACCTGCAGCTTTTGCACCAACAGCACACATCTTCTACGGCAAGCATGTTATGGATTTTGACAACAATATTCCTAAGGTGAGTCACATGGCTCTCCCTCTTTGATATACACAATTGCACTGCAAGCTATCACTGGGAAGAAGAAACATATGCTGATAATGACAATGACCACATGCTGGTCATGTTTATAACAGTAGGCTGGCCCCAAGAACAGTTCCAAGCAGCTGCTGCATGCGCCAAAAGAGGAGACTGATAGAACAATGGGCAAAAGCAAGCAACACAAGGATGACCGCAAGTGAATCTTCCATGTTCCAAATTGCTTGGCCAGAGATGCACAAGCCTTCAAAGCTTAGTGTCAGGGGCCAATGTGCCTAACTTGGGGTTCCGTTTGATACCCAGTAAAATCTGGGGTTTTATCATGTTTCAAAATGTGTCCCGCTGGAAATGCGTTCTCTATCCAATTTCAATCTGAGACCCGCTGGAACCGTCCCAAGTTGACTAGCCCCCATGACCACTCCGTTCAGCGGTAGTGCGGCTTGTCTAGATGATTGTGTGACCTGCGCTACGCACAAGTGTCCTTAATGCACACGCTGGTCAATGTCTACAATGATTCCTGCAAACTTGAGCACTGTTGTTGTGTCTGGTAAGGCTACGGTGTGGGTTCCGTCGCTGCTATTGAGGTTCCGCCTACAGTGGAGGTGCTGTAGTGTCAGTAGAGGTGTTGACAGTTGTCAAGTATGTTTGGTTTCTGGACACAAACACTTTAATGCTGCAATACCTGGTGATTGCAGCGGAGACAAGAGGGAGATACTGGGAAATTTATAACATATAACTAAGGTAATGAATAATAGAGTAGATGAGCTCTGCTCCTCCACAATTGAAACAAATGCCCTCTTATATCATTCAAGCCCTGCTTGAAGTTTTTATCAGGATCCCTCTTATCAGGGCCTCCTTATCGGCACTAGCCTCCTGTTAAGGCCGTAGGGTCTAGATACCGCGGGGCGGCTACAGCCGGGACAGGATCTACGGGTACGGAGAGGTCATAGGCGTGGGCGACACAGGTGGTCGGGGGTCAGAGCACACTACTGCATTGCTATAGAGCTAACTAAGTAATACATGCGACCAGGTCCGGAGGCAACCTCATGTCAGGCGGGGGTGGGGTGGTAAGGTACAAGAGCTATCGGCCACCTCCCACCGCGGCGTTACAATGTTAGGTTGCCAACGGTCGTATTCTGCATACGGAGGGGCCAGCCGCGGTTGGGCGGTAGGAGGATCGTGTCAGGCCAACCGCTCCGCTGCGAGTGGTCCAGAGAGGGTTGGTTGGGGCCCGAGGGCCAAGCACCCCCTCTTTGGACTCCGGTTGGTAGGCACTAACACCTCCCCAGCTGCCTCTTGCCTTTGTACCCAGGGTTTGGCCCCCATGCTTGCCAGTTCTGGCTACCAGAGCCAGTAGCTGCTTATCACTTGATCCCAAATCCTACTGAGCCTGTTATCTGGACCCTCTGTACCTGCCAGAGATCCTTATTGCCCCTGTAGCGGCTGTCTATGTCCTCTGGTACCTGTTCACGGCTTCCGGCAAGTGTCCAACCAAAATTGGCTGGAAACCCACCTTTTACCGGGACTCAATACGAAACCCAATAAAACCAAGGGTTTCATCTGGACTCATTCTGAGTACCTGTAACACTATGAAATTGGCTGGAAACCCACCTGTTACCAGGACTCAATACAAAACCCAATAAAACCAAGGGTTTCATCCGGACCCATTCTGAGTACCTGTAACACACGGCTCCTAAGTTCCCAGGAGACGTTGTAGACAACAACTGGCGCTTGCATCAAAACATTCAGACAAGCCGCACTGCTGCTGAATGGAGTGTTCACAGAGGCTAGTTGACTTGGAACGGGTCCAGCGGCTCTCGGAACAAAAGTGGATAGAACATGCACTTCCAGCAGGTTTCATTTCAAAACACAATAAAACCCCAGGTTTCATTGGATATTGTATAAAACCCCAAGTTAGGCACATCGGCCCCTGACACCCTCTTGGGCCAAACTTTGAAGGATTGTACTGCAATACAATGTTTCTCATCTTGCATGGTGTTACCAGTAAAATTACTATTTTTGGTCAGATCTACAACTTTCATTAAGCAACCCTAACTTGGTTTTGTTGGGAGCCCCCTTGTGAATGTAGTTCATTTTGGAACAACACCAATGGTGTGGGGTGTGTGATGGCAACAAGCACCAATGTCACTAGACAAGGTAACTCATATCAAGATAGGAGCAATTCAATGGGCCCAATCAACAATGAATTGAATACTAAGCATTAAAAGCATGTCACAGGGTGAAAAAAATCAAGGATAGAATGGTTCTAAACTCAGTCAAGTCAACATTCTGTTCAGTCAATATTGTTGTGGAACACCACCACCATCTCAATGTGGACATTGCTTGCTTACCCAGTTCAACCAATCCTTCAAAAATGGCAAAACCTCCCAAATGAATGTGTAGCAATGCACAAAATCAACAGTACCTTATCAATTGAACATTGCTGTGATGCTTGAAAATCAACATCTTGTTGCTGTTTCTGTCAGCTTCCCTTTAACTTTCCTGGTGTGCAAAAGCTTGAGTAGATGCACTGGATCAAATCTGAAGTATCAGATCTCATTCAGCCTACCTTCTCTTTTCTGTTGCCTTGAGTGAAGAGAACTGATACCACTCTGCTTCCTTTGCAAAGAAGACTGATAGGCACTGCACACTCAAGCTGGTTTGTGATATCACTTTGTCAAGCAAAGATTGTGGCAACAGACAATGCAAATCTATGGAACAGGACTTTTACTTGTCGCAGAAGAGCAAGTGCATGATGATGATATAAAGCTTGTGGCCCTCAGTTATCTTTCCCCTTAGTGCAGTTGACCCTCCTACGGTGTTCCAGGGCAGAAGAAGATCGCATCATGCTGGATGATGATAGTGGGTCAATACTGATGACTGATGCGATTTGCGCTCTGATACTTTGAGCAGGAGGAGGGGGAGCCAGGCTCGGCTGGGAGCGAGTCTGCATGGGCGGCGGTGCAAGTGCAGCAGATCTCTGGGGCACTGTCTGTGGCAGCGGCGCTGTCTTGGCCCGCACACCCTCCAATGCGCCTCCAAGAGCAGCCTCAACACTGATCCTTCCGCGAATCGTGTCGTCGAGCAGCTTACCGAATCCTCCTTTTGCGCTGTTTAACCTTGCTGGCATGCTACCGCTACCACTTGCGCCGCCAGGGACGCCGGGAGGACCGCTTGGGAGGGAATCGCCGAACTGGATCGGCCTGGCCCACTTGCTCGCTGCGCCGGGATTTGCAGGCAGGCCTGCGGCAAGATCATATAGAAGGCGATGTGACTTCTGCGCTTGTCGTCGCTGTTGCGCTTTACCGCCGTCATATGCCTTTGCAACAATAGCGTTTGGAGGTGGAGCATCATTCCAACCAGCATAATGGCGTTGCCTTCCGCCTTCCTCGCTTCCATCGAGACCGGTGTTGCTGTGGTTCCGCCGCTGCGATCTAGATTTGTTTGAGCCGTCTCCAAAATGCCAAGTGTTGGGCTTCCATTCCTCGTCTTCGTCGTCAAAGCCAGACAAATTGCTTGAGGACACCTCGCGGATCAGTGCCGGTCGAGCAGAGTCGGCAGCCGACATACCAGACTGCAGAGGATTAGACGCAAGAGCCAACAAGTCGTCGATGCCGCTCTCGCCCGGATGGTACTCGGCGTCTCCGGGCCCAGGCTTGAGAGATCCCGATGCTGTGGAGATTGAGGACTTGGCGTCGTTCGCAAAGAAGCGCAGCTGGTCAGCAGGCATCTTGGCGACGTGCAAAGGCTGGCGGGGTGGCACAAAGCCGGAACTGGCAGCCGAGGCTGACGCTGTGACACTGGCTGTGTTGGAACCTCCGCCAACGCTGCTGGTTGGGCGTTTTGTGCTTGAGCCTGAAATTTGCGTTTGGTTGAGAATGCGAAGTGCGGGCGTCAGACTGGGTGGATACGATTGCTTGACACCATTGACGGAGCCAGCGCGTGTGAGTGAGGTGCCAAAGGTAGATATTGAATCGACGTAAGATTTATTGGTGTCTGGCATGAAGTCGCTGACAGGGTCCGAAACGCGCATAGGCGCCAAATTGTTGGCAAGCAGGTTCGGCTGCGCAATCTCTGCAGTGGGCGTGCCCGTGAGCAAGTCGTCCTCTTCCGCTTTGGGGACAAAGGCCAATGTGGCGGCCGTTGGTTCGGACGAGACAGCACCTCCTTTTGTGGAGACGATCTTGATCTCTGCATTTGGTGGACGGTGCTTGCAGCTATCGATGGGGATGTACACAACCTTGCGAATCTGGACTGGGTCGCCTGGCCAGAGCTTGTTCGACTTTCGCAGAACCTGGATATCTGCGCCATAGTGAAGTGCCAAGGAATGGAGGGTATCTGTTGGAGCCACCGGATGTATTAAGACGCGGACTTGCTCGGTGCCATCCGATTTGGTGGCTGATGAGGATACAGCTGGGCGACGGATTTGATCAGATGTGTGGGAAGACGATTGCTGCTGCTGCTGATGATGATGATGATGATAATGTTGTTGTTGTTGTTGTCTTAGACCGAACCAACCCTCGAGGCGATCCAGGGTACTTTCAACGGAGGTTGTAAAGCGGCTTTTTCGGGCGTCGTCGTCATCATCATCATCATGATATGGTATAGGAGTGCCTGAGTGCAAAGCTGACTGTCGCGATGCTCTTATCGATGAACCTGTAGTTGTGGGATCAGCAGGCCATTGGTAGCCAGATGAGTTTGCGGAGGATGAAGATCCACCAAAGAGGCCAGCAAGGCCAGCGCCTATGGCTTTCCATTCTGAAGCAACTGCAGAGGGCCTTCGAGGAGCTGCATCTGGGCGTACAAGATTGGAAGGACCAGCGACACCTTGTCTGGGTGAAGGTGAACGCAAGGGATGTCGATCTACGACCTGAGCATTGGTGGTTGTGGTGGATGCAGACAAAAAGGAAGGTGATGACTTGCGACTGCGTAGCTGTTGCTGCTGACTGGATGAAGACGATGAAGAAGTGCCGAGGTACTCGGAGTCGATGGTTGCCCAAGGGTCAAGGTTGTTGGAAGCGCCTACGTTGGGTGCATGGTTGGAAGAAGAGGCAGGAAGCCACGGCGAGGCCGACATTATCACAATCAAGCAGAGATGGATCGCATCTGGGAGGTGTTGAGCGCCAAGTGACGTGACTAGGCCATCTAACGAGAATGTCGAGGATGACGGATGATCTTGGTCGCCGGAGTGATACGACTTGCCCAACTAACTGATGATCAGACTGACTCAGCTATCGAGACTATTCGAGGATTTGAGCAGTTTTTTGCGATCAAGAATGGGGTCGATTGGCGTAGTATGAGGCTGTGCTGTGACAGGTGATTAATAGGGCGTCAAGATGAGAAATGGCTTGTGTATGTGTGTGTGTGTATGTGTATGTGTGTGTGTGTGTGTGTGTGTGTGCGTGTGTGTGTGTGTGTCGGAGTAAAGTGTGCACTCGAGCAATTGCGGCGTGGCACTGATCATTTCCGGCCAGCCAGCTAGCCAGCCAGCCGAAATTAACACCTTTAAGATTTCGAACGCTCCCCTGCAGCCCAAAACTGGCTGATAGTCAGAATGCGCCCTCATCGCGTCGAATCGGTAATTCGCCCAAGCCCAGTTCGCTCCCACAGCTGCGATTTCACTTGTCTGACTGCACTGTATCTTCTTTCTCTCATCTCGTTGCTCTCACAATAGTCAAGACACAATCGCAGACGTACGCTCCCAACATGTCGGGCTACAGCGCTTGAGGAATGGGAACAAACATTTTTCAGTTTTTAAGGCAGGGTTGAGCGTTTCTTGCCACATTGCCTTGGCCGGCGCTCAGCGGCGGTAATCATATCCGTGCGGTGGTGGAGGCGGTGGAGGGTACGAATGGTGTCCTCCCCCATATCCACCGGCTCCACCAGGCGGAGGTGGTGGCGGGTAGGCATACCTCCCATCCCGGTAGTCTCGATCCCGTCCTCCTTCTCGGTATGGCGAGTCGCGTCGGTCAGGGTAACCTGGCGGGTACGGTTCGCGGCCACCGCTGTAGTGATGAGCAGGTGGCGCATGAGGAGATGGATGTCCACTGGCACCGTAGTTTGCGGACGGCGTAGGGTAGTACGTGGGCGAATATGGCAGGTTGGCGCTACCAGGCGGACCGCCGTATCCGTTGCCGTAACCTCGACCAGCCGGAGAGGGTTCCATCGAGGTGCGCGGCTTCTTGGGGATGGGGGCATCTTGCAAAAGGTTAGCTTTACGCTTGATCTCGGTGGCGGGAGCAGATGTGGCGCTGTCTATATTCTCGCTGGCTCCTTCAGTGGCTGGTTCCGACTTGACGCGAGCTCCAGAAGCGGGCGATCCGGCTCCGCCACTCGCTGCAGCTGCCGGAGATGCCAACGGTACAGCTGATGTCGACGTCGCGGGTCCATTAATAACCAACTTGTTGAAAATGGCACGCAGCTTCGATGGCTTGACCTTTTTCGGCCAAAAGAAAGCTGAGAATGCCCACAGATGGTGGAACCAGCGATCCTTCTCCTCCGACGATAGGCTCTCAAACTTGGTCTCGAGCAGGTGATCAATGTGTCCACCGATGGCAGACAAGCAATCTTTGAGAACAGACACTTTCTGGTCGCGCTCCAAATGATCCGTGCCATCTCGAAGTCGCTTGAGCTGCTTCTTGCAGGGTCGCATCAGCTCCTTGCACTCTGCCTCGTCCATGCTCGAGTACTCGCTCTCATCGGACGAATCCGACGAATAGGCAGGTGCGGGTCGGCGCTTGTCCGCAGCTGCGCTACCTCCTCCACCACGTCCAGCTTTGCCAGCGGGCGCAGGCGAGTGGGTGGGCGAAGGGCTCTTTCGCGCCTTCTTGCTGCTCTTGCTTCCGCCCTCGGCTAGGCTCTTCTGATAGGCCTTGGCATTGTCATCGTACTCGCGCAGAACCTTGAGCAGGTAGTCTCCGCGGCGAACAAGATGAATAGCATTGGGGATGGGTCGCGGCTTGCCCTGAGGTGGCCCTGACGTTCCACTTCGCGGGGCGTCCTTCTCAGCTGCATGCGGCTCCTGGTTGGCCTTCTTGCCTTCTTCCAGGAAGAATTTGCCCGCCATACCAAGCTCGGGATCGGTCTCGATCTGCTCCCAAGCACCGAAGCCATACTTCCAGATGCCGACCAACAGCATGGCATCGTCCTTGGCATCCCAACCACCGGCCCAGTTGAGCGTAGCTTTGAGATGCTCGCATGGTACACGCCACTGCAGCGGCCCCTCGGCGTTGTCGAGCGTCTCGGCGAGCAATCGCAGATCGTAGTGTCGGATCAGCACCGTCTCGGCGTTGATACCAGTGATGCCGCGACAAGACACCAGCACAGCCTTCTGGCGCAGAGCCGAGGAGATTTCTTCACCACGCTCCTGCTTACCCTTCATGAAAGCATTGTGCTCGGCCACGGCGTCCTCGCACGTCTTGACCAGCTCGTCCGAGATCTGGTAGAGCACCTGGCGATTCTTGTCCTGCAGCTTGCCTTCCTTGATGATGGGGTCCGTCTTGTAGCGGATGTCGCCCCATCGTTGGATACCACGGATGAGCACGCGGAGATCACGTTCCTTCATCTCGACGGATCGCTGCGCTGCCGTCTTTCGCGAGCGCTTGCTGGCGGCATCCTTGGAGGCTCCCGGCGAGGTGGCTCGATCGTCGCCTTCGCCGTTGTCGTAAGCACCTGGTGCGACCTGAGCAGCTGCACGTCTTCGCGAAGAGCTGGCAGCAGCAGCAGCAGCCTCGACCGCCTTCTTGCGCTCCTCTTCCTCCACTTTCTGTCGCTCCTCCAGCGGGATGATGTCGTCCCAGCTGACATCGGCCTTGAAGTCCTGCACTTGAGCGAATGACTTGAGGAACTCCTGACCACCAGCCGAGCTGCCCGTAGGATCGACTTCTGTCTCGTGCGCCTCTGCATGCGAGAGGATGTCGTCGAGGTCCATTTCATCGAGCTTCTTCTGCTGGCCGTCCTCGTTGTCGCTCTTGAACATGTTTTGGGCACCAAACTTGAGGATCGCACCGAGCTCCTCCTTGCTGAACTGCTGCTGATTCTTGGCAGCTGCCTTGGGTGCAAAGTTGGTCCCAGAAGTGTCCATCTGGTGAATGATTGCGTACTCGAGCACCATCTTGCGCTTGGCCCTCTCGAGCACATCCTCCTCCACGGTGTCCTTGGTGAGAAAACGGAAGACGCTGACGTGGAACTTGGAGTTGAGTCGATGAGCTCGCGCCATGGCCTGCAAGTCGTTCTGTGGATTCCAATCGCTGTCAAAGATGATGACGGTGTCGGCAGTCTCGAGATTGATTCCCAAACCACCTGCACGAGTCGAAAGCAGGAAGGCAAAGTCTGGCGAGCCCTCCGCGTTGAAGTGTTCAATGGCCTTCTTTCGGACCTCGGACGAGACTGTGCCGTCGAGCCTTTGGTGAATGTAACCGCGCAGCGACATGTAGTCGGAGAGGATGTCAAGCATGCGGACCATCTGACTGAAGATAAGGACGCGGTGTCCGTCCGCCTTGAGGCGAGCCAAAAGCTTGTCAAGAAGCACCATTTTACCGCTGTGCATCACCAGTCCCTTGAGCGTTTCTTCACGGCTATCCGAAATGATCTCGGTGCCATCGAACAGGTAAGGGTGGTTGGAAGCCTTCTTGAGCTCAATGGCGATGTTGAGCAGCGAGAATTGGGCGGTGGTGGCACCGCTGAGGACGGAGTAGTTGCGCGTGAGGATGGCCTTGTACATGCGCTGTTGCATGGCAGACATCTCCACACGGAGGATCTTTTCTGACTTGGTCGGGAGCTCCTTGACGACGTCTTTCTTAAGGCGCCTAAGCATGACGTTGTCGAGCTTTTCGTGAAGCTCCTTGATGACGGTCTGATCGACGTCGTTGATGTCAAAGTCGACGTCCAGATCGAATTGGTCGGGTCGGAGGAAGTGGAGCAGAGCGATCAACTCTTTGACGTTGTTCTGCAAGGGCGTACCAGTGATGAGCAGCTTGCCGGCAGCGTGGAAGCTGTTGAGTGCCTCGTACAGCTGTGCCTCCGAGTTCTTGAGTCGATGGGCTTCGTCGACCGCCAAGTACTGCCACTTGATCTGGCCAAGCTCAGCGCGGTCTTTGAGGATGAACTCGTAGGTGGTGACGAGGACGTTGAACTTCATCTTCTTGGGAGGGCCAAACTCGTACTCGCGGATCGTCTCTCGACTGGCACTGTTGCCTATGTAGGCGATGGCGTTGAGATCAGGGGCCCAGTGCTCGAGCTGGTTCATCCAGGCAGGGAGTGTTGAGAGGGGCACGACGACAAGGAATGGGCCGTACTGGTAGCAGGAGTGGAAGAGGTAGGAAAGGAACGATACAGTCTGAACCGTCTTGCCCAGACCCATCTCATCGGCAAGGATGCCGTTCTCATTCTTGCTCCAAAGGTAAGCCAGCCAGTTGAGGCCGGTCATCTGGAAGTCCTTTAGAGTGCCGGCGCTGATGTAGGCGGGCTGCTCGGTCATGCGCGTGTACTTAGGTCTGCCTTGAGAGAAGTTCTGAGAGCGCCAAGGGACGGTGGTGGATGCGGAGCGTTCGAGATAGGCGGTGATGGCAGTCTGTGCGATCTCCTTGATCTCCTCCTCAGCTTCCCATGTGCAGTCGGCATACGGGAGCCCCTTCCACTTGACGAGATAGGCGAGATGAGGATACGGGATCTCTTTGTTGGCCGGGTTGTCGCGCTGGTCAATGATGCGCTCAACGGTCTTGAAGCTCTCGATCAACTCTGCTTGCCTCTCCTTTTCGATCTGAAGTGCTTCAATGTCCTCGCGCGAAGCATTTGGGTCGGAGCGCAGGGCCTTTTCGCGCATGAAGACCGACTTGATGTAATTGTCGACACGTTTGAAGCCGCGATAGCGTTTGAGGAAGTCATAGGTCTCGTGAGTGTCGTGTAGATGCGAGTACCCCTTCCATTTGACGATGAAGCGCAAGTTTTGAGTGGGTACGTCTTCTTTGTCGTCAAGGCGGTCCTCGTGACGTTCGTGGCCGACGATGCCTTCGATGACATCTTCTTCATCCATGTCGCCGGCTTCAAGAGCCTGTCTCTGAGCTTGGACGTCTGCCTCATCCTCGAACGGATCGTCGTCACCAAAATCGGCGTAGTCGTCCGTGTAGTTGGGGATGCGTCTGCCATTTCTGCTCGAGACACGGGACGCTTCCAGGTCCGCTGACGAAAGGCGGGTAGCTGCGGAACGCTTTGCCTTGCGCTTATTCTTGGACTTGGCAGGACCGAACTCGCCATCTTCAGCATCATCGCTCTTTTCTTCGTCATCATCACCATCATCATCGTCGTCTTCGTCGTCGTCGCTGGCCTGGACGGAGCTGCGGACCGAGCCACGACCACCTTTGACGAGATGGCGACGGCGAGAAGATACCGAGGCATCTGCATCGTCCGATCCAGCATCATCATCATTGAGATCAGTGTAGGACTTTCTGCTGGCACGTCCGGATCTTCTGAGCCCGTAGAGATCTGGGTCACTTTCGGCTTCCAGAAGATGCTTGCGGTCTGGCTTGGCTGACGAACGGGATGGCGTGCTGTTCCTGGACGAGGTTGGGGAAGTCGCTTTGACGCGATCGAGCTGCTGATGATTAGGCTTCCTGTCATGCTCGTCATCGTCCTCAACCCCATCCTCATCACCTTGCTCTTCTTTCTTTGCACGGGCACCATCCCCCTTGTGAGAAACATCGGACAACGGAGAAGAATCGCGTCGTGCACGACCGAGCTTTGACGGCTCCGAATCTTCAGACTTGGTGGGAGCAGATGGTGAGCTGGAACCGTTCTCTGCTTTGAGCGCAGAGACACTTTCGCGCGATGGAGACGAAGCCGAGTGAGCCTCGCGCTTCACGTTCTCTGCTGGTGCTGTCAAGATATAAAAGGGGAGGGAGCAGATCATAGTCAGCTTTTTGAAGCCGGAATTCAGGTGGTCTGCATGCGCAGCATAATCAAGGAGTCCAAGTGCATTGCCTTTGAAGGACATATACTGAGGAAGCTAGGATGTTGACGAAGATGTGACTATACTTACCCGACATGACGGAGTCGCAGGGTGTGGGATAGTCAGTGAAGAAGCTATGTGCTGCGGTCAATGTGATGCCACTAGATGTTGCGTCAGGGGGAGCAAGTATGAATGCTGAGGTGTGACAAGGGTAGTGGTAGGATGTGTGCAAAAGTCAAGGATGAGTGCTGGAGGACAACAGCGAGGCTGAGATTGCGTGGTTGCTTGCTTTTGGTTATGCGATAATGTGATGGTGTTAGTTTGGATTCTTGCTGTGTCAAAGGAGCGCGTGCTGAAAGGGCATGGTGAAGGAGATGGTGCGGACGCGGAAAGTTATGATGACGACAATGGTGACGGTGAACAAATGATCGGGAAACGATGGGATGATCACGTCGACTCAGCCTTGTAGATAGGCAGCCGGATGTACCGACAATGCTGTTAACGATGGCGAGCAATAGAGGTGGAGATGGTGACTGCGATGCTCGGAAACTAGCCGAAGTGACCGAGGCCAAGTGTGATCTACGTGGAAACGATCGGAAGAGCCAAGTCAAGTGAACCGTGCGTGCTTGAACAGCAGAGTTGAGGGACAAGCAAGGGTCCCGAAATGGCCAGGAAAGGTACAGGTGATGATGGAGAAGGTCGAACCTCTGGTAACGTGGGTGCCAAGATCAAGATGGTGACAAGAGGAAGCTTGCAGCGCTGGTGCAAATTAGCCAAACGGTGAGTGCGGCACCGTGATTTCCAATTGCACCTGTTTTAGCGCGCCGAAAAAGGCAAACTGAGACGACAGAGAGGTTGCGGTCGCGATCAGACGTCTCGAACTGACCGGTGCGGACGACGACGGGTGTCCTTTTTCGTGTCCTTTTTCTGCCTCTCTGCCTCTCTGCGTCTTTTTTTCTCTCTCTCTCTCTCTTCCTCTTTGACCTCACCTTGAAATTGCGTGGAATTCTACTCGCCTAGTCGCGCTTGGTACACTTTCGTGTCTCTGAGCTTTGTGCGCTTTGTGCGTGTCTTTGTCAATTTTCTGGAGGTGGCCTACCGTAAGTAGGTAGTTTGATTTCGCCAGAGGGAAGAAAAAGTCTAAAACTGAGAGCGTGGGCAACGTCTACCGCAAGAGCAAGCCCTCAGCCCTGTTTATGAGGGTCTACATTTTCGGCTGGTATTCAGAGTTGAGCCGTGGAATATATTATATTTTCTCTGTCGTCTTAGCTTCTCTCTCCCCGATGTACAGTATTGGGTTCGGCTCACGCCGAGATGGCTCTGAGCGTCAAATGGTGATCACAACTGTCAAGCGTGACTGTTTGTGTGACCAATCGCAGTCTGGCCGTCAGCCGAGACCCGCAAATGTGATTTTCTCAATGGCTACTAAACGTAAAAGAGCGTCCACATATCCCTCTCTTCCTCGCTTTTTGGCTAAGCAGGACCATGCCTATGAGAGCCATTCGATTGATTCGGATCAGGTTAATATAACAAGGTCAACAGGAGGTGTGTCAAACTTGAGTACTGCTGATTAGCGAGAAAAGTCGTCTCTTGACACGCTCTGTGTGCACGCATGGCAACGCGATCGGAGGTCAATCTAATTCGACAATGAACGTTCGTCGCCGACCAAAGCCTTTGGTATTTAAGCTGAAATGGGTTCCGACATCATACCGCAGTACAGGTGTCAGTAGCGTGCAAAGCAAGCGTCTGCGATCTCGATAGAAGTATCGCGTGCCCAGCCAGGCATATTGCGTTCGATGGTGATGACCAACTATGGCAAAGCAGACGTGTGAGGCCATCCTCGAAGGCATGTCACACAGCCAGCAAGCCGCCTAAAGGCGTCCGACAACGACGCTGAGTCAAAAGATCTCTAGAAAATTGTGATCACAGCGTTCACCATGATTCGGATATAACCTGTAACCAACTAACTTAAAGCAGCCGTCCTTACTTCAAATAAAAGCGTTACAACAAAAACGTGATTTCTGCCGGGTTCGAACCGGCGACCTCCTCCGCAAATCTTAACATTCCCTGTCTTAAATGTTAAGGAGACGCGCTAACCAACTGCGCCAAGAAACCTTTGGAAAGAATGTGTTAGTAAGTATATATGTAATCAATTTTTTTATCTGTGCCCTGAGAAGTGGAGGCTCTGACGTCCCAACGCGTGACAGCCGCCGCTGGACACCGCGTAAATGACCTGACGTCCGTCAAAATGGCAAGCGGCAACTCCGAGACGCTGAGCAATCGTTGCCCAAACCTTTTATTGCACTCTGCAGAGTACAGTAGTACAGTAAATTTACACTGTGTGAAGGCTCTTGACTGGCGAGCACGATCGCTTTACACCTCTTCTGCAATCTCACATTGTCACCATCTTCTTCGTCACGCTTCTGCCACTTTGCACGAATCGATTAAGTCGTCCATCAACTTGAATCCTACAATCTCTGCAGCGCTGCATCCGAGGAAGCCAGCCTCATATGCTCGCCTGGCGCCCCTCTCTCTTCAGAGTACGCCCTTCCCTCCATCGTCTCGGAACAACACAACAGCAATGCAGGCCAGTGTCGCTGCTCTCATGGATGATGTCACTGACCCGTCCGATTGGAAAAAGGACTTCGCCATCCTAAGAAACCTCGACGCATCCCTCCGCTGTGATCTCTGCTTTGTAAGTACTTCCGTTCGCCCAATCTTTCCACAAGGTTGCCACGATTCGCTGATCCTCTTACCTTGATTCTCGATACGACTAACGTCTTGCAGGACGTCTACACATCACCTGTCTCGATAAAGAGCTGTAACCATACCTTCTGCTCCACCTGCATTCGCACCCACATCAACCAATCTGGCAATAGCGGCAGTTTTTGTCCAAAATGCAGGCAGACAAAGGCCTACGACTCCGAACTAATACCCCAGCCAGTCCTCGAGGTCACTGCGGTTGAATGGAAAAGCGCTCGTTCTTTTCTTGCTCTCCTCCAGAACCAGCACCGGCAGCACCACGCGCGTCAATCGACATCGCTAGCCGCCGACCCTAGCAACATTGCAGGTCCCTCAATCGCCAAGCGGCCACAGACTGAACTCAACGGCATACAGGCCTCAGAGGGTCCTTCCAGGGCCTCCAGTCCACGCAGATCAAAACGTATCAAAATAGATGTCCGCAGCTCGACACTCAAGCCAACAGCAGGCTCCCAATCCTCCCCTCTTATGATTGACGATGACGACGAAGACTTGATCAATGCCACAGACGATGAACGCGATGCTGCCGTTCCCAGTCGTGCCAGGCGTGCTTGCGATGACGGTGACAGCGATGGCGACTATGTAGAAGGTGCATGCCTTAATCATGGCGTGAAAGACGCATCCTCGAACGCATCAGATCGAGAGCTCAAGGCAGATGATCTCGTAGAGTGCCCTATCTGCAGCCACACGTTTACCGTCAACGCGCTGAATCGTCACCTTGACAGTGCCCGCTGCTACGCTGGCTTCCCAAGGCCATCTGCCGAGGATCGAGGGTTGGCTCCGAAGCCCACAAAGACCACTTCCTCGTGGTTCACCAGAGGTTCTACTTCTTTAACGTCCGCAAACGATGGAGGTGCCATCATGGCAAACGAGAAAAAGCTTGTCAGGCCACAATATAATCTAAAATCCGACCGCGATATCCGCAAGCTTCTGGACGATGCAGGTCTACCCACTTCTGGCGATCGCGAAAAGATGGTGGAGAGGCATCGACAGTGGGTCAACCTCTGGAATTCAAATCTCGACTCGACAAGAGAAAGGCGCAGCGCACCGCAGCTCAGGAAGGAATTGGCTGTTAACGAACGAGCAAAATACTCGGCAAAGGACCACTCAGCTTATGTTGATCGACAAAAGACTTCCTGGGTAAAGTCGAACAAGTCGCAATTTGACCATCTCATCCAAACAGCAAAGATGGGTGCCTTAAGAGATAAGAAGCTACGAGACGCAGCACCATCCTCGGAAGATGCGACAGATCCCCATTTGGCAGCCTCCAACAATCTCCGGCATGACAGCAGCGAGCTGGAGCCACATGTCATCACCTCAAGCCCTGCAATGCCCGAAGCACCGCCGGATGCAACAACGACGGTCGGTACCGTCGGAGCGGATGCCTGATAAGGGTTTCTTTTGATGCCCATAAGACAGGGGAAGTTCTAAAAAAAAAACTCACCCATGATCAAAGACTGAATTCATATTGAGCTCTACTTTTCCCCACAAGCTGACAATATCCATCATGCAAATGTAGATTGACAGTCTGTCTTCACTGATGTAAAGCATCAATTGTTTGCCCTCATTGTTGCAGTTTCAGTCAGCACTTGCAGCACACAGCCTCTCCTTTTCAGTGCTTGGAGTGCCTTGTCTTAAGCAACACACATAAGTTATGAGTCTTCTGTCCTATTGGTTCTTTCATTGAGTCTCAAGCATTCACATTTTTGTCACTCCATGGCCTCAATTTTGAGCACACTTTCTGGGGCAGGTTATAGTAATTTGTCAGGCCACCTGAGAGGTGTCAGGGGCCAATGTGCCTAACTCAGGGTTCCGTTTAATATTCGACAAAATTGGGGTTCCATTTAATAATCTATGAAATCTGGGGTTTTATTGTTAGGGCTAGCGTTACCAATGTGCCTAACACGGGGTTCTATTTATCTCAATGGAACCTGATCAAATCTGGGGTTTTATTGCGTTCCAAAATGAACCCGCTGGAAGTGCATTTTCTATCTGGTTTGTGCCAAGACCCGCTGGAACCTGTTAGTGCCCCACCAACCATAGTCCAAAGAGTGGGCGCTTGGCCCTCCTCCCAATGGAGCAACTGTTGTGATCAAGCCACAACTGGTCCCCTCAAGATCCCTTGCAGAGGAGCGGTTGGCCTAAGACAACCCTCCTACCGTCCAACTGCGGCTGGCCCCTCTGTAAGCTGAATATGGCTGTTGGCAACCTAACATTGTAGCGCCGCGGTGGGAGGTGGCTACCGCAGTTGGCACAGGAGGTGGTCAATAGTTCTTGGACCCTACCACCTGTCCAACATGAAGTTGCCTTTGGACCTCTGTTGCATGCTAGGGCTAGGGTTAGGGCTAGGGTTAGGGTTATAGGATTAGGGTTAGGGTTAGGTTAGGGTTAGGGTTAGGGTTAGGGTTAGGGTTAGGTTAGGGTTAGGGTTAGGGTTAGGGTTAGGGTTAGGGTTAGGGTTAGGTTAGGGTTAGGGTTAGGGTTAGGGTTAGGGTTAGGGTTAGGGT